>JALAZF010000171.1:10000000-11200000 GCA_022829125.1 Lathyrus tuberosus | reverse complement strand
TGATCTTTGAAGATTTGGAACTTACTATCATCCTTTAGGTGATAGCGAGTGGTGTGTGTTTACTATTATCCTTTTGGTTATAGAACAATCATCCTTTTGATGTCGGTGATCTTTAAGGTTGGGAATTTACTATCATCCTTTTGGTGATAGCGAATTGTATTATTGCCTTCGTCCTTTTGATGTTGGTGAACATTAAAGTTGGGAATTTACTATCATCCTTTTGGTGATAGCAAAGTGTGTTATTACCTTCATTCTTTTGATGTCGGTGATCTTTGAAGTTGGGAATTTACTATCATACTTTTGATGACAGCGAATTGCTTCTTACCTTCATCCTTTTGGTGTTCAGAATTTACTATCATCCTTTTGGTGATACAAAATTGTATTATTACCTTAATCCTTTTGATGTTGGTGATCATTACAGTTGTGTATTTACTATCATCCTTTTGGTGATTGCAAATGGGGTTGTTACCTTCATCCTTTTGGCGTCGTTAATCTTTGAAGATTGTGTACTTACTATCATCCTTTTGGTGATAGCGAGTTGGGTGTGTTCACTATCATCCTTTTGGTGATAGCGAGTTGGGTGTGTTCACTATCATCCTTTTGGTGATAGATCCGTCGTCCTTTTCATGTTGGAGATCTTTTTATGTACTCACTATTATCCTTTTGGTAATAGTGAGTTTTGTATGTTCACTATCATCCTTTTGGTGCTAGAACCGTCATTCTCTTGGTGTCGGTGTTCTTTGCAGTTATGATCCCACCATTGTCCTTTTGTCAATGGCGATCTTTACGAATTATGGCCCTACTATCATCCTTTTGATTCTAAGCAAGTGTCATTGTAACCTAACCATCATCCTTTTGGTGATGGCGATCTTTGTCAGTTTAATAACCGTCATCCTTTTGGTGTTGGAAATTTTTGAAGTCATTGGGAGCTTATTATCATCCTTTTGGTGATAGTCATCTTTGTTGATCTTACTGATATCCTTTTGGTATCAGCGGTCTTTGCAGTTTTTTAGTTTACCGTCATCCTTTTGTTGTCGTTAACTTTTGTCATTGTAAGTTTTTCAGTGTCCACTCGAGGGTCGACATTGATCTGGTTTCTTTTAAAACTCATCACACTTTCTTTATTAGACAAAATTCGGGGTCTTTTTGTATTTAATTGTCTTCCACCACAAATGTATGAAGATCGTTGTCATTCATACTTTCTGGTTCAAGTTAATTAAATAGGGGCATCTGTCATACCCCAATTTTGTTCGGGCACTTTACTATTATATGGGTTCAATTATATTTTATTTTGAATAAAAAAGATAGCCCATTTGATAGTTAAATGAGAATTCAAGGATATTCAAGCATAAGGTCATGAGTTCAAATCCCGTCTTTCTCACTTTTAGTGGTTTTCTATTTTCAAAAGTGGTTTTCTATTTTCAAATTTATTATTATTATATTACTTTTAATCCAAAAAGTTAAAATTTATATTTTCTTCTATTTTTATTGTAATTTAAAAAATTTTAATTATTATATTCTAAAAAAAAAATCAAAATTTGTATTGTTGTTGTTTCCCGAATTTTTATTTAATTTAGTTATTATTATTTTTATTTATTTTAATATAATCCAAAAAAAATAACAATATAGTTATTATGAAAAAAATAACTTAAAAAAAATCTCTTGTTACTTATTCAGTTAAATGTAGTGATCCTTATTAAAAAAATATTTTTATTATATTATTATTAACATTAGAAAAATCTCTATTTAATATTACAATTAAGTTGTTATTTGATTATCACCATTATTAGTTTTCTTAATATATAAAAATAAAAATATATTTTATTACTATGTTGCTTATGGTATTGTTATTATTAAGAAAATAAATGAATTTCAAATATTCCCACACACGGTTATGTAAGTTATGACCCTAAATATTCCAGTTTATTTTCTAAAGTCAGTGCACAGATCTAGTTTCTTTCCAAAACCACGAAAAAAGATATCGACCTTAAAAGTAGACCAAAATCATTTCTTCATAATATTTACCAAAACCTTTTCAAAATAATGGACAGACAAACCCTCCATCAGCATTCAAATCGTGTTTCTCATTTCTTGTCTCAACTTTCAAACTCATTAAATTTGTCTCACACCAAAAATGGAAAAAGAATTGTATGCATTTAACACGAAAAATCAAGTTTTTAATACGATGTTTTCTTAAAACTTCAGCACAAAATGGGATGCAAGGGACCAAAAAAGGAGGAGACAGAGAAACGACGGATCTACTGTGTGGATTATTATTCACGGTCGGTTTACTTCCATACATCGATATTATTCTTTTGTTCAACTACATGCACAGTATCGATTTATACCTGTATATATTTCTCATGTTTTAATAGTGTCAGATCTGCTTTTCTATTATATACACACACATTTTCGGTTTGCATATGATCATAATGTTAGCATTGTTACTGTTACATATTAACACATATGATGCGCTGCATATATATGTGTGTATATTTTGTGATTTTTTTTAATTTTTATTATTATATTATATAACATATGGTGCGCTGCATATATACATGTATATATTTTGTGAGTTTCTTTTATTATTATATTATATATCATATGATGCGCTACATCTATATATGTGTATATTGTGGAAATTCCTTTTTTTTCTTATTATATTATATAATATATAATATTATTTATGTATACAGATTTATATTTTGTGAATTTTTTTTAATATATAATGCTAATATATAAAAATGAATATTTTGTTAATATAATTTTTTATTTTGATTTGATTATGTTGATTTGATCTGGTTGCGATGATCGCATCTTTGCATTAGCAATATTATTGGTTTTTTTAGCATTTAAAATTCCTTTTGCTTTATTTTTCTTTTTTGATAAATTTAGATCCGCATGATTTCGATCCCTATTCCGATGATCACGTTGAGTGTAGTAAACTATTGGTCAAGTTTATTGGTTTATGTGCAATGTTCTATGTTTAGTTACTATTGTATTTAGATTTTACACGCGTCCGACGGTTTAGCATAGTGACAATCCACTTTTTGCGCTTACTGGTTCGCGTTTCGATTTGTAGTTTGTGATTTCCTTTAATTTAATTTTATCATACTGGTATTTCTTGATTCGATTTGCGATGACCGCTTACGCGGTAGCAATTTGTTTTTTAATTTTGTTAAGAATAACGACCCAACATCGTTATTTTTAGATCCGATTATATTTATCTTTGTAGCTTTGCACTCCTTTGTGATCCAATTTGCACCCTTCGTGTTACTATTTGTATCCATAATATCAAGCCATGCCCCAACTTGTAAGTCAATTGCCTTTTGCATCGCCATCAACCAAATAAACCGTTAATCCAACATCAAGTGTTTTTCTTTCTTAAAACTCTTGTAGGACGATTGCCTTTTGCATCGCCCTCACGCAAATTCAAACCTCGATCAACATCGAGTATTTTCTCAAATCAAAATCAAGACACACAATCATTATTAAACCTTTGATTAAAAAATAAAGGGAGGGGTTTTGAGTCTTCAAAATTTCTCCTCATTTGTTTGGATGTGAGATATCTTTCTCATGTTCAAACAATTGTTCCCTAAAAAACTTTCCATCCGACCAAATTCAAATTATTTTCATAATCACTTGAATGAAACAAAAGGGGAATGGAGTCTTCTATTTTTCTTCTCAAATGCCTAGGATACGATATGTCTTCGTCGTTGTTCAATGCACTCGTCGTCCTTAAAATACCTAATCATACTTTAATACTTTTTATTAAAGATGAAAACAGAGGGGTGTGGAGTCTTTCATTCCTCTCTTTCAATTTTTTAGGTACGAGATGTCTTTCTTGTGTTCGAGAAATTTACATCTATAAAAACACCAACAAACCGTAGTGTCGAACTAGGATTGCTCTGAATTTCCCATTGCATGAGGGAATGCGTAGGCACAAAGGCCCCAATCCTTAGCGAGCACCCTAATAAAAAAATCGCCACTCTCCTTAACGAGTAATCTTATATATGATCTTTTGCAAACTTTTTCCGTTTTATTATTAAAAGAAGACAAATAAGCATAGTTAGACACTTAAAATCACCAATTAGACTGAGAGGTTCCCGTTGAGTACAACGGGAGTGAGGGGGTGTGAATATCTTCCCCTTGCATAACCGACTCCCGAACCCGGATATGGTTGCGGTGACCATTTTCCTTCCCTTAAAAGGTTTTCTCAATATTTTCCTTTTCCTTTATTGGAATAAATCAAAGTTGGGTGACGACTCTGTTTGAACAATTTTTTCCGCGTCCATCGCGAGGATCATATTTTTCAAGGTACGACACCTAGAACTCAAGTGCTTTCGTCCTCTTATCATGGTAACTCTTCTGGCGACTTTGTGAAGCTTTCATCTTCTCTTGGATCATCATGATCTTCTTAGAGGTTTGCTGAATAATCCCAGGTCTAAGCACAACACTCTCACCTAATTCATACAAACATTGAGTTGTCCTACACCTCTTATCATACAACTACACATAGTGTCATTCCAATACTTGAATGGAAACTGGTATTGTAAGTAAACTCAATCAGCGACAGTAGCTATCTCAAGCACCTCCTTATTCTAACTTGCAAGCCCTCAACATATCCTGCAAGGATTGGATGGTTCTTCCCGTCTGACCACACGTCTGCGGATGATAAGTAGAACTCAACTTCAGCTTGGTACCTAATGCTTCCTACAAACTCTGCCAAAACATCAACGTAAACCTCATTTCTCTATTTGATACGATGCTTGATGGAATACCATACAGGCTAACAATATTTTCAATATACAACTCGGCTAACTTCTGCAAAGGATAATTGATCTTAATCAGTATGAAATGAGCTGATTTAGTCAATCTATCAACAATAACCCAAATGGAATCACATCCCTTAGTCGTCTTCGAAAAAACTGTGACAAAATCCATGTAAATGATGTTCCACTTCTATTCATGAATACTCAACAGTTGCATCGAACCCGATGGCTTCTGATGCTAAATCTTCGACTTCTGGCAAGTCAAACAAACATAGACGAAATCATTTACCTCCTTCTTCATTCCTGGCCACCAAAACATTTTCTTCAAGTCTTGATACATCTTAGTGGTATCAAGATGAATACTCAGACCACTTCAATGACCTTCCTTAAGAATAATCCTCTTAAGTTCTGGAACATCTGGTACACAAACCTTGTCTCTGAACCATATCACACCATTCTCAACAATCCTGAAATCACCTTCTTTACCTTGATTGATTAACATTAGCCAGTCAACCAATCCCAAATCGATCTTCTGACCTTCTCTCATTTCTTCAAGAATACCATTGGTCAGCATAAACACGTCCAACTTCACACTATTAGGAGTCTCCTCACACCAAACTCATGTCTCTTAATTTCTCAATCAATTCCAACTCTCAAACCATCAGCATCGACATATGGAACGAATTTTTACTCAACTCATCAGCTACAACATTGACTTTCTAGGATGGTAACTCAAGCAAAATCACAATCCTTCAGAAATTCGAGCCATCTCCTCTGTTTATTCCTCTATTTTTTATCGAATAGATACTTCAAACTCTTGTGATCTCTGAACACCTCAAATATGGAGCCAAACAAATAATGCCTCCAAATCTTAAACACAAACACCATGACTGCCAACTCTAAATCATGCGTAGGATAATTCCTTTCCTGAATCCTCAACTATCTAGAAGCGTAAGCCACAGCCTGGCCATTCTGCATCAACACACCACCTAGACTCATCTTCGAAGCATCATAATACACAAAAAATGATTTACTTGGATTCAGGAAAATTAAAACTGGAGCAAACGTCAACTTCCCCTTGAGTTCTTGAAAACTCTCTTTGCAATTCACAACCTAAATATATGTTTGATCCTTTTGAGTCAACTGTGTTAAAGGCGATTCTAACTTCAAGAAACCTTCAAGAAACTTTCTATAGTAACCAACAAAATCAAGAAGACTTTTCATTTCTGTAACAGACTTTGCAGTCTCCCATTATAACACAACACCTATCTTCGATGCATCGACTATGATACCACCACTAGATATCACATGACCAAGGAAACTCACTTCTTTTAACCAGAACACACACTTAGACAACTTCATATACAACTTCTTTTCTTGTAAGGTCTGCAATACAACTCTTAGATTCTCCGCATGCTTTTCATAAGACTTGGAATATATCATAATATCATAGATGAACACAGCCACAAACTGATCTAAGTACAAATTGAATATTATATTCATGTATTCTATGAACACTCCACGCATATTAGACACCCCAAACGACATCATTAAATACACATAATGACCATACCTCATTTTGAACACAGTCTTTAGAGTATCTTCTGGTTTCATACGAATCTGATGATAACCCGACCACAAATTAATCTTGCTAAACATACAAGAACTAACCAAATGATCGATCAAATCATCATTCCTCGAAAGTGGATACTTATTGTAGATAGTAACCTTGTTCAGCTATCGATAGTTAACACATAGTCTCATGTTATCATATTTCTTCTTGACTAGCAACATCGGCACTCCCCATGGTGAGACACTAAGCTTCAGACTTCTTTTCAAGCAACTCTTCTAATTGCTCTTCAGCTCACTCAACTCTTAAAAATACATTCTATAAGGAGCCATTGACATAGAACTAGTACCAGGTACAAAGTCTATGGCAAACTCAACCTCGTGCTTCGGCGGCAAATCACTGATATCATTTGGAAATACTTCAGGAAAATCACACACCACTGGTAATTCACTAATCACAACCTTACTTTCAGCCATCATAGAAGCTAATATCATAAACACCTTATCCTAATTCTTCATGAACTCATCCACTTTCTTACCTGACACAAACAACTCGTCACTTGCATCAAACTCTAGAAATGAAATTGACTTGTCAAAACAGTTGATATAAACATGGTTGAACTCCAAAGAGTTTATTCCAAGGATAACATCGAGTTTATTCAAAGGTAGAAAAAATTTGTCCATCCCAAAACTCTTACCATAGATCTTCAGCGGACAATTCAAACACACCTACAATGTCGTCACTGAACCATTAACTGGGGTATCAATAACCATGCTACCACTAATAGCATACACTTCTAAATTCAATCTCTTTTACACACTCAACAGATATGAACTTCGAATCTTCCTCTTCAATAAACTCAAGAAACAACATTGACTCATCCGACAACTTGTACTATTGCAATTAGCGGCACAATGAACCAACCCTTCACACTGGAAACACCTTAGAGAAGTATAAGTTTTTTCCATACTTGATTCAATCCCGCTCCTATTGGTAAGCGGTCAGAAAAACATACAAACACCGACAATGTTTCACACACATGTCACATGCAAGGGAACAAACAACATTACCAAAACCTGGCCGAATGGACCAATCTCCTATGATACCACTATGTAACACCTTACTTTTAGACTCGACAAAATAGTAAATAAAATATGTATATCATCAATATTCACCAAGCATGATGCTACTCACAACCATCAAAAACCACATTGAACCACATAATTATGAAAATAACTCATTGATAAGTAGTGGAAAATTATAAAATATTTAGCATTGAAAGCCTCAATAACATCATTAGTTTAAAAAGTGGTCCAAACATCACGAATAAATTAGAAAGATATGCAACATAAAGTATATAACAGAACAATATGTTTCCCTTGTGTTGCATATCGGAGCGACTCCATTATAGACTCGTAATAGAAGCAATTAAGAGACACAACATCATCCTTAATCTCAATCCCCTACTTAGGTACCTGATTATATGTACTTCGTATGAGCACATACGCAACAACACAAAAGGGAGTGAGAATACATTCAAATAATAAATGGTGCATAAAAAAATATGATATATTCACCTACTACACAAATAATCCACATAAAATAAATATACATTAACATCATGTATTCATATCTTATAATCGACATCAACATAGTCAAATCACACACACACACACACACACACACACACACACACGCATACACATACACACACATACACATGCACACATACACACACACACACACATACACATATATATATATATATATTTGAAATATGACTCACGACACGACATGAAACTTACACATGTGGTACCATTATGGAGAACACATGTCCATGTCGCTCTTGAATCCCTACCATAGGATCAGAGCATACAAATTCGCTACTATCACAATATGTAACACTTCACCGATTCCAATATAGAACCAATTACTCACTCTTGAGTCCATACCATCGAACCAAAGCACACCAAAACTAGATTAAAGCCCGTACACCATGATGCAAGATTTTCAACAACATGCAACATCACCAAAATGATCACCATATAATTGCCACAATTATGCATAGATTTATCCTCAATACACAATAATTGATTAATGCCACAATAATTAACAAACAACACCAAATAGCAGCACCACATCAAATGCGTATTTACGTGGCATTCAATCATGTTGTTTCATTATTACATGAACTCATCATTAAGTAAACACAACGATTCACAAAACTATCCATACATTTTATAACATACATTCCTATAGTGAACAAATGACTACACTTCAATTATCTCACCAAGCACTACCATGAGGTAGCTCTGCGCATTTGCTCTCCAACGCTTCAAACGACACCTCAATTAGGTCTACGGAACTAAAGTTATAGCAAAAATCGTCGAGAAATAAAACATGATTCACTTAGAAATATTTTCTAAACTTGTTTAGCATTAATCGATTGACATATAGTGTCATCGGTTGACATTATGTCTCTTTGCTCACTAACTTTACAAAATTCGCTTAAAAACTAAATGGAATTGATTAACTCATCCAATTAATCGATTGCCATATAATTTTTTTCTAAAAATAAACTCAACTAACCGAATGACATCCTGTGTCAATCGATTGGCATAGTTAAAATTTCATAAAATACAAGCATGTAAACGATTTACATATGGTTTCAATCGATTGACATCATACAATTTTCTTGAAAATTCAGTTTTCACAATCATGTTCATCCTCTCCATCCTCCACCTCTCATACCTCAGACCAGTCTACATTATATCAATCAAAACACCACAAAATCAAATTCTAAAATGACTAACACATTAAGTATCTCTAGAATAATAGTTATTTATCATTTTTATCATGAATTGATCAATTATAATCATGCCCAAAAACCCCAAAGTTTAACACAACTTCATCCTAGAATCAATTGATTTATGAACATACAATACTACAACAACACAAACAATTTATCACATCAATTCATAACAAAACAGAATCATAAACATTCATTTATCATACTCATCATCAAGCAATAGATAAAAGTAAAACCCTATTGGAGGTCAAGGGAAACCTCTATTGCTTTTCATGATATAGGCACCCTTAGATGAATAATCCCCCTTTACCTTGGATTTTCAGCAAAAACACCTTCAATCTCTAATAATGGAGTTTCTCCTAAGCCCTTTCTCCTAGCCTCTTTTTCCAAATTATTTTTTTCTCATGTACTAATCTTAAACTTATCTACTAACTCCTTTTTAGTAGTAACTTATTCTCCTTAAAAATCTAATTCCCCCAATGTCCTCACTTATTCCTCTTTTCACCAAAATACCCTTCTTGACTCTAATTTCATTTTAACAATAATACTAATAATATTCTCCCTTATTTATAATATTTTTAATTTTATTATTTTAATTAAATAATTAGAACTATGTCTACTAACTCAAAACATCATAAGTAAATACTACCCACCTAAATACCACCCAAATGCGCATAGAAATAGATTTAAACAATTAAATACACGTCAATTCATTTAAATAAGTAAATTAGCAAAAGGGGTGTTGCACATAGTGCACCAAGCCTTATCTCAAACGGGTCTCATGTCTTTTTTAAGGGTGGGATGATCCGAAGTTGGCCTAACCACTTACTCAGAATGGGGGTGTCATACACTAAATTTTGAACCCAAGATTTCCCATCATTGTGCAAATCATCACCATAATATGGATGTACCTTCATACCTCCTCAATCCTCTCAAAGATTGTTGAGCATTCACCCCAATCAAGAATTAGGGTTTTGAGCCCTCTCAGAGTACTCAGACAAAGGATTAATCAAGAATTGACTTGATCTTCAACTTCTCAAACCTATCAAACATCCATGAAGGATCAAGAGGTCTCCCATATCAAGAATTAAGCACAAGAGTGCAACATTTCAAGCTGATCAAATCTCAAGATCACCAGTGTCACCAAATTAGGGTTTTGGTTGACCAAGGCCTCTAGAGGGAAATTTTCATCTGGGCATGAGCCATTAGTTCAAAACATAATCCAAGAAGCTTAAAGGGACCTCATGGATTCAAACATAAGCTTAAAATAGTCTCAGGGGATGCATTCATCAAAAATCAGGAATTAGGGTTTCTTGACTTAATTCCCCCTTAAGTTGACTTTTGGAACAAGGCATGAGCCAAAACCTCAAGGAATGATTTGAAAACCTCAAATATCTCATATTGATCTTGTCACAAGTTCAAATGGAAACAAATAACTTGGTTCATGAGCAATATAAAGATGCAAAATCATCTGGACCACAAACTATGGTTTTTAAGAAAAAGTCAACCATACCTTTGACTTTTGACCAAGACATGATCTCAAACCTTGGGACATGATTCAAGACACTCTAAAACACCTATGGAATCCATCAATTAGGTTTGAATTAGGTTAAGAACTTGATTTCATAGAGAATCACAAAGTTTGTAATTCATCTGACAAAAAGTCAACTGTGCCCAAAAACCAAGTTTGACTTTTGAGATTTCTTGGAAAAAAATGGCTCCCTTAAGTAAAAAACAATGTTAAATCATGGTTTGGATCATCATCCATCAAGAAAAATCAAGATAATTGAGGTTACTTGAAAAAGGGGTAATCTTAAGAAACTTAAAATTTCTAAGTTATGAAAAAAGGGTGATTTTTCCCAACTTTGCAAGGTCATAACTTTCAAACCACAAAGCCATTTTCTTCCATCTAAAGCTCAAATGAAATATCTCATTACATACTAAAAATGTGTCACAGTGCTCCATGAGCTTGGATTTTGAGTTATAGAGCCATGAAGTTAGGGTTTCGAGACTTTTGAACTTGGACACTTAGGGAAATTTTGAGACAAAATCTGTTTCATTTTTTTCCAACTTTGAGGTCTTTTTATTCCATGATCCACATTGATCCAAGAACAAAGTTAAACATCAAAGTTGAAGTATGTTATGCAAGCTTTCCAAAGAGTACAAGAACATCATCAAACTCCATTTGAGCAAAGAGATATTGAGTGGCCAACATGCCTTGCTGCAAACTGTTTTACAAAATTAGCTTGGTCATTACTTGCTAGCCACGATTCTTTTTGTCAAGTGCAATGATCAATACCACTCACATTCAACGTATAATAGATGAATCACCACAAACCTGCAAGGTTGGACCAAGAAGTCAAGGAAAACTCAAGTGGAAGGATGGGTTTTGTCACTTTTTACCTTGAATTCAAAATGGCATTTATGTGCAATAGTGCACATTCAACATAAGGACTATTTTTAGTCAAGATTCTCACATAAAAAACAATAAAAGCATCTGAGGAATGTGGATTGAGTCAAAAGATAAGTTAGCCATGTGGAGGGGTATGGTACCTTGTGTGAGGGGCAATGATACATCTTGCCAAAACCTTTGAATCCAAGCCAATCTTCAAGCCAACACTATTCCTACAAGACAAACTTCGTCTATTATAAATAGAGGTCATGTGTGACTGATCAAAACACACCAAAACAACCACAATGCTTGTTTTCTCACAAATCCTCTTTCTTGTAAATTTCAAAGTTCTCAAAGAGTTAAAACTTGGAATTCTCAAACCATTCCAATTCCACTCAAACCAACCATCCTAACACCTCACATACATCATGTATGAGTGATCCATAACCTCAAAACACATCTGGAACACCAGAATCATCAAGTCACTATCCATTTGCTCAAACTTTCTTCAAAGCTGCATATAGGGTCGAGCCAAGTGATCCAGAGGTTTTCAATCCATTCTAATCATTGGAACACCATCCTTGAGGTCCAAGGAAGTTGTCCAGATCATCAAAACACTTCTGTAACATCTCCAACTGAGGATTCGATTTCCTCTTGCAAGGTAAGCTTCCTCAAAACTGAACACTATGATCCATGCATCATAAATGTGTTTTCAAGTTACAAACATGTTTCTGCACTTATGTAGAGTGTTTACCCTCAATCAATTGCTTTGTAGCTATCGTGTATAGGATTTCATAGTGTTCTTGCAGAAATTAGGGTTCATGTGTTCATCACTTGATTTCTCACTCCACACTTAAAATAAATGTAATTAATTGGTACCATTGAAATCCTTATTCAAAAACGAACAACTTTCATGTTTACAAAGGTTAATTTCATTACGTATTCAGTGAGATATGGGAGGTTTTGCAAATATGAGAATTATGGCATGCGCGAGGAAGAAGATGAAGTTCTTCGCGCCATAATTCAAATATTTGAATTTTTAAATATTTTGTTTTTTTTAATTAATTTCAAAAATTCATATCTCTTTCATTTTTAATCTTTTTCAAATGATTTTTTTAACATAAATCACTTAGGTCAAACCAGAGGTTACTTCTAACTTAATCAAAACTAGTTCCCTCATAGGAAACTTCCCTCAATACAGTCTGCCTCCTCTTGGGCTTATTCAATATGGAACAGAGAAAGACATTATTCCCGGTGAAACTTTTCTCAAGACTGTCAAAACTTAGAAATATATACATATAAAAGAAATTTATTTCCCCAGAGAGGATTAATTCCCGGTGAAACCTCTTTTGAATTTCTTCAAACCTTAGAACTGTTCAACCAAGAAAGGATTATTCCCGGTGAAACCTTTCTTGAACTTTTATTAGGCTTAGACCCACAGGCTTCCTAGAAGTATCCCCATCCTCATCTTGGGCTTTGTACAAGGACCAACAGGCTTCTTAGAAGTTCCCCAGCCTTCTCTTGGGCTTAGTACAAGGACCCAAAGGCTTCCTAAAAGCATAAGATAGAAATTAGTCATCTCTGCTAGTCCAATCCCCAGGAGAGTCAAATTTCCAGAACATTTTATGATCTAAAGGTTGATCTTCATCCCTTAAACCAACAGCCTCCTCTTGGGCATCATACAAAGATTACTCTACACTAGAGTCTACCACTTTTTAAGAGACTTGGATAGTCTCAGCCTCCTCTTGGGCTTCATTCAAATAGACGTGGAAAGTCTCACTTATCATAGCCTCCTTTTGGACTTAACACACTGAGACCCTCAAGTTTCCTAAAAGTATAGGAAAACCCCTGATAACTCTACCAATACACCAGTCTCCAGAAGAGTTAAAACCCTCTAAAGTTTTCAAACTCACCTTTAAACATTCCTGACCCCCAACAAGGTTTAAACTTCCATCTTAAACATCACAGCCAGGGTCAATTGACCATCAACAAATCCCTAACAGAATCAGAGCCTCATGGCATCTGGTACTTCAACTCTTCTCTGATTCCCAACAAGAGTAAATCCCTCTGGATTCCCCAATACAATTTGGACCTGCTCCTAGATTTCCATAAATCCTCAACAAGAGATAACCTCCTCTTAGGCTTCATGTAAGAATTTTCCCCAGTCAGCCTCAATCTTGGGCTTTGTACAAGAAAGATAAAACCCTCCCTAGTGGAGTCATTTTCTTTAGCTTCAACCTTGGGCTTTGATCAAGGCACACAAAAGTCAACATCCCCTCATATGAGACCATGATTCCTTTTCGCAGTAAGATATATCCTCTATACATCACATATTAAAAACAAACAATCAAAACCTTTTTCTAGATAATTGTTGTAAGTGGCACACTTGTTGATTCAAAATCCAAGTTGGAGTTCTTCTCTAATCCTGGCCAAAACTACTCTTTCATCTAACAGCTATAAGTGGCAAGCTTCTGGATTCCATACATCCATGCCAATGTCCCTCTCTTAGCATGAAATATTCATAAAGGAAAAAGTGGCATTGCTCTACACTGAGTTAAAGCTTCTTCCTTTATGATATCTCTCTTATAAAGAAAATTATGGCATTGCTGGATTCAACATATCCCAGTTAAAGTAATTTCCTCTATAACCAATTCTCAATATTTGTGATGAATAGGTGAGATACCTCTCTTTAGAGATGACAAATTCTCTCTCTCAGCCAACTTTTAGCTTCAATCTTGGGCTTTGAACAAGACACAAATACTCAGATAGCTTTAATCTTGGGCTTTGAACAAGACACCAAATATCTTTCCTCCCATAGAAATAGGAGGAACTACGATTGCTTTGATTTCCCAAATCTCTTTACGGGAATACGTAGGCATAAGATTGCAAATTCTTAGCGAGCACACAAATCAAAAATCTTAGGTCCAGATACCTTCCCAAAACAACAGAAAACTCGAAAATAACAAAAACATTCTCTCAACACTTCCAAAGGAGAAACTTTCCTAATCCACATCGGATAAACACAAGAAAGCATTTCAAGTTAACAGAAATACATGCAAAAGAAGGTTCATATGGATTACCATAGATACACTGGATGTTAATAGCTTCCCTTTGTATAACCAGACCCCGATCCCCGATCTCTTAGCATTTGTTAAAGAAAACATTTACGTGCAGGGTTGGTTTAAGATACTTTCCCCTTCCTTTCTAGCTTTATAGGATAAATACAGAAATCAGAAAGTAGCACCCAAATTAATTATGCGGTAAAGTGGTCGCGTCACCAAAAAAACCGCACGCTACAGGGGGTATATCTTCTTTATTTATAATGGGCATATCATTTTCTCTAGAAAGAGATCACTCTCATCATCAATCTCTTCAACCGACTTCTTATCTCAAACAACATTGAATAAGTCTAGCTTTCTCAGGTCAAGGGATGGATATAATAAGAGAACCTGCTCTTTCACCTTATTTAAGACATGATCGAAGGCGAATAGGCTTTCCACACAAGACTACTCTAAGTTGGCATGTTGAGAACCCTTGATGGAAACATCAACCTCAATTAGGTGCTTTAAAGCTAGTATCTCTTCTTTCTCTCGTGTCAGCTCCTGGCCATGTTTTTTATCAATTTCATCCTTCTACTTCTTATTTGCCTTCACATTCGCCACATAACGCTTATATTTTTATGCTTCATATCTAAGGAAGAGAGCCTCTCATTTTTTGAATCCAATAAATATTTGTTTAGATTACAGTTTTCCTTCATCTTACCTAGATTAGTTTTCAGCTTCTCTGCATTCTTCTCCACTAGATCATATTCCTTAAACATAGATCTCAATAGAAGGGCTCTCCTCAATATAAGTCCTTTCCATTTGGAAAAGTTGTTTTGCACCCATCTTTCTTGACTTATGCGGGTCATCTAACATGTCAAGATATATATATATATATATATATATATATATATATATATATATATATATATATATATAATTGATGTCATCAAAACCCTTATGTCATAAGAAGGATACTTCTTGAATTCTAGAAGTGTTGAAGAGGACGTTCCTTGATAAGGGCCATCTACCCTTCCATTTGAGGCATCTCTACCTCAAAGTAGATAGAGGCATCCGCCTCTAAATCAATATGAGATTTCCCCATGTCAACCTTTTGTCGTTTTTCCTAGCGGGATCCAGCTTCACTGTGTGGAGCAAGATTTACTCTAGAAATAGGCACCACATTAATTAGTTTGGTCACACCCACTAACCCCCTCTTCTTGAAAGCATGAGTTAATAGACCATATAGATCACTCTTTTGATTGACAACTCATGCCTTGACTTTCAGGGCTTTCTTCTTCGCCAACAATTCCTTCCTCTCCTACACGAATAAAGGAGTCATTCTTTCTACATAAAGGCAAGAGGTTATATAAAAGAAACACAACACACAAATAGAAGTGTACACATACACACAAAAAATCATACTTACGTAAATAATTACCGACCACCTTCTCGTCTCCTCGTGCATTCATCAAATCCCTAACATTTAAAAGTAGATCTGCTCTAAAAATTTTATATTGTTCTTCTCTGCCTTGTTAAGTTTATCAAAACTAAATCCAAATATGCAAACATGTTTTCTCATCTAATACATAGGAAAGCAGTAGGCTCTAGTATCTTTAAAGATATCCATATAGCAAGCTACCTCGCCCCGTACTCGAACCAAATTATCTTTTCAACTTTTATAATTCGACAAGTATAAAGTAAGTAAAATCATATTGACAAGGGTGCTTATAGAAACCCTACTAACCTTGTTAATTCATTTGTACCATAAAATGAAAAGAAAACACTTATTGTGGGCGTGATCTCAAAGGCCTCACATAATATTTTGAATCTCCTGACAAAGCCCCAATTATTCAAGTAGAGTTGTGAAAGGCAACGTTAATTATCTCCAAGACATTATCCATAAAAATGGTGAAGGGAACTCCTACCCCCATACCTGTTATAGGTTTATGTATATATAGATGTCGTTATTAAACAAAGAGTTGATATTCATGATGTCACCACTGAAATGGTTCACATTTGTAGTTGAATTTTCCATAGGTAAACCTGTCGGTCCTAGGTAAGAAGACACCAAAACAACATCACTATGACTACTATCAAAATTATCAAAACTACTAATATATCTACTATCATAACTTTCAAAAAAATTTGTTTCAACGAAATGTTAGAAAACTTTTATATTTGGATCTTGATATCATGATTTTCACAGTGTTATAATTTCTATAAAAAAACGTTAAAACCGTACCCGGATCCATAACGCCGATTCTTGTCTGGTTCTCAATCTTGTTTCCAATTGTTCTCTCCTCTCTTCCTTCTTCCTTTTGTGTATCCTTTGATGATGAAGATACTTTTGTGTTTTTTTATGAGAAAATAAGAAGGAATGAGAAAAGTTACTGTTGTTTTTCCAAAGGTCCCTATTTATAGGGTTTTTTTTTCAACCATCACATTTCATTCCAAAAGACATGTCTCATCATCCATGAAGAGAGAGAAGAGGGATTTAAATTTTAAATTTCAAATTCAAAATAAAACCCCATTGACTTAATTATCCATCAACATAAGCAATCATCATATTAAGGTATCTTTTATTTAAGTCAATCTTTCATTTTACATGAGTCAAATTTAATGGATTAATAAATTAATCCAACAATATCCCACTTGACTCATGTGACAACTTGATGTTTCAATATTATACCATAATTGTGCACCATTTATTGAAAGCACTGATCATTTTCTTTAATAAATTGAAATTATCGGATCATGGCGGTCGCAAGTTATTCATCAACTTGATTCCTTCCATGTATCACAAATCAATCCAGTTCAAACAACTTTAAGGGATACATTAATGTGTCTTTTATGTCTCTTCAAAGACACCTTTGTCATCACATATTGACAATAATGTATACAACATAATATGGATAACAAAACTAAGCAGAAACATAACCTTAATTGAATTCACAAGTGTCTTAAAATACAAACATTAAATAATACATGTATATATATGTCGCTACTCGAAAAATAGTCGACCGGAGGCGAAAAGGAAGAAACAGAAGAGTCGCCATCGAACTTTATTTATCCCATGAGGGGAAGGGAAAACATCGAGAAAACCCAAAGAAGGAAGGATAAGATGATCTCGCAATCAAATTACGGATTCGGAAGCCGGTTATGTAAGGGGAAGGTATTAGCACCCCTCACATCCATCGTACTCGATAGGAACCATTTGCTTGTCTATGTGTAAGGATGTTTGCTAAGGAAATTTCTTTCTAAGTGTGTTCTAAAGAGGGAGAGAGAAGGGTGAGAACCAAAGAATGTGAAAGAAAATAAAAGAAAAGGTAGGGAGAAGAGGAGAGGAAAAGAAAAGGAGACTCGATAGGACTTCACGATCCTATGCCTACGTATTCCCTCATGCAATGGGAAAGTCAGAGTCAACGTAGTTCGGAGGACTATGGGTGAAGAAAATGGAAGGGGGGAGATGGATAAAAGGTGGCTCGCCAAGATCATTTCAATCTTGTGCCTACGTATCTTTCATTCGGACGAGAATGAAGAATCAGAGCGATCGTAGTTTGACCGACTATGGTTTGTTGGTGTTTTTTATGGACGATGCTAACATGCGGGTTCTAGCAGTTAAGTGTTTTGCGGCTCGCTCGTGGAGTCTTATGCGTTACCTGTTTGCGGTAGAACGGATGCAACATGTCCTTTTTGAAAAGGTTGATTTTCGCCATCAAGGCAAGATGTCGCATTTGATTTTGTTGAAAGTTGATTTTAAGGGCGAAATAAGTCCTCGGATAGGAACCCCTTCGGGTAGTACCCAATTCTTTATCTCAAAGGATTTATTGTGAAAGTGGTGTGGCGAATATAGTCACGTCTTCGTATTGAAAGACGAGTATCGAGACCACACACTCTAAAGTGAGCATCCTAATACTCGGAGAGGAAGAGACCTTCACCCAATCCCCTCTCTTTAGTTCAATACAAAGAGAACTTTATTCTCATATTAAAAGTGTTTTTGGTTTTAGATGGTAAGTGCTTTACGACAGTGAACCCTAAAGGTAATGTCAAGCACTCGGGATAGGAGAAGGCCTTCGCCGAACCACTCCACGACCATCTAAGTTTATTAAGAAAATGTTTTGAAAATGCACTTGGTACAAGACCAAGGTTTTTGACACAAGGAGATGAAATAAAGAGAGAAAAAGGTTTTCGAAAGAAATGGGTGGTGAATATAGTCACGTCTTCGTATTGAAAGACGAGTATCGAGACCACACACTCTAAAGTGAGCATCTTAATACTCGGAGAGGAAGAGGTCTTCACCTAATCCTCTCTCTTTAGTTCAATATAAAGAGAAATTTTGAAAATGAGCACTTGGTGCTAGACCAAGGTTTTTTTACTTTAGAAGAGAATGAAAATGAGGAATGAAATAGAAACCGAAATGAAATCGAAAAGAAATAAAATGGCCTCATATTGATCAAGATTTTGAATCGATTGAAAGAAATCAACTAATCATGATTTTTGTTATATCATTGGCCTATAAAATAAAATCGAAAAGAAAGAACAAAGACGAAATGAAAAGTGAGAATGAATCTAGAAATAAGATCTAAACAAAATGATAATCAAAATGTAATCGAGAAAGGTTTGAGAAAATAAGAATAAAAATAATTTACACAAAATATCTAATAGAGAATATAATTAACAAAATATCTAATAAAAAAAATTTACAAAAGTATTTAGCAAAATAACTTATAGAAATCCTAATCATAAAATTAAAAAGATATTAATAAAGACTATTAACAAAATAAATAGTTAATGAAATTTAATAATATTATTTACAGAAAAATTCTCTAAAAATGTTATAAGCTAAAATATTAACAAAGCATTTTTTATTATAAGATTATTAACGAAAATTGTTAAATTAAAAAAGGTAAAAGTTAACAAGAATATTAACAAAAATAACAAGATTATGAAAAATGATTAACCTAAAATTAAAAGTTATTAAAATCACAAATTTGTAGAAAAATATAAAATAAAATAAAAAGTAGTTAAAGAAGTAGTGAGAAAGTGAGAAAGACAAAGATCAAAAGCCACATGATAATGGGCTCTGAATACAGACCCGGGTCGGACCACCTTGGCCCAAACCCGGCCGGCCAAACATAAGGGGAAGGGTTATTGGAAAACCTAATTTCATTAGCTGTTCACAGATAAAGAAAAGCCAGAATGAAAACACAACGCGTTTGAAACAGAACGTTCAGAAGAAACAAAAACGAAGCGAATCCGTAACCTAACGAAAATCATGCTTCGATCTCCTTCTCAATCTCGCTCTCTCTCGCGATTTGATCTATCTCTCCGTCTTCTCCTCAATTTCTTCTTCCGAATGACTCGCGGCTGCGGAAGGCTGTTGTGTGGAGGTTTGTACGGTTGTGGATGGTTTCATCGGCGAGTTTACGGAAGAGTTAAGTTGATGATGGTGAGAGGTATGAAGGTTCAGAGAAAAATCGAAGAAGGTTCATGGAGGATGAAGGATTTGTTGTTTTTAGTGGTTGAGGAAGACGGTTGTTGGGTTTACGGTGAGGTGATGAAGGTGTTCCAATCGCACGAAAAAAAGCTTGCAGGTGTGGTCGACATGGCAGTTTTGGCGACGGCCGGAGCGAGATTGAAGGAGCCTTTCACCTTGACAAGTTTTCCGGAAGCGACGGATTTCTTGAGGTGGATGAGAACAAGCTTGCGGTAAGTTGGTGGTAAGTCCTTGTATTTCTCTTCGATGAATTTCGTTATCGCGTGTTGGCTTGAACCAGTTCTCTCTTCCAGGCTTGTGATTGCTTCAGTTATCATCTCAGCGAAAGTGGGATGAGAGAGTGGCTTCTTTGCAGCAGCGGTTTTCTTGGGCTTGGTTTGAGCGGTGGCGGTGAGGATTCCATCTGGATTCAATGTTTTAAAAATGAAGGTGGGTTTTCACGGTGCGTTGAACGGAGGTTTTTTTTTTAAAGGAAATAATGGTGGTTCCTCCTGATTTACATAGTAAGGTTTGGTTTTTATATTTCAGATTTTTTTTCTCTCTGTCCCTGCATAGTTTCACCTCCCTCCCTTTTATTCTTTTTTGAAATGTTTTGTACTGATGTGTTGTTGCTTTCATTGCTCAGATTATGTTGGTTGGAGCAGCGTGTTGTTGCTGTTTCTTGTGTTCGCAGATTAGTACCATTTGGAGCAGTGTTTTGGCAACTTGTGCAGTGGCTGTGAGTGGGGTTATTTTCATGTCTGAAACCTGGCTTGTTGGCTTTGACTTGGTATAAGGTTTGTAGAAGTTTTGTCGATTATAACGTTGTGGGACCACCGGGTTTATGTAACAATTGCCTCGTGTACGATTTGGTTTGTATGAAGGGCCAAAGTGGTGGGGTCTGTACGGTTGAGTGCAGAGTGTGTATGCTCTGGCTTTTTTTTTTGTGTCCATAAGCTTATTTTCCTTATTATTATTATTTTATTTTTTTGGAATTTTCATGTAACATTTAATGTAAATGGAATTTTTGTTGTTGTATTGGACCAAGAACTTCTATATTTTTTGAATGACTTGAAACATTACGTGAGCTTTTGGCTTTTTAGACAATGTTTCTCTTATAATGGACAAATGGTTAGAAATATATAAATTGAAAGTAATTGGTTATATACATGAACAAAAGTGGATTTAAAATATATATGGATAAAAATGTGGATTTAATGGATATGAAAGTGGAAATTGAAAATGGATATGGAATAAAAATATGGATTGAATGGATATTGGTTTAATGGATAAAGAATAAAAAATGGATTTGAACAAAAAGTTTGGGAAATATGAATTTGGATAATGGATAATACAATGGAAATTGGAAAGAGTTGGATATTAAAATGAATTTGAAGAAAGAAGGAATGGATAAGAGAAATGATAATTGAACAAAAAATGGACTTGGTGAAAATGGATATGAATATGGATATGGACCAATATTTCCAACAACACGGCCATGAAATCTCGACTTTCAACTCAAACTTAATTTTGTCTTCTTCCACAACCCTCTTATTAAATGAACACAGCTGCCATGAACAACTAGCAACAACCATCTGAATCAATTTGAGACCTTGCGTTGATTATTGAATCCACTCTGAGGAAAGTAATTCCGCAGATGAACCACCGAACTGATGAGCCATGATGAACTTGATGATTGAACCAAACTTCCCATGAATTAAAATTTGGTGACCTAATGACCTCCACACCACGTAACTCGACCTTGGGTACACACTGGCTGAGAAATAGTCCACTTTATCTTTGAATGCACACTGATACTCCTCTGAATACAGAAGACTCGAACCATAGGAAAACACCTTGATCCCATGTCAAAAAAGCTCACGCAAATGGATGAATGCATAGATGATGGAAATGCTGTGATATGTAAGGCTAGGGTTAGGGTGAAAATGAGGGTGTGACAGATGCCCCTATTTAATCTTCTTGGACTTGAAGGTGAGAGTGGCAAAAGCTTTCTTACAGTCAAGGTACAAAGGGATTAAATAGAAGAATACCCAGAGTTTTCAGCCGGAAAAGTAGTGGAATGAAAGGTGATGAATCTGTGGGATGGCTTGGAAAAGGCATCTGTCATTGGGACAAGGTAGTTGGTTATGAGGGATATGACGATATGCTTGAGATGTAATGCGGAATGATCATGAGTGCTTTGCCAGTCTTGAAAGGGGGGCATCCCTGTAGTACCTTAAGGACGTATAAAAGGTCATGAGATATTCCTTCTACAAAAGGTAGAGCGGACTCAAGAAATAAAAGATGAGAGATATTCCTTTTACGAAAGGTAGATAGGACTCAAGAATGAAGAGTGGGATATTCCTCCTACGAAAGGTAGAGAGGACTCTAGAAATAAAAGGTTACGAGATATATTCCTTCTACGAAAGGTAGATAGGACTCAAGAATAAAGGATGAGATATCGGTTCTCCTCTTGCAAAAGGCAAAGAGGGCCCCTGAACGAAAGGTTAGGAGAAAAAGTTTCCTTCTACAAAAGGTAGAGAGGACTCCAGAACAAAAGATTTGGAGACATGATAACTCCCTCTATAACAAGTAGAGGAGACTCCCTTAGGAGAAGACGATCGTATTTCCTTCTGCAAAAGGCAGAAAAGACTCCATAACAAAAGGTTAGGAGAAAAATTTCTTCTACAAAAGGTAGAGGGGACTCCAAAACAAAAGGTTTGGAGAAAAACATTCCTTCTGCAAAAGGCAGAGAGGACTCCTGAACAAAAGGTTAGGAGAAAGATGATTCCTCTTGCAAAAGGCAAAGAGGGTACTTACGAAAGGTAAGCTAAAAAAGCTTGTGCAAAAGGAACGGGAGGACTTACAAAAGGTAAGTTGAAAACATTGCGAAAGGACAAGACTTCACGCGAAAGGTACAGAAGGAGTTGGAAGTAATAGCTGATGGGGGAGACAATGTCCACAGGAATGCCCCTACCCTCTATAGGAACAGGCTAAACAAGCGTACAAATGATGCAGAAATGTATGCAAAATGCTGGGGATATGAAAGTCTGGAGCGACGGTCGTGCCAAACGTGATTGGGCTTTGGTTAAGGTGCCAAGGAATGGTTGGGCTTGATGGGGAAAAGGAGATAGGTAAGGTGAAGGATACCAACCGAAGATGGCTTTAAAAAGGGTTACCAGACGAGAACTGGTATTTAAGGGGTAGACTACCAGACGAGAACTGGTGGCAAAAGGTTAAGTTGTCAGACGAGAACTGACTTTATGGTTGGCTAGACGGGAACTAGACTTTGAAACGGTGCTTACCAGACGAGAACTGGTTTTAAAATGGCTAAAGAAAAGGTGACTAGACGGGAACTAGCATAGAAGTTGTTTACCAGACAAGCACTGGTGTTTTGTTTTGGTTTTCCAGACGAGAACTGGTTTTAGGGTTTGCCAGACGAGAACTGGACTTTAAAGTTGTGCAAGCAAGGTGGATTTTGTATCTGGTTAAGGGTGCCGAGTATGTTCGGGCTTATGATGGGAGGTGCCAAAATGGTTGGGTTTTTGTTGGTGTGCCAGGTATGATTGGGCTTTGGGTCGGATGGGGAATAAACTTAACTTCCCGACACTCGAAACCTGACGATAATATGATCGGATGGTAGATGCGGATGCTTCTGATGCTCCAAGTTTGTTCCTTTGAAGAAGTTGCACTTGCTCCTAAGAGAATCTCACTTCTAACTGAGATGCCATGATGGCTTTGCAACCGAAAATATGAGCATAGCGACTTGACTTATGCATGTTAGTTGCGCCTCTGCTCTGCCCAGGGCTTTTTGACACTTGTTGCAAACTCGACATTTACTAGAGTCCAACAGGGTCTGCTTGACCAATCTTGAAATTATAGAGGAAATTTGCCCCTTTACAATTCATCTGCCCCAGTCTGTAGGGTTTTTGAATGAATCCTCCTCGAATAGAAACTTTGGGGATGACTACACCATGACGTGGGCTGAGATAACTTGCCCCAATATCTGAATTTGCAATGGTCAGTCTTTGCTTGAGTCTCTTGAAGGACTTGCCCCAGAATGAGCGTTAAAGCGACTTAATTTGCGCTTGTTGAGCCTTGGAGGGACTTGCCCTCAGTCACAAGAATCTCTGGGTAGCCTACCTTTGGCTGGTGGAGTCTTGAGATGATTCTCTGCTCGACTAACTCTTGAATGTTCTGTCCCAGATTCACAAGGTTTGGAGAAGGTCTTGATTCGAGTCAGCACCAACGAATGATCAAGTTTCTCTCTTATTGCACTTTGTCAGAATCTTTTTGATGTCAAGTACTTGCTTACAGTTAAAATTGTTCATTTAAAAATGGTAATTTTAATGCGGCGATCATGCAAGTTTTGAAAGAAATCGCTTATTGTAATGATGTGAAAGTGTGTGACGAATGGACCATTAGTCCAAACGCAGTGTTGATTTATTGGTGTGCGAAAGATATAGCAAGAATATGACACCAATGATAAAGATTAGTAAATCTGCGGGGAGTCAGTTTACACAACCTTGCTTTAGTACGCTTTCAGAATAAACCCCGCCTCAATTAGGTCTTTCGAGGGTTGTAATGTGGTCTGGTTCACGGTTATTTGAAACAAAGGATATTAGGCTCAAATTTTGATTTGTACCCACCCCTTCTCCGTGATGAACTCCAGTCCTACGATCAGTCATACTACACACATTTATCTTTCAAAAGGGTTGACGGTGTAAGGGTGAATTTGCTTGGAATGACAGTCACCTTATTTTGTTTTTGTGGATGTCAGTGACCTTTCTAGTCCCTTTTGGTGGCCAGTGAATCGGGTTTTGCTTTTGTTGAGGATTTGAGGGCCTCTTTTATTTTTTTGATCCCTAACTTTTGCATGGACCGACTTCACTTTTCGAGTCCATCGGGATTGCCCTAATTTTGCCTAAGTTTCCACTTTGGGGTGGTGGACTTAGCGGGCTATCTTTTTTTTGTTTTTTTGAAGGGTCGTGACTGCCAAGTCTTTGGTCTTTGAAGAATAACCGCCATAACAAAAGGTTTCATCTTGAAATTCGAATATGTAATCAGGATAACTGAACACTACCCATGCCCCAGGTTAAGCGTAAGGGTTTAGAAATCCGAAGGAAACTCCTACTTCTAGGCTCGAAGGGGTTGACTAGGGACTAACTCCTTATCTCTCCAGTGTTTAGGGGATTTGAAACAATGTCTGTACATCATTAGCGGGATTTTATCCGAAAGTATACTATTAGCAATTATGAGTATTTCGTTTTCATCATCCTCCCTCAAATCTTTACTAAGACAGCAACTGATAAAGGGAGTGAAATCTGGAAAAAAAATTTGTGATTTTTTGCAATATATGAAAAAAATGAGTGGATACGAATGGACTTGTTCAAAAAAAGCACGTTCATTACATTAACAAAACCATTAGTAAGCAACAATGTTTAACAACAAGTAGCACTTAACAGAGAAGAAACTACAAATGCAAATAAATGACAAGATCTAAAAGTTGCCAATCCTGGGGATGTCTTCTGTCTGACCCACTGGCTCGAGGAGATGACCCTTGTAGTATTTGAACTCAAATAGACGAGAGGTTGACATGCACAACCAGGCTTCCTTCTGGAAAGGATATGTAACCTTTGTCAATCAGCTGTTGCACTCTGGCTTGGTAGGCTTTGCAATCTTCAGTCGAATGCCCCATTGATCCAGCATGATATCCACATTGCACATCGGGATCGTACCCATGAGGGTATGGCTTTGGCAACGGCTTGAGAGACTTGGGAACCACCAGCGAGCTTTGAATCAGATGCGACAAGAGTTGACTGTATGACATAGGGACTGTATGAAGAGGAGCATTCCTTCTTTCTATTGTTGCGAGGCCTATGCTGACTTTGGCACTGATTCTGATATCCTCGGCCATGGGCTCATTGATTTACATGAGGAGCAATCCACGGTTTCTGGGACGAAGCTATAGGCATTACTGGTTGCCCATAAGGATAGCATGGCGCTAGAAATGATGACTGCTGAGAAGATGAAGGACCAGAAGGTTTTGCTAGTACACCATGAGAATACTCAACATTTGCTATGACTGCACTGGTTTCATTCTCTTCCTCTTGGGAGTTGCTGAGGGATTCAGTCTCACTGGCTTGGCTATTCAAGACGTTCTGGATTAGTCCACTCTTGAGGTAGCTCTCGATGCGTTCCCCTACCATTACAAGGTCAGAGAAGCTTGATGGCGTACTGCCAGCCATTCTTTCAAGATAAGATCCATGCAGACTATTTATGAACATGTCAATTAATTCCCGGTCCAAGAGTGGTGGTTGCACCCTAGCTGCTAATTCTCTCCATCGCTGTGCGTATTCCTTGAAGGATTCATCGCCATTCTGAGATAGGTTTTGCAACTGCATGCGACTAGGAGCCACGTCTAGATTGTACTGATATCGCTTTAGAAAAGCGCTGGATAAGTCCTTCCATGATTGGATATGGCTTCTTTCTAAGTCCATGTACCAACTTAAAGATGCCCCACTCAAACTATCTTGAAAACAGTGAATCATCAACTTATCATCGTAGGTATATGTGGTCATTTTTCGGCAGAACATCACCAAATGACGCTTCGGGCAACTAAGGCTTGTGTACTTCTCGAAGTTGGGTACCTTGAATTTCTGAGGGATTACCAAATCTGGCACTAGGCACATATCAGCAGCATCGAGCCCAGGCGTATCATGCACTTTCATAGCTTGGAGTTTCTCCTCAATGGCACGAAGCTTTTCCTTAATGGGGTCAGTCAATGGCTTCCTCTGGGGTCGAGTAGGAACATTTAATCGTGGAGGATCATCATCAGGCAGAAGACCATACAGTGGATTAGTTATCATAGTGAAACCTGGTGGGGGATCAAGATTCTGACGGTTGCTCTCAGACATGGCTACCTCAGCTTCCAACTTGCTTTGTCTAACTGGCCTTTCAAGTCATCTACGTTCTTCTAGCTTCAAATTCTTCACATCAACCACAGGTTCAATGCGAGTGTCGAGAAATAAACTGCGGGTTTTGGACAAAGGACTGAATGAGCTTCTTGGTTTTGGTTGGAGAATGATAAAATGATGCAAAGATGCTGATGCAAATGCAATGCAACAAGGCATGGGATCAAAGATCACTGAATCAGAGGTTCACACTACAGGTGTCAAGGTCACAGATTCTGCAGAACAACACAACAAGATATCTCTCACCATAGGTAGGCAATCTATTGGTTTATAACAGGGCATTCCAAGGGTTTTCAAACAAGGTCCCATGCACTAACCCTCAAAAGTTTTCCATCATAACGACGATTCGTAAGACGGTAATCCCTTCAAAGGATGAGCACAGAGTTATGCCTTAGTAACCTTTGGAATAGGGTTCTAAAGGTCCTCAGAATCACGGACTCCCAGGTCGGAAACAAAGACGCCATTACGATTGATCGTAAGACATAATCACTCCCAAAGGGGCCTCATCTGAGCGGTGGAAGTCAAACCAACTCGACGAGTCCTAAGTCTCGCAAATCAGTAAGCAACCACCTCCTAGCTTAGTGTATACTCGAAAAGCTCGGGTAGAAAGCCTTTCTCCTCACAAACCATCCCCAATATACCCAACAGATAAGAGAACACAATAATAAGGCAATAATAAAGCAAACAAAAATACACATATGATAAACAAACTAGGCTTGGCTTGCTAGGGTGAACCACGTCCCCAGCAGAGTCGCAAGCTATCGCTACTCGAAAAATAGTCGACCGGAGGCGAAAAGGAATAAACAAAAGAGTCGCCATCGAACTTTATTTATCCCATGAGGGGAAGGGAAAACATCGAGAAAACCCAAAGAAGGAAGGATAAGATGATCTCGCAACCAAATTACGGGTTCGGAAGCCGGTTATGTGAGGGGAAGGTATTAGCACCCCTCACATCCATCGTACTCGATGGGAACCATTTGCTTGTCTATGTGTAAGGATGTTTGCTAAGGAAATTGCTTTCTAAGTGTGTTCTAAAGAGGGAGAGAGAAGGGTGAGAACCAAAGAATGTGAAAGAAAATAAAAGAAAAGGTAGGGAGAAGAGGAGAGGAAAAGAAAAGGAGACTCGATAGGACTTCACGATCCTATGCCTACGTATTCCCTCGTGCAATGGGAAAGTCAGAATCAACGTAGTTCGGAGGACTACGGGTGAAGAAAATGGAAGGGGGGAGATAGATAAAAGGTGGCTCGCCAAGATCATTTCAATCTTGTGCCTACGTATCTTACATTCGGACGAGAATGAAGAATCAGAGCGATCGTAGTTTGACCGACTACGGTTTGTTGGTGTTTTTTATGGACGATGCTAACGTGCGGGTTCTAGCAGTAAGGTGTTTTGCGGCTCGCTCGTGGAGTCTTATGCGTTACCTGTTTGCGGTAGAACGGACGCAACATGTCCTTTTTGAAAAGGTTGATTTTCGCCATCAAGGCAAGATGTCGTATTTGATTTTGTTGAAAGTTGATTTTAAGGGCGAAATAAGTCCTCGGATAGGAACCCCTTCGGGTAGTACCCAATTCTTTATCTCAAAGGATTTATTGTGAAAGTGGTGTGGCGAATATAGTCACGTCTTCGTATTGAAAGACGAGTATCGAGACCACACACTCTAAAGTGAGCATCCTAATACTCGGAGAGGAAGAGACCTTCACCCAATCCCCTCTCTTTAGTTCAATACAAAGAGAACTTTATTCTCATATTAAAAGTGTTTTTGGTTTTAGATGGTAAATGCTTTACGACAGTGAACCCTAAAGGTAATGTCAAGCACTCGGGATAGGAGAAGGCCTTCGCCTAACCACTCCACGACCATCTAAGTTTATTAAGAAAATGTTTTGAAAATGTACTTGGTACAAGACCAAGGTTTTTGACACAAGGAGATGAAATAAAGAGAGAAAAAGGTTTTCGAAAAAAATGGGTGGTGAATATAGTCACGTCTTCGTATTGAAAGACGAGTATCGAGACCACACACTCTAAAGTGAGCATCTTAATACTCGGAGAGAAAGAGGTCTTCACCTAATCCTCTATCTTTAGTTCAATATAAAGAGAAATTTTGAAAATGAGCACTTGGTGCTAGACCAAGGTTTTTTGACTTTAGAAGAGAATGAAAATGAGGAATGAAATAGAAACCGAAATGAAATCGAAAAGAAATAAAATGGCCTCATATTGATCAAGATTTTGAATCGATTGAAAGAAATCAACTAATCATGATTTTTGTTATATCATTGGCCTATAAAATAAAATCGAAAAGAAAAAACAAAGACGAAATGAAAAATGAGAATGAATCTAGAAATAAGATCTAAACAAAATGATAATCAAAATGTAATCAAGAAAGGTTTGAGAAAATAAGAATAAAAATAATTTACACAAAATATCTAATAGAGAATATAATTAACAAAATATCTAATAAAAAAAAGTTTACAAAAGTATTTAGCAAAATAACTTATAGAAATCCTAATCATAAAATTAAAAAGATATTAATAAAGACTATTAACAAAATAAATAGTTAATGAAATTTAATAATATTATTTACAGAAAATTTCTCTAAAAATGTTATAAGCTAAAATATTAACAAAGCATTTTTTATTATAAGATTATTAACGAAAATGGTTAAATTAAAAAAGGTAAAAGTTAACAAGAATATTAACAAAAATAACAAGATTATGAAAAATGATTAACCTAAAATTAAAAGTTATTAAAATCACAAATTTGTAGAAAAATATAAAATAAAATAAAAAGTTGTTAAAGAAGTAGTGAGAAAGTGAGAAAGACAAAGATCAAAAGCCACATGATAATGGGCTCTGAATACAGACCCGGGTCGGACCACCTTGGCCCAAACCCGGCCGGTCAAACATAAGGGGAAGGGTTATTGGAAAACCTAATTTCATTAGCCGTTCGCAGATAAAGAAAAGCCAGAATGAAAACACAACGCGTTTGAAACAGAACGTTCAGAAGAAACAAAAACGAAGCGAATCCGTAACCTAACGAAAATCATGCTTCGATCTCCTTCTCAATCTCGCTCTCTCTCGCGATTTGATCTATCTCTTCATCTTCTCCTCAATTTCTTCTTCCGAATGACTCGCGGCGGCGGAAGGCTGTTGTGTGGAGGTTTGCACGGTTGTGGATGGTTTCGTCGGCGAGTTTACGGAAGAGTTAAGTTGATGATGGTGAGAGGTATGAAGGTTCAGAGAAAAATCGAAGAAGGTTCATGGAGGATGAAGGATTTGTTGTTTTTAGTGGTTGAGGAAGACGGTTGTTGGGTTTACGGCGAGGTGATGAAGGTGTTCCAATCGCACGAAAAAAAGCTTGCAGGTGTGGTCGACATGGCAGTTTTGGCGACGGCCGGAGCAATTTGAAGAAGCCTTTCACCTTGACAAGTTTTCCGGAAGCGACGGATTTCTTGAGGTGGATGAGAACAAGCTTGCGGTAAGTTGGTGGTAAGTCCTTGTGTTTCTCTTCGATGAATTTCGTTATCGCGTGTTGGCTTGAACCAGTTCTCTCTTTCAGGCTTGTGATTGCTTCAGTTATCATCTCAGCGAAAGTGGGATGAGAGAGTGGCTTCTTTGCAGCAGCGGTTTTCTTGGGCTTGGTTTGAGCGGTGGCGGTGAGGATTCCATCTGGAATCAATGTTTTAAAAATGAAGGTGGGTTTTCACGGTGCGTTGAACGGAGGTTTTTTTTTAGAGGAAATAATGGTGGTTCCTCCTGATTTACATAGTAAGGTTTGGTTTTTATATTTCAGATTTTTTTTCTCTCTGTCCCTGCATAGTTTCACCTCCCTCCCTTTTATTCTTTTTTGAAATTTTTTGTACTGATGTGTTGTTGCTTTCATTTCTCAGATTATGTTGGTTGGAGCAGCGTGCTGTTGCTGTTGCTTGTGTTCGCAGATTAGTACCATTTGGAGCAATGTTTTGGCAACTTGTGCAGTGGCTGTGAGTGGGGTTGTTTTCATGTCTGAAACCTGGCTTGTTGGCTTTGACTTGGTATAAGGTTTACAGAAGTTTTGTCGATTATAACGTTGTGGGACCACCGGGTTTATGTAATAATTGCCTCGTGTACGATTTGGTTTGTATGAAGGGCCAAAGTGGTGGGGTCTGTACGGTTGAGTGCAGAGTGTGTATACTCTGGCTTTTTTTTTTTTTTTGTGTCCATGAGCTTATTTTCCTTATTATTATTATTTTATTTTTTTGGAATTTTCATGTAACATTTAATGTAAATGGAATTTTTGTTGTTGTATTGGACCAAGAACTTCTATATTTTTTGAATGACTTGAAACATTACGTGAGCTTTTGGCTTTTTAGACAATGTTTCTCTTATAATGGACAAATGGTTAGAAATATATAAATTGAAAGTAATTGGTTATATACATGAACAAAAGTGGATTTAAAATATATATGGATAAAAATGTGGATTTAATGGATATGAAAGTGGAAATTGAAAATGGATATGGAATAAAAATATGGATTGAATGGATATTGGTTTAATGGATAAAGAATAAAAAATGGATTTGAACAAAAAGTTTGGGAAATATGAATTTGGATAATGGATAATACAATGGAAATTGGAAAGAGTTGGATATTAAAATGAATTTGAAGAAAGAAGGAATGGATAAGAGAAATGATAATTGAACAAAAAATGGACTTGGTGAAAATGGATATGAATATGGATATGGACCAATATTTCCAACAACACGGCCATGAAATCTCGACTTTCAACTCAAACTCAATTTTGTCTTCTTCCACAACCCTCTTATTAAATGAACACAGCTTCCATGAACAACTAGCAACAACCATCTGAATCAATTTGAGACCTTGCGTTGATTATTGAATCCACTATGAGGAAAGTAATTCCGCAGATGAACCACCAATGAACTGATGAGCCATGATGAACTTGATGATTGAACCAAACTTCCCATGAATTAAAATTTGGTGACCTGATGACCTCCACACCACGTAACTCGACCTTGGGTACACACTGGCTGAGAAATAGTCCACTTTATCTTTGAATGCACACTGATACTCCTCTGAATACAGAAGACTTGAACCATAGGAAAACACCTTGATCCCATGTCAAAAAAGCTCACGCAAATGGATGAATGCATAGATGATGGAAATGCTATGATATGTAAGGCTAGGGTTAGGGTGAAAATGAGGGTGTGACAATATACCGATTATATTATAATGTTAACAAGGACTTTTCCATAATGCCCATCTTTTCTACGTGGCCAGCAAATGTCTTGGGCGGTAAACCTTTAGTTAACGGGCATTGGTTCCGGGCTCCAGTTTTGTGCAGTAGAAGCATTACTCTACAAGAGGGTAATATAATTGTAATTTACATTGCAATATTATGAATTTGTCGGTTAATACAGTATATGAAAGCTTACAGTGGGATTTGAGTATTGTGTGAGAGTGATGTTGTGGTTCTCATCTCCATCTGTAATAGGGGTCTTTCCCTTGCTACCAGAATCTTTTGGTGGGATAATTGGGGAATCCTTTATAAAAATACTTATTGTCAACGTTATATACTGACAACATACGTTATATAAAAATATACATCATACAACAAAACAACATATTTTGTTGGATATTGAAAAACCTACTTCATTAGGTATGATGGCATCTTCAATCTGTTGCATAACGTCCTTATCTCTAGTGAGTCTTACTACATATGCTTGTTTGTAAAATGGTTGATATTTGACCCGAAAAGCAAAACTCTTTTCCAGCAGATTATCAAGGCCGGCGGGGTAAATCAGTGGGTGGTCCTCATTGGTCTATGAGTAGCGTTTCGCAAAGGAATTTATGAAATAATATTGGAAGCATTGTATTAATATGTATTATTCTCAGATTTGTGGCAAATAATAATATTGGAAAGTATTGTATTAATATGCATTGACCTCAGATTTATGGAATATATTGAGAATATTAGGCATATTAGTGGGTAATGAAACAATGTTATGAGACATGGGTGTAACTTGCAGCCATGAAGAAAGGTTATATAATACTAACAGGCCGTATGATCTCCCTTAAAGCATGGGCAGACATACCAACAATTGGTATGCATTCTTTGTCCCAGAAGACAAAATTCGCAGACACACCATCATGTTCTACCTTTATTTCAATCTTGTACCTAATTAGACAAAACGTACACATGTTAAATAAAAGAAGTATTTCAATTAATCCACTATAAACAACAGGAATAGCAAATGCGTAACGAAAGTCATAGCTTGAATGGCACTAAATACTTTGTAAGTGGTGTCGATTTGTCGCCACACATGCATTGGTTAGTTTTGTTACACTTTGAACATACTTCATAGTACCATCCAAATGGATTGGCCTTGAACCATTTTGTTGTACCAATCGTATTGCAGAATGTTTCCTACAAAAAATACTTAACATTATTAGAAAACACCGAACACGCTGAAAACACCGAAAACTGTCTAATTATTCATAGCTTAGTAATTAATGAGAATAAACGTAATTACGTCACAAAGAGTAAGCATATCTCTTATGCTCCTGACATCCTTCGTAAAGGAGAAGGACCTGTCATCGAATGTCCATTGTGAACAGGAATTTATAGATCTACTTTGTGAGGCATCAGGTGTAGGATTTCCATCAATAAATCTGAGTCATAAAACAAAGTATGCATCTATGGTTATTAAATTATAATTAGAATGGATATATAATCAATAAAACCTGTCTAAAGGTATATAGGTTTTCATGAATTCAGCAACTTGAGGATGGTCATGGTTAAGAAGTAGTTTTGATCCATGCCATGAATTAGACAAGTTAAGCTTTCCAGATGCTGCATCGGAGTCAAACAATTACATATATTTATAACGGTTTACCAAATTATGTAATGTGGAAATCCAGACAACAACAATACAAATTACATGAACTCTGGCGACACCATACATGAGTGAGGATGACAACCAGCTGACCACTTTCGTCATTGTAAGACATAAATTGAGTGGCATATGACTCCCACAGCGTAACATCAATTTCAGTCCCACTGGAAAGAAACAATAAGAAACAATGAATTATGTATTGTAAAATGAAAACATGCCTTCCAAATGTTAACATAAAAGTTAAGAATGAAACCTTTGATCAGCAACAGACAGGTTAACGCAAGCCTTTTTCCCTGCACCTGGATGTTGTGTCCTAACCACTTGCATAACAACACCAATTACATTTATATCATAATGAATTGTTAGTTTGTGTGGTTTTTAAGAAATTAACGACAATACTACATAAACATGAAAACACTCAGCATACCATACAAACGATCAACAACGAAATTCCCATTTATGAAATCTTGCAACGGTTTAAATTTGAATGTGTGCGGTGGGATATCTGTGGCTGTCACAGTGGTAGCACGATTCTGAAATAGTTTGTAATCGTTGTCACACACTTTCAATGGTAAGTCATTCAGCATGGGTTCTCCGTTATAAATCATGTACGTATTATATTCCTGTAATAGTTTACTCCAGACATCAAATTCTTGGGACCGCGTAATAACCTGTATCTGATCTCCCTGTTTAACATAAAAGTTTGTAAGGCACAACAAAAAATATATAATTCACCAAGGGTTTAAAAAATAAAACATCGACATAACCAACACCTTCCCGTCTTGAATAACAACCTTAATATGCTGCTGTCCATTGCGCTCCTTTACGAACCATAGATCTACAACACGTACAGCCAGCTTCCAAACATTGTTATCAGGCTTCAAGTCACTGATCAGGATGGGTGATCGTGACATGTTTCTTGCAAGATATGAAAATGAAACAACAAATACAAAGTTAAAACCATTTTTTTGCACAAAGACACAAACAATTAAAAGCACAAAAAGATCAAAACACTACCGCATGCAAACCACTACAACTTTGTAAGCTTCAACCGACTCAACCACAAGCAACTAACAAAAGTTAACACATTTAACATTTTTTACATGGGTTTTGAGTAAGTTAGGGTTTGAAAGAAAAATTTAGCAACACATGCAAAACACTCACAGGTTGTAAACCTCAACAAACTAAACCAGAACATTATAAAAAAAGTAAACCCATTCAGCATTTAGAACAAAACTTATTTCCAGCTCAAAGTTGGTTTTTCATAGAACCAGCAACCCCTGAAAAACACTCAAACTTTGTAACATTCAAGAAACCGAAACACAACAATATAACAATAGTAAACGTATTTTACAATTTTATCAAAAGTTTTTTTCATATGCAAGTTGGGTTTGCATAAGTTAAATGCTTTTTCAATCTAAAACACCGATTCCCATGAGAGACGAGGAAACGAAACCATGCATGTTAAACGAAGATGAAGATTTAAGCCAGGATGTTACCGGTGTGGTGTTCTGAACCTTCGATGGGTGTTGTTTTGCGTTTGCAGGGAAAGTGGTTTGGGAGGAACGTAGGTGGAAAGGAAAGAGAAGAAATGAAGTGATGAAATGATGAAAATTTGAAGCATGAAACCGGGGTAATGATGTGTCCCGGTAATGATAATGTGGAAAACAAAAATTAAGCCACGTGGATACAAAGGAAGATTTAATGGGTGGTAGAAATTTAGAGTTAGCAAATGACCAAAAAGGGCATGCAATGGTCATTAAAATAAAAGTTGAATAGGGCAAAGATGGGCATGCTTAAGCATGTTCCAATCTTTGGTAGTAAGTTGATTAATCTATTTGGTTGTATTAATGTCATACAATAATCAAAGTGAAGGGACATACTGTCGTACCGTCACTACTAAAAATAAGACATTTGATTAAATCATTTTACATCAGATTTCAAGATATATGATGTAAAAAATATTTGTCAAAGGGTTTTACATAAGAATTTCATAATATGAAGTGAAAAATATTTGATTTAAGGATTTTACATCAGACATTTATTTTCACTGATGTGAAAAATAACGCGGTGACAGTTTCGTAAATAATATAAAATTTTGTTATAAAGGATTTCACATCGGACCTGGATTTGCACCCGATGTGAAAAATTTACTGATAAAAAAATAACAAGGTGGCAGTTTCGTAAATAATATAAAATTTTATAAAGGATTTCACATCGGTCCTGGAGTTGAACCCGATGTGAAAAACTGGGCCTTTACATCGGATCTCTTTGTAACCGATGTGAAAACTTCAATCTCACTAAAACCCTGGCGCAGCCGAATATCATTTCATTTCTTTTTCTTTTTCTTTTTCTTTCCAAGCGCAACCGACAACAAACATTACTCCCTTCTGCTTCTATTCAATCAGCAATCTCCCTCTGCAAAATCTCAATGTCCTATTCTTCCATTTTCCTCACACAATCTCTACTCAACCATTACTGCAACGGTAAAATCTATCATCAATTCCTCTATTGTTGTTGTTGTTGATAATTGATTTCATTGCTCCGTTTCTTCGATTTTAATTTATCACAAACTGTTTTTGATGGACCTCTCTCATCATCAATCCAATTTATCTCTCAGTTTTTCATCTTCTCACGCTTCACCGCCTCGCCGTCCACCGATTCCCGACGACTCGATTTCTCTTCATCTAGAATCGAGATGATGATACCGTTTTTGTGATGGAGAATTTAATTAGGGTTTTGAGAAAGTATGATCATAATCAATTTTATTACATTGGGAGTTTATCGAAGAGTCATTTGCAGAATATTTTCTTCTCTTCCAATATGGCTTACGATGGCGGTGGATTTGCGATAAGCTATCCTTTGGCGGAGGCGCTTAGCAAAATGCAAGATCGGTGCATTCAGAGGTATCCTGGATTGTACGATTCCGATGATAGAATGCAAGCTTGTATGGCGGAACTCGGTGTTCCACTCACTAAAGAAATCGGGTTTCACCAGGTGAGTTTGGTTTTTCAACTCAGTTATTGATTTTTATTTATTTATTTATTGTTTGCAATTTCAATCAATTTGTTTTTGTTTGTTGTTGCTGTCATTTTCTTATTATAAATCGTGGTTCATTTATCACTGTGTGTTTATTGTGTGGCCCCGTTGGTATTGAGTTAGTTCGGTGGGTGTGGAACTGCATTCTGAATTGCTCTGTTTTTATCTGTTTTTTAAATAGTAATGATTCAAGGGAAGCTTTTTTTATGGTTGGTGTTGGATTGATTCAATGAGTGAATGAAAAGAGTAAACTTTTGGTATCACCACAAGTCCACAATGTAGTTTTCATTTTAATTAACTTGTCGGTTTATTTTTGGTGGCAGTGGTGTTTTATAGGCATTGTTCATTAAATTGTTGTTCTTCTGTTTTTTATCAGCCCTTGCATGTTGCGGATCCGGACATATTCACGATAATGGAGAAGGAGAAAAATCGTCAATTTAAAGGTATTGAATTGATAGCTTCTGAGAATTTTGTGTGTTTCCGAAAGCTTTTGTCAGAAGCAAAACGATCATCCTTTCATTCTAGGTCTTCAACCGTCCGCACTCGTTGATATCGTCGCTCACTTTGATTGCTCATTGCTCGATCGTATCCCCGGCGAACGCGGTGGCTTTATTTCTGTCTGTTTTCAATCACTTCCTTGTGCATTCTTATATTCTTTTCAATTATTATTATTACAATTTGGGAAAAAACACCCGCAAAATCCTAGAAATGATTGGGAAAGGGAAAAAAATCACTTTAAGTTTCTAAAGAGATGTGAAACCTTCTTTCTCTAATGGGACTCATTTTCTTTGCAATTCTAATTAACTTAATTTAGGCATAACTAGCTAGATATTTTGAAGCTAGAGACAATTTAAAGTTTAAATTGCCTTTTTATTGTGATGATAAGAAATAGAAAATTGATAAGTAAGGTAACCGTGTGATACACGTTTTAGTGAAACTTCCCTCAAACAAGGACTAAAGTCCAAGCCATGGTCCACTTTCTCTGTGGAATCCTCACTCGCAGGCTTTCCATCACATCTCAGATATAAATTCTTCTTCATACATCAATTCATTCATCATCCAAACTATATTCACACAACAGTGAGAAGCCAACTTGAGATTTTAACGAATTTAGAGAAGATACACTAAATTATCAGGTGAGAGCTTCATAGCTAGGTTAGAGTTATTAGTAATTCATTTTTTATATTATTTTAATTTTAGTATAACTGATTAGATGATTTTCATGTGACAGATATGTCACTGATTTGGAAATACTTTAGGGCCCAGACCGGTGGTCGGCCATCAACCCCGAATCAGACAAGTACAGAAGATAACATCCAAAGCAATAGATATGAATATGATGTGTTTATCAGTTTCAGAGGCGCAGACGCTCACAAGGTGACAAACGACTTCAAGGATGACAAACAACTACTTCAGAAAGGTGAATCCATTTCACCTCAACGTCTGCTGATGTTAATTGGTGTTATTATTTATTGTCAGCAAATGTGATTTTGGTGTTATCTACTGAAGCTACAACTCATCTTCTTGTGAATTGCATGTTGGTAATTTAAGTGTGGGAAATGACTTATAAATGGTTGGATATTTTTGTATGTTTGAAAAATATGTGCATCCGATGTAAAATGTGTTTTTCGCCTGATGTAAAAAGTATTTTCTGCACTAGTGCGTATGAATGAATATGTAAAAATATTAATCAAAGTGATGACTTTACAACGCAACCATTTGCATACACACATACATATTATTTAAATATAAAAGTCATAATATTGATACATATATTGTAGTGCTGATGCTTTACTAATATATATGCACTAATATATAATATATATATATATATATATATATAGGTTGCAGCATTTTGTTTCAAAATTAAAGAATCAGCACCGAAACCACCACCGTACGACACTGTTTCGTTACACTTACACACATAGAGAATGAAATATGTTTATTAAAGCAGCCTCGTCAGAATTTAATGCAAACAAGAGAAGCAGTGCATTAGAAAATTTTATTTTCCTTACGTTTCATACATACCCGTGAATATTCTCTAATGGCAAGTGACAAATATATATAACATGAAAATTCATATCAAGTAATATAATAAACACTAACGTACTATGAAAATTATTTTATGGGATGCATATTAGTTAACAATTATCGGAAAATCACAATATCAATAATTAGCTCTGATACCAATGTTAGAAAACTTTTATATTTAGATCTTGATATCATGATTTTTACAGTGTTATAATTTCTGTAAAAAAATGTTAAAACCGTACCCAAATCCATAACGGCAATTCTTGTCTGGTTTTCAATCTTGTTTTCAATTGTTCTCTCCTCTCTTCCTTCTTCCTTTTATGTATCTTTGATGATAAAGATACTTTTGTGTTTTTTATGAGAAAATAAGAAGGAATTAGAAAAGTTACTGTTGTTTTTCCAAAGGTCCCTATTTATAGGTTTCTTTTTTCAACAGTTACATTCCATTCCAAAAGACATGTCTCATCATCCATGAAGAGAGAGAAGAGGGATTTAAATTTTAAATTTCAAATTCAAAATAAAACTCATTGACTTAATTATCCATCAACCTAAACAATCATCATATTAAGGTATCTTTTATTTAAGTCAATCTTTCCTTTTACATGAGTCATATTTAATGGATTAATAAATTAATCCAACACGAAACTCCAATTCACTTTATTGTCAACTCTCCTCGAGCTCTCATCAAAATGACGCCATAACTCCCATCTCTCCTCATAGGTGTTAGACTCAGCTACACTATCACTAGCATATCAATACCTAAGAAATACCATCTTATAAGCAAGAAACAAAAAGGATACAAAAAAGGAGGAAAGGAAAAATGCATTTGATAAGGCTTCATGAGAAGGTGAAAACAATTGAGTTCGCAAAAGCAGGCGAAGTGACAACGTGAAATATTTTTTGGGAGATCAATGAAAATGGAAAGTAAACACTTTATTACTTATATAGAAGCAACCCTCATCTAACCCGAGTAGTCATTGTAGAATATATAGCCATTAGTAGTGTGGCAGATATCAATGGCTCTGCTCGTGAGCATGTAACATAATGGACGTCCTAAATTTTTTTTTGTTAAGGAGAGGGCCAAAGGCCCAAGAACAAGAAACACTAGGAAAAACACCTCCCTAGAGGTGGAAACCTCTAGTTTATCATCAACAAGCAGGTGCTCCATAAAAATAGGAGCAGTAGAAAAGAGAGTCAAATCCGTACTCATACTACAACCAGCTTTAGCCAACGCATCAACGCACTGGTTCGCTTCTCTAAACGTATGCGAAAGAGAAGCCTCATCAAATCTACTCAAGAGACTCTCAATTTTCCGAAACATCTCAAACCCCTCCCTTCGACTAGATATGCCATGACTCAAATCCCTTGTGATCTCAGCAGAATCAGTGTTTACTCCGACTCTTCAGACTCCCAAGTCTAAGGTAAACATCAGTCCTTCAAGCAACCCCCGAAGCTCCGCCATATAACTGCTACAAATTCCCACATTCATGGAGAAACCACCCATCCAACAACCATACTCGTTTCTAACCAGGCCACCGCAACCTGACGCTACCCCCTTAATGCACGCCCCATCCACGTTAAGCTTAACCATACCAGGCTTGGGAGGCTTCCACTTAATATTTCTAATCTTTTTCGGTCGTCCCATAGCCTTATAATTATACTTTAAGGCTCTATCGTACTCTTCCAAACGCCCACACACTTGCAGACTTGGATTTTGCGGCCTCACAAAATCCTCCTTATGCTCCTCTTTATTACGCCAGTACCAAATAGAATGGCACACCATAGCCCAAAACTTAATCCAACCATCTTCCTTATTAGAGTTAATGTTCAAATTAATCTAATCCTTCAAACCCATATTAAAGAAATTATGATACATATTTAGAGGAACAGAATGCTCCAAAACCTCCTTCGCTCTACTGCAATCTCGTAACGCATGGATAGTGTCTTCCACTGCGTGACCACAAATTTTGCAGGTTGCATCTCCTAAACCTCTAAGACTCTTATTCAAATTAGTCAAAACTCTATCATGCGTTAAGATCCAAACAAACAACTTAACCCTCTCCGGCACTTTTAGTTTCCAAATATTCTTCCAGTCACGATTTATCCCGTTATTGTTTTGATTAGCCAACAAATTATAGAACAGCTTAACCGACCCATCCGCTAATGTAGCATCTTCCATTGTAAACTTGTCCATCACAGCCTCATCGCTTATGTCTGGTGGCTGCATACCACTAAATTTTCCAACAATTTCCCCTGGAAGCCAATCTCGGAGAATCTGTCAGTCCCAATTACCACTCCCATCCAAAAGACCTATAACCTTTACATTAGCCAAATTCTCTAGAATATGCTGCACATGCTCACTAATAATAAAACCATGCTCTAGACAACTATCCTCCCAAGCTGCAATAGAATTACCATCACCTAATTTCCACTTGCCATAAGAAGCCAACCAAGGAATGAAATCATTGACAACTTTCCATACACCTGAACCGAAGCACTTGCGGTTAGAGCTGCGACTCAGATCGACATCTCCATAAATTCCTTTAACAACCTTACACCAAAGGTTATCAGCATTGGTAATTAACTTCCAGCTGAGCTTCATGAGGCACACAATGTTCATAAACCTAAGATCCTTGAGGCCAAGACCACCCACCTCCTTTGTATGGTGAACCATATCCCATTTGACAACATGGATTTTCCTTCTGTTTCTTGTATCGCCCCATATGAAATTACGTTGCAATCTTTGTATTTCATCTATACAAGCCTTAGGAATCAGATTAGTCATCATTGGATAAATTGGGACCGCTTCAAGCACACTCTTAGCTAAAGTAATACGACCCGCCATGGATAAAGAGGAAGCTTTCCAATTCGCGAGCTTGGCAGCAATCTAATTTATGACATACTAAAAATCGGTTTTCCTCAAGTTCTTACCACTTAAAGGAACACCAAGGTATTTCCCAAACTGATTCACTTCCTTAAATTTTGAAACATTCAAAATCTTATGGCGCATACCACGTGAAACATTCCTCATAAACACAATACTAAATTTTTCTTCGCTTATCTCCTGTCCAGACAGCTTACAAAACTGTTGAAGAACATCTAAAACACACTTCATTTGGCTTTCAGACGCTTCTCAAAACAAAAGGAGATCATCGGCAAACATTAGGTGCGAGATAGAAGGACCACTCTTACGCATCCGAATCGCACGCCATCTACCTTTGGCCACTTCATGATCAATGATGTGAGTTAGCTTCTCCATGCACAACACAAAGAGGTAAGGAGATATTGGGTCCCCTTGACGAAATCCACGTTAGGGACGAAAGTAATCACCACGTACACCATGCCAATTAACATTTAACTTCGCACTCGTAATTGCATGCATGATGAGATTTATAACGGGTCCGGCAAGTTAGCTTCTTTTAGAACTTGCCAAATGCATTCCCAACTAAGTTGTCATAAGCTTTCGACAAATTGATCTTTATAGCAAACAGGCCCTTCCCACCTTTCTTTCTATGGATAATACGCATACTTTCCTTGGCAATAATAATATTCTCGTGAATGGATCGACCAGGAACAAAGCCGGACTGGAACGGAGAGACTAGCTGAGGAATGCAGCCCTTCAATCTTTCCACAATAATCTTGCTAATAACCTTATACAGAGAATTGTACAAGGAAATAGGCCTAAACTGAGACACGTGATGGGGCTGCTCCTTCTTAGGAATCAAGCAACTATCAGTTGGATTAATATTGCCAATATCTACTGGATTAATCCAAACATTTTGGATAAACTTGCAGACACTGTCCCCAATAATATCCCACGATTTTTGGTAGAATCCAGCGGGAAAGCCGTCTGGCCCAGGAGATTTCAATGGCTTCATTGCAAACATGGCTACTTTAATCTCCATGTTACTAAGAGGCTCCTTGAGTTTACTAATATCATCTTCATGCAACGCAGGAAAAGCGATGTCAGTTGTCTTCCAATTTATCCACATTGAATTCATAGCATAAAGAGTCTTAAACTATTCCTTAATCAACTCTTAAAGTTGTAACCTGTCTTCGATCCAGTGACCATCATCATTTTTAACATAATAATTCTGTTCCGACGTCTCCTGTTAAGAGTCTTAAGGTGATAATACTCAGTATTTCGGTCCCCGTCTGTTAACCAATTTGTTCTTGCTCTCTGAAACCACATGATCTCTTCTTGTTTCAGGATAAAACTAAGTTCAGCTTGCAAGGATTTCTCCAAAGCTCTCAATCCTGCATAATTATCGTTACTTTGCATACATCGATGCACTCCGTTAATTCTGGCCATATAACATCTTTTCTTCTTAATCACCTGTTCAAAAGTATTATCCTTCCAACACTGAATATCATGTCTTGCCCATGCTAAATTATCCTCCAAAGTATCATCCTTCCTCCACATGTTCTGCAACGTATCATAATAAGAATCTTCCATCAACCACGCACTCTCGAATTTGAATTGCCTGGGAATAAAGTTATTCACTTTCAGATGAGGCATAATAAGAATAGGATGATGGTCCGAAAACTCGACTCTAGTTAACACCTTCACTTGTGCATCTAGAAACTTTTCTCTCCACAGAACATTGCAAAGGGCTCTGTCCAATCTTTCATAAATTCTTTGACCTCCATGATAAACCGGCCCTCTCCATGTAAACTTAGGACCAGACACTCCAACATCCATGAGATTGCAGCTAGCTAAACGATCACCGAAAATAGCACACTTCCTAGAGGAAACATTAAGACCCCCTTTCTTCTCCTCAGGACTCAGAATCTCATTGAAATCACCTGCCATCATCCAAGCATCCTGCATATGATCTGCTATAGTATGCAAATCCTCCCACAAGACTCGTATAACAATTTCATTTGGGCTGGCATAAATTGCCGTAAAATACTAGCAGAAACCAGCTTGCTACATAATGTGAAGGTGCATGAATTGATTATCCTTGAAACAAAGGTTTATATTCAAATGATCCTTCTTCCAAGCCACACCAGTTCCTCTTGCATAACCATGATTCTCCACCACTAGGAACTCATCAAACCCCAAATGCACCATACTATTATGAATCTTTTTTGGATCACATCTAGTCTCCAAGGCAACATAAACAGATGGCTTGTACATGTCTATATAATATTTACTATATCGAAAAAATGCACTACTCGCAGCTCCACGAAAATTCCACACCAGAATTTTGTTTAAATTCACAATCATCATAGACAAGTAAAAATAAAGAACCATGTCGGGCAGCAGCTTTACTGATGCAGCTGCACTTTCAACTTTTCCTCACCCGTTCTCACAACCGTATCAGTGGAGGCATTGCTATCATTTTCTACCCCAACAATACCACTAATAATAGTAGCCACATCTGCCTTAATAGTATCTGGGGGACGAATAAAGAAAATATTATTATTCGCTTTTCCTTCATTGTGCAAGGGAGCTTTCACGTTAGAGTTATTTCCCATTAGGATGCCCAAATTTTTCTTTCCACTTTTGCCATCCGAGTTGACTTTAACACTACATGTTTTAGCCCTTATTTTAAAGTTGATCTGATCAGAATGCATAATTTACCACTTATCTTCTTTGCCAATAATTCCCTTCAATTATTTAATATTTAAACCACTTGATTTGCCTTTGAAACCATCTGCACCACGTGTAGCCAAAATATTAGCTTTTTTAGTCTGTTTCTGTGTCCCCTTCTTTCTTTTGACATCATTATTACCCAAATCATTGACCTTGCTTTTCTCATTAATGCTAATAATTTTTTTGTCCCCTTGTCTCTCTGTTAAGATTAATTTATTCACCAAAACTACTGATTCATCATTTTTAGATCCTACCTCTTGACTTTTACCTACTCCCACGACATTCTCAGAACTACCAACTTTTGCTCCATTAAATTTCACATTAATGCCATTATTGATTGTCCTATCCATATCAGATCCCATGTAATTATTTTCCTCATTATTGTCAATAACACCTGAGATCTGATTCACATTGCAATCATTATCGCCATCAATATTTTCCTTATTGCTTAGTGTAGCAAATCTTGAACCTGACCCAGCATTAACTTTCGTCGGAATCTGGTTTTTTTGGCCTTCTACATGTCTTCTACCTTTCCTCTGCTTTTGAACAACCTTCCAGGGTCTTTCTTCACCTTCCATCGCATTTCCTCCCTCCTCATTGGAATGAATTCCCACCTTGTTTTTCCCTTTTCCGCTGTTATCCATCTGATCTTTCTGGACTTGGTCTTTTCCTTTACTATTGCATCCTTCCATATAATGGCCATATTTTCCACATTTTAAACAGAGGAGATGCAATCCTTCATATTCTATATGGTAGTTCCTATCCTTGATATTGAAGAGGGCAAGAAGAGGCTTTGAAAGATTTACTTGAACGCAAATTCTCGCATATTTTCCCCTTTCCTACTACATCGTATTCTTATCAACTTTGATCGCTTTACCAACTCGGTTACCGATAAAAGTTAAGACTTTAGTATCGTAATATTCTATCGGTAATCCAACAATTCTTATCCAAACAGCTATTTCATCAATAGTGTCTTTCTCCGGTTGAAAATTGGGACACCACTCCTTTACCGTCAAATAATGATCATAGATGAACCATGGACCATTATCCATCGCTATTCTTTTATCATCCTCGTGAGAGAACGCAACAAGATAATAATCATTTCTTAGATCAATGATTCTAATTACTCCACTTTTAACCCACATCTGCTTCAGTCTGGTCTCAAGGGCCTTGTATAATCTTCCTTCCCAAAAGCTTGACTATCACGCCTCTTTTCCAAGGGCGATAAATCCTTTTCTCCTCCAACTCAGAAAGTACAAACTGTGGACATTCATACTCTCCAACTTTCTCTTCCACAATTTTCAATCCTTCTTCCACATCCTGGTGCTCACCTTCGAAAGTAGTGTCCTCCACTTCCATGTTAACATCAGTGTTATTATAGATACCCGTGACTATTTCTCGATAAGATTTACTTGATCCAGTGCCAGCATTATCTCCCTCCCGTGAATCTTCTTTCCCACCATCTTTAATTTTTTTTGTGCTCCTTTCCTGTAAGTCAATTTCATCCACACTCTTCCCAACACCCTCTAAAGAGGCAAACCCTAGTAGAGGATTCATCCTTACCCCTCCTTACCAATTTACTTGGACGTTCTAAATTAAATGGTCATTCACAAGACATTTTTAATCATTTTAATTATTAATGACACACATATGTTTCTAATTAGGTTGATTGATTGGGAAATCAACCATTTTATCTATTTGGACGACCACAATGAAATTTAATCTTAACCCCATGGGTGACATCATCGTTACACATGAAACCACATTTCACATTGTTTTATCAACCACTTCGTTGTTACAGGCTTCATGCTTTAGAGACTATGGAGTGTCGTAACTTTTGCTTAACCCACTTCGCCATTACAGACCTCGTACTTGTGGCACTAAGGAAAGTCATAATTTCTCCTTAAACCAGTTCGCGCTTATAGGGCTCGTGTTTAAGGGACTATTGATTTTAATGTCTTAAACCATTTTGCTTTTATAGATCTCGTGTTTAAAGGATTGTGAAACAATATGATATAATTTAAGTTTATTTTGATATAATTTGTTTCGACCTGTTATTGACCCATCTCGCCACGTCAGCCCCAGGCTTGACATGTCTGCCCTAAGCTCTCTACGTGTGCGACATGATTGAAAATTACTCACATGCGCTTCCCATATCTAGTGGGACCACTCTATGTGAAGCAAACAACCTCAAGTCTTTAATTGGATGCAACACTGAAGGTGAAAAAAGTATACAAGAAGGGGGTTGAATTTTGTTTTTCGTTTTCTTAGTTTAAATCTGATCATAATTCAAAATCTAAAATGGTATTCAAATTTAGGTTAGTTCTTAGCAGCAGAATCTGAACATAAGCAAATAAATAATAGCAGAAGACACAAAGATTTATGCTGGTTCCTCCCAAACTGAGAGTAGTCAAATCCCCTTACATCACAATAGATTTTCACTATAATCAAATCATGATTACAATCACTTATGCATTATGCATAAGACTTTTACATTTGCTCAGACCCAAGGTTCAAGACTTCTTGCTCAAGCCCCTTACTCGAGACTTCTTGCTTAGCTTCCATGAACCCAAGAATTCCTTTCTTAGGTCTTCGGCCCAAGAATTCTGCTCCAAGTTACTCTGGATGAGACTTTTGCTCTAAGTTATTATGGTCGAGACTTCTTCCCCAAGCCACTCTGGCGGAGACTTATGCTCCAAGCCACTATGGTAGAGACTTCTGCTCCAAGCCACTCTGGTCGAGACTTTCCTGGTTGAACCGATACCCAAGACTTTCCTTGCTCAATCAATCCACTTGATTCAGACTTTCACAACTCAAACACATAGCAAGAGACTTACGTGGCTCACACATCTTGGCTCGAGACTTCCTTGCTTAAGTTCCAATGACTTAAGACTTTTTCTCAAGCACATAGCAAGAGACTTTGATCTAAACTACTAAACAAGTTTAATAGAATAGAGAACAAGGTGTACTTGATACAAGTATCAGAGGTACGGGAAATCACCATAACAAATACCTAAAGCACTTAAGATTTTTAAGATATTCAATGTGTAAGAAATCTTAAGGCTTTTAAAATTACAACATACAACAGAAAATCTACATATACAATGGTGTTGATAATTGCTGATCTTGTTACTCCTTCTTTTGGATAATCCTTGTTAAAGATTTAGTTTGAACCTTCAGCCATATATATAGCCTTTGGAAAAACTAGACGTTGAAGAGGTATCTAGATCAAGAGTCTTTGCTTTTGCTCCATAGTACAAGAGACGTTGAAGAAAAATACACCATAAGATCTTGATCCAATGTTTAACATGTTTAACCTTTGAGTCTTCAAGAGATCCTGTACTATTAGAGTCGTTGAGAGTAGATATTCGTAAAGCATACCAGCCTTTCTTGAGCCTTGCAATCTGTAGACTTTAGCTGACAAGCTGATTTGACAATACAACTTGCTTTCTGCACTACGAACAACTTTAGCTTTATCACCAACTCTGAATGGTACTAAAAGCTAATTTGCATTCACTAAGTGTAGAGACAATTATGTTGCTTCTTCCGATGCTGAGACCTTAAGCTTCAGAGTCAATGCCAGACATAACTTAGCAAGTGTTCTTTAGATTCTGCCACCAGAAGCTAGCAATTCATCAACTCCCAAGTGTGCTAATGTAAAACATATTATGACTATAATCTTTACAAGTATTAGAACCTTCACACATGTAACACACATCAAATAAACCATTGTTCTTTCAATAATTTGTTATCATCAAAACCCAAAGAAAAATATGTTATGAACAAATCTTGTTCTAACAATCTCCTCCTTTTTTATGATGACAAACATAAGTATTTAAAGGACAATGTTGGGCAGTTATAATTTTCTCTGTAACATCTGGGTATGAGGTTTGTATGCTCCCCCTGAGTCTAATAGTCCAAAGCTGAGTTCTGTAGACCCATACCAAGTACTACTTTCAAGAAAAAGTAATTCAATTTTCTTAGTAACATCGGAGTCTGAGGTTTGTAATCCCCCCCCCCCCCCCCCCCCCCCCCCGAGTCACACAGTTCCAAGGTTGAGGTTTGTAAGGCCCCCCTTAGTTCCATATTTAAGAAAACCAAAAATAATATTTTAACTTCCTCTAGCAACATCAGAATACGAGGTTTGTAAGCTCCTTTTGATTATGATAGGCTAAGGCTAAGGTTTGTAAGCTCCTCCTTAGTTCCATATACAAGAAAGCTAAAATTTGTCGCTCGGGCAAGATAATCATAATAACAGAAATTTAAATAACAAAATTATAAATTACCAATATCTACAACTGAATAGGTAATCAATGGGTTCAGTTTCTAACTAAATACTTACCATCATTTCTCCCCCTTTTGTCACATCAAAAAGAAATAAAAAGAAAAGAAGAAAATAATTACAGTCATAAATGCATTACAAGCCATCATTACAGGATCAATTTCCAAGAAATGAAAAACGATCAAGTACCAAGGGTCATTAAGGATTGTATAGTGCATGCTTTAAATTTTAGTGGTCGTTATTGTTCCAAGAATCAAGCAAGGATTTAAATTAGTCGTTTGGAAAACTCAGAAGTCATTATAAAAGCAATTAAAACGTAGTTCATTTTCATCAACATCCACCAGAGTCATGGAGTCACAAGTTGTTCTTCAAAATTCTGGATACCTGCAGAGATAACATTTTGGGCTTAAGACTCTGACTTGTCAAGATCAGGTATTTTGTCATCAAATTTAATGCGTATACACTCTTCAACCACTCTAGTTTCTGAGTTATACACTCTGTATGCTTTTGCGCATTCATAGTATCCCAAAAAGATACCCTTTTGAGCTTTAGTATCAAATTTCTTTAGGTAGACCTTATTATTCAAAATGTAACAATTACATCCAAATTGATGAAACTAAGAGATGCTTGGTTTTCTACCTTTAAATAATTCATACGATGTTTTATCCAGAATTGGTCTATTATAGATTTTGTTCTGAATATAACAAGCAGTATTAACAGCTTCTGCCCACAAGTACTTAAGGGAGTTTATTTTTATGAATAATTGTTCTTGCCATCTCTTGCAAAGATCTATTCTTTCTCTCAACAACCCCATTTTGCTGTGGAGTTATGGGAGAAGAGAACTCATGGATAATTCCATATCTTTCACAAAAGGACTCAAATGATTCATTTTCAAATTCTCCCCCATGGTCGCTTTTGACCTTCAGAATCTTTATTTCCATCTCAGTTTGTACTTGAATGCAGAAGGTGCTAAATACTTCGTATGTTTCAACTTTAGATCGAAGGAACTTCACCCAACTCCATCTGCTAAAATCATCAACAATGACCAAACCATATTTCTTCCCACTGATTGAAGCAGTCCCAATAGGACCAAATAAATCAATGTGAAGCAATTCTAAGGGTCTAGAAGTAGAGACAATGTTCTTAGTTTTAAAAGAGGTTTTCACAATCTTTCAAACCTGGCATGCTCCACAAAGAGCATCTAAGTGATATTCAATATCCGGCAGCCCTTTAACAAGTTTTTGCTTGCTAAGTTTAGAGATTAATCTCCAGTTAGCATGACCTAACGTTTTGTGCCAAATCCATTTCTCATCACTCACTGTCATCATGGGAACGACCTTCTGATCAGCCAATTCAGAAAGATTGATTTTATAAACATTTCCCTTTCTTTTCCCTTTGAGTTCAATAGTTTTGTCAGCATTAACAACATAGCAGAAATTCTTATTAAGAAATACTCTCCATCCCTTGTCACACAACTGTCTTATACTTAGTAGATTATGTTTCAAGCCATCTACTAGCAAGACTTTATTAATAAGAGTTTGAGACTTACCAATGGTACCTGTACCAATGATTCTTCCCTTCTGGCCTCCTCCAAAACCCACATTTCCCTCTTTCAGATTCAAGGTTTGGAACATATGCCTTTCTCCAATCATATGTCGTAAGCAACCACTGTCCAGGTACCAGAATTGGCTTTCCATCCTTTCTTTTAGGCATATCTCATCTTTGTCTTCAGATTCAGATAATAGTCCTTCATCAGATGAGTGTGCCATTAGTGCAAGATTGGCATCATCTTCCTTTTCTAAATCTTCATCATCCAGCTCTTCCCATGTTGCCATAAAGTTCTTCTTGAACATTTTTATGAAGTTATCCTTCTGATAGCTTCCTTTCTTCTGACTGTCTTTTTGATGACCAGGACAGTCATTTCTGAAGTGACCAGGCTTGTTGCAGTTGTAGCAGATATTGTCATCTTCTTTCTCTTTGAAGTTGGATCTCCTATTGCTTCTAGGAAATCCCTTGTTTCTTCTGGCCATTTGCTAAAATCCTCTGATGAAGCAAGCCATATCATCATCATCATATCTTCCATAAGACTCTTCTTCAGAAGTTTCATCATGTTTACCGCTCTTAGAAGATCTTCTGTACTTTTCACCAGATTTTTTAGAAGCAGATCTCAAAGTTGAAATTTAAGTTTTTTTGAAGACTCGTCTCTATTTAGTTCAATCTCAAGAATTTGAAAATTGCTTATTAAACTTTCAAGAGACAACATATTTAGGTTCTTAGCTTCCTGAATAGCTATTACTTTAGGTCTGAACTTGTGATGAAGACTTCTTAGAATCTTCTTCACATGATTTGTTGTAGAGTAGCTCTTGTTCAGCACTTGAAGGCCTGATACGAGAATCTGAAACCTGGAGAACATGGTTTCAATATCCTCATCATCCTTCATCTTTAACAGCTCGTACTTTTGTATCAACAAGTTAGCTTTTGTTTTTCTAACTTATTGGTTCCCTTCATAGGTAAAGCATAGAGATTCAAAGATAGTCTTTGCAGAAGACTTATCAATGATTCTCAAATACTTAGCATGTGGTAGAGCATCCATCAGAATACCCCTGACTCTATGATGCTTTCTACAAAAAAATATTTGAGCAGGAGTCAAAGTTTTCCTGTCAAATACCATACCAACACTATTAACAGTGATTTTAATACCATCTTCAAGTATATCCCATAGCTCATCATCGAGTCCAATGATATACGTATACATCTTGCTTTTCCATCATTCAAACTCAATGGAGTCACCACTGAATACATGAGGTTTTACAGAATAATGATTTCTCTCAGAGCTACTGTAATCATACAGAAATCCCATTATTGAGGTACTAGCATTAGTATCCTCAGTAGCCATATTTTTCTCGTTGGATCTTTGACTGTACCACTGTTAAGTGTTACATACAAACCTTGCTCTGATGCCAGCTAAATGCGAGAAAAATACACAAGAAGGGGGGTTGAATTGTGTTTACAAAATTTGTTTTACTTTTGAACCAGAGTTCAGATTTCAAAACTGAGTACATAATCTGATAATAGGTGCAGCGGAAAATGTAACAGAAGTAAAGTAAAAACAGCAAAGAACGCACAATAGTTATCCTGGTTCCTCTCCCAACTAAGAGTACTCCAGTCTCTTTGTCTTGCAAGATATTTTCCACTATAATCAACCCAATTACACTTGCTTATACACACATGTACAAGACTTTCCTTGCTCAGACCTCCAGTCTAAGACTTCTCTGCGCAATTAACACCTGATCTAGACTTCTTGCTTAGATCCTCATATCCTAAGACTTCCCTTACTTAAACCACCTGGTTCAAGACTTTCATGCTCAGACACACTGCCTAAGAATTCCCTTGCTCAGATCCTTGATCTAAGACTTCCCTGCTCAGACTTATTGTCTAAGACTTCTCTGCTCAAGCCTACAACAAGAGACTTTTATCTAAATTGACTGTTTAGAGAAGGAATAACTTACAATAATACATGATTAATAATTAAAGGTGTTCAAATATAATACAACACACTTTTATAAAGGATTCTTAAGCTATATAAGAATAAGAACTATTAACATATTTTGCTTCTGATATGCAGTGCGTGTATTTTTCAATTGTAGTTGCAGTGTTATTTCTTGAGTTGTTCTTCAAATCTTCTGCTCCTTTTATAGCTGAAGAAATATAGTCGTTGGAGCATCCATAACGTCTATAATCAGATCAAATCTTCTAGTACATCTTCTTTTCCAATAAAGCAGGTGTTGGAACTTTCAGTCAAGGAATTCTCCACAAAACAATGTCTTTGTCCTGAGGACTTATCTATGATTCAAGTACAACACAATCTGTTGAAGATAATGTCAATATATCTCTAGTCTCGTGTTAGCAGAACTAAGTTGACACTACTCAGTCTCAGAGGCAACCATAACACACTTCTGATTTTGGAGTGTGTCGCGGTGAGAATTGGATACCATAGCTATTGAATTAACTAGGTTCGCAAATCTTAATTCACTGTCAATCTTTAATTTATCCAAAGGAAGGGGAAAAGAACGAATAAACCCATGAGTATGCAATGCAATGCATAGCAAAAGAGATTCTAAGGTTCGGGGGTTAGTTATACCTAGGGAAGGTGCTAGCATCCTAAGTATCTGTACTACTCTATAGGAACCTCTTGTTTTATTTGTGTTATTTGTTATTTGTCTGCTAAAGTGTGAAAAGGTAAAGGGAAACCTAAGGTGTTATTTCTAAGTATGCTTACCAAGACATCGCATCTCGTGCCTACGTATCCTGACGGGAATGGAATCAGAGCATTCGTAGTTCCCCTCAATAAGGGTGAGGAACTCTTAACTGTGGTCAAGGTTCCAAAGGGAAGAGGTAAGTGCCTGTGGCAAGATACCTACATAGATTGCGGTGACCCTAAACCTAAGGCTTGGTTAAACGGGAAAGGAAATGTCCATGGAAGGACACATACAAAGAGTGCGGCGACTTTAGTCCTAAAGCTAGGATAAAGGAAGGTAAGTGTATGTGGCAGAACACTCACATAGAGTATGGCGACTCTGATCCTAAGGCTAGGATGAAAGGGGAAAAGGAAGGAAGGAGTAAATCTGGGCTAAGTTATCCTAAACATGACACTATAAATTTTTTTTTTACATTTTGAATATTATACAAATAAATAATTAAAACTAAAATTAAAAAAAGTTAAAAAATAAATGATTAAAATCCATTTTTTTATTAAAGTATAAAAACACATTGAATTGGAATTAGTTAATAACTATGACACTATAAATATTTTTTACATTTTTTTAATATTATAAAAATATTTAAAACCAAAAAATCTCATTACATTTTTATAATATCACAAAAATTTAATAAAACATTAAAACAAGAAATTAAAATATATTCCTCTTTTATTCGAACTTACAAAATAAAATGAGAAAGGCCATTAAATAAGAAATTAAATTTTTCTTTTAATAATATATGAATCATCTGATCATGACTAAGATGTAGTTAAAAATATAATTTATTTTTTAATTATTTTAACAGCTACAACAACATGTATTCACGTCATTTAATTACAATTCAAAACTTAGAGCCTTACACAGTGAACGCAATACAAACATAAGCAACAACAAAAAATTCAATGAATTTAAATGCAAAAGAATCAATTATTTACACTACAAAATAACTGCAATCGATTTGAAATTAAATGCATAATAAAACAATGAGTATACAAAAACACATCAGCAAACTTGATTTGGATAGTTACCGGATGAAATATTGTTATGCTGCAGGTGACGAAATCAACGTTGACGACATTGCGATTACGGAACAAGACGGAGAAAAAGCAATAACTGACTTTGTGGTGCAATAATGAAACAATAATGATGGTGACAAGCGTCACGTGTGTTTGTTTCCTGGATCTTAGTTGTCAACGACTTTCATGGTGAGACCATTAATGTTATTGTGACGCTTTGAGTGAAAACAGTGAGAAGGTAAATGAAGTCGTGTGGTGAGTATGTGCTGCGTGATGTAATATTTTTTTGGTCTCCCTTTGCAAACCGCGTGAGGCCCTTATTATAAGTATACGTGCATTAACCGTCATAAACTCTTGTCTTGGAAACAAATTGATACTACTTGGAACATGTTTAGGCCTTGTTTTGGAAAGGACAAATGCTGCTAGGAACATGTTTTTTTATGATGGTGTTGTTACTGTTTTTGCTTCAGACAGGTTTAAACACGTTAGAATTTCTTGCCTTTTACAGTGTAACATGTCTGGATGTGTTTTGGAAAGAATTGATGGTTATTAAAAAAAAATTTTAAAAAAATAATTAATTAAAATAAACTTAAATTAAAATATCTAATTAAATCTAAATAAATTAAATAATTATTTAACTAAAAAATAAAAATGAAATGATTAAAAAATGAATAAAAAGTCGGGCAAAAAAGTGCTCGAAAAAATAGAATGAATGCACCAAAATAATTAGTGTTTGGTCAGATTTTGAAATAAATTTTACCAGCTAAAATGGCTTAAATTGTCCAAAAATGCAACCGAAAAGTGATCGAAAAATTAAAACGAACACGCCAGGTTAAACTACGGGAAACGCAGATTAAAATCACTGTCGTTTGCAAGCTCAATTTTAATTTTTTTCATCCACTGATTTTACGCACAATTGACTTTTATTTGACCGATTCGGCTGTAAATCCAACAAGTTTATTCCAGCTGATAAATTGGGTATTATGCAAGATGCAAGACATGATATGCTATGCAGGTAATGCAAAAAAAGGCATGGGATCTTAGAGTAAAAAATTATGGTATGACAGATGCCCCTATTTAAGTTTCTTCAATCCAGAGATATGAAGATTAAAATCTTTGCCTCGACAAAATCGGAGAGACTTAAATATAAACATGCGCAATTTTTGCCCCTAAGATACCACAAAAATGCTTATGATATGATATGAATGCAATGCTGGGAAAAAAACTGAGCAAAATATGGAAGAGAAAAGCACAGGTGAATAAGTAACAGAAATACGTGACCGAGGAGAAACAATATGTTATGGATATTTGTCAGGGTGACAAAGAGTATCAAGTAATACTTGGAAAAAGAGGGATAAACCCTAAACAGAGATACAAACATCTGGGAAAACATCAGATGCTGAAAGGAAACACATTCTGGAAAACAAATAAAAAACATCTAGAGAAGCATTAGATGTGGTGCGAGACCAAATCTGAGTATGCAACAGAGATTTCCAAGAAAGTATTTAACTTTACAGTGGAATACACAAAAACATCCAGAAAGCAGAAGCAACTTACTGGGGAAAGGATTATAGTCATCAGAGGTTTTGTCAGAAATGCATTGAACAAAACTATGGGAAAGTACAGCAAAAACCATCAAAGACATTCAGGAGAGCATTGAATGAACTATGGAATATGAACAGGCACCCATCAGAAAAATTCATAATAGCATTGAATAAACTCAACTAGGGAATCAACATTCATCATCCATGAATGGAACTGGATGGAAAAGAGTCACAATATTCAGAAGATCATTGAATGAGGTGAGGAGAATTCATAGAAATACATTAAGGACTTTCAAGCAAACATCAGAGACATTCAGAAGAGCATTGAATAAACTCCGGGAAATATAACAAACATCAGAGATATTCGAGATAACATTGAATAAACTCTGGAAAATAACAGACATCAGAGACATTCAGAAAAGTGTTGAATAAACTCCGGAAAACATCGAAGATATTCGGGAAAGCATCGAATAAACTTCGGAACACATCCAGAAAAGCATTGGATGGAGAGTGGAAACAGACTTGAAAACAATCAGTAGCTGTTAACCAAAGTCAGAAATAAATTGAAGACATCTAGAAAAGCATTAGATGAAGACAAAGATTCTGAAGATACATCTGAAACATTTAGAAAAGCATTAAATGTATGGGAAAAGATTTTGAAGACATATCTGGAAGAACATCAGATAAGCAGCATCATATCTGGAAGAACGTCAGATAGACAAGGTCGTATCTGGAAGAACGTTAGATAGACACTAAGAAGTTATGGAAAAACATCAGATGTAAAGTCGTATTTGGAAGAACATCAGATAGACACCAAGAGGTTCTGGAAAAACATCAGAAGTAAGGTCGTATCTGGAAGAACATCACATAGACACAAAGGAGTTCTAAAAAAACATCAGAAGTAAAGTTGTATCTGGGAGAACATCAGATAGACACAAAGGAGTTCTGAAAAAACATCAGAACACAAGACACATCTAGAAAATTATCAAAAGGTAAAAGAAATGAAATTATGGAAAAGCATCAGAATTACAGAGGTATATATCTGGAAACTCACTGGAGAGTAAAACAAATTCTGTAAGAGTGTCAAAATCATAATGAAAATATCTGGAAAACCCTAAGATAAGTTCTGCGAAAACATCAAAACAAAGACTCAATTTGGTAAAACATCAAAGAGATAAAAATATTCGGTAAAACTTCAGATAGATTCTAGAAAAGCATTAGAATCAAAAGGGTATATCTGGAAAAACATCAGATAAGTTCTGGACGAACATCAAAACAAAAGACTCAATCTGGTAAAGCATCAGAGAGACAGACACATATGACATCCAAGAATGTCATTGGATGCAAAAGAAGAACAGACATATCCAGGAAAACAATCGGATAAGAACAGTCATATATGGAAGAACGTCATGTAGACATGACAATATATGTTTGGTAGGTGCCAAGTAAGTTAGACTTTGACCACAAGGTAAGACGTTGATAACAACACGACCTGTGGTAATGAAAATGAGGATGAAACACTCTTGCTATACATATGTATATGAATTATCCTATGATATATAATCAAATGCAAATGCAAATGTCGACGACATGGCTTGACTCTTTTAGAGAGAAGACAAGACTCGAAGACTGATTCCTCAACATGGAGATCACTGCCATTCTGCTTGGGGACTAAAGATGTTACTAAACACAAACTTTGCCACACTGGTAAATTATATCAAGTTGATGATCCTTGTAGGAAGGATGAAGAGTTTCTTGGGGATTTTTTCAAGTAAATTGCCCCAAATTAGCTGACTGTTGTAGATGAGCTGATCATTGTTTCAGCTTGTCTGATTTTGTAAATGTCTGCTTTACTGTGAGTTTGTGTAGCGTGCAATTTTTGTCAGTGACGCGACCACCTTACCGCAATGGTTGGAATTAGGTGCTACTTTCTGATTTCTTAGTTATCCTATGAAGCTGGAAAGGAAAGGGATGGTATCTAAAACTAACCTTGCACGCAAATGTTTTCTTTAACAAATGCTAAGAGATTGGGGGGTCTGGGGTCAGATTATACAATGGGAAGTTGTCAATTATCCAGCGTATATATGGTTATCCATAGATCGTTTCTAGGATGTTTCTCTATTATCTACTTACTGGTGTTTATCTATTATAAATTGGGAAAGTTTCTCCTTTGGGAGTGTTGAGAGAGTATTTTTGTTGTTTTCGGGTTTTTCAATGTTTTTTGTAAAGTACTGGACCTAAAATTTTTGATTTGTGTGCTCACTAAGATTTCACAATCTTATGCCTACGTATTCCCGTAACGATGACAGGGAAATCAGAGCAATCGTAGTTCCTCCTATTCTATGGGAGGAAAGATGTTTGGTGTCTTGTTTAAAGCCCAAGATTAAAGCTAGAGGGTTTTGACTGAGAGAGAATTTGTCATCTCTAAAGGGAGATATCTCACCTGTTCATCATAGTTTGTGGAAGGTTTGGTTAAAAAGGGGAATTACTTTAACTGGAATGCATGGAATCCAACAATGCCATAATTTCCTTTATTTGGGTGATGTCCTGAAGGAGGAAAATTTAACTCAGTGTAGAGCAATGCCATTTTTCCTTAGGAGTCTTTACATACTAAGAGAGGGATATGGGCTTGGATGTAAATAATCCAGAGGCTTGCCACTTAAAGTAATTATATGAAAGAGGAAGTTTACCAGGATAAAAGAGGGACCACATCTTGGATTTTTGAATCAATAAGTGTGCCACTTACAGCAGTTATCTGGGATTGGTTTTTTTATTGTCTGTTTTGATGTGTGATGTATAGAGAAATTCCTTCCTACAGCGAGAAATTTTGATTTCCTCCGAGGGGATGATGGTTTTATATGCCTTGATCAAAGCCCAAGGTTGAAGCTAAAAGGTTGACTCTACTTAAGGAGTTTTATATCTGTCTTGTACAAAGCCCAAGATTGAGGCTGAAAGAGATGACTCTTCCTGGGAAAATTTTGTCTGTCTTGTACAAAGCCCAAGATTGAGGATAAAAGAATTGACTCCATTGGGAAGTGTAACACCCCCAATCTATACCCCCAATTAGATAAAGCGGTAAAAAAAATCATCAGAGTATAATTAAACATTCATGGAATAGACTAAGGCATCACATCAATTGAGACAAAACACAATATACCTGCTCATATAGATATGCAACAATCAGGTAGCAAATAACAGAGGAACTTAGTTCCTACTACCCACAATTCAGATACAGAATAAAAATGGAAAATCTGTAACTGAATCTCATATATATATATATATATATATATATATATATATATATATATATATATCACATAAAAGTCTGTATGTCATACACCAATTCATACATGTACAATCCAAAAGATATATATACATATACACATAAATCACAACGATCTCCCCACCTACCCGGTGCTACATATCAGAGCAGACCGACAAAAGAATGAAGACCTAAGCTTCACAAAAAGACCTCCAGTATCTAATCTGCAATGCCTCATAGAGCATTCAAAACAGTAGAAGGGGTGAGAAACACAATCATAATATAATTGCATACAATTATTAACGACACAAAAATACACATGTAAAATATTCTCACCGCAACTCACACCATAATTCAAATACAAAACAACTCAATGCATAGCTCTTATATCCATCACCAAGGCATATCAACCATGCACAATACAATTATCACCAACATATATATATATATATATATATATATCTCAACTCATCAATTATATTCACAATTTCACACCAAATCAATCCATTCATGATTTATGCATATGCACAGAGACCGACACAACGACTCTATGCAATGCAATGCGGTACCATCCATCCATCATCCCAACACTAGTTCACTCAGGAACTATTGGAATCATCGCTTGTTACTTAGTGTAACTCCCTGTCGGGAAAACGATGTTCCCCATCGCTTTAGGTCCTCTTTGTATAAGGCACACGACGTTTATGGATCGGTTTAGGTCCTCTTTATATAAGGCACACGATCTGATCGCTTTAGGTCCTCTTTGTATAAGGAACACAATCATCTATAATCATCGCTTTAGGTCCTCTTGGTATAAGGCTCACGATGTTATAGCGGATTCCCTCTAGAATCGATTCGTCGCTCACACCCCACAAGGGCACACGACATCACAAGAATTCATATCATGATGCTTGGCGTACAATGACTTATGACATTCAAATGCACACATATATGCAACCATAATCATGCATTCACATCAAATACAACACATTGCATTTACTTGCCCTTAGGCCACAACGGATAATCGAAACACAAGTTACGAAAGTAAAAAGAAAAGGAATCGTGAAAAGACAACATTTTGCACCCTCGCTGGCCATACACGTATTGCCCTGAGCCATACGCGTATTGCCTTGTTCACACGCCCATCCATACGCGTATTTCCCAAAGTGATATGCGTATGGGCAGAGACCAATTCCTTCACAAAATCCCACTAAAACTCCAATACGCGTATTGCTTTACTTCATACGCGTATTGCCCAACTCATTACGCGTACCATTACGCAAATGAGCAGATGATCGAGAAAATGGAACTCCATAAGCGTATTGCCCTCATTCCCTCATTTCCATACGCGTATTGCCTTAACCAATACGCGTATTGCCTTGAGTGATACGCGTATGGGCAGTGGAAAACCAGAATTTTTCCTGCATAATTTTTCTGTGAAATTTATCCCAAAATCACTCCAATTTCCACCTAAACACCAGAAAATTACCAATACAATGCCCAACAAAATTTATCTATCATGTATCAACAATTATGAACATCAAAACATGATTTCAGACACAATTTAAATCAATTTCTAACCATTTCAACATATTATGGGTTTTACTCTATATTCAATTTCAATCCAATATCAACAAAAATCATACATACATAATCATACACAAGTATAAGATAATCAAGTTTCGTACCCTTACCCGATTTAATCGTGTTTGAAAAGTCGGTTGATCGATTTCTTAATTCCCAAGTTTTTCTCTCTTTTTCTCCTCTTCTTTTCCTTCTTTCTCTTTTTCTTCTTCTCTTTTTCTTTCTCTCTATTTTTCTCTCTTTCTATTTTACTAACTTAAGAAAAAATAAAGTAAAATGACCAAATTACCCCTACACTCAAATATCTCGCAAACGCTCTCAAAACGCGATAAAACATAACAACAATGAAAAATAATATATTATCAAATAAAAGTCAAGAGTAAAATAATATAATAATAAAAATAATTAAATCGACTCGATTAAATAAAACTAACAAAAACTGGGGCGTTATAACTCTCCCCCACTTAGAAATTTTCGTCCTCGAAAATATTACCTGAGACGAATAACTCTGGATACCACTCCCGCATCCGACTCTCCAACTCCTAAGTCAAATTGCCCTCAGCAGCGCCTCCCCACGCTACTTTCCCAAGTGCAATATCCTTGCCTCTCAACCGCTTCAACTCGCGATCCAAAATCCTCATTGGTAATGCCTCAACCGTAAGGTTCTCCCTTACCTCAACCTCATCCATCGGAATCACATGCGACGGATCCGGAACATACTTCTGAAGCTGTGAAACATGGAACACATCATGCAAATTCGAAAGATTCGGCGGCAACGCCACCCGGTAAGCCACAGCACCCACTCTCGCGGATATCTGGTAAGGACCAATAAACCGAGAAGTAAGCTTCTTCGACTTCAATGCACGACCAACACCCGTCACCGGTGTAACTTTAAAAAATACATGATCGCCCTCTTGAAACTCAAGATCTTTCCTCCTTCGATCATGATAACTCTTTTGCCTACTCTGAGAAGCCTTCATTTCCTCACGAATAAATTTCACCTTTTTCGTAGTCTGTTGCACCAACTCCGGTCCAACCACCGAACTCTCACCAGATTCATGCCAACACAAAGGTGTTCGACATCTTCTTCCATACAACGCTTCAAAAGGTACCATTCCAATAATCGAATGGAAACTGTTATTATACGTGAATTCCACCAACGCAAGATAACTATCCCAAGCACCACCTTGTTCAAGAACACAAGCCCGCAACAAATCTTCCAACGACTGAATAGTTCTCTCGGTCCGACCATCCGTCTGAGGATGATAAGCAGAACTCAATCTCAACTTGGAACCTAACGCCTTTTGCAAACTTTCCCAAAATCTGGAAGTAAACCTCAGATCTCGATCTAAAATAATACACAACGGAACACCATGTAGCTTCACAATCACAATGATATAAATCTTAGCCAACTTCTCCAAAGAAAAACTGATGTCAATCGGAATGGAATGCGCCGATTTAGTTAGCCTATCCACAACTACCCAAATGGCATTATGTCCCCTCTGTGTATTCGGCAACCCTGTCACAAAATCCATAGAAATGCTGTCCCATTTCCACTCGGGAATATCCAATGGTTGCAACAATCCACTAGGCTTCTGATGTTCTACCTTCAACTTCTGACACGTCAAACATGCATAAACAAACTGAGCCACATCTCTCTTCAATCCAGACCACCAAAAGATCTTCTTCAAATCTTGCTACATCTTATTAGCTCCCGGATGTATACTCAAACTACTCCGGTGTCCCTCCTCCAAAATCATCTTTTTCAAGTCTGAATCATCAAGAATACAAATCCTACCACGAAATCTCAAAACACCCTCATCATCCACTTTAAAGTCACCATTCCCACTTTGATCTCCAACCGTCATCAAATCAACAAATTTCACATCCAACTTCTGTTTCTCGCTAAAGGTCAACAGAAAATCATTAGTAACCTTTAACATACCAAGCCTCACACTGTCAGATGTCAATTCACACACCAAACTCAAATCTCTAAATGCTTCCAAAAGTTCCCACTCTTTAACCATCAAAGCGCACATATGCAAAGATTTTCGGCTTAATGCATCGGCTACCACATTAGCTTTACCAGGATGGTAATTCAAGCTAAAATCGTAGTCCTTCAAAAATTCCAACCATCTCCGTTGCCTCATATTCAACTCTTTCTGATCAAACAAGTATTTCAAACTTTTATGATCACTAAAGACTTCGAATCTTGCACCATAGAGATAATGCCTCCAAATTTTCAATACAAACACCACATTCGCTAATTCCAAATCATGAGTAGGGTAATTATTCTCATGAATCCTCAATTGCCTCGAAGCATAAGCCGCAACCTTACCTTCTTGCATCAACACTCCACCTAAACCAATCAAAGACGTATCACAATACACCACAAACGGTTAACTAGGATTCGTTAAAATCAAAATCGGAGTTGTAGTCAATCTTCTCTTCAGCTCACTAAAACTTTCCTCACACTGAATATCCCAAATGAATGCTTTACCTTTACAAGTCAACTGGGTCAAAGGAAGTGCTAACTTGGAAAAGCCTTTAATGAATCTTCGATAATATCCAGCTAAACCCAAAAAGCTTCTAATTTTAGTAACAGATCTAGGAGCCTCCCATTGTAGAACTGCATCTACTTTAGATGGATCCACAACAATACCATTACCTGAAATCACATGCCCAAGAAAACTCACTTCTGACAACTAGAACTCACACTTGGACAACTTGGCAAAAAGTCTCTTTTCCTTCAAAATTTGCAACACAACATGCAAATGTTCCGCATGTTTCTCCCGAGACTTAGATTAAATCAAGATGTCATTAATAAACACAACAAAAAGTCAATCCAAATGCTCATGGAAAATACGATTCATATACTCCATAAACACACCCGACGCATTTGAAACCCCGAACGACATCACAGAATATTTGTAATGACTGTATCGTGTCCTAAAAGCCGTCTTCTGAATATCTTCCTCTTTCACTCTAATCTGATGATACCCTAATCTCAAATCAATCTTACTAAACACACATGCACCTACCAACTGGTCCATCAGATCATCAATTCTCGAAAGAGGATACTTATTCTTAATCGTCACCTTATTCAGCTGGCGATAATCAATACACAATCGCATACTTCCATCTTTCTGCTTCACCAATAAAACTGGAGCACCCCACGGCGATACACTTGGCCTCACAAACCTATTTTCTAACAATTCATTCAACTGCTTCTTCAACTCAACCAACTCAGATGCCGACATATGATAAGGTGCCATAGATACAGGTCTAGTACCAGGAACTAGATCTATAGAAAACTCCACCTCTCTCTCTGGCGGCACATCTGAAATATCCTTTGGAAACACCTCTGGAAAATCACACACAACAGGAAACACATCAAGTACAACTTGACTCTCCACAGTCAACGATGCAAACAATCCGAACAACTGAGATTCATCCCCCAAAAGTTTCTTCAACTCTTTTGTAGACAAAAAACTCGATTCTTTGTCTTCCTCAAGAGAAGGAAATCTCACCAACTTATGATAAAAATCAATATGAACCCGATTGAACTGTAACCAATTCATACCCAGAACCACATCTAAACCCTCCAACGGCAAACACACCAAATTCATCTCAAAATCTTTACCATAAATGGTCAAAGGACAACTTAAACAAACCAAAGAAGTAGTTACCGACCCCATTGCTGGAGTATCAATAACCATATCTCCACTCATCGATGACAACAAAATATTTAAATGCTTCGCGCACTCAGACGAAATAAACGAATGAGTCGCTCAAGTATCAATAATAGCAAATAAAGGCGTACTATTAATAAAACAAGTACCTCTGATCAAACGATTTGTACTAGAAGTCTGAGTTCCTGCCAATGCAAACACTTTTCCTCCAGCCTGAGCTTGCTTTGGTTTCGGACACTTCGTACTAATATGACTTGGTTCACCATAGTTGAAATACTTCACCACATTTCTCTTACAATTAGCTACGACATGTCCAAAACCTCCACAATTGGAACACTTCCTCATATCCTTTCTACATTTAAACTGACGATGTCCTAAGTCACCACACCTAAAACATCTCGGAGGATTAGACATACCTCCCCCACTTGGCCTTTTATCATAATTACCCCTTTGCTTACCCTTGTCAGCTGGTGTCACATAAGGACCACCACAAAACGGTTGCTTTCCTTTCCTTTCATTCACACTCTTATAGTGAGTAGAACGAGCTTTACTATCTTCTTCATAAATCCTACAACAATCCACCAAATCAGAAAACCTTCTAATCCTTTGATAACCGATTACCTGCCTGATCTCAGGACGCAATCCGTTCTCAAATTTCACACACTTGGAAAACTCTGCAGTTGCTTCAGCATAATGAGGATATAACTGAACAAGCTCCACAAACTTAGCAGTGTAATCAACAATAGACATGTTACCTTGTTTCAATTCTAAGAACTCTATCTATTTCTTTCCTCTAACATCTTCAGGAAAATACTTCCTCAGAAACTCAATGCTAAACAAAGCCCAAGTGACTTCTTCATCTCCAGCTTCTAACACAAGACGCGTACTAACCCACCAATCATCTGCTTCCTCCCGCAACATGTGAGTACCCAGTCTCACCTTACTGTCCTCATCATAATCCATCACTCGAAAGATTCTTTCAATCTCTTTAAGCCAAATTTGAGCACCATCAGGATCATGTCTCCCTTTGAAGACAAACAGTTTGTTCTTCCTGAACTCATCATTCTCACCAGCATTAGGTGCACCCTGCACAGCCTGAGCCATAGCTTACATAGCAGCAGCCAAAGCAGCGTCATTCCTACCAGCCATATTCTGTTCATATCCAATAACAGCAACTATGGTTAAGCAAACAACTCACCCAAACACAACGACCAACAAGGACTGACACAAACGGACACGGACTGGCTCTGATACCACTTAATGTAACACCCCTAATCTATAACCCCAATTATATAAAGCGGTAAAAAAATCATCAGAGTATGATTAAACATTCATGGCATAGACTGAGGCGTCACATCAATTGAGACAAAACACAATAAGCCTACTCATATAGATATGCAACAATCAGGTAGCAAATAACAGAGGAACTTAGGTCCTACTACCCACAATTCAGATACAGAATAAAAGCGGAAAATCTGCAACTGAATCTCATATATATATATATATATATATATATATATATATATATATATATATCACATAAAAGTATGTCTGTCATACACTAATTCATACATGTACAATCCAAAAGATATATATACATATACACATAAATCACAAGATCTCCCCGACTACCCGGTGCTACATATCAGAGCCGACCGACAAAAGAATGAAGACCTAAGCTTCACAAAAAGACCTCCAGCATCTAATCTGCAATGCCTCATAGAGCATTCAAAATAGCAGAAGGGGTGAGAAACACAATCATAATATAATTGCATACAATTATATAATGACACAAAAATACACATGTAAAATATTCTCACCGCAACTCACACCATAATTCAAATACAAAACAACTCAATGCATAGCTCTTATATCCATTACCAAGGCATATCAACCATGCAGAATACAATTATCACCAATATATATATATATATATATATATATATATATATATATATATATATATCTCAACTCATCAATTATATTCACAATTCCATACCAAATCAATCCATTCATGATTTATGCATATGCACAGAGACTGACACAACGACTCTATGCAATGCAATGCGGTACCATCCATCCATCATCTCAACACTAGTTCACTCAGGAACTATTGGAATCATCGCTTGTTACTTAGTGTAACTCCCCGTCGGGCAAACAATGTTCCCCGTCGCTTTAGGTCCTCTATGTATAAGGCACACGATGTTTATGGATCGCTTTAGGTCCTCTGTGTATAAGGCACAAGATCCGATCGCTTTAGGTCCTATTTGTATAAGGCACACGATCGTCTATAATCATCGCTTTAGGTCCTCTTGGTATAAGGCTCACGATGTTATAGCAGATTCCCTCTGGAATTGATTCGTCGCTCACACCCCACAAGGGTACACGACATCACAAGAATGCATATCATGATGCTTGGCATACAATGACTTATGACATTCAAATGCACACATATATGCAACCATAATCATTCATTCACATCAAATACAACACATTGCATTTACTTGCCCTTAGGCCACAAACAATCATCACAACATTTCATCACATGCATTTTCATCACTCAACGACACACAAGTCCTACGATATCCATATCAACAGCACATTGCTTGATACACATCAATTACACACAATTACAACGACAAAAGTCGACAAAATGACACTATTCCAAATTCCCGACATAATTAAATCTGCCAACAATCTCAAAATCATTATAATAAGAAAGAACAGCTCAATAGCTTTCCAACGATACTAAGAATATTCAAAACGGATAATCGGAACACAAGTTACGGAAGTAAAAAGAAAAGGAATCGCGAAAAGACAAAATTTTGCACCCTCGCTGGCCATACGCGTATTGCCCTGAGCCATACGCATATTGCCTTGCTCACTTGCCCATCCATACGCGTATTGCCCAAAGTGATACGCGTATGGGCAGAGACCAATTCCTTCACAAAAATCCCACTAAAACTCCAATACGCGTATTGCCTCACTTCATACGCGTATTGCCCAACTCCTTACGCATACCATTACGCAAATGAGTAGATGGCCGAGAAAATGGAACTCCATGCGCGTATTTCCCTCATTCCCTCATTGCCAAATGCGTATTGCCTTAACCAATACGCGTATTGCCTTGAGTGATACGCGTATGGGCAGTGGAAAACCATAATTTTTCCTGCATAATTTTTTTGCGAAATTCATCCCAAAATCACTCCAATTTCCACCTAAACACCAGAAAATTACCAATACAATGCCCAACAACTTCTATCTATCATGTATCAACAATTATGAACATCAAAACATGATTTCAGACACAATTTAAATCAATTTCTAACCATTTCAACATATTATGGTTTTTATTCTATATTCAATTTCAATCCAATATCAACCAAAAACATACATACATAATCATACACAAGTATAAGATAATCAAGTTTCGCACCCTTACCCGATTTAATCGTGTTTGAAAAGTCAGTTGATCGATTTCTTAATTCCCAAGTTTTTCTCTCTTTTCCTCCTCTTCTTTTCCTTCTTTCTCTTTTTCTTCTTCTCTTTTTCTTTCTCTCTATTTTTCTCTCTTTCTATTTTACTAATTTAAGAAAAAATAAAGTAAAATGACCAAATTACCCCTACACTCAAATATCTCGCAAACGCTCTCAAAATGCGATAAAACATAACGAAAAATAATATATTATCAAATAAAAGTCAAGAGTAAAATAATATAATAATAAAAATAATTAAATCGACTCGATTAAATAAAACTAACAAAAACTGGGGCGTTACAGGAAGAGGTTATATCTGTCATGTACAAAGCCCAAGATTGAGTCTAAAAGGTTGATTGACTCAGCTGGAGAATATGATCTATAAAGCCCAAGATTGAGGCTAACTTAGCTGAGGAAAAATCATTATACAAAGCCTAAGAGGAGGCTGGCTGGGGAATTTCTTATATAAAGCCTAAGAGGAGGCTAGCTTCTGCTGAGGATTATTAAGATCTAGAGACAGGTCCAAATTGGGGAATCGACTCTTGCTGACGATTATAGAAGAGTTGAAATATCAGAGACCATGAGGTTCTGATCTGTTAGTGTTGTATTGATGGTAAGTTGACCCTAGCCGGGGAACTTAAAATGAAAATTTAGAGATTGAGTTTTAAAACCTATGGAGGTTCTAACTCTGCTGGTGATTGATGAAATGATCAGGGTTTTTCTTGTTTTTAGGAAACTTGAGGGTTTCTTTGAGATCCAAGAGGAGATGTGACTTTCCAAATCTACTGGTATGAAGAGGTTGATCTTTGTATGATGCCCAAGAGGAGGCTGATGTTTTTTAGGGATGAGAATCAACCCTAAACTAGTCTGATGTTTTGACTCTCTGGAGGATTAAACTAGTAGAGATGACTAAGTTTTGTCCTATACCTGTAGGATGTCTTCAGGTCCTTGTATTAAGCCCAAGAGGAGGCTGATAACTTCTAAGAAGCCTGAGGGTCCTAGTACAAAGCCCAAGAGGAGGCTGGGGATGCTTTTATGAAGCCTGTGGGTCCAAACCTTAGAAAAGTTCAAGAAAGGTTTCACCAGGAATAATCCTTTCTTTAGTGAACAGTTCTAGGGTTTGAAGAAATTCAAAAGAGGTTTCATCTGGAATAATCCTGTTTGGGGAAATGAATTTCTTGTACATATATTTCTAAGTTGTGACAGTCTTGAGAAAAGTTTCACTGGGAATAATGCCTTTCTCTGTTCCATATTGTATAAGCCCAAGAGGAGGCAGGACTGTGTCTAGAATTTCCTATGGGGGAACTGGTTTTGACTGTGTTAAAAGAGTGACCACTGGTTTGATCTAAAACTAGACCTAGTTGTTGGGAAAACTCTAAGCAAGTATATACAGGCATACATATATAGATGAAATATATAAACCAGGTATTGTTGAAGCAATAGTAGAACTTACAGGTGTGCAAGCTCCAGCATTCTAATTACAGCTGTATGGTTAGTTATTCAAGAAATTAAAGAAAGTTTTGATAACACTTTGAATTTGAATCAAAAAAGAAAGTTGTTTTAAAAGGAAGTTTGGGGCTTATACTCAAGGAGAGGCCCAGGTGATCTCTTTTGAAAAAGCGACGATTGCGTCGTAGTTTTGAAAATCGGACCGGGACTTATATAATGACTGAGGCCCAAATTATTGTATTTATAAAAAGGATAGGTCTTACACTCTATTAGAGGCCCAAAAGTTTATTTTTTATACAAGAGATGAGGCTTACAACTCAAGGAGAGACCCAGATGAAAAACAGTGATCGCACCGTTATATTGAAAATTGGACTTGGACTTATACAATGACTAGGGCCCAAATTATTTTTGTACAAAGGGGAGTTCGGTCTTACACTCTAATAGAGGCCCAAAGTGTTTTGAAATAATATTTTTAAGGGTGAAAAATAATCAAAACCCTAATTTGATTTTAAAAAATGTATTTTAATTGAATAAAATTTTATTAAAATTATCAAAATTATCAAACATGTGTGAAAAACAAGTTGTGATCTTGGATTAATGTTTGAAAAATCATGTTTCATTCATAGAATGATTTGAATTTGAAAAAAATCAAGAGAAAAAAAATATTTTTAAATGCCTAAAAAAAAATAAAAATTAATTCTTTACAAAAATGTCAAATATATAAAATAAATAATATTTTTAGGAGATTTTTGTAGAAGAAAATATTTTAACATTTTTGTGAATTTTCAAAAAAAGAACCAATAAAAAATAATTAAAATTGAGAGAGAAATTAATTTTGGAATTAATTAATAAAAACCATAAAAAAAATATGAAATATAGCAAAATATAAGAGAAATAGCAAAATGGTCTGGGTGGGTCTTGAACCCACGACCTCCAACCAAACACAAGCGCGCTTCTATCACTGGGGTGGTGATACATCCATTGTATCACCCCCATTCATAAATTGATAAGGCTAAAATGCCTTCTGGCCAGGCCAAGCAACAAGGGCGCCATGGCTGGCTTGCCCAAGTTTTCAAGTTTTGCAAGAGGGATCATATCTCCCTCATTTCTCCATGAAATTGGACAAAATTTAGATGGATCTTGCCTAGAATTTCATGAGGAATCCAATGGTGCTTTTAGAATTTTCTAAAGATGCTTCTATTTTAAAACCCGATAGTGGTTACAAAATAGGCCAAGATTTGCAAGTTCTAGGCTATCTTATCATACAAGCAACAATAGCATGGTAAATTAGTTCAAACATAACACATTTGATATATATGACATGTTTATGATCAATGGACATCAAAGCAATGCATATTTTAAAAGTTCAAGTTGTGATGCACTTACCTCTTGAAGCTCCTTGTGTTAACTGTCAAGATCCTGGTGCCAGAAGTAATCCAATGCTTTAGATACTCTTGATTGATCCCTTAGAAGCTTTTAGGATGATCAAAACCAGCTGGAAACCACAGGAACAAGAGTTGGCTATTTCTTGCAAAAGTGGTAAAAATGACCAAAATGGTAACTCACTCAAATGGTGTTACAGTTGACGGAAACCTATTGGGAAAGTTTGAGGATGATATTTGGAATGTGTTTGAAGCTTTGTTTGGTTTTGAAAGTGACTTAATTAAGACATGACTTGTAAAATGTAGAAAAGTCAAAATTTGAGGTTTTGGAGGTTGACTTTCTGATTTAGAGGTTGTACAATGTGGATGAAGGTTTGAACACCCCCAATGGATGATTTATGATGTGTTTAGATGGTTATTTGAGTGTTTTTTGTTGTGGTTTCAAGAATTCCCAAATTGTTTCAATGTGACTTGAAATTGAAGTAAGAGAGGGAGAGTGAGAAAACAAGGCTTTGGTATTGTTTTGGTGTGGTTTGAAACATCAGAAATTACCTCTGTTTATAGGAGAGGAGTTTTGTTTTTGAAGGAATAGTGTTGGATGAGGTATCACTCTATTATCCAATGGATATGCCCATGTATCACTTCCTTAAATGCCAAGGTACCAAGTCTTCACTTGGCCATTGACTAAAGCTGATCTTTGTAGCTCTAGGTCTTCTGATTTTTGCAACAAACTTGACTCAATTGGACTGATAGGCTTAGGTTCATGACAACTCTAAGCACCACATCAATTCAAAATGACAAAGTCAAAGTTTTTGGAATTGAAACTTGAATGATCACATGCCAAAGGATAGGATCCTTGACTCAATAGTCCAAGCTTGAAAATATCAAGTGAGTCATCAAGATTCCCTCTGATCTTGGAAGAGGACAAAGCTTACAAGATGATAGAATTTGAAATGGAAATCGTGTGGCACAAAAAATGCACCAAATCTGCCTTGAAAACCAGTTTGAGCAAGGCATGTTGTGAGGTTCATAACTCCTTGATTAAGTTGAATCAATGGGAGTTCTTGTACTCTTTGGAAAGCGTTCATGACATACTTTAACTTTGATGTCCACAAATGGACCTAGTTCAGCTTGGATCAAGGTGAAAAATGACCTCAAAGTTGGTAAAAAATGAAACAGATTTTGACTTTTTTTGAAAATTTAACTAAGTGTTGGAAAAAGTGGTCATTTTCACTTTTTGTGATTTTGATCAATCCATAACTCAAAATCCATGAGGATTTGGAATCTTTTGTAGTTGACACTTTTGAAGTATGTCATGAGAGCTTTCATTTTAGCTATGGATGGAAGAAAAAGGTCTTAGGGTTTGGGAGTTATGACCTTGCAAAGTGGGTACCAAATCCATTTTGCTCCATAACTTAGAAAATTTCAAGTTTCTCAAAGTGGCCCCTTTTGCAAGAAACATCACTTTTCTTGATTTTTCTTGATGGATGATGATAAAAATCATACATTAAAATTGTTTTTGACTTAGGGGAGCCACATTTGTGAAAAAATCCAAAAAGTCAAACTTGATTTTGGGCACAGTTGACTTTTTGTCAGATGAATCCCAAACTGTGTGATTCTCTATGCAATCTGTCGTACCTCGAAAAATACAATCCTCGCGATGGACGCGGAAAAAACGTTCGAACAGAGTTGCCACCGAACTTTATTCATTCCAAGGAAGGAATAGGAAAATATCGATAAAACCTTTAAAGGATAAGAAAATGGTCATCGTAACCAAATTCTAGGTTCGTGAGTCGGTTACACAAAGGGAAGGTATTAGCACCCTCTACGTCCATTGTACTCAACGGGAACCTCTTGATTCGATTCGTGAGAAAAGTTAGCTAGATTTGTTTGTTTTCTTCTAAGGTAGTAGAATTTGTTTTCTAAGGGAAAATGGGTGGTTTTTTATTAGGGTGCTCGGCAAGGATTAGAACCCTTGTGCCTACGTATTCCCTCGTGCAATGGGAAATTCAGAGCATTCGTAGTTCGTGAGACTACGGTTGGTTTGTGTTTTTTTAAGCGAACGAGTGTTTAATTCGCATTCTAACTGCTAAACGTTGGCTTGTCTGCTCGCTGGGGGAGGCTGAAGCACGAGTTTATATGCGCGGAAGAATGGACTAAACAATGTTCTTTTGTGAAAGTTGTTTGAGTATGAATTAAGTGTATTAGAGATTTGATTGAGAAAAAAGGTTTGATTTGGATGTGTTAGGGTTTTGTTCGCATGGGGGCGTGTTTGGTTTGTTAAATATTTTAGAGGAAGAATGACGATTATTCGATAAACGAGACGTCGACCTCACAACCAATTAATCGGGGCATTACTGAGATGTTAGATCTCAACGACACCTTTTTCATTCTATTAATTGTGAAATTATGTTTTTTGGACAATGGCCTTCTTTGTCCACGTAATTAGGGCAAGTGTTTCAGGAACGAAAGATCGGAATGAACACAACCCAAAGTGTGCGCCTCAAGAGCGTTCATTCAAGGGCCCAAGAAGTGCTAGACTTCAAGAGTCCACTACTTTCGTAATTTAATTTAGAAAAATGATTTGAATTGACGTATTTTTAATTAAACGTACTTACTTGGATTAGGGTTTGAATGAATTAAAAGTTTTTTGGGAGGATTAAATGTTTTAATAGGATTGAAAGTTTTTATGTTTTGAAATGGAAGATCAAAACCAACACAACCCAAGGCGTGCGCCCCAAGAGCGATCGTTCAAGGATTCAAAGAGTGCTAGACCCCAAAAGCCCACTACTTCCATAATTAATTAAGAAAATAGTTTAGAAATATTAACCTAAATATTTTATGATTTGATTTAAGGAAATATTTAGAGATTAAGTAAAATGGGTTATAATTTAACTTGATTTGAGAAAATTATTAGGAATTTAATTAGATTAAAAATTTTAATTGGAGAAAAGATTGTATTTTTAAGTGTTAGTGTTTTTGATTAAGATTAAATATTTTAAGTGTTTTAAAAGGATTATGATGTAAATGAATTATGATTTTTCTTTAGTTAAATAGTTGTAAGGGTTAATTATATTTTGATTAAGCAAAAGATTAATTGTTTTAAGTATTTTTTATAAACGAAAGACGAAATGAACACAACTCAAAGCGTGCGCCTCAAGAGCATTCATTTAAGGACCCAAAGGCTGCTAGACCCCAAGAGCCCACTACTTTCGTAATTAATTTAGAAAATAGTTTGTGAGTTAGAAAATATTGAGTTGGGATAGGAAGATTTAACCGGGATTAATATAACTTAATGTTAGAGTAAATTCGAAATTACCTATTTTATTTATCTAACTACTATATGATTAATTATTAATTAGTTTCTGAATAAGGTAAGAAAACAAAAATCATAATTCAGAGATAATATCATAGTTAATCATATGATTTAATCATTTGAATCTAAACTAAATGACAATCCTTTTCTAAACTTAAATTTGTATGTTATTAGCATTAAACAACCTAAATAATAATAATAAACACAGGCCCAATGGCCCTGTGGTTTACCAACCGCAACAAAAACTTAAAAAGGAATTAATTGGGCTAGAGTTACTAATCCAAACGCTTACAGCCAGGAGGTGAATTGACAAACAGAAAACCCAAAGAAAATTAACGGTTACACACTTATTCAAAACTGTGTGGAAAATGACTCGATGCAGACCTCGGGCAGTTCACAAGTCATTGAAGGCAGTGATAATAATGATTCCATAAAAAATTAATAAATTCAAAGTGATGAAAGTATTTTTTTAAAAGCTTCATAAAACAAAAACAATTGATTTAATTTTCTAACCACTAAATGAAATGGTCAGTATTAAAATCAAATGCCTCCAATACTACCCCCCATCCCAATCGCATCTCTCCCTGAAACGCTATCTCTCTCTCTCTCTCTGAAACCCAAACAACAACTCTATTGCCTCTTCTCTCAGACTCAACCGAGTTTTCTTTCTCTCCACAAACCCTTGAAATATCTTTTCTAAACCTAATTTTGCCTAACAGAACAATAAATCCCAACATGTAATCAACTCTACCAGATCAAACCTCCATAATCCAAAAATATGGACATGGTTAAGCTCAACAAGACAAGCATAAGGAAGTCAACAATAAAAGGGATACCTGGTCGGAGAGACTCCGATTGCGTTTCTTTCGGCGACAAGGAGACGAGCTCACGGTAAGCACTCTCTAAAACTACTGCTTCACTTTTCCTTCTCTCTGCTACGATTTTGGTTTCTGTGTGCTGTGAATGGCTTAGCTCTGAGTAGTTTGAAGTTTTAGGGTGAAGCTTCAACTACTCAATGATGAGAGCTTTGGGTATGGGTCGGAGGGTATATTCCGGTAGCGTAACGATAGGGTTTCTTTAGGATCCTTGTTTGTTACAAAAATATCGTATTCTGGGAGCGTATTAAATGTGGCTAAGGTCACTATCTTAGAGTTTCAGTGTGAAACTCTAAGAAGCTTTTTCCAGAAATTCGAGCTTTAGTAAGGGTTGGGGTTGATTTTCGCAGAACTTCGTTAGGGTTTTTCTGGGTGTTCTTCCTTCCTTCCTCCAATGATTAGCACTCTATTTATAGGAGAGATTTAGGGTTTTTGGTACGTGTGATTTGGGAAAAATCTGAGGAATATTCCTTCGAGTGTGTGAGGATTTGAGCTGGCGATTTATAATACCGTTAGAGAGGATTTGCAGTGGGATTTTGTGGGGACCCTTTGGTGATAGCGACTCATTTTGGATTTGTCTGTAGTGAATGAGAAAATGTTCTAGAATGATTTTGAATTTTTACCGCGTGACTGTGTGCTTTTTGTATTTTTTACTATTCTTGATTTTTTGCTGATGTGGAAGTCTTCCTTGACTTAACCAGTTGCTTGGCAGTTTTATTTTGACTCTTGCTTTGTAGGACTGGTTTATACAATGTGTTTTTCTTCGTAATCTTTGTATCTTCTTGACATGTTTGTATATTTGTGAGGAATTGTGGTATTTGCGGTAGGATGATATTGTGCCTTGAAGCTTTGATGCTGGAGATTTATTCACTTCCCTTTTGCTGCAATAACTAAAAATTTCTCCGCCTTATTTTTGTTTCATGTATACCTGTGATGAGACATTGATTGGTCTAAAGGAGCAGTTTGGCATGGAGATGGATTTGGCTGAGTATTACATTGAAAAATTGGATAAGCTGTGTTTGGCTTGCAATTCGTCATGTACTGAAGATCTTATTATGGTTGCTGCAGGTATTATTTACATGTGAGAGTGTCTTGTGCAGGTTTACTTTTTATATCCACTGATATAGTTGTTTTTGTTGTAGCTATGGCTTATGAAGGTGTGGTAACTTTGTCTTGAAGCTTGACTTTGGAAGCTTTTCTCACCATGGTGTATATCAGGAAACCAACAGCTTTTCATCTGTCATTTTCCTTCTCACTGCTACTATAATTCTTAATTATGTAATGATCTAGCATGATTCTCCTTTGACTAAATCTTCACATGTAATAAAATATTGAATTTGCAATTGTGACAAAGTTCTTATGCAAAGTTGACTACCAATTCAATGCCCTCTTTCTTTTCTCTTCTTCTTTTTGTAAGTCTTTAAGAAAGGCAATTGATCACAACAATGAATAAAAAAGGTCATATTAATTCCACTTTCCCTATGTTGACACACAGAACCATACGCCTTTAAATATCTTGATTTTCCATGAAAGAGACATTAACCCAAACTTTGTGAGAAGCAAACTTGCAAATGTTTGGTAGTAGTAATTTTTGTACTATGGACTTTGGAATGATATAATGTATATTTATTTTATCAGAAGACTTGTTCCAAAAAGTGATGTGCACCTTAGTACGTGACCATTCCATGGTTTGAATTGCACCACACTTCTTCATGCTCCAATTACTTTGGCCACAAGCTCTTAATGACTTTGGAGCTTTCTTAGCCATTATCTTGACAACTTTCAATAGCTCGCCACCGAATTGGTATTACCTAGAACAAACTTAACACCAATTTGCTCATAACTCGAGACTCTACATAACTTGTCTTGAAATTTCTGATGGCTTGAATTATTTCTTGATTAATCTTGCTCCAATTCTTCTAATTAAAACTTAACTCGATAACCCCTAATTATGGCTTCGAATTATTAAGCTTAAAGCAACTCAATAATTTAGTTATAACATCAGAGACAACATGAAGAAAAATCTCTATAATTTTGAACAGGACCCAATTTTGAACCAATTCAAGCTTGGGTTAAAAGCGCACATGACCTAAAGTTGAATCTCTTTTTTTTTTAATCAAGAATGGCCATTCCTTAGCTTGTTTAACCATATAGCCTCAGTGTCACACTTGGAATATGGTTAAAAATCATTTTGAGATATATGATCATAGCTCGAAACTTCAAGATTTCTTAAGCCCGTTCTTTGAGGAAATGGATTATAATCATTGTACTTAATCAGCTTGAATCATCTTAGCCCATATCCTAAAATTAGCTTGAAACCAATTGACCGTATTTTGACTAATTGGTCATGAGAATGAGGAGACATCTTTCCTTTTACTTGCAAGAGCTTCTAATTACAGAGAGTAGTAACCAAATCTTCATAGCCTAAACTTCAGAGGATCATGGCCAAAAACCATATGATGATCTTGAGAGAAGTCCATGCAGCAATAACATGCTTAATATAAGAAAAATGAGAGGGTAGGACAAATTTGGGGTATGACATATGCCCCTATCTAATTGTCTTGGACCCGAGAGAATAAGTTGCGGTATAGCATTTATTTTAAGGGTAGAAGTCAATTAGATACAAGAAGACCCCAAAATTTGTCCGACAAAAGGTAAAGTGCCATGGAGTAAGAGTTGACAGAATGAAGTGGCGGGGTTCAAACTGAACAAAATAACTTGAGGCCCTTTGGGTGGTCGAAGCAGTCCCTTATCCACTAAGGTTCTCCGATGATACAAAAGTTGTATCCTTGAAAATGCGTGAGATTCTTTAGGTCGTCGAAGCAGCCCCTTATTCATTAAGGTTCCTCGATGATACCAAAGCAGCATCTCTGAAGGTAAACTTGCTGAGGGATAGTTGAGCAAGATTCCCGTCGGAGGAAATGTGCTGGCTTTGCAGGAGGGAGCTCACAAGAAACTTTCTAAGATAGCTTCTGCTTGGGGAGCAATAAAAGCAACAACTGCTGGGATTGTCATTATCAACTGCCTGGCTGAAGAATGACTTATTGGGGAATAGGATTCCATGAGCATGTGCGGGGTATTAACTCTTTTTAGAGGAATACTGCCGACTTCGATGGAGGACTGGCCAACATGCTTATGAACTGATCCTGGATCCTGTTATGATATGTTTGACATGTTGTTCCACTCCGGATAGAAATGCTGTATGGAGGGGCATGTATGGATGTAACTGCTGGGAATTTTGGATGCATACATGAATGCAAATGAACTTATTTTTATGAGATTTCCTATTTCCGCGGGAATGCTATGCATGTATAATTGGATTGATATGCAATGTATGCGGGAATGCAATTGGGCAAGGCTTTATTTCTGGTTTCCAAAGAAGAATTATTTGGAATTAGATGGAGCAAGGTGAAAGACTCACTGGGAATACTGGCATATCAACTCGGGGGTTGAGAAAAGGAAATACACTACCGACTCGGGGGTCGAGAAACATTAAGATAAACTGTCGTCAACTCGGGGGTTGAAAGAAAGGTAAAGGTAATATCGACTCGGGGGTCGAGGAAATAAAGACAATACCGACTCGGGGGTCGAGAAAATAAAGGCAAGGTAATCTATCAACTCGGGGGTTGAAGGAAATAACAAAATATCAACTCGAAGGTTGAAGGTAAAAGCAAATATCGACTCGGGGGTCGAGGGCAGAGATAAAGGCAATATCGACTCGGGGGTCGAGGAAATAAAGACAATATCGACTCGGGGGTCGAAGAATATAAAGATAACAATGGTGCGGGGGTCAGTACAAGCACGAAGACGTCAACTCGGGGGTTGAAGATGTAATAATGATATCGACTCGGGGGTCGAGAAACTAAGGCAATATTGACTCGGGGGTCGCTGACGGAAGTAAAGGAAATATCGACTCGGGGGTCGAAGGTAAAAGAAAATAAATATCGACTCGGGGGTCGAGAAAATGAAGGAAATATCGACTCGGGGGTCGAAAACAAATCAAAATATCAACACGGGGGTTGAGGAAATAACAAAATATCAACTCGGGGGTTGAGGAAGGAAATAGGTTATTTTATGTATGCATATGGTGCATGTAAATTGTATGTGATGCATATGCGAATGCAAGCAGAGGATTGGTCTTATGAAGGTGCCAGCAGGGTAGACTTTTGGTAGTTGCCAAGCAAGGTTGGACTTTGATTTGATGGAAAGATTTGATTTCCCGACACTCGAAAATGGAAGATATTATGATCAGTAAGCCAATATGATTCTCTTGTTTCCCCAAGTCTGATCCTTTGCAGAAGTTACCTGATTGGTTAATGAGAGAACCTAACTTCTAGCTGATATGCCATAAATGGTTGTATGAGCGCAGCGACGTAACCAATGCATGTTGATTGTATGAGCGTAGCGACTTATCCAATGCATTATGATTGTGCATTTGCTCTGCCCCAAGGCTTTTAATACTTGTTGAATTCAAGGGTCGCTTAGTGCATGACATGGCCAGCTTGACTAACTTGAATGTATGACGGCAATCTGCCCCTATCTAGAGGGTAATGAGATGATCTGCCCTAGTGTCTGGATCAGTGGTCTGCCCCAGTCTTGGCTTTTGAAAGACTTGACTCTGATTGACTTTTGAAAGACTTGCCTCAGATTGACTAAGTATTGCTTTGAAGGGCTTGCCCCAGATTCACAAGGTTATGAGATAGTCTCGATTCGCGTCAGTGCCAACGAATGCTCAAGTTTTTCTCTAATCACTTTTGGTTAGAATTTCTATAATGTCAAATGCTATTTGTAGTTAAAATTAGTCATTCAGAAATGGTAATTTTAATGCGACATTCATGCATGTTTTGAAAAATCATTTATTGGAATGGTGTGAAAGTGTGTGACGAGTGGACCGTTAGTCCAAACGCAGTGCTGATTTACTGGTGTGTGAAAGATACAACAAGAATATGATACCAATTCAAAAGACTAGCAAATTCGTAGGAGTCATTTTACGCAACCTTGTTGTAGAATGCTTTCAGAATAAACCCCGCCTCAATTAGGTCTTTTGAGGGTTGTAACATGGTCTGGTTCACGGTTATAGAAACAAGGGATATAAGGCTCAAAGTTATATTTGTACCCACATCTTCTTCGTGATGATCTCCAGTCCTACGTTCAGTTAAATCGACACGCGTACTTAGATTGGACGGTGTAAGAGTGAAGATGAAGGTTCAAGATTTGCTTGAAATGGCAGTCATCTTATTTTGTTTTTTATGGACGTCAGTGACCTTTTAATTTTTGATATGGTGTTCACTGAATCTTATTTTGCTTCGCTTGAGGATTTAAGGACCTTTTTTGTTTTTTTTTTTTGATCCCTAATTTTTTATGGACTAATTTTATTCTACGAGTCCATCGGGATTGCCCTAATTTTTGCCTAAGTCTCCTTTTTGAGGTGTTTGACTGAGTGGGCTCTCCTTTTTTTTAGAGTAAGGCTTGTGACTTCCAAGTCAGTAGTCATTGAAGAACAACCATCATAACTTCTGGATTTTGCATGATTTCTTCGTCACCTCAGGACGTGTACAAAGAATACGAAGTCAGATTAACTGAACACTACCCTGCCCCGGGTTGAGTGTAAGGGTTTGAATATTCGAAGGAAACTTCTACTTCTCGGCTCGAAGTGGTGAACTAGGGATTAACTCCTTATCTCTCCAGCATTTAGGAATTTGAAAAAATGCCTGTATATTCTTGGCAGGATTCTATCCGAAAGCATACCATCAACAATTATGGGTATCTCGTTTTCGTCATCCTCCCTCCAATATTTGCTAAACACAATTTAGCTAAGAAAGTGAATGAGAGGTATATAGGTGAATATTTTTTGTTTTTTGAAATAAGTGAATAAAATGTGAGCGGATGCGACGTGATTAGTTCAAAAGATGCATGATCACTTCATTAATATTACCATTAATAAACAACAATGTCTAAAAGCAAATAGCGCATAATTACAAATGCATAGAAACGACATGATCTAAAAATTGCCAGCATTGGGGACTGGGCTTTTCTTTCTTGACCCAATGTTGGACTAGCATTCTTGTTCATCGAGACCACTATGATAGCCTTCTTCACACCTACTCTCAGCAACTTCTTCCATAACATGGGCGGATGGACCCACCCGATCAAGTGAAGGATTGATGTTGACTTGAAGACCTCGAGGCGTAAATGAGATTAGCTTGGACTCAATCAGGTCTTGGACCTTATTTTTGAGTTGTTTGCAATCCTCAGTTGAATGCCCCATGGCGCCAGCATGGTAGCCACATCGTGCATTGGCGTCAAAGCCTTGTGGGTATGGAGGAATAACAGGATCCAAGCCCTTTGGCACTATTAGCCTGCTACTAATCAAACGCGGCAATATATGATTGAATGACACTAGCAAATGATCAAAATGCCTTTTTGGTCTTTGACTTTAGTAGCGTCGGGGTTGTGAAGAGTGTTGTTGTGCAATCTGTTGTTGACGAGGGGGACCTCTATTGACGGGAGGATATTGGCCGCGTGGAGGGGATGAAATCACAGAGGGAGACCCATAGGATTGCTGACTTTGAACAGTAGAGATGTTTGGGTACTGAGGATAAGGTACCAGTGATGGAGCTTGTGGAATTTCCCATATTGCATTAATTTTATCCTCCTCTTCCTCTTCAGAACTGAAAACAGATTCAGTCTCACTAGCCTGAATGCTCAGGGCGTCTTGGATCTTTCCACTCTTGATATGACTCTCAATGCGTTCTCCTACTAAAACCAAGTCAGAGAAGTTTGATGTCCCATTGCTCATCATTTTTTCTACGTATGGGCCTTGCAAAGAATCTATGAACATGTCAACGAATTCTCTATCTAAGAGTGGTGGTTGAACGCGAGCAGCTACCTCTCTCCATCTCTGAGCATACCCCCTGAAGGATTCATTCTCCTCTTGAGATAAGCCTTGCAACTGTATACGGTTGGGAGCCATGTCAAGATTGTATTGGTATTGCTTCACAAAGGTGCTGGCTAAGTCTGACCATGACTGGATATGGCCACTCTCTAGCTACATGTACCAACTCAATGATGCCCCACTCAAACTGTCTTGGAAACAGTGGATCATAAGTTTATCATCGGGAGCATCTGAGGTCATCTTTCTACAAAACATCACCAAATGCTACTTTGGACAACTATCTCCTTTGTATTTCTCAAATTTTGGCATCTTGAACTTTGGAGGTAATACAAGTCCGGGTACCAAACACATGTTCAAAGAATTCAGATCAAAAGCATCACGCCCCTTTATGGTTTCAAGCTTCTCTTCCAACACACGACATCTTTCAGCAAACTCAACATCTCGAGGTTGTTCAGTATTCACCACCAGGCTTGTCCCTCGGGAATTCGGTGTAGTGAATGCAAAGCTATGGCATTCAACTGTATCATGAGACGAGGCATGTTCATCTTAAATAGTGTGACATTCTTGTATAACCTGGTTCCCAACAGGAATCCGCATAGGCTGAAATTGGGCAAGATTATTCACCTGAGGCAGAATGACGTTCTCAGTGATTGTAGGCCTTTGAATGTTGTCCTCTTTCCTTGCCAAGGCTATCATAGCTTCCATAAGTTGGTCTAGCTGATTCTTCATCAAGTCAACATCTGCTCTTGACGCAAACTGGTTATGCTTTTCTGAGTCCATGATTCTTCCAAAAGCGGCTTCAATTCCGATGCGGGTATCGGGAAATCAACTGCGGGTTATGGACAAAGGATGGTTGAGTTTTTTTTTTTGTTTTAGAAGATGATATGCAATGCAAATGCAATTGTATGCAAATGAATGTAATGCAGGTAGATTCAGGATCCAGGATAACACGAGCATTTGCAAAATACCCTAACAGGTAGGATTCATAAGGGAAGTTCTAGATTCTTTACCCATAAACCCACTCACAGGATAGCTCATACGTTAATGGATAAGGTTCCCAGGATTACGGACACCAATCGCATCAATACCATGAAACATGCTAGCTGCATTGTGACGGGAATACGAAAAGGTCTCTCCTGAGTGTAGTCTTCATGCTAGGCCCACGAGAAGCGAGTCCTCGGAGACTAACACTAACGACCACCAAGATAGAAACTGGTGCTAATAGTGGTTCCCAGAGTCATGGACCCTTCATGAATCAAGTCGTGCAACAGGCTAGCTGCGTTACAACAAGATCTACGAAAAGGTCTACTCTAGGGGAAGCTTTCATGCTAGGCACACAAAGAGCGAGTCCTTGGGGACTAACACTAATTACTTCCAAAATCTAAACTTGGTGTTTTCTCTTCTTTTTCCAAGACTCGGGTATAGAACCTTACCTATGATATCATCCCAAGATCCAACAGAAAAGTATGATAAACAACATATAATAAAGAGAAAGCAACACAAAGAAAATAAAGAAGAAATAGGAGAAAACAAACAAGAAGAAATTAAACAAGCGAAGCTAACACTCTCGAATCGAGTCAAGTTAGGCTTGACTCGCTCCAGCATAGGGCAATGATAATCCCCAGCAGAGTCTCCATCTGTCGTACCTCGAAAAATACTATCCTCGCGATGGACGCGGAAAAAACGTTCGAACAGAGTCGCCACCGAACTTTATTCATTCCAAGGAAGGAATAGGAAAATATCGATAAAACCTTTAAAGGATAAGAAAATGGTCATCGCAACCAAATTCTAGGTTCGGAAGTCGGTTACGTAAAGGGAAGGTATTAGCACCCTCTACGTCCGTTGTACTCAACGAGAACCTCTTGATTCGATTTGTGAGAAAAGTTAGCTAGATTTGTTTGTTTTCTTCTAAGGTAGTAGGATTTGTTTTCTAAGGGAAAATGGGTGGTTTTTTTATTAGGGTGCTCGACAAGGATTAGAACCCTTGTGCCTACATATTCCCTCGTGCAATGGGAAAGTCAGAGCATTCGTAGTTCATGGGACTACGGTTGGTTTATGTTTTTTTAAGCGAACGAGTGTTTCATTCGCATTCTAACTGCTAAACATTGGCTTGTCTGCTCGCTGGGGGAGGCTGAAGCATGAGTTTATATGCGCGGAAGAATGGACTAAACAATGTTCTTTTGTGAAATTTGTTTGAGTGTGAATTAAGTGTATTAGAGATTTGATTGAGAAAAAAGGTTTGATTTGGAAGTGTTAGGGTTTCGTTCGCACGGGGGCATGTTTGGTTTGTTAAATATTTTAGAGGAAGAATGACGATTATTCGATAAACGAGACGTCAACCTTGCAATCAATTAATCGGGGCATTACTGAGATGCTAGATCTCAACGACACCTTTTTCATTCTATTAATTGTGAAATTATGTTTGTTGGACAATGGGCTTCTTTGTCCACGTAATTAGGGCAAGTGTTTCAAGAACGAAAGATCGGAATGAACACAACCCAAAGCGTGCACCTCAAGAGCGTTCATTCAAGGGCCCAAGAAGTGCTAGACTTCAAGAGTCCACTACTTTCGTAATTTAATTTAGGAAAATGATTTGTATTGACGTATTTTTAATTAAACGTACTTACTTGGATTAGGGTTTGAATGAATTAAAAGTTTTTTGGGAGGATTAGATGTTTTAATAGGATTGAAAGTTTTTATGTTTTGAAATGGAAGATCAAAACGAACACAACCCAAGGCGTGCGCCCCAAGAGTGATCGTTCAAGGACTCAAAGAGTGCTAGACCCCAAAAGCCCACTACTTCCATAATTAATTAAGAAAATAGTTTAGAAATATTAACCTAAATATTTTATGATTTGATTTAAGAAAATATTTAGAGATTAAGTAAAATGGGTTATAATTTAACTTGATTTGAGAAAATTATTAGGAATTTAATTAGATTGAAAATTTTAATTGGAGAAAAGATTGTATTTTTAAGTGTTAATGTTTTTGATTAAGATTAAATATTTTAAGTGTTTTAAAAGGATTAAGATGTAAATGAATTATGATATTTCTTTAGTTAAATAGTTGTATGGGTTAATTATATTTTGATTAAGCAAAAGATTAATTATTTTAAGTATTTTTTATAAACGAAAGACGAAATGAACACAACTCAAAGCGTGCGCCTCAAGAGCATTCATTTAAGGACCCAAAGGCTGCTAGACCCCAAGAGCCCACTAATTTCGTAATTAATTTAGAAAATAGTTTGTGAGCTAGAAAATATTGAGTTGGGATAGGAAGATTTAACCGGGATTAATATAACTTAATGTTAGAGTAAATTCGAAATTACCTATTTTATTTATCTAACTACTATATGATTAATTATTAATGAGTTTCTGAATAAGGTAAGAAAACAAAAATCATAATTCAGAGATAATATCATAGTTAATCGTATGATTTAATCATTTGAATCTAAACTAAATGACAATCCTTTCTAAACTTAAATTTGTATGTTATTAGCATTAAACAACCTAAATAATAATAATAAACACAGGCCCAATGGCCCTATGGTTTACCAACCGCATCAAAAACTTAAAAAGGAATTAATTGGGCTCGAGTTACTAATCCAAACGCTTACAGCCAGGAGGTGAATTGACAAACAGAAAACCCAAAGAAAATTAACGGTTACACACTTATTCAAAACTGTGTGGAAAATGACTCGATGCAGACCTCGGGCAGTTCACAAGTCATTGAAGGCAGTGATAATAATGATTCCATAAAAAATTAATAAATTCAAAGTGATGAAAGTATTTTTTAAAAGCTTCATAAAACAAAAACAATTGATTTAATTTTCTAACCACTAAATGAAATGGTCAGTATTAACATCAAATGCCTCCAATACTACCCCCCATCCCAATCGCATCTCTCCCTGAAACGCTATCTCTCTCTCTCTCTCTGAAACCCAAACAACAACTCTATTGCCTCTTCTCTCAGACTCAACCGAGTTTTCTTTCTCTCCACAAACCCTTGAAATCTCTTTTCTAAACCTAATTTTGCCCAACAGAACAATAAATCCCAACATGAAATCAACTCTACCAGATCAAACTTCCATAATCCAAAAATATGGACATGGTTAAGCTCAAGAAGACAAGCATAAGGAAGTCAACAGTAAAGGGGATACCTGGTCAGAGCGACTCCGATTGCGTTTCTTTCGGCGACAAGGAGACGAGCTCACGGTAAGCACTCTCTTAAACTACTGCTTCACTTTTCCTTCTCTCTGCTACGATTTTGGTTTCTGTGTGCTGTGAATGGCTTAGCTCTGAGTAGTTTGAAGTTTTAGGGTGAAGCTTCAACTACTCAATGATGAGAGCTTTGGGTATGGGTCGGAGGGTATATTCCGGTAGCGTAACGATAGGGTTTCTTTAGGATCCTTGTTTGTTACAAAAATATCGTATTCTGGGAGCGTATTAAATGTGGCTAAGGTCACTATCTTAGAGTTTCAGTGTGAAACTCTAAGAAGCTTTTTCCAGAAATTCGAGCTTTAGTAAGGGTTGGGGTTGATTTTCGCAGAACTTCGTTAGGGTTTTTCTGGGTGTTCTTCCTTCATTCCTCCAATGATTAGCACTCTATTTATAGGAGAAATTTAGGGTTTTTGGTACGTGTGATTTGGGAAAAATCTGAGGAATATTCCTTCGAGTATGTGAGGATTTGAGTTGGCGATTTATAATACCGTTAGAGAGGATTTGCAGTGGGATTTTGTGGGGACCCTTTGGTGATAGCGACTCATTTTGGATTTGTCTGTAGTGAATGAGAAAATGTTCTAGAATGATTTTGAATTTTTACCGCGTGACTGTGTGCTTTTTGTATTTTTACTATTCTTGATTTTTTGCTGATGTGGAAGTCTTCCTTGACTTAACCAGTTGCTTGGCAGTTTTATTTTGACTCTTGCTTTGTAGGACTGGTTTATACAATGTGTTTTTCTTCGTAATCCTTGTATCTTCTTGACATGTTTGTATATTTGTGAGGAATTGTGGTATTTGCGGTAGGATGATATTGTGCCTTGAAGCTTTGATGCTGGAGATTTATTCACTTCCCTTTTGCTGCAATAACTAAAAATTTCTCCGCCTTATTTTTGTTTCATGTATACCTGTGATGAGACATTGATTGGTCTAAAGGAGCAGTTTGGCATGGAGATGGATTTGGCTGAGTATTACATTGAAAAATTGGATAAGCTGTGTTTGGCTTGCAATTCGTCATGTACTGAAGATCTTATTATGGTTGCTGCAGGTATTATTTACATGTGAGAGTGTCTTGTGCAGGTTTACTTTTTATATCCACTGATATAGTTGTTTTTGTTGTAGCTATGGCTTATGAAGGTGTGGTAACTTTGTCTTGAAGCTTGACTTTGGAAGCTTTTCTCACCATGGTGTATATCAGGAAACCAGCAGCTTTTCATCTGTCGTTTTCCTTCTCACTGCTACTATAATTCTTAATTATGTAATGATCTAGCATGAGTCTCCTTTGACTAAATCTTCACATGTAATAAAATATTGAATTTGCAATTGTGACAAAGTTCTTATGCAAAGTTGACTACCAATTCAATGCCCTCTTTCTTTTCTCTTCTTCTTTTTGTAAGTCTTTAAGAAAGGCAATTGATCACAACAATGAATAAAAAAGGTCATATTAATTCCACTTTCCCTATGTTGACACACAGAACCATACGCCTTTAAATATCTTGATTTTCCATGAAAGAGACATTAACCCAAACTTTGTGAGAAGCAAACTTGCAAATGTTTGGTAGTAGTAATTTTTGTACTATGGACTTTGGAATGATATAATGTATATTTATTTTATCAGAAGACTTGTTCCAAAAAGTGATGTGCACCTTAGTACGTGACCATTCCATGGTTTGAATTGCACCACACTTCTTCATGCTCCAATTACTTTGGCCACAAGCTCTTAATGACTTTGGAGCTTTCTTAGCCATTATCTTGACAACTTTCAATAGCTCGCCACCGAATTGGTATTACCTAGAACAAACTTAACACCAATTTGCTCATAACTCGAGACCCTACATAACTTGTCTTGAAAGTTTCTGATGGCTTGAATTATTTCTTGATTAATCTTGCTCCAATTCTTCTAATTAAAACTTAACTCGATAACCCTTAATTATGGCTTCGAATTATTAAGCTTAAAACAACTCAATAATTTAGTTATAACATCAGAGACAACATGAAGAAAAATCTCTATAATTTTGAACAGGACCCAATTTTGAACCAATTCAAGCTTGGGTTAAAAGCGCACACGACCTAAAGTTGAATCTCTTTTTTTTTTAATCAAGAATGGCCATTCCTTAGCTTGTTTAACCATATAGCCTCAGTGTCACACTTGGAATATGGTTAAAAATCATTTTGAGATATATGATCATAGCTCGAAACTTCAAGTTTTCTTAAGCCCGTTCTTTGAGGAAATGGATTATAATCATTGTACTTGATCAGCTTGAATCATCTTAGCCCATATCCTAAAATTAGCTTGAAACCAATTGACCGTATTTTGACTAATTGGTCATGAGAATGAGGAGACATCTTTCCTTTTACTTACAAGAGCTTCTAATTACAGAGAGTAGTAACCAAATCTTCATACCTAAACTTCAGAGGATCATGGACAAAAACCATATGATGATCTTGAGAGAAGTCCATGCAGCAATAACATGCTTAATATAAGAAAAGTGAGAGGGTAGGACAAATTTGGGGTATGACACAATCAAGTTCTTGACCTAATTAAAACCTAATGGATCGATTACATAGGAGTTTTCAGGTGTCTTGGATCATGTCCCAAGATTTGGGAACATGTCTTGGTCAAAAGTCAAAGATACAAATGGCTTTTTATCAAAACCCTAATTGTGGTCCAGATGAAATTGAAACTTGTGAATCAAGCTTCTTGGATCAATCCATTGTTTTAAATGGATCAATGTGGTGTATTTGAGGCCCTCAAACCATATCTTGAGGTCTTGGCTCATTTCTTATCTCAAAAGTCAACTTAGGGGTGAATTAGGTCAAGAAACCCTAATTCTTGATTTTTGATGAATGCTTCCCCTGAGACTTATTTGACTTGGTGACTGGATTCAAGAGGTCCCTTGGAGGATTTTGGATCATGTTTTGAAGTATTTGCTCATGCCCAGATGAAAATTTCCGTCTGGATGCCTTGGTCGACCAAATCCCTAATTTGGTGACACTGGCGATCTTGAGGCTTGATTCAGTTAGAATATTGCAACCTTGTGCTTGATTCTTGATATGGGAGACCTCTTGATCCTTTATGGGTGTTTGAGAGGCTAGACAAGTTGAAGATCATGTCATTTCTTGATTGATCCTTTGTCTAAGTGCTCTAAGAGGGCTCAAAACCCTAATTCTTGGTTAAGGTAAATGCTCAACAATCTTTGAGAGGATTGATGAGGCATAAAGGTACATCCATATTGTGGTAATGATCCTCACAAATGATGGGAAATCTTGTGGTCAAAATTTGGGGTATGACAGAAGCGCCTATTTAATCTTCTTGAAGAAATAAACTTCCCCTCGATCCTGGTCTTCAGCCACGGAACTGGTCTCAGTTTCTTCTTGTCGATTTTCTTTCTTGACAAGGAACGCTATGTGTAGCGGTCTTCATCAAAGTTCTCGTCGAGCTATACTGGGGAGATGCCATTTGATGGAAAAAGATATGATGTCAGACTTGCTTGGGAAACCCATTAGTTTGAGCTATAGAGGTGTGCAAACTTCTCTGTGGGAGATGCCATTTGTTGATTCTATTGGGGAAAAATGAGTCTCTTGAGAGACTGTTTTTTGCTTGGGGATATTACATCATACTTTTCTTCGAGACCTTTTCGGAGAAATGCCATGTGATGTAATCCAATTTTGAGGTGCTGATGACTTTATTAACATCGAATTTCTTGGGAGAAAACCTGACGTATTGCCAAGAGTCTTTGGTTGAGAGGTTTTCTCTAGGGATTTTCTTTAATCTGGGAAAGCGAAAATATCATCTTCAATGGTGAAGAGTGATGTTCCAGAGGTGTCTGTCAGAAGTTTTCTCGTCTTTCAGAGGTTCAAGTTATCAAAGTGGTCGAGGACAATCTCCAATCCAGAAATAAATTGGGGAGAAATTGCTCAGACTATACATTTCTTGACGAGGAAAGAACTGACAACCTTATATGTGAGAGGACTTTATCACTTGGGGACGAACATGACCAGAGTGATATTAATGCAACATGTGTATGAATCAATTATGCATGATGTATGTATGTTTATGCTGACAAAACAGACACAACATACGGACTGGTGAATGAACACGAAGGGATACTCGGCCATTGTGGAGGGATAAGAAGTATCATGGATTTAAGATAGCGATCCTTTCCTGCTTAGGTGGGGTAGACCCTAGTGGGGGTGAAAGAACCATCAATTGGTCTTAAGAGGTAAGAACTTTGCCGGGGATATCAGATGGGACATTACATCTGAAACAGTTTATCCTTCATTCAGGTGTACTATTTAGAAGGAATACTTTGATTATGCATTTTGAGGTTCGATCACTTCCAGAGAAGCCATCAATGTTCCTTTTTGTGTTCAGTAAAAAAGAATTGTCATCTTTATTTTAAAATCAGAAGATAATTTGAAAGTTAAATTCATTTTTTTTGTTTCAAGAATCGTTTGATCATGTTAAAATGTCATTCTGTAAAGCAAAAATAAATGAGAATTGCAAACAAAGCACTAGGGCTCAAATTTTATTGATAGAATGGAAATCAACCAAGTGCGTGATCCCATAGAGCATTTACAAAGTTTAGAAAATGGTAATTTACGGGAAAAGGGGCTACATTGAAACATAACGACCGTTATCCTTCAACCAACTTTGAGTTCTGGACATCCTGAGCTTTTGTCGAAGATGACCTTGACTGAAGTCTTTCTACGGATGGTGTTACCGCTGGGGATTTAACCTTGTCGGACGTAGTTACTTGCCATGAATCCCTAACTTTTGCATGGATTGTCCTTTGAGGTTTCCAATCCATCGGGATGATTTTTTTGCTTATGTCTCTAATTTTTTCCTGGACCGCCCTTTCGGGTTATCAATCCACCGAGACGTTATTTTATTTATTTATTTATGCGAAGTATTTCTTAACTACATCAACATTCGTGGGGTAGGTAAACTCCTCTCCATCCATGGTTGCGAGTCTCAAGACACCTTTTGAAAAGGATTTCTTGACCACATAGGGGCTGTTATAATTCGGAGTCCATTTGCCCCGGGAATCAGTGAGAAATGATTGTATCTTCTTGAGCACGAGGTCTCCTTTTTTGAAGACACGGGGTCAGACCTTTTTGTTGAACACTTTCTTCATTCTTTGCTGATACAACTGATCATGGCATAGAGCCGTTATTCATTTTTCTTTGATTAGATTCAGTTCATCGTGTCGACTTTGACACCATTCAACTTCTGTTAGCTTGGCTTCCATCAATACCCGGATTGATGGGATCTCTACTTCTATGGTAAGTATTGCTTCCATGCAATATACTAGAGAAAAAGGGGTTGCCCCTGTTGAAGTGCGGACAGATGTGCGATAACCGTGGAGCGCAAAGGGCGGCGTCTCGTGCCAGTATTTGTAGGTTACAACCATCATCTAAACGATCTTCTTGATGTTCTTGTTAGCCACTTCTACCGCTCCGTTCATCTTAGATTGGTAGGGAGATGAGTTATGGTGTTCAATCTTGAACTCAGGACACAACTCTTTCATCATCTTGTTGTTCAAGTTGGATCCATTATCCGTAATGATCTGGCTTAGAACACCATAACGGTAGATGAGATTGATCTTGATTAACCGGACTACCACTTGTCAGGTTACATTGGCGTATGACACTGCTTCGACCCATTTGGTGAAGTAGTCAATGGCTACCAGGATGAACCGATGTCTGTTTGAAGCTTTGGGTTCAATCATGCTAATCATGTCGATTCCACATATAGAAAAAGGCCATGGAGAAGAAAGAACTTTGAGATGCGTTGGCGGTACATGGATTTTTCCTACGTATTTCTGAAACTTGTGACACTTCCTCATGTACTTGTAGCAATCAGATTCCATTGTCAACCAATAATATCCTGCTCTCAGAATTTTTCTGGCCATTGTGTGTCTGTTGGCATGAGTGCCAAAGGAGCCTTCGTGAATTTCTTTCATCAGCATGTTTGCTTCTTGTCTGTCTACACATCTGAGCAAAACCATGTTGAAGTTTCTCTTATAGAGTGTATCACCATTCAGGAAGAAGGTTCCAGCCAGTCTTTTGAGAGTCTTCCTGTCTTTTCTTGATGCCCCAAGCGGGTATTCTTGTCTCTGAAGGAAGCATTTGATATCGTGATACCAAGGTTTGTCATCTGTGACTGCTTCAATTGTGAAGTTGTAGGCGGGCCTCTCAAGGCGCATTATGTCGATCTTAGGTACGTCATTCCAATGATTTATAGCAATCATGGAAGTGAGAGTGGCTAGTGCATCAACCATGTGGTTTTCTTCGTGAGGGATATGATGAAACTCGATTCTGGTAAAGAATGGTAACAACCTTCTCGCGTAATCTTTGTAGGGAATCAATCCTGATTGGTATGTATTCCACTCTCCTTTGATCTGATTGATAATCAGGGATGAGTATCCATACACATCCAAGTTCTTTATCCTTAAGTAAAAATCTTCTTTGAGACCCATGATACAAGCTTCTTATTCGGCCTCGTTGTTTGTGCATTTGAAAGTTAGTCGGGCAGTGAAACGAATGTGAGTACCCTGAGGTGTTACGATGATTGCCCCAATTCCGTTTCCATAATTGTTGACAGCTCCGTCAAAAATTAGTCCCTATTGGGACCCCGGTTCTGGCCCTTCAGTAGGTAGCGGTTCATCGCAATCTTTCATTTTCAAGTACATGACATCTTCGCCTGGGAAGTCAAATCTGACTGATTCTTGATCATCAATCGGTTGATGAGCCAAATGATCGGCTAAAATACTTCCTTTGATGGCTTTCTAAGCATGGTACTCAATGTCATATTCTGTTAACAAAATATGCTAACGGGAAATCCTTCCCGTGAGAGCAGGCTTTTCAAAGACATACTTGATCATATCCATTTCAGAGATTAACCAAGTAGTGTGAAAAATCATGTACTGGCGAAGACGTTTGGCTGCCCAAGCCAGAGCGCAGCAAGTTTTCTCGAGCATAGTGTACCGAGTTTCACAGTCTGTAAATTTCTTGCTTAAGTAGTAAATGGCAGACTCTTTTCTTTTTCTTTTGTCTTGTTGGCCAAGTACACAACCCATAGAGTCTTCCAAGACTGTTAGGTAGATGATCAGTGGTCTTCCCTCCACTGGAGGAGATAGAATAGGCGGATTCAACAGATACTCTTTGATGCTGTCGAAAGCTTTTTGGCAATCTTCCGTCCACACGCAGCTTTGATTCTTTCTGAGTAGTTTGAAGATGGGCGCGCATGTTGCGGTCATAAAGGATATGAATCTGGAGATGTAATTTAGACGTCCCAAAAATCCTCTGACCTATTTTTCAGTCCCTGGTGAAGACATTTCTTGAATGGCCTTGACCTTGTCAGGATCAACCTCGATTCATTTTTGGCTGATGATGAATCCTAAGAGTTTTACTGAGCGAACACCAAAAGTGCACTTATTGGGATTCAAGCGGAGTTTATATTTTCTTAGACTCTCGAATAACTTTAACAGATGTTATACATGCTCTTCTACTGTTTTAGATTTGGCAATCATGCCATCGAAGTACACTTCAATCTCTTTGTGCATCATGTCGTGAAACAGAGTTGTCATGACCCTTTGATAGGTTGCCCCGACGTTCTTCAGACCGAACGGCATTACCTTGTAACAAAGTATGCCCCATGGGGTGATGAATGAAGTTTTCTCCATATCTTCCGGCACCATTTTGATTTGATTATAGCCTGAGAATCCATCCATGAAGGAGAAGACTTTGAATTTTGTTGTGCTGTTAACCAGCATGTCAATGTGTGGCAGGGGAAGTCATCCTTTAGACTTGCTTTGTCCAGATCCCTGTAGTCTACACACATTTTGACCTTTCCATCCTTTTTCAGAACTGGTACTATGTTAGCTAGCCATTGAGGATACTCTGAGGTGGCAAGGAAACCTACGTCAATCTGTTTTTGCACTTCCTCCTTGATTTTGATGGCCATATCCGGGTGAGTCCATCTCAACCTTTGTTTCACCAGCGGACATTCTGATTTTAATGGTAGATGATGCTCCACGATGCTGGTATCCAACCTGGCATGTCCTGGTAGGACCAAGCAAATACATCTGGAAACTCTTTGAGAAGTTTTATCAAGTCTTCTCTAATAGTTGGACTGAGCAGTGCTCCGATCATAACTTCTTTCTTTTCTTCTTCTGAACCTAAATTGGCTGTTTCCAATGGCTCTTTGTGAGGTTCAATAGACCTTTCCTCTTTCCTAAGTAGTCGAGAGATCTCTTCTGGAATTTCTTCGTCCTCTTCTTCTTTAGCCTCAAATACCGGGAATTCAAATTTGGGAGAAGGCATTGGATCGTATGTTTCAGTGGGGTTTAAAACAAGAAATCTGCATGATGTGATGATTCATTTTTTAGCAAAGACAGAGAGAATGCAAGAGTGTATGCAGTGTATTTTATGAAAAATGCTTGTTTTTTTATTTATTTTGGGTTGCTTTTAGGATTACCATTTTCTGAAAAATGAAAAGTGAAAACAGCAATAAATGCGGAAATTCATAATGCCATTATTTATTTATGATTTGTCGATTCTTGAAACACAACCCTATAAAACAAAACTCTGTAGCTTTGGGCTAAGCGAAGAGGGACAATTACAGAAAAGTGAGCCCTATAAAACATCCATTCCACCCGGGCAAAGTGAAAGGTTAAAACAAAGATGGCAATTACTTAGACTTATGGACGGTTTTCGGGACATTGACAGCAACCCAATGGCGACGAACTCCTCTGTGAATCACAAAGTCTAGTACTTTCCTTCTTGGTTTATCTTTAGAAATGACGCTGATTTCTGGTTGAGTAGGATCATTGGAGTCTTCCTCCCATGCAGAGTTGTCATAAACGAACTCTTCTATTGTCTCTTCCATAGTGTTTTCACTCTTTCAGCGGATCTCCCCATCCAGTTGGCTGGATGTCGTCGCATATGATGCGAGAACTTTCACGAGCAGTGTATTTAACTAGGAAGTTATACTTGCCACTCGGATGTCCTTAGGTGTCCCATGTTTCAGTGGGGATAGATGAGTTATCTTCCTCAATGATGTTGACCTCAGGAAAAGCATAGTTAATGAATTCTTGTCCTGCAATCTTTGAAGAATCATCACCATGGTATCAGACATTTACGGAACATCCTGAGTAATGATTCCATGACTCGGTGGGGACATGGGAATTCCTTTCAATATTACTCAGCTGATAGGCATCATCCGGCTGACTCTTTTTCCCCAAATCTTTCATGTATGGCTTCTAGATAGGCAAGTCATCTAGGGGATCATAATAATCGCAATTGTCTTTCATTAGGTTGTCTTTCTCTAATGAATTGGGTGGAGCACGACAACCCTCAGGATCACAATCTCCATAGATCATCCTGACGTCTGACCTCAGTATATATTTCAGGCTCTACTTGGGAAAACAGAATGGCATGCGCGCCTCTTCCGGAGATATATAACCATCAAGGTTAAGGTAAGATTTCCACTCCTCCTCTGTATTGGAGGAATTGCTTTCATTGATGGTGTGTACTTCTTGAGACACCGGATGGAGGAAACCTCCACTGTGGAAGAAATCCTGAATGAGACAAAATTTTTGTCTTTCTTAGTAGTTTGAGTACAAGTTGGAGAGAAACCAAGACCTTTTCTTGTCTTGTTATTAGTAGGAATTACAATATGTCCCCATCCTTTTATGTCATTACTCCCGATTACTTTGAGAGCATCTTTGTATGAGAAAATCAACGTCCCTCTTTTTGATTGATTCTCATGCTCAACGAGAGTGCTTGGAACTGGGTTCCAACAACCTCCTCGGGTTCTACACAGGAGAATGATGATAAGTTGCTCAGATTAAGGCCCGCTCTCTGCATACTGTGACTAACTTATCGTTCTTGACAAACTTCAGCTTCTGGTGAAGTGTCGAAGTGACTGTCCCAGCTTCATGTATCCAAGGTCTTCCTAATAAACAGTTGTATGCTGCCCGGATGTCTGTGACCTGGAAAGTGACTTGGAAAGTGTGAGGAGCGATGGTTATGGGAAGATCGACTTCGCCGATAATTGTTTTTCTAGATCTTTCAAAGGCTTTGATGATGATCTCGCTGCCTCTCATCGGAGCTCCTTGAAATGATAGTCGTACCAGAGTTGATTTTGGCATAACATTCAAAGATGATCCTATGTTTACCAGTATGCTGGCTAAAGCATCGTCTTGGTAGTTGACTGTAATGTTAAGCGCCATATTATGATTTTTGCCTTCTTCCGGCAGTTCTTCATCACTGAACCCTAAGGTGTTACAGGAAGTGATGTTGGAGATGATGCTAACAAATTGTCCTACCGTCACATCTTGTTCCACAAAGGCTTGCTCTAAGACTTTCTGTAGAGCTTCCCTGTGAGCTTCTGAACTAAGCATGAGAGATAACACAGAGATTTGAGATGGAGTTTGCAACAATTGGTCCACAATGTTGTACTCGCTTTTCTGGATGAGCTTCAGTATCTCATCGTTGTTCTTCACCAGTTCTGGATTACAGGATTGACCGTCTGGTGGGTTAGGAACTTCTGTTTGTGGTTCATTTTCTTTGGCAGGTTCTCCAACTCCTCTGTTGCGCATCTGACAGCTCTGTGTGACTCGACTAATGTCGGCAATGTTTCTGACAGAGGGTAATGGAGTTTCCTTTCTATTTTCGATGGTCGTTGCACTGTACTTGTAAGGGATAACCTTTTCAGATTTGTACAGTATTGGTCCTAACAGGTAGATAATCACAGGAGCTTTTTTATTTCTCTGACCATCATAGACAGCCTCAATTGGTTCGAGGTTAAGGATTCTTCTACTGTCAAGAGAGACTTTCGACTCGTTGAGCAGAGGAATTATGGCACAGACATTCTTGGTTATTCTGTCATTGGAGATTACGACGGCGATTTTGTTTTGACCAAGGAGGTACTCTTGTATCATGTTGATCGACCCAGAACTTGAACATGGTCGAACCTTCTTCTGGTTTAACTAATTTTGGAGGGCTGCTCGCACGAGATAACATCCTTGGTTATTTTTCGAGCATACTCTACAACGCTCATAATTGTACAGTGGTACCCGACCTTATCCGCTTTGTACGCAGTGCATCTTTACTAGATCTGTTTCTATTGAGCGCATATCACAACTTTGATGCCTACTAGGATTCCCATCAGTCATTCTAATCCATTGTGTAGCTTTATCCAGGTAGATCAGAATCCACCAGTGGTCCAACAGATGTTGAAGGGTTTTTTGCACAAGCACACACCCTTGGTTTTCTTTGTAGCATTCTTCGCAGTCTAGATAATCATGTGAAGCCAAAATACCGAGCTTGACTTGCTTAGCATGCAATCCTACTAGACTGGTATTCATCAAGTGTATGTCAAAGATCTGAACCATATTAACTTGATGGTCATTTATTTCACAGTAATCTTGGATCCATCCGAGATCCATTGACGCTGGAGGGCCTCTTGTATAAAAGAGCATCCCTGATTGTCTATTGAGCAGACTGGACAAGCGTTGTAATCGTGCCGTGGCAAATTATAATATTGACTTTGTCTTGAATGCATTGCCACTAAGTTGACGTTCATTACACGGATGTCATGGTTCTATACAATGTTGGGATATGCATGGGCTATGTTTACCTCATGGATCCTGTGATCCCGAATCCGCGCAGATCAATTTGTTCTTGTAAAGTTGCTTGCACTACGGAAAACCCTTGATTGTTCTTTGAGAAGATCTCACACTAATGATAGTTGTGATATGGCACATGACCATACCCGCTCTGTTTGCAATGCATTCTCACCATATTGGTTCCTAATACGAGCACATTGTGAATTTGATAACTGTTGACAGGTTCTCCTTCTATCAAATTCAATGCAGTCTTTTCATGTTGCGGTAATGGGTTCGTCTGAACATTTGGATTAGTAACTTTGAAAGATAAAACCCCGTTTCTGACAAGCTTCTGTACATTAGACTTGAAGCTGAGACAATTCTCAATGTTATGTCCTGATCCCCCTTGATGGTAAGGGCAAGTTTGATCTGCCTTAAACCAAAAAGGTGGATTTTCTGGTACTGCGAGAGGAGTTCTGGTTTGGATGTGCCCCTTGGCCAGTAGAAGTGGAAATAATTCTGCATACAACATCGGTATAGGGTCAAACCCTAATGGTCGTGTAGTATAATTGTTGTTGTTGTACTGTGGATGAGCCTGCTAAAAAGGCTGTTGTGGCATTTGCTGATACTGTTGTTGACTTTGTTGGCTCTGAGCAACCTGAGGTTGACTAGCTAGAGCCGGCGCGGGGTTGATAGTGGGAGTTACCATCGCTACTGGTTGATACCTTTGCCTTTGCTTTCCCAGAGAGATATTACTGATATTATGCTCTTTTTTCTTTTGGAAAGCACTACCGTATCTCTTAGTATTGCTAGATGGCTATGCATCTTTGACCAATCGTCCTTCTCGGACTGCTTCTTCAAGGCGTACTCCCATGTTCACCATTTCATGAAGTTACTGGGCGCACTTGCAACCATTCAGTCGTAATAGAATAAGCTCAAGGTTTTTAGGAAGATCTTGGTCATCTCCTTTTCCTCAAGAGGGGGACAGATCTAAGCGGCAATTTCACGCCATCTCTGAGCATACTCGTTGAAAGTTTCTTTGTCCTTTTGTGACATTACTCTTAACTGATCCCTATCCGGTGCCATGTCCAAATTGTATTTATACTGCTGAACGAAAGCTGCCCCAAGATCCCTGAAAGTAGTGATCTTGGTGTGGTTTAAACCCATGTACCATTTGAGTGTGGCACCGGTTAAATTGTCTTGGAAATAATGGATCAGTAGCTATTTATTTTTTGTCTGGGTTGACATTTTTCAAGCGTACATCACTAAATAACTTTGAGGGCAAGAGTTCCCTTTGTATTTTTCAAAGTCAGGCACCTTGAATTTGTGTGGGATCTTTACATTAGGGACCAAACTGAGGTTAGCGGCGTCCATTCCGAATAAGTCTTGACCGCAAATGGCATGCAGTTCCTTCTGCATTTCCAAGAATTGTTCCTCGAACTCATTCATCCTTTCGTACTTGTCTTCGTTTCCACCAGAAATTGCTTGCGGAATCTGTCCTTCCGGACACTGGTTGTGGTATAGACATTATAGTGGTGACTCTTGGCGCTTCAGTGCCCTGAAGTTTGTAACCTCCAAGAGTTGCTGTTGTAACCCTTGCCTCTTCATTTTCCCGAAGTTTGTAACCTTCAAGTCCAATGGTTCCTGCTGCGGTTTCTGGGTCTTCAGTGACTGGTGGGATATATCCTTCAGGTATAAAGTTGAAAGGCATACCCTAGGGGCGCCCTTTAGGCATGTTGTACCGAGGATCATATGTCTCCATTATAGGCGTGGATGTAATCTCTGAGATCATAATCCTTTATTGTTGCTCCTGAGTTGTTGCCAGGGATTACATGTTGCTGTGATGTTTTTCCAAACTTTCCTTTAGAGCATCACTTCCTCCAGATCGTCCATTTTCTTTTGTCAATTGGCCCGAGTATTGTATGAGTGAGACAGTTTGACTCTAGAATTGTGACACATACGTGAGACTCAAATATAAGAAAAAATGTGTTATGTGAGAATGATGAATGATATGCAAATACATATTTTTTAGTTTTTGTTTTAATCAAAAAGAAATTTCAACGAATAGATTTCAAATATCACACAATGGGGGTGGAGACCCCTTTTATTGAATTTGAAAGATTGTAGTATTTACAAGGAAAAGTATAGTATTTTACAAAGTGCTGCAAGGAAAATGCCTAAGCTCATGGATCCTGAGTCCTCTCTGAAGAGAGCTTAGATGTTGGTTCCTATATTTTCCTTTTCTTTGATCGGGGCTCTTCAGCCTTTGTCAGGTTGTCAGTCCTTTTCCAAGTGAAAGGAGTGAGCAAATATCTTCGGTCTTCCTGACTCTCTATAGCATGTTGCTCTAATATCTCAATCAGAGCATCCTTTTTCTTTAACATCTCCTGAATCTTGGTACATTCCAAATTAAGGATTTGGTACTTGTTCTTCCAAGAGCTCTTCTTACGTTGAACTTTGTTGAGAGCGGCCTGGAGTTTTTCTGCGTCAGACATGAAATAAAGGACAAACTCCTTTAATGGAAAAATTTCTTGGCGAGGGTAATGTATCCTCAACTTGAGGGCTCTAGTTTGCACCCAGTGGAGATAAGGTTCCATGGAAGTATAGTTTGGTCTTCCCAGAGACTCTCTGCCTTTCTTGTGAATATGTTGTCAGACATGCACTATTTCTTTCTTTAGTGCCCTGTCATTTTCCCCTTCCTTGAAGAAAAGACCTTCCAGATGAACATTATGTGGGATATTATTCATCGGGTATCCGAGTTGACGGCAAGCTAAAATCGGATGATAATTGATTCCTCCTTTAGTTCCAATGAGGGGTACGTTGGGGAAATTTCCACATCTGTCGATGATCTCTATCCCTTCGTAAATTTTATTGTGCCAATCTATGTCAGAGTTGGTAAGGGACATAATCCTTTGTGACCAACGTAGAGTACTCTTATGATCCCAAAAACCAGTAAACTTGGGCAAATGGGAAATGAACCATTTGTAGAGTAAGGGTACACAACATGTGATCATTCCTCCGCTGTACAAATTCCTTAAGTGTACAGAATGATAAGCATCTGCGAGCAAGGTTGGCACGGGGTTTCCAATCAAAAATATCTTAACAGCATTGGTATCGACGGAGTTGTCAATGTTGGGAAAGAGGAATAACCCATATATGAGCAGAACAAAGAAGTCTTCAAAGGTATTTATGTTTCCTATACTAGCAAAGTATAGAGCTTTCTCCATCAGGAATTTAGTCGGTAAACCCTGGATTCCTCCTTTAGTGGTTATGTGAGTCCTAACTTCTGACTCGTCCAAAGAGATTGCTCTTGCAAGGGCCTGATCCTTTGGAATTTCTTCCAGTCCAGAAAATGGAGCTTGATCAATGATAGGTAAATCAATCAGGTGGGAGTACTCTTCCAGTGTTGGTGCAAGTTGGTAATCCAGAAATGTGAAGCAGTGGTAAACCAGATCGTAAAAGGATCCCTTCAACTATGTTGACCCTTAACAGAGATAATAGCCCTCCGTGCTTCGCTCTGAAAGCCTCAGGATTTGTAATCATCCTTGCCAATTTCCATAAGTCCTCAAGTTTCAGAGCCTTGAAGGTGTACTTGTGCATTTTTCTTCTACCGAAATCCATAATGCAACCTCTGATATTTGCAATTATTGTTTTAGTTCTTTTGAAAAAAAGATTTTTTCTTGTTTGAAAATAGTTTTTTAAATGAATGGATGAATGCAGCACACAAAAACATTTGAAAACATAGGTTCAAGGGTTCAACGTCACGAGCATGAAGTCATGGCTCTACCCATCCCCAAAGGTTGTACTATTTTGGTCAGTTTTTGTACCTGTAGAACGAGTTCTAAGGTTCCCAAAGTCATTGACCCCTCCTAGGGATATTAACAGCAAGCTGATTCACTCGAGCAAGCTGTAACATCCTAGGATGAATCTCATTTGAGTGTAGTATCGCGTATCAACTATTCCCGATAGTCATCACACTACCAAATGGTCATATGGTTAATGTCTACTAAATCCTCAGGGTCATGGGTACCACACTGGGAAAGACAATGCTTTCACAGTAATCGGTCGTTCAACATCGATACTTCCGTACGGGTACCTCGATTGATTCGGTGGACTACCAAGTTTTGGTCGGGATTCACTCCCTATAAGCGTTTCCTAAATATGCCACCACTTATCTTAATGTTCTCTCAAACCTTTCACATACGTATTAATCGCATTCCCAGTTGAAAGAAAATTAAACATGGGTATCAAGTAGTATGACAGTATATATATATATATATATATAGAGAGAGAGAGAGAGAGAGAGAGAGAGAGAGAGAGAAGAGAGAGAGAGAGAGTATAGAAAATGCCAAACAACCTAGACCTCTTAGGAACACTAATCCTAAAGACTCCCCAACAGAGTCGCCATTTTTCTGCAGCATGCTATTTTTGTCGGTGACGCGACCACCTTATGGCAATGGTTGGAGTTGGGTGATACTTTCTGATTTCTTATTTATCCTATGAAGCTGGAAAGGAAAGGGAAGGTATCTAAAACTAACCTTGTACACAAATTTTTTCTTTAACAAATGCTAAGAGATTGAGGGGTCCGGGGTTAGATTAAACAATGGGAAGTTGTCAATTACCCAGCGTATATATGGTTATCCATAGATCGTTTCTAGCATGTTTCTCTATTATCTACTTACTGGTGTTTATCTGTTATAAATTGGGCAAGTTTCTCCTTTGGGAATGTTGAGAGAGTATTTTTATTGTTTTCAGGTTTTTCAATGTTTTTGGTAAGGTACTGGACCTAAAGTTTTTTATTTGTGTGCTCGCTAAGATTTCACAATCTTATGCCTACGTATTCCCGTAACGATGACAGGGAAATCAGAGCAATTGTAGTTCCTCCTATTCTATGGGAGGAAAGATGTTTGGTGTCTTGTTTAAAGCCCAATATTGAAGATAGAGGGTTTTGACTGAGAGAGAATTTGTCATCTCTAAAGGGAGATATCTCACCCGTTCATCACAGTTTGTGGAAGGTTTGGCTAAAAAGGGGAATTACTTTAACTAGAATGCATGGAATCCAACAATGCCATAATTTCCTTTATAAGGGTGGTGTCCTGAAGGAGGAAACTTTAACTCAGTGTAGAGCAATGCCATTTTTCCTTAGGAGTCTTTACATACTAAGAGAGGGACATGGGCTTGGATGTAAATAATCCAGAGGCTTGCTACTTTCAGCAATTAGATGAAAGAGGAAGTTTACCAGGATAAAAGAGGAACCACAACTTGGATTTTTGAATCAACAAGTGTGCCACTTACAACAGTTATCTGGGATTGGTTTTTTGATTATCTGTTTTGATGTGTGATGTACAGAGAAATGCCTTCCTACAGAGAGAAATTTTGATTTCCTCTCAGGGGATGGTGGTTTTATGTGCCTTGATCAAAGTCCATGGTTGAAGCTAAAAGGTTGACTTTACTTAAGGAGTTTTATATCTGTCTTGTACAAAGCCTAAGATTGAGGCTGAAATAGATGACTCTTCCGGGGAAAATTTTGTCTGTCTTGTACAAAGTCCAAGATTGAGGCTTAAAGAATTGACTCCACTGGGGAGAGGTTTTATCTGTCTTGTACAAAGCCCAAGATTGAGGCTAAAAAGTTGATTGACTCAGCTGGAGAATATGATCTATAAAGCCCAAGATTGAGGCTAGCTTAGCTGAGGAAAAATCATTATACAAAGCCTAAGAGTAGGCTGGCTGGGAAATTTCTTATATGAAGCCTAATAGGAGGCTAGCTTCTACTAAGCATTATTGAGATCCAGTGACAGGTCCAAAATAGGGAATCAACTCTTGCTCAGGATTACAGAAGAGTTGAAATATCAGAGACCATGAGGTTCTGATTTGTTAGTGTTGTATTGATGGTAAGTTGACCCTAGCCGGGGAACTTAGAATGAATATTTAGAGATTGAGTTTTAAAACCTATAGAGGTTCTAACTCTGCTGGTGATTGATTAAATGATCAGGGTTTTTCCTTTTTCAGGAAACTTGAGGGTTTCTTTGAGATCCAAGAGGAGATGTGACTTTCCAAGTCTACTGGTATGAAGAGGTTGATCTTTGTATGATGCCCAAGAGGAGGCTGTTGTTTTTTAGGGATGAGAATCAACCCTAAACTGGTCTGATGTTTTGACTCTCTGGAGGATTAAACTAGTAGAGATGACTAAGTTATGTCCTATACCTGTAGGAGGTCTTCAGGTCCTTGCATTAAGCCCAAGAGGACGCTGAGAACTTCTAAGAAGCCTGAGGGTCCTTGTACAAAGCCCAAGAGGAGGCTGGGGATGCTTTTAGGAAGCTTGTGGGTCCAAACCTTAATAAAGTACAAGAAAGGTTTCACCGGGAATAATCCTTTCTTTAGTGAACAGTTCTAGGGTTTGAAGAAATTCAAAAGAGGTTTCACCGGGAATAATCCTCTTTGGGGAAATGAATTTCTTGTACATATATTTTTAAGTTGTGACAGTCTTGAGAAAAGTTTCACCGGGAATAATGCCTTTCTCTGTTCCATATTGTATAAGCCCAAGAGGAGGCAAGACTGTATCTGGAATTTCCTATGGGGGAAGTAGTTTTGACTGTGTTAAAAGAGTGACCACTGGTTTGATCTAAAACTAAACCTAGTTGTTGGGAAAACTCTAAGCAAGTATATACAGGCATACATATACAGATGAAATATATAAACCAGGTATTGTTGAAGTAATAGTAGAACTTATAGGTGTGCAAGCTCCAGCATTGTAATTACAGCTGTATGGTTAGTTATTCAAGAAATTGAAGAAAGTTTTGATAACAATTTGAATTTCAATCAAAAAAGAAAGTTGTTTTAAAAGGAAGTTTAGGGCTTATACTCCAGGAGAGGCCCAGGTGATCTCTTTTGAAAAGGTGACGATTGTGTCGCAGTTTTGAAAATTGGATCGGGACGTATACAATGACTGAGACCCAAATTATTGTATTTACAAAAAGGATGGGTCTTACACTCTATTAGAGACCCAAACGTTTATGTTTTATACAAGAGATGGGGCTTACAACTCAAGGAGAGGTCCAGATGAAAAACAGTGATCGCACCGTTATTTTGAAAATTGGATTGGGACTTATACAATGACTGAGGCCCAAATTATTTTTGTACAAAGGGGAGTTGGGTCTTACACTCTAATAGAGGCCCAAAGTGTTTTGAAAAAGATTTGTAAGGGTGAAAAATAATCAAAACCCTAATTTGATTTTTAAAAATGTATTTTAATTGAATAAAATTTAATTAAAATTATCAAAATTTTCAAACATGTGTGAAAAACAAGTTGTGATCTTGGATTAATGTTTGAAAAATCATGTTTTATTCATAGAATGATTTGAATTTGAAAAAAATCAAGAGAAAGCAATATTTTTAAATGCCTAAAAACAAATAAAAATTAATTCTTTACAAAAATGTCAAATATATAAAGTAAATAATATTTTTGGGAGATTTTTGTAGAATAAAATATTTTAACATTTTTGTGAATTTTCAAAAAAGAACCAATAAAAAATAATTAAAATTGAGAGAGAAATTAATTTTGGAATTAATTAAAAAACCATAAAAAAATATGAAAAATAGCAAAATATGAGAGAAAAAGCAAAATGGGCTGGGTGGATCTTGAACCCACGACCTCCAACCAAACACAAGCGCGCTTCTACCACTTGGGTGGTGATACATCCATTGTATCACCCCCATTCATAAATTGATAAGGCTAAAATGCCTTATGGCCATGCCAAGCAATAAGGGTGCCATGGCTGGCTTGCCCAAGTTTTCAAGTTTTGCAAGAGGGATCATGTCTCCCTCATTTCTCCATGAAATAGGACAAAATTTAGATGGATCCTGCCTAGAATTTCATGAGGAATCCAATGGTGCTTTTATAATTTTCTAAAGATGCTTCTATTTTAAAACCCAATAGTGGTTTCAAAATAGGCCAAGATTTGTAAGTTATATGCTATCTTATTATACAAGCAACAATAGCATGGTAAATTGGTTCAAACACAACACATTTGATATATATGACATGTTTATGATCAATGGACATCAATGCAATGCAGATTTTAAAAGTTCAAGTTGTGATGCACTTACCTCTTGAAGCTCCTTGTGCTAACTGTCAAGATCCTTGTGCCAGAAGTAATCCAATACTTCAGACACTCTTGATTGATCCCTTAGAAGCTTTTAGGATGATCAAAACTAGCTGGAAACCTCAAGAACAAGAGTATCCTCTTTCTTGCAAAAGTGGCAAAAATGACCAAAATGGTAACTCACTCAAATGGTGTTACAGTTGACGGAAACCTATTGGAACAGTTTTAGGATGATATTTGGAGTGTGTTTAAAGCTTTGTTTGGTTTTGAAAGTGACTGAATCAAGACATGGCTTGTAAAATGCTGAAAAGTCAAAATTTGAGGTTTTGGAGGTTGACTTTCTGATTTTGAGGTTGTACAATGTGGATGAAGGTTTGAACACCCCCAATGGATGATTTATGATGTGTTTGGATGGTTATTTGAGTGTTTTTTGTTGTGGTTTCAAGAATTCCCAAATTGCTTCAATGTGACTTGAAATTGAAGTAAGAGAGGGAAAGTGAGAAAACAAGGCTTTGGTATTGTTTTGGTGTGGTTTGAAACATCAGAAATGACCTCTATTTATAAGAGAGGAGTTTTGTTTTTAAAGGAATAGTGTTGGATGAGGGGTCACTCTATTATCCAATGGATATGCCCATGTATCACTTCCTTAAATGCCAAGGTACCACGTCTTCACTTGGCCATTGACTAAAGCTGATCTTTGTAGCTCTAGGTCTTCTGATATTTGCAACAAACTTGACTCAATTGAACTAATAGGCTTAGGTTCATGACAACTATAAGCACCACATTAATTCAAAATGACAAAGTTGAAGTTTTTGGAATTGAAACTTGAATGATCACATGCCAAAGGATGGGATCCTTGACTCAATGGTCCAAGCTTGAAAATATCAAGTGAGTCATCAAGATTCCCTCTGATCTTGGAAGAGGACAAAGCTTGCAAGATGACGAAATTTGAAATGGAAATCGTGTGGCACAAGAAATGCACCAAATCTGCCTTGAAAACCAGTTTGAGCAAGGCAAGTTGTGAGGTTCATAACTCCTTGATTAAGTTGAATCAATGGGAGTTCTTGTACTCTTTGGAAAGCTCTCATGACATACTTTAACTTTGATGTCCATAAATGGACCTAGTTCAGCTTTGATCAAGGTGAAAAATGACCTCGAAGTTGGTAAAAAATGAAACAGATTCTGACTTTTTTTGAAAATTTCACTAAGTGTTGGAAAAAGTGTACATTTTCACTTTTTGTGATTTTGATCAATCCATAACTCAAAATTCATTAGGATTTGGAATCTTTTGTAGTTGACACTTTTGAAGTATGTCATGAGAGCTTTCATTTGAGCTTTGGATGGAAGAAAAAGGTCTAAGGGTTTTGGAGTTATGACCTTGCAAAGTGGGTACCAAATCCATTTTGCTCCATAACTTAGAAAATTTCAAGTTTCTCAAGGTTGCCCCTTTTGCAAGAAACCTCACTTTTCTTGATTTTCCTTGATGGATGATGATCAAAACCATACATTAACATTGTTTTTGACTTAGGGGAGCCACATTTGTGAAAAAATTCAAAAAGTCAAACTTGATTTTGGGCACAGTTGACTTTTTGTCAGATGAATTCCAAACTCTGTGATTCTCTATGCAATCAAGTTCTTGACCTAATTCAAACCTAATGGATGGATTCCATAGGTGTTTTAGGGTGTCTTGGATCATGTCCCAAGGTTTGGGAATATGTCTTGGTCAAAAGTCAAAGATACAGTTGACTTTTTCTTCAAAACCCTAATTGTGGTCCAGATGAAATTGAAACTTGTGAATCAAGCTTCTTGGATCAATCCATTGTTATAAATGGATCAATGTGGTTTATTTGAGGCCCTAAAATCATGTCTTGAGGTCTTGGCTCATGTCTTGTCTCAAAAGTCAACTTAGGGGTAAATTAGGTCAAGAAACCATAATTCCTGATTTTTGTTAATGCTTCCCCTGAGACTAATTTGACTTGGTGATTGGATCCAATAGGTCCCATGGAGCATTTTGGATCATGTTTTGAAGTTTTGGCTCATGCCCAGATGAAAATTTCCATCTGGAGGCCTTGGTCGACCAAAACCCTAATTTGGTGACACTGGCGATCTTGAGGCTTGATCCACTTGGAATGCTGCAACCTTGTGCTTGATTCTTGATATGGGAGACCTCTTGATCCTTTATGGGTGTTTGAGAGGCTAGACAAGTTGAAGATCATGTCATTTCTTGATTGATCATTTGTCTAAGTGCTCTGAGAGGGCTCAAAACCCTAATTCTTGGTTGAGGTAAATGCTCTACAATCTTTGAGAGGATTGATGAGGCATGAAAGTACATCCATATCGTGGTAATGATCCTCACAAATGATGGGAAATATTGTTGTCAAAATTTAGGGTATGACAGTTTGGAAAGCTTGCCCCAATCTGAGTCTTGAAAATTTTTCTGGATAAACCAATTCTGAGAAGGACTTGCCCCTAAACCACAAATCTTGAACTGATTCTCAACAGGATCTGGAAAGAACTTACCCCTGATAGAATCACTGACCAAGTTTCTCAATTGTTTGAAATTTTTATGAGAGGGAAGCCGGTTTTCAAACAAAAGTGTTCATACAAACATTGTAATTTAATGCAAATCTCATGCAACTTTTGAAATAAAAATCTCTTTTTTTTTAAAGATGCAAAGAATATGAGCCATTAGTCAGAACACGGCGGTTCAAGACATTTAAAGTGAAAGGTGAAGCACAGGCGTGATTCCAAAACAACATGATTTGCAAGGATCTTTAGGAGTCAGTTTACGCAACCTTGCTATAGTATGCTTTCAAAATAACCTTGGTTCACTTAGATCTTTTGAGGGTAGTAACGTGGCCTGGTTCACGGTTTAAGAAACAAAAGATAAAGGCTCAAAGTTTATTTGTACCCACCCAATCTTCATGATGACCTTCAGCCCTATGCTCAACTAACTCAGACTATCACTCAGGTTCCCAAGAGGTTGGAAATTGCACTGATGATGGTTCATAAGTCGAGGGACTTTGAAATAGCATTCACTGCTTCCTTACAACATTTGGTTATTGTTGTCGTTAAGGATTTTCATGGTGAAGGATTTAAAGATTTCCACTTTTTATTATCCGTAAATTTTGCCTGAACTGTTTCTTTTAAAGCTTACAGTCAGCGGGATGCCCCAATTTTGCCTAAGTCTCCTTCATAGGTTTTGACTTAGCGGGATTTTTCTTTTTTTTTCTTTTTTTTGAAAGAAAGTGACTGTCTAGCTTACTGATTACGGTGAACCATCATCAACTTTTTACTCTAAGGACTTCTTCGACACCTGCTCGCTGTGTGCGAAGGAAAATTTGTGAACGCAACCTTTGTATGAAAGGTGTCTTGCACAAACGCACAACTAAGTTAACTGAGAACTACCCATCCCAAGGTTAAGATTGTGGTTTTTTGTAAAGGAGGAAACTCCTACTTTTAGGCTCGAAAGGTTTGACAAGGGAATAACTTCCTTATTTCTCCAATGTTTAGGGGAATTGAAACAATGCCTTACATCGTCAGCAAAGTTTATTTGAAGGCATACCAATAATTATGGGTATAACATTTTCGTCATTCTCCCTCCAATCTTTGCACAATAAAAAAGAAAGTGGAAAAGAGATAAAATATTTTTTAAAATGAAAGCACAAAGCTGTAAACAATGGACAAAATGAATTGAATCAAAATTGCAATGCTCATTTCATTAATTACGGAAGTACAAACATAATTAGAGTGCAAATAACTATTACAACATAAAAGGAAAATGTAAACAATAAGAAACATGACCGAGTGACTAATCAAACACAAAGATGAGTTGTCCTGTCTTTGGGGAAGTAGCTAGGTTGAAGTTGACTGAAGCTTCACTTGGCGTGCTCTGGTAGAGGATTGCTTTGAACATTAGGATTGCTATCATGAAAGCTAAGGATTATGACCTTAATCAAATCACGCACTCTAGCCTTTAGTGAATAGCAAATTTCCACCGTCATGGAATGCACAATGGAGATAAGATCTAAATCCAGCTGGAAGAGGATTTGGAAGATGAGGCAAAGTTCTTGTGGTAGTCAAACCTTTCTGAACCAGACTAGGATAAAGTTCAGTGTACATCATTGGAATATGATCAAATTGATTCCTATTACGGTATTGATTCTGTCCAATAACTGGACGTTAAGGAGCTTGAGCTGGTCGTAGAGCAGCAACCATAGGAGTAACAGCAGCAACAGCAGGGTGATCAACATACTGAGGTTGGGGACGAAGCCTTCTTGTTTCAAACATGATAGCATTAGTCTGATCTTCCCTCTTCTTCTAGAAGTTCCCATAGGATTTCTTTGCACCATTAGAAGATTTAGAAGCCTTAGACACTTTACCATTCTTGAGTCCTTCCTCGAGTCTTTGACCAATGGTTACCAAATTAGTGAAGTTAGAAGAAACATTGCCAATCATCTTCTCCCAATAGAATGGAGACAAGGTGTTCATGAACATTCTAGTAAGCTCCTTTTCTGCTAGAGGGGGTTCAACTTGAGAAGCGAGTTCTCTTTAACGCTGAGCATATTCCTTGAAAGACTCTTTCTCATTCTGAGACATATTTTGAAATTGACGGCGGTCAGGAGCCATGTCGAGGTTGTACTTATACTGCTTCATAAAAGAATTAGCAAGATCCTGGAAGCAGTGGATACTGTTCTGCTCAAGATTCATATACCATTTGAGAGAAGCTCCACTCAAGTTGTCTTGAAAATAGTGGATGAGCAGCTTCTGGTTGTTGGTATAAGCAGCCATCTTTCGAAAGGACATGACCAAATGAGCCCTTGGGCAAGAGTGACCCTTATATTTCACAAACTCGGGAGTTTTAAAATTGGCAAGCATAAAAAGGTCAGAAATCAGGCACATGTTGCCTGCGTCCACACTAAATAAGTCATTGCCCTCAACGACTCAGAGTCTCTTATCTATGGTCTGAAACTGTTCACGGATAACCTAAGGTTCAACAAAGTCATCACGGTCTTCACCTTGAGCACTGGTAGCATTGTACTCATAGAGGGGATTCTCAAAGGAGCTCGAGTAGTCCCGACAACAGTGTGGACTGCAGGTCTAGGCTCAGCAAAAACTGGAGTTTGAAATGTCGGTCTGACATTTTGACCAATCATGACATTTTGACCAATCATAGCAGTAGATGAAATAGGTGGAGAGAAGTTGTGGGGTGACCCAAACTCTGGCCAAGTTGAAGGTGGCATAGACTGAGGATCAGCATTTGAAACCTCCTGGATAATAGTCCTTTGGGGTTGCTCTCCTCTAGTAATCAAGACCTGGAGCATTTCAGTGAGCTTTGTCATGCTTGACTTAAGATCATCGATCTCCATTTGGATCTTTGCATTGTGTGCTTCTTTTTCTGACATCTTGCGTTTGTAGTTAGCCTTAGTCTTGTATCTGGGTTGAGGAATCAGCTTGACGAATGAAAGATGACACTGGAAGATAGAGACAACTGGAGATGAGTTTTTAGACAAACAGATGTATGGAATGAATTATGCAAAGATGCAAATGATATGCAATGCGATGTAAGACAGGATGCAAATCACACATAGCAGGATCAAAGGTTCAAGATCACAACATGGAGTCTGGGTGAAGAACCAACCACGAGGTATGTACTAGTGTTTATAGTGTACCTGTACAATGGGTTCTAACAAGATCTCAAAGTCATCAGCCCATCTTTCAAATATTATCAATTTCCCAATTTCTCGGTGGTTAAAAATATTCTCAAGAAAGAAGGCCATGTTGGGTTAAAGGTAACTAAAGGTCCTCAGTGTTATGGGGTCCTAGGTCGAAGGTAGTAATGTTTTCACGAATACTCATTCAATAATATTACTCTCAAGAGGGCCTCAACTGAGTGGTGATTTCTCAAGTCAGCTTGGTCGGGAATCAACTCCCTATAAGTCTCCTTGAATATATCACCTTCATATCATAAGTCCACTCAAGTTCGGGTTAGGACTTATCTCACAACAGTATGTAACCACCCTGCATACAGAAAAACCCAAACAGACAGATATATACAAATATACAATAACACATACAAAACAAATTAGGGGTAACCCTCTTAAGGTAGTCCCCAGTGAAGTCGCCATTTTTGTCGCGGTGAGAACTGGATACCATATCTATTGAATTAACTAGGTTCGCAAATCTTAATTCACCACCAATCTTTAATTTATCCAAGGGAAGGGGAAAAGAAAGAATAAACCCATGAGTATGTAATGCAATGCATAGCAAAAGAGAATCTAAGGTTCGAGGGTCGGTTATACCTAGGGACGGTGCTAGCATCCTAAGTATTTGTAGTACTCTACAAGAACCTCTTGTTTTATTTGTGTTATTTTTTATTTATCTGCTAAAGTGTGAAAGGTAAAAGGAAACCTAAGATGTTATTTCTAAGTATGCTCGCCAAGACATCGCATCGCGTGCCTACGTATCTTGACGGGAATGGAATCAGAGCATTCGTAGTTCCCCTTAATAAGGGCGAGGAACTCTTGACTATGGTCAAGGTTCCAAAGGGAAGAGGTAAGTGTCTGTGGCAAGGTACCTACATAGAGTGCGTCGACTATAAACTTAAGGCTAGGTTAAACGGGAAAGGAAATGTTTATGGCAGGACACATACAAAGAGTGTGGTGACTCTAGTCCTAAGGCTAGGATAAAGGGAGGTAAGTGTACGTGGCAGAACACTCACATAGAGTACGGCGACTCTGATCGTAAGGCTAGGATGAAAGGGGAAAAGGAAAGAATGAGTAAAGTTATGTTAAGTTATCATAAATATGACACAATAAATATTTTTTTTACAATTTGAATATTATACAAATAAATAATTAAAACTAAAATTATAAAAAGTTAAAAAGAAATGATTAAAATCCTTTTTTTTATTAAAGTATAAAAACACATTGGATTAGAATTAGTTAATAACTATGACACTATAAATATTTTTTTACATTTTTTTAATATTATAAAAATAATTAAAACCAAAAAATCTCTTTATATTTTTATAATATCACAAAAATTTAATAAAACATTAAAACAAGAAATTAAAACATATTCCTCTTTTTTTAGAACTTACAAAATAAAATGAGAAAGGCCATTAAATAAGAAATTAAAATTTTCTTTTAATACTATACGAATCACCTGATCATGACTAAGATGTAGTTAAAAATATAATTTGTTTTTTTTATTATTTTAACAGCTACAACAACATATATTCACGTTATTTAGTTACAATTCAAAACTTAGAGCTTTACGCAGTGAACACAATACAAACATAAGTAACAACCAAAAATTCAATGAATTTAAATGCAAAAGAATCAATTAATTACACTACAAAATAACTGCAATCGATTTGAAATTAAATGCATAATAAAACAATGAGTATACAAAAACACATCAGCAAACTTGATTTGGATAGTTATCGAATGAAATGATGTTATGCTGCAGGTGACGAAATCAACGTTGATGGCATTGCGATTACGGAACAAGACGGAGAAAGGGCAATAACCGACTTTGTGGTGCGATAATGAAACAACAATGAGGGTGACTGGCATCACGCGTGTTTGCTTCCTGGATCTTAGTTGTCAACGACTTTCATGGTGAGACCATTAATGTTGTTGTGATGCTTTGAGTGAAAACAATGAGAAGGTAAATGAAGTAGTGTGGTGAGTATGTGCTGCGTGATGTAATATTTTTTTGGTCTCCCTTTGCAACCAGTGTGAGACCCTTTTTATAAGTATACGTGCATTAACCGTCATAAACTCTTGTCTTGGAAACAAATTGATAATGCTTTGAACATGTTTAGGCCTTGTTTTGGAAAGGATAGATGCTGCTAGGAACAGGTTTTTTTATGATGATGTTGTTACTGTTTTTGCTTTAGACAGGTTTAAACACGTTAGAATTTCTTGCCTTTTTCAATGTAACATGTCTGGATGTGTTTTGGAAAGAATTGATGGTTATTAAAAAAAAAATTAAAAAAAAAAAAAATTAATTAAAATATCTAATTAAATCTAAATAAATTAAATAATTATTTAACTAAAAAATAAAAATGAAATGATTAAAAAATGAATAAAAAGTCGGGCAAAAAATTCTCGAAAATATAAAATGAATGCACCAAAATAATCAGCGCAAAATAAACGACTCGAAAAAATATAGCGTTTGGTCAGATTTTGAAATAAATTTTACCTGCTAAAATGGCTTAAACTGTCCAAAAATGCGACCGAAAAGTGATCGAAAAATTAAAACGAACACGCTAGGTTAAACTACGCGAAACGCGGATTAAAATCACCGCCGTTTGCAAGCTCGATTTTAAAATTTTTCATCCACTGATTTTACGCACAGTTGACTTTTATTTGACCGATTCGGCTGTAAATCCAACAAGTTTATTCCAACTGATAAATTGGGTATTATGCAAGATTTAAGACATGATATGCTATGCAGGTAATGCAAAAAAAGTCGTGGGATCTTAGAGTAAAAAATTAGGGTATGGCAGAGTGTACTAGCTGTTGTTTTCTGATCAGACTCTCTCACGAGTGTATGATCAGAACTGAACCAAAGCTACTACTGTGTCAGAACCAGTTTCATCAAGTAAATATAATTCTCCACACACGAACCAGCTAGTTAGAAATCCTAATTATTTTTCCAAATACTTTGTCATCATCAAAACCTTAGAGGATACATGGTATGAACCAAACTTGTCTCAACATTCTCCAATCTCCTCATAGTTGATCACATTAACAATCGCTTTAGAGGTTACTGTTATAGAAACACCGATTACTTTAGAAAGAATAGCACACTCATTATTCAGCTCAACAATGGAATCATTAATCCAAAACTCTTTGACAAGATTTGCATAAGTAAAACCACAGAGCATCTTAAAGTATCCATTCCAACATTGTTCAGACACAATCTTCCAGAAGTTAAAACCTAACTTAAGCAACTCATCAAAATCCACAAACTTTTCATTGATGACAACTAGTGAATTCAAGGAAGAATTATCTAAAGAACTCATCACAAGTTTGGCTTGATCAACACACAACCAAAGAGAAAGTAAAAAGAAGAGAGTTGAACAAGATTCCTAAAGGAATAAGAATCTTGTCAGAAGAAGGACACAAAAAGATGTTTCACAAGACAAGGGATAGTGACAATAAATATATAAAAAGAAAACATCATTACCAAAGGTTCTTATCCAGCAGATTTCTTCAATCCACTAGATAAATTTCACCTTTATGAAAATTTAATTATTATAAAAGTTTTAGAAAAACCTTTTACTTAAACTAATTTATCAGAAGTAAAGAATCATTTTCTGAATCTCAGAATCTGATAATTTTCAGAAGCTATCATCCATCAAAGTCTAGTAGTTCTAGACTTAGAGAGAGATGCCTTTTCTCAGTCATTAGTCTCCAAGATTCTATTCAGAACCAACACTCCCTCTTCAAAAAAGTGTCATGGGTGATAGATGAATGTTGAACTGTTTCCTTTGACAACCAACAAATAGCAGTAACATCACAAAAGGTGAGGAAACTGTTTCCATAAATATAATCATCATCATCTAGTTTAATGAAATATTCAATATAGATAAATACAACAGAGTTTCTTCTTAATGATTTATAAAGATCCTTTTTCCAAAAGGGCTTCTCTAGAAATCTAACAGAAACTTTGTATTTCCAAAAGAGATAAGCCAGAAAAGAAAAAGCATACCCTGTTTTTTGTTATTTTCTCGGTCAAACTCGTATTAGTATTCAGACTTGACCATAGAGTCTGAACACTGCTTTGAGTGGATTCAGATTCAATGGTTGTTAAACTAATGCCTCCACTTCTCTCACCAAACTCAGTACCTCTAGCACTTGAGTCTGGGTTGTGGGCTCTTCTTCCATCAAATGTTGTAAAAAAACCTTTAATAAATACCATGGAAAATGGTCTTTCTCCTTTATTTGATATCTGCAGTAATCTGATAGCAAAACCATAATTCATTCCAGAGTATAAGTCTAGGATGAGTTATGATAAGAACAAAATCTTGTTCTAAGCAGAGTCAATGATCTCATTGTCTAGGATTAAATCTTTTGACTTTGAAATCATTGACAAGCATAAAACCAGATAGGGTCAGCATTCAGAGATTGACACAAAACAAATTAAGACATTGTCATAGTGTTGCTGACAGAACTCAAAGAGAAATTAAAGACTTCTCATATAATTGTCTTTTAACACAAATTCCATGGTGACCCTTAATCAAGGAGCAATGGATTCTCTTAAGATATCACCTTAAAGAGCAGACTCCTAATTATCAAATATTGAAGCAAGATAGATTTGGCATAATCTCTTTCTCTTCAATACTTGATTTTTTTTTCTTCTGAAGTAGTAATGACTGGCAAAGCAAGATTACTCTTCTATCTAAATCATGCACTAATGTCATCTTCAAAATAATATGCAATGAAGATTAACTGACACTAGGTTATGGTAGTGTTTCTCCTTGCTTTCAGATCTGGGAAATTAGTTGAAATACTAATATTTCTGAAGCTTATGAACTTACTCTTCTATCAATAGATGTTACAGCCCATTCAGTTGGTTACGAAGTTCTTCTGACAAGAAATGTAAATTCCTTATCATCAGACATTCCAAAGAACTAAGGTTTAGGAAAGGTGCCCTATTATATAACTTTTCTTCATCTAATTTCATTTCTTTCCTTTGAAGATTTGCAAGACAAACCAACAGAGCACAATAAATTCAAGTTGTATAACTTCTTGAATAACTGTGACCTCGAGTTTGAATCTAAATCAGTCTTCTCAGAATTTCCTTGAAAGATTAGATGAAGTGTAACTAGACAAGCTTCAAAACTTATTCCCACAAATCTGAACACAAGGATTCAAAGATATTGTGAGCATCTGACATATCAATGATGTTGGCATACTCAGAAGTGGGATAAAGCACCTACTAGAATGCAACTACCTCTGAAGATATTCAATAAGCTTCTTCTAAGCTAGTGATAGAGACTTTCAAACAGATCATCTCTACACCATCAAATTCTATAGTAATACATTTTTCAAGGATATTCTATACACCTTCACAAACCCCTTTTATCAAAACCAATTATTTAAAAAATATGTTTTGCTTTTCTATCATTTAAATTCAGTGGAATCACCCTTTAAATATGGTAGGAAAAACACTATGACATTTTTCATGTGGCACTTGATTCCTTCCTAAAGGAAAGTCTTTGACAGACATACTTTTCTTATTGGATCATTATCTGTGCCACTGTCAAGTGTTATGCACGGACCATGCTCCGATACCAATTGAAGGTGAGAAAATTACACAAGAAGGGGGGGGGGGTTGAATTGTGTTTTCCGTTTTCTTAGTTTGCATCTGATAAGAGTTCGGAATCTCAACTAGTGTTCAGATTATGGTTAATTCTTAGCAGAGAAATGTTAAAAAAAGAAAATAAATAATAGAAGAAGACACAAATATTTATACTGGTTCCTCCTAAACTGAGAGTAGTTTAGTCCCCTTGCTTCACAAGATATTTTCACTATAATTAAATCATGATTTCAATTGCTTATGCATTCTGCATAAGACTTTTACATTTGCTCAGACCCAAGGTCCAAGACTAACTCGAGGCTTCTTGCTTAGGTTTCACGAACTCAAAACTTCCTTGCTTAGGCCCTCAACCCAAGACTTATGCTCTAAGCCAGTCTGGCTGAGACTCCTGCTGCAAGCCACTATGGCCGAGACTTCTACTCCAAGCCACTCTAGCTGACACTTCTGCTCCAAGCCACTATGGCTGAGACTTCTGCTTCAAGCCACTCTGGGTGAGACTTTCGTGCATGAACCGCAACCGAGGACTTTCCTTGATTAATTAATCCACTTAATTAAGACTTTCACATCTCAAGCACATAGCAAGAGACTTACGTGGCTCAAGCATCTTGTCTCGAGACTTTCTTGCTTAAGTCCCAATGACTTAAGACTTTTGCTCAAGCACATAGCAAGAGACTTTGATCTAAATTGCTAAATAAGTTCAGCAGAATAGAGAACTGTGTGTACTTGATACAAGTATCAGAGGTACGGGAAATCTCCATAACAAATACCTAAAACACTTAAGACTTCTAAGATATTCAATGTGTAAGAAATCTTAAGGCTTTTACAATTACCACATATAATAGAAAATCTGCATTTACAATGGTGTTGATAATTGCTGATCTTGTTACATCTTCTTCTGGATAATCCTAGTTAAAGATTCGGTTTGAACCTTCAGCCGTATATATAGCCTTTGCAGCAACTAGTCATTGAAGAGGTAACTTGATCAAGAGTCTTTGCTTTTGCTCTATAGTACAAGAGACGTTGAAGATATATACCCCAGAAGATGTTGATCCAATGTGTAACATGTTTAACCTTTAAGTCTTCAAGAGATCCTGCACTATTAGAGCCCTTGAGAGTAAAATATCTGTAAAGCATGCCAGCCTTTCTTGAGCCTTGCAATCTGTAGACTTTAGCTGACAAATTGATCTGATAATATAACTTGTTTTCTGCAGTACAGATAGCTTCAACTTTATCACCAACTCTGAATGGTACCAAAAGCCAATTTGCATTCACTAAGTGTGGAGACAATTATGTTGCTTCTTCCGATGTTGAGACCTTCAGCTTCAGAGTCTACGTCAGATATCACTTAGCAAGTGTTTTTCAAATTCTGCCACCAGAAGCTAGCAATTCAGCAACTCCCAAGTGTACTAATGTAAAACAGATTCTGACTATAATATTTACAAGTATTAGAACCTGCAAACATGTAACTGTTAGCTCCCAAATTCGACACCTAGTTTTGAATCAATGTGTAGCCGTCGATTTTTTTTCGGTGACGCGACCACCTTACTGCATAATTGGTGCTAATTTCTGATTTCGGTATTTATCCTATGAAGCTTGAAAGGAAGGGGAAGATATCTTAAACTAACCCTGCACGCAAATGTTTTCTTTAACAAATGCCCAGAGTATTTATAGTAATCTATAGGAACCTTCTTTTGCGTGTATTTCTACTAATTTGAAATGATTTATGGTGTTTATCTACTGTGGATTGGGAAAGTTTCTCCTTTGGGAGGATTGAGAGGGTGTTTTTGTTGTTTTCAGGTTTTCTGTTGTTTTGGGAAGGTATCTGGACCTAAAGTTTTTTTGATTTGTGTGCTCGCTAAGATTTCGCAATCTTATGCCTACGTATTCCTGTAAAGAGATTTGGGAAATCAGAGCAATCGTAGTTCCTCCTATTTCTATGAGAAGAAAATTTTGGTGTCTTGTTCAAAGCCCAAGATTGAAGCTAGCTGGGTATTTGTGTCTTGTTTAAAGCCCAAGATTGAAGCTAAAGGTTGACTGAGATAGAATTTGTCATCTCTAAAGGGAGATATCTCACATATTCATCACAAATATTGAGAAATTGGTTATAAGGGAAATTACTTTAACTGGGATATGGGAATCCAGCAATGCCATAATTTCCTTTATAAGAGGGATGTCATGACGGAAGAAGCTTTAACTAAATGTAGAGCAATGCCACTTGTCCCTTATGAGTATTTCATGCTAAGAGAGGGACATTGGCTTGGATGTATGGAATCCAAAGGATTGCCACTTACAGTAGTTAGATGAAAGAGAAGTTTTAGCCAGGATAAGGGAAGGACTCCAGCTTGAATTTTGATTCAACAGGTGTGCCACTTACAGCAACTATCTGGACAAAAAGTTTTGATTGTCTGTTTTGATATGTGATGTATAGAAGAGGTATCTTCCTGCAGAGAGGACTCATGGTCTCATCTGAGGGGATGTTGATTTTTATGTACCTTGTGTAGCGTGAATTTTTGGACGTGGTTGAGAAGCACTATCCCCTTTGGGGTACTACAGTTCGATTCATTTTTTATCTTATTGAAGCTGATGAAGGAAGGGAAATAGATGTCTCTAATTAACCCTGCTTGCATACTGAGTTTAAACAGATAACTGTTGGTTTACAGATGCTATTTAGATTGTGGGTCTCTCTTAAGTTATTTTGTTAAAATAGTGCCTAGGCGATTGGTGGGAGTTTAAGACTGATGCTTTTCGATTGATATGTGAAGGTATGGGATTTGGGACTTTGGATTAGTGTGCTTGTTAAGATTTTTTCTTTCAATCTTATGCCTACGTATTCCCGTTTACCGAAACAGGGAAATCAGAGCGATCGTAGTTCCTCCTATTCTATGGGAGGAAATGGTGTTTTGGTGTCTTGTTCAAAGCCCAAGACGTGAAGCTAAAAAGGTGGTTTATATCTTGTTCAAAGCCCAAGATGTGAAGCTGAAGAGGTGTTGTCTTTAGAGAGAATTTGTCATCTCTAAAGGGGGTATGTTTGTCACGATTGTTGGGTGACTGACTATAAAGGAGGATTACTTTAACTGGGATATGTGAATCTTAGCAATGCCATAATTTCCGTTATAAGGGGTTTTAACCTGAAGGAGAAGACTTTAACTCAGTGTAGAGTAATGCCATCTTTCCTTAGGAATTTCTCATGCTAAAAGAGGGACAATGGCGTGGATGTAAATAATCCAGAGGCTTGCCACTTACAGCGATAAGATGAAAAGAGTTATTGATGTTTGTATCCTGTGAACGAGGCACAGTTTTGATGCTAAAAGGTTGATTGACTCAACCGGGGTTTTTCTTATATAAAGCCTAAGAGGAGACTATTGACCAAACAAGAGGGTGTTTTTATATGTCTCGTACGAAGCCCGAGAGGGAGGCTAAAAGGGTTTGACTCAACAAGAGAGTGCTTTTAGATGTGTCTTGTACGAAGCCCAAGACGGAGGCTAAACGTTGACTCAACAAGAGAGTCTTTTATACTCAACAAGAGAGTGATTTTGTATCTAGTACGAAGCCCGAGATGGAGGCTAAAGGGAGATTTGACTCAACAAGAGAGTCTTTTTGTATCTCGTACGAAGCCCGAGATAGAGGCAAAAAGAATTGTTGTTTCAGTTGAGTGACAGGTCAAGTAGGTTGGATAAAAGAGAAAATTAGTCCTTATAAAGAGGCTGATTAAAGGTAAGGATATGCTTTGGGATTGATCATAGGATCAGGGTCATTTCCTGTTCTTTAAGGAAATGGGGAATCTAAAGGGTATTGGAGACTGTTCGAGTCTACTGGTATTTTTCCCTACTTGAGAATGCCTTTGAGACAGGAGATTAGACTGTCCAAGTCTAGAGTTTTATCTTTTGTACTATGCTTAAAGAAATAGTAGTAGTAAGTTCACGGTAGAAAGATCAAGACTCTTTGAAAGACTGTTCTATTAAGATGACTAATTTCTGTTCCTATACCTCTAGGAGGTCGTCGGGATAATTTATACGAAGCCCGAGAGGAGGCTGGAAACTTTTAAGAAGCCGAGGGACAATTTGTACGAAGCCCAAGAGGAGGCTCTCTTCCCGAAGGAAGATTCCTTATACGAAGCCTAAGAGGAGACTGTGAATACTTCTAAGAAGCTGTAGGGTCCTTGTACAACGCCCAAGAGGAGGCGGGGATGCTTTTTGGAAGCCTGTGGGTCCCCAAACCCCGATAAATTCAAGACAGCCTATTCATAGAGAATAGATCAAGCCAGGAAAGTCCGAGAATTTGGAAGAAACTCAAGAGATGCCATTCACTGAGAAAAGATCATCTCTGGGGAGTAGAGTTTCTTTGACGATTTCTAAGGGTGACAGTCTGAGAAAGGGTTCACTGAGAATGCTGCCTTTCACGTCTCCATATTGTTTAACCCCAAGAGGAGGGAAGATTGTGTCTGGTAATCCTATGGGGATCTAGTTTTGTCTATCTAAGAGTGACCGACAGGGCTTAGTTCTAGACGTAGTTGCCGGGGAAACTCTAAATATCTATACTAGTATTACACAGTTGATATGAGTTTATGAAAGAAGACTTACAGTGAAACAGCCCCACAATACAGTTATATGTATATGAATGCGGATAAAGAAATCATATAACCACTTACTCGGTTGTAGAGCTTCCATGTTGTTTGGTTAGTTATTCAACAAATAAAGATTGAAAACAACAGTATATTTAACGTTAAAGGAGAAAATATTTTGAAAAGATGTTGGGGCTTACAGCTCAAGGAGAGGCCCAAGGTTTATCAGTGATAGCACTGTAGTTTTGTACAGAGGGACTTATACAAGTGACTGAGGCCCAAGAAAGGTTTTCTGTACAAGGGGGATGGGTCTTACACTCTCTCAAGAGGCCCAAAAAAAATGATTGAAAGTGAACAAAGATGCGTTTTGTAGCTCAAGGAGAGGCCCAGGGTCATTTGTTTGAAAATGGCGATCGCGCCGAGATTTTTGAAAACGCGGTGTGTCTTATACAATGCATTCAGGCCCAAAATGGTTTGGTTTTCAAAGGGGGTTGGGTCTTACACTCTAATAGAGGCCCAAATGATTTTGAATGGGTCTTATAGCTCGAGGAGAGGCCCAAGGTTTGTTTTTCAACGGACGATGATCGCGTTGAACTTTTTGAAATACAACGGGACTTATACAATAAGTGAGGCCAAAAATAGGTTTGTATTTACAAAGGATTGGGTCTTGCACTCTATTAGAGGCCCAAAACTGTTTGAAATTGTTTGATAAGGGTGAAAATCAAAGAAACCCTAATTTGTTATTCTTTAAAAGTAAATATTTAAAGAAAATCAAATAAAATACCAAATAAGTTTGAATAAACCATTTGTGATTTTTGTTTAAGGTTTGAGAAATGAGGTATTAATACAAGGTTAATTAAAACTCACTTGGTTTTGATTTTCAAAGTAAATATTCAGTTTTAAAATGTTTAAAAACATTAAAAAGGAATCTATTCACAAAAATACTAATTATATTAAATAAATAATATAAACTTAATTTTTTTGTGGAATAAAATATTTTAACATTTTTGTGATTTTTTGCAAAAAGAACCAATTAAAAATAATTAAAATTGAAAGAGTTATTAATTTTCCAATTAATTAATAAAACATAAAATATTGGAAAAAATCGCAAAAAATGTGAAAAAAAAACACAAAATGGCATGGGTGGGGTTTGAACCCACGACCTCAAGGTCATAGGGCGCATGCCTTACCATTGGGGTGGTGATATATCCATTGCTTGAAGTGAAACCACAAATATACAAGGCATGCCTTGTTTTCTAGGCCTGGCCAAGGCAAGGCAAGGCAAGTTTTGCCAAGAAACGGGAAGGTCCATAACTTTCTCATTTCTCAATGTTTGGGGATAAAATTTATATGCATCTGGCCTAGAATTTGACAAGGAATCCAATGGTGGTGGTATTTTTTTCAGATCATACTCCCTCCTTAAAACCCGATAGTGGTTTTGAAAAAGGCCTATAATTGCATTTTCTATGCTACACTTTGATACAGGCATGAATTACATGACGAATTGGTTCAAACACAACATATATAACATGTATGAGGTGTGTATGATCAGTGGACTTCAAAGCAATGCATATTTTGTAAAGTTCAAGTTATGATGCTTACCTCTTTTTGAGCTTTTGGAGTTTTCTGTGCAATATGCCAAACTTCTTATTCCAGAAATGGTTTGATGCCTTAGACACTCTCAAATGATCCCTTAGAAGCTTTGAGGATGGTTGGAATCAGCTGGAACCTGCAAAAACACAAACTGGCCCTTTCTTGCAAAAGGGGTTAAAATGACCAAAATAACAACTCTCTCAAATGGTGTTCCAGATGGGGGGAACCATTTGGGACAGTTCAATGATGTTATTTGGAGTGTGTTTGAGATTTTAACTAGTTTGGAAAGTGACTGAATCAAGACATGGCTTGAAAAATGCACAAAAGGCCTATTTTGATGTTTTGAGAGGTGACTTTGTGATTTTGGTGTTACAGGTTACTTTTGATGATTTGGATCACCTACATATGATGTTTATGAGGTGTTAGGATCATGAGTTGTGATGGAAATGCTCTCTAACTCAAAAACTCAGAGTTACCTTGCTAAAGAAGGCATTTTGGCCTTAAGAGGGGGATTTTGAGGAAAGCATTTGTTTGATGGCTTTGGTGTACTCAAACTGAGTATAAATGAGCTCTATTTATAGTAGAGCAAGTTTGTTTTGGGATCAATAGTGAATGGTAACTGCAGCAGAGGTTTGGCCAATGGTTTCACTTTGGAATCCAAGTCTCCTCTAGCAATTGACTAGAGGTTAGGGCACAGGGCTGTGGTTCCCTTGGTCTTGGATAAGTCTTAACTGAATTCAGTTGCAAATGGGTTAGTCCATGCCACCTTGGTGTATGCATTGAATGCTTCAATCCAAAATTGAAGTCTTGTTCCTCTTTTAGGCAATTCTAGGTTTGGCATGCTACTTCTTGTTCCAAGGACATTGGAGGCTTGGCTCAGTGTTTGTGCCCTTTAGATTTGATCCTCAGATGTGTCCAAAGTGATGACAAGGCTTGGAATTATCTGATTTTGCCAAATCGAGCAAAAATGCAAAATTCTGCCTAGCCTTGGTAGTTTTCAGCAAGGCATATTGCCCTTGTCATATCTCATGGCTCAAGTGGAATTTGGTGATGTTCTTGGCCATTTTGGAAAGCCCTCATATGATACAAAAACTGTTTGATCATATTTTGTTTTGATACTTTTTTGATCCAAGTGAAAAATCCCCCTACATTTGGAAAAAAGTGAAGGCAGATTCTGACTTAGTGAAAATTTCACTAAGTGTTGGAAAAAAGTGACATTTTCACTTTTTGTGATTTTGATAATTCCATAACTCAAAATCCAGGAGGAATTTGGAGGAAGGTCATTTTTAAGCTTTTGTAGAGGGTAATAAGATCTACAAATCAAGCTTTGGATGGGGAAAAATGGCTTTGTGGTTTAGGAGTTATGATCCTCCAAAGTTGGTACCCTTGCCACTTTGTTCATAACTTGGAAAATTTTCTAAGTTTTTATGGTTACCCATTTTACAAGCTATCACACTTTTCTTGATTTTTCTTAATGAATGATGATTCAAATCATACATTAACATCATTTTAGGGTTACAAAACCATTTTTGTGAAAAATTTCAAAAAGTCAAAGTTGACTTTTGTGCACAGTTGACTTTTTGTCAGATGAATTCCAAACTGTGCGATCCTCTATGAAATCAAGTCCTTGACCTAAATCAAACTTGATGGATTGATTTCATAGGTGTTATAGGGTGTATTGAATCATGTCTTAGGTTTTGGGAGCATGTCCTGGTCAAAAGTCAAAGATACAGTTGACTTTTCTCGCGAAACCCTAACTGTAGTACTGATGAAACTGAGACTTGCTGCTCAAGCTTCATGTATCAATCCATTGTTACAAATGGATCAATGTGGTATGTTGGAGACCCTCAAATCCTATCTTGAGGTCTTGGCTCATGATTTGTCCCAAAAGTAAACTTAGGGGTGAATTAGGTCAAGAAACCATAATTCCTGATTTTTGATGTATACATCCCCTGAGGTCAAATTGACTTGATGCTTGGGCCCATGAGGTTCCATGGAGTATTTTAGGATATGTTTTGAAGCATTGGCTCATGCCCAGAGGAAAATTTTCATCTGGAGGCCCTGGTCGACCAAACCCTAATTTGGTGACACTGGCGATCTTGAGGCTTGATCCACCTGGAAGGGAGCAACCTTGTGCTTAATCCTTGAAGTGAGAGTCCTCTTGATCCCTTGGATATTTGGGTGGTTAGACAAGTTAAAGATCATGTCATTTCTTGATTGATCCTTTGTCTAAGAACTCTGAGAGGGCTGGAAACCCTAAATTTGATTGTAATGGATGCTCACCCATCTTTGGGGAGACTGATATGGTATGATGGTTCCTCCATATTGTGATGATGATTTTCACAATGATAAGAAATCTTAGTGGTCAAAATTTGGGGTATGACAGATGCCCCTATTTAATCTTCTTGGACCCGAAGGTGTGAATGGCGAAGGTATTCGGGCATTCAGGATGCAAGAGGATTAAATATCGGAATACCCAAATTTTTGATGGTGGTTAAGAATGGCAGCTCACGCATCCTTCTTCTTTTGCTAAGCAATGATGCTTAGAAAAGGTAAAGAACTTCCCCCTCGATCCTAGTTTCCTACCAAGGAACTGGTCTTAGTTTCTGATGTAAACTTCCCCTCGATCCTGGTTTCCTACCAAGGAACTGGTCTTAGTTTCTGATGTAAACTTCCCCTCGATCCTGGTTTCCTACCAAGGAACTGGTCTTAGTTTTTGATGTAAACTTCCCCTCGATCCTGGTTTTCTACCCAGGAACTGGTCTTAGTTTCTTTTGTCAATAAACTTTCTTGACAATGGACGCTATTCGTAGCGATTTTCCTCAAACTTCTCACCGAGTTTTACTGGAGAGATGCCATTTGATAGAAAAAGTTTTGATGTCAGAGTCGCTGGGAACCCAGTCGTCTGAGTTGTAGAGGTGTACAAACTTCTCTGTTTGGAGACGCCATTTGCCGACTCTACTGGGGAAAACGAGTCTCTTGAGACTGCTTCCACGCTTGGGGATATTGCATCATACTTTTCTCGGGATCTTCCCGGAGAAACGCCATATGATGTGATCCAAATTTGAGGCGCTAATGACCTTTTCATCAGCGGTTTTTTTTTTCAGAGAAAAAATTGCTGTATTGCCGAATCTCTGCTTAAGAGGCTTCCTCTAGGGATTTTCCTTAATCCGGGAAAGTGAAAATATCATCTTCAATGGCGAAGAGTGACATCGGTTAAAGGTTCTCTGGTCTTTTAGAGGTTCAAGTTATCAAAGTGGTCAAGGGCCAATTCTGATCCAGAAATAAACTGGAGGAGAGAGATTGTTCAGACGCAACCTTTCCTGACGAGGAAAGAACTTGACAACTCGATTGAGAAGACTGTTAAAGATTAACCAATAATGCATGATGTATGTATGTATATGCTGACAAAACTGACGCGCCATACAGACTAATAGATGAACATGACTGGATACTCGGCCATCGCGGGTGAAGAAGTACCGCTGGTTCAAGATAGCAATTCTGCCTTGCTTTGGAGAAACGGTCCCTGTTGGGAGCGACGCTGGTCGGGCTTAGGAGATGTGAACTCGGCCGAAGAGGTCAGATGGAGCATTCGCATCTGACATAGCTGATCCTTCATTTAGGCATACTGGTTTAAAAGGAGTACTTTGATTCTGCACTTTGGGGCTCGAACACCTTTGGAGAAGAGATCGATGTTCTTTCGATGTTCAACCGTCAAAAGAAATTGTCGTCTTTATTTTTAAAAGCAGAACAATTTTAACAAGTAAATTCATTTTTGTTTAATTTCAAGAATCGTTAATCATGTTGAAAACAGCATTCTGTAAAGCTAAAACAAATAAGAATTGCAAGCAAAAGCATAAAGGCTCAAATTTTATTGATAGGGTGGAAATCAGCTAAACGCGTGATTCTATAGAGCATTTACAAAATTTGAAAATGGTAATTTAAGGGAAAAGGGGCTACATTGAAACATAACGACCACTATCCTTCTACCAACTTTGAATTCTAAGCATCCTGAGCTTCTGTTGAAGATGACCGTGACTGGAGCTTTCTTGACGGATGATGTAACTGCTGCTGAGGGACTTGCCCCTTTGTCAAACGTAGTTACTTGCCGTTATCCCTAATTATTGCCTAGATTGTATTTTGAGATTTCCAATCCACCGGGATGATTTTTGAACATGTCTCTAATTTTTGCCTGGACCGCCCTTTCGGGTTTTCAATTCACCGAGACGTTTTTTTTTAGTTTAGGCAAAGTATTTCTTGACTACATCAACATTTGTGGGGTAGGAAAATTCCTCTCCATCCATGGTTGTAAGTCTCAAGGCACCGCCTGAGAAAGCTTTCTTGACCACATAGGGGCCGTCATAATTCGGAGTCCATTTGCCCCGAGAATCAATGAGAAATGATTGTATCTTTTTGAGCACAAGGTCTCCTTTCCTGAAGACGCGAGGTCGAACCTTTTTGTCAAATGACATCTTCATTCTTTGCTGATACAACTGATCATGGCATAGTGCCATTATTCGTTTCTCTTCGATCAGGTTGAGTTCGTCTTGTCGACTTTGACACCATTCAGCTTCTGTAAGCTTAGCTTCCATCAATACCCGGATTGATGGGATCTCTACTTCTATGGGGAGCACTGCTTCCATGCCATATACTGGAGAGAAAGGGGTTGCCCCTGTTGAAGTACAGACAGATGTATGATAATCGTGAAGAGAAAAGGGTAGCATCTCGTGCCAATCTTTGTAGGTTACAACCATCTTTTGAACAATCTTCTTGATGTTCTTGTTAGCCGCTTCTACCGCTCCGTTCATCTTTGGTCGGTAGGGAGATGAGTTACGGTGTTCGATCTTGAACTCTACGCACAACTCTTTCATCATTTTATTGTTCAAGTTAGATCCATTATCCGTAATGATCTAGCTCGGAACACCATAACGGCATATGATATGGTTTTTGATAAATCGGACCACCACTTGTTGGGTTACGTTAGTGTACGATGCTGCTTCGACCCACTTGGTGAAGTAATCAATGGCTACCAGGATGAACCAATGTCCGTTTGAAGCCTTAGGCTCAATCAAGCCAATCATGTCGATTCCCCATATGGAAAAAGGCCATGGAGAAGAAAAAAATTTGAGACGCGTTGGCGGTACATGAATTTTGTCAGAGTATATCTGACACTTGTAACACTTCCTCATGTACTTATAGCAGTCGGATTCCATGGTCAACCAATAGTACCCTTCTCTTAGAATTTTTCTCGCCATTGTGTGTCCGTTGGAATGAGTGCCAAAGGACCCTTCGTGAATTTCTTTTATCAGCATGTCTGCTTCTGGTCTGTCTACACATCGGAGCAAGACCATGTCAAAATTTCTCTTATAGAGTGTATCACCGCTCAGGAAGAAACTGCCTGCCAGTCTTCTGAGGGTTTTACTGTCTTTCCTTAGTGCCCCATGTGGGTACTCTTGTTTCTGAAGGAAGCATTTGATATCGTGATACCAAGGTTTGTCGTCTATGACTACTTCAATCGTGAAGATGTAAGCGGGCCGTTTAAGGCGCATTATATCGATCTTAGGTATGTCATTCCATTGACCTACAATAATCATGGAAGAGAGAGTGGCTAATGCATCAACCAGGTGATTCTCCTTACGAGGGATGTGATGAAACCCAACTCTGTTGAAGAAGGGTAGCAACCTTCTCGCGTAGTCTTTGTAAGGAATCAATCCTGATTGGTATGTGTTCCAATCTCCTTTAATCTGATTGATAACCAGGGTTGAATCGCCGTATACATCCAAGTTCTTAATCCTTAAGTCGATTGCTTCCTCGAGACCCATGATACAAGCTTCGTATTCGGCCTTATTGTTCGTGCACTTGAATGTCAATCTGGCGGTGAAAGGAATGTGGGTACCCTGAGGGGTGACAATGATTTCCCCAATTCCATTTCTGTAATGATTAACAGCTCCGTCAAAGATAAGCCCCCATTGGGAACCTGGTTATGGCCCTTCACTGGGTAGCTGTTCATCGCAATCTTTTATTTTTAGATACATGACATCTTCATCTGGGAAGTTAAATCCGACTGATTCTTGATCGTCAATTGGTTGATGAGCCAAATGATCGGCTAAAATACTCCCCTTAACGGCTTTTTGAGCATGGTACTCTATGTCATATTCTGATAGCAACATCTGCCAACGGGCAATCCTTCCCGTGAGAGCAGGCTTTTCAAAGACATACTTGATAGGATCCATTTCGGAGAGCAACCAAGTAGTGTGACGAATCATGTACTGGCGAAGACGTTTGGCTACCCAAGCTAAAGCGCGACAAGTTTTATCAAGCATAGTGTACCGAGTCTCACAATCGATGAATTTCTTGCTCAAATAGTAGATGGCAGACTCTTTGCATTTGGTTTCGTCTTGTTGGCCAAGTACACATCCCATAGAGTCTTCCAAGAGTGTTAGATAGATAATTAGCGGCCTTCCTTCCACTGGAGGTGATAGAATCGGCAGATTCAACAGGTATTCCTTGATACTGTCGAAGGCGGTTTGGCAGTCTTTTGTCCAAATGCAGTCCTGATTCTTTTTGAGTAATTTTAAAATTGGCGCGCAGGTCGCGGTCATGAGGAATATGAATCTGGAGATGTAGTTCAAACGTCCCAGGAATCCTCTGACTTATTTTTCAGTTTTTGGAGAAGGCATTTCTTGGATGGCCTTGACCTTGTCAGGATCAACCTCAATTCCTTTCTAGCTGACGATGAACCCTAAGAGTTTCCCTAAACGGACACCGAAGGTGCACTTGTTGGGATTCAAGTGGAGTTTGTACTTTCTCAACCGCTCGAATAGCTTTGACAGATGGGTCACATGCTCCTCTTCTATCTTAGATTTGGCAATCATGTCATCGACATATACCTTGATTTCCTTGTGTATCATGTCATTCAACAGAGTAGTCATGGCGCTTTGATAGTTTGCCCCGGCGTTCTTCAAACCGAACGACATCACCTTGTAATAAAAGGTTCCCCAGGGGGTAATGAACGAAGTTTTCTCCATGTCTTTCGGCGCCATTTTGATCTGGTTGTAGCCCGATAATCCATCCATGAAGGAGAAAACTTTGAACTTTGTTGTACTGTCTACCAACATGTCAATGTGTAGTAAAGGAAAGTCGTCCTTTGGACTATCTTTGTTTAGATCTCTGTAATTGACACACATATTGACTTTTCTGTCCTTTTTCGGAACTGGTACGATGTTGGCTAACCATTGAGGATATTCTGATGTGACGAGGAAACCCGCGTCAATCTGTTTCTGTACCTACTCTTTGATTTTGATGGCCATGTCCGGGTGAGTCCGTCTCAACCTCTGTTTTACTGGCGGACATTCCGACCTCAACGGTAAATGATGTTCCACGATGCTGGTATCCAACCCTGGCATATCCTGATAGGACCAAGCGAATACATCGGGGAATTCTTTGAGAAGCTTTACCAAACCCTCCCTGGCAGTTGGCCTGAGCAGTGCCCCAATCCTTATTTCTTTTCTCTCTTTTTTCGAACCTAAGTTTACCATTTCCAACGGTTCTTTATGAGGTTCAATCGACCTTCCCTCCTGTCTGAGTAATTGGGAGATCTCTTCTGGAATTTCATTGTCATTTTCTTCTTCAGCCCCAAATACCGGGAACTCAAAGTTGGGAGAAGCCATCGGATTGTATGTTTCAACGAGTTTAAAACTAGTAATCTGCATGAGGGTATGATTTGTGTTTAGAAGAGATAGAGGAAATGCAAGAGTGTGTGCAGTGTATTTCTTTGGAAAACTGCTTGTTTTTTATTATTGATTTGTTCTTTAGGATTACCATTTTCTGAGAAAAGTGAAAAGAGAAAACAATAATTAATGCAAAAATTACAGAACGACATTATTTTATTAATGAATAAGTCGATTCTTAAAACTACAGCCCTATAAAACAAACTCTGTCGCTTTGGGCAAAGCGAAGAGGGAAATTTACAGAAAGTGAGCCCTATCAAAACATCCATTTCACCTGGGCAGGGTGAAAGGTTAAAGACGACAATTACTTTGACTTATGAACAATCTTTAGAACATCGACAGCAACCCATTGGCGGCGAACTCCTCGGTGAATCACAAAGTCTGGTACCTTCCTTGATTTGTCTTCAGAAATAACGCTGATTTCTGATGGAGCAGGATCATTGGAATCTGTCTCCCAGACAGAGTTGTCGTAGGAGAATTCCTCTGTTGCATTTTGCATAGCATTTGTGCTCTCAAGTAGATCTCCCCATCCAGTTGGCTGGATGTCTTCGAACCTGATACGAGAGCTTTCAGGAGCGGCGTATTTGACCATGAAGTCGTATTTCCCACTTGGTTGTCCCAGGGTATCCCATACTTCTTTGGAACTGGATGAGTCATCCTTCTCAATGACGTTGACCTCTGGAAAAGCATAGTTAATGAATTCAAGTCCTGTAAACGTTGCAAATTCATCGTCGTACTGGACGTTTTCTGAATGACCTGATTGTTGTCCCATGACATGGTGGGGACGCATGTATTCTTTTCAATGATGCTCAGCTGATTTTCATTGTTCGGCTGATTTCCTTGCCCCAAGTCTCCTAGATACGGCTGCCACATTGGCAGGCCATCCATCGGGCCATAATAGCTGTGGTCAAAGTTTTCCTTCATCAGAGTGTCCTCCTCTAATGAGTTTGGTGGAGCACGACATCCTTCAGGATCATAATCTTCGTATATCATTTTGACATCTGACCTCGGTATAAATCTCGGACTCTGTGTAGGAAAGCAAAAGGGTGTAGGCACCTCTTCCTGAGACGTATATCCATCCTTGTTAAGATAGGACTCCCATTCTTCCTCCATATTAGAGGAATCATCTTTATTGATGGTATGCACTTCTTGAGGCACTGGGTGAAGGAAACCTCCACTGTGGAAGAAATCCTGTATGGGATGAATACTTTCATCGGTAGCAGCTGTCTGGGTACAGGTCGTTGGAAAACCAAGACCCTTCTTTGTTTTAAAGTCAGTAGGAATGATTAGCTATCCCCATCCTATTGTATTGGTACTCTCGACCACTTTAATAACATCTTTGTATGAGGAAATGGAAGTTCCCTCTTTGGATTGATTGTCCTTGCTCACCGACAGTGCTTGGAACTAAGTTCCAATAACCTTCTCGGTTCTATACTAGTAGATGATGATAAGTTGCTTACGAGCAAGGCTTGTTCTCCACAGACCGTGACGAGCTGGTTGTTCTGGACGAACTTTAACTTTGGGTGGAGGGTCGAGGTGACCTCCCCAGCCTGATGTATCCAAGGTCTTCCTAATAAACAACTATACGTTGCCCGGATGTCCATGACCTGGAAAGCAACTTGGAAAGTGTGAGGACCAATAGTTATGGGAAGGTCGACTTTGCCGATAACAGTTTTTCTGGACCCGTCAAATGCTTTGACGATGACCTCACTGGTTCTCATCGGGGGTCCTTTGAAGGATAATTACATCAAAGTGGACTTCGGCATAACATTCAGGGATGAACCTGTGTCTACCAGTACGTTGGCTAAAGCATCGCCCTGGCAGTTGACCGTGATATTGAGCGCCATGTTATGACGGCGACATCCTTCAGGTAATTCCTCATCACTAAATCCCAAGTTATTGCAGGAAGTGATGTTAGAGACAATGCTATCGAACTGTCTGATTGTTACATCCTGTTCTACAAAGGCTTTCTCCAAGACTTTCTGTAGAGCCTCCCTGTGAGCTTCTGAATTGAGTAAAAGTGACAGCACAGAGATCATTTAAGAAGTTTGTAATAGCTGATCAACAATGTTGTATTCACTCCTTTGGATGAGCTTCAGCATCTCATCGTTGTTTTTCGAAAGGTCAGGATTACTGGATTGACTGACCGGTGGATTGGGAACTTCTGTCTGAGGTTCCTTTTCTTTGTTAAGTTCTCCAACTCCTCGGTTGAAGATTCGACCACTCCGTGTTACTCAACTGATGTCTACAATATTCACGACGGAGGGTAATGGAATTTCCTTTCCATTATCGACTGTTGTTGCACCGCATTTGTAAGGGATAGCCTTAGTTGATTCATACGGTAATGGTCCCGGTAGATAGATGACTATGGGAGCCTTCTGATTTTTCCGACCATCATGAGCAATTTCGATCCATTCCGGGTTAGGAACTCTCGATTCATCAAGTAGAGGGATGATGTTACAAACATACCTAGCCTTTTGATGATCAGAGATTACGACAACATCCACAATTCGATCAGCGAGGCAGTCCGGCGTCCAGTTGATTGGTCCGGAACCCGGATATGGGCGAATCTCTCTATGATCCACCTGACCCTGAAGAGCTGCTCGCACAAGGTAACATCCTTGGTTACTTTCCGAACAGACTCTACAACATTCATAGTTGTGTGGTGGCACCTGGCCACGCCCGTTTTGAATACAATGTAACCTCACTAGGTTAGTTTCCACACATCGAACGTCCCGACTTTGATGCCGAGTAGGATTCCCGTTGGTAATACTAATTTGCTGGGTGTCTTCATCCATATAAATTGGAAGCCACCAGTGGTTCAACAAGTGCTGAAGGGTTTCCTGGACAAGGGAACAACCTTGATCGTTTTTGCAACCCGCCCTATAGCTCTGATAATCATGTGATACCAGGAACCTGGGACGGACCTGTTTAGCATGTAACTCCACCAGGCTGGTATTCATCAAGTGAATATTGAAGATTTGAATCATGTTGATCTGATAGGGATTCCTATCATGGTAGTCCTGGATCCATCCAAGATCCATCTGACGCTGAGGGCCTCTTGTACAAAAGAGCATCCCTATTTGTTTACCGAGCAAGTCAGACAAGAACTATAATCGTGTCACGGCAGATTATGATACTGGCTTTGCCTTGAGTGCATCGCCACCAAGTAAAAATTCATTGCACGGATGTGGTTCTGAATGATGTTAGAATTCGTGTAAACCAAGTTAACTCCACGAACTCGGTGCTCTTGGATCCATCCGAGATCCATATGTTCCTGTAGAGATGATTGCACCACAGAACATTCTCGATTACTTTTAGAGCAGATATCACACTGGTGATAGTTATGAGGTGGCACATGGCCATATCCACTCTGTCTGCAATGTATCTTGACCAGATTGGTCCTTAACAAGAGTACATCATGAATTTGATAGACGTTGTTAGTCTCTCCCTCTATCAAATTGAGTGTAGCCTTCTCGTGTTGAGGCAGTGGGTTTGTGAGAACATTAGGATTTGTATCCTTGAAAGATAAGATCCCGCTCCTAACAAGCTTTCGCACGTCGGATTTGAAATTGAGACAGTTCTCTATGTTATACCCTGGTCCTCCTTGATGGTAAGGGAAAGTCTGATCCACCTTAAACCAAGAAGGCGGATTTTCCGGTACTGTAAGAGGGGATTTAGTCTGGACATGCCCCTTAGCCAGTAGTAACGGAAACAGTTATGCGTACGATACGGGTATAGGATCAAATCCTGGTGGCCGCGTTGTACGATTGTTATTGTATGGAGGACGAGCCTGCTGAAGAGGCTGTTGACTCCTTTGCTGATTAGGTTGGCCCTGCGCAACCTGGGGTTGATACGTAGAAATAGGTGCAGAATTGATAGTAGGAGTCACAGCCGCTACCGGTTGATAACGTCGCCTTTGCTTTCCGAGAGAGATATTCCCAATATCTTGCTCTTTTTTCTTAGGGAGAGCACTACCGTATCGCTTTGTACTACTTGATGATCTAGTGTCTTTGACTAGACGTCCCTCTCGGACGGCTTCCTCAAGACGAACTCCCATACCGACCATCTCGATAAATTCACTGGGCGCACTGGCAACCATTTTGTCGTAATAAAATAAGCTTAAGGTCTTTAAGAAGATCTTTGTCATCTCTTTTTCCTCAATAGGTGGACAAATTTGAGCGGCAATTTCACGCCATCTATGAGCGTATTCCTTAAAGGTTTCCTGGTCCTTTTGTGACATTGATCTGAGTTGATCTCTGTCGGGTTCCATGTCCAGATTGTATTTATATTGTTGGACGAAGGCAGTGCCAAGATCTCTGAAAGTGCTAATCGTAGCACGGTTTAAACCCATGTAACATTTTAGTGCGGCACCGGTTAAACTATCCTGAAAGTAGTGAATCAGTAAATCCTGATTCTCTGTCTGAGCTGACATTCGCCGAGCGTACATCACCAAGTGACTCTGAGGACAAGAGTTACCCTTGTACTTTTCAAAGTCGGGCACCTGGAATTTGTGCGGGACTTTCACATTAGGGACCAAATAGAGGTCCATGGCGTCCTTTCCAAATAAATCCTAACCGCGGAGGGCCTACAGTTCTTTCTGCATTCCCAGGAACTGTTCCTGGAACTCATTCATTCTTTCAAACACGTTGTTGTTTCCACCAAAAGGTATTTGTGGAATCTGTCCTTACGGGACAGTGTGTACCACGTGCGGTGGTATAGTCATTATGGTCGAGACTCTCGGTGCCTCCCGAAGTTTGTAACCTTCAGGAGTTACTGTCATGCCCCTAGCATCTTTGCTTTCCCGAAGTTTGTAACCTTCAGGCCCAGCGGTTCCTGCTGCGGTTCCCTGATCCTCATTGATCGGCGGAACATATCCTTCTGAGATATAGTTAAGTGGCAGGCCCCCGGGACGATCTTTTGGCATTTTGTGCCTAGGATCGGACTTCTCCACTATGGGCGTTGAGGTGATCTCCGAGATCACAGTCCTTTGTAGCTGAGCTTCTGCCATGGCTTGCATGTCGTTATGAAGCTTTCTCATATCCTCTTCCAGAGCGTCGATCTCTTCTCTCATTCCCGAGTATTGTACGAATGAGACAGTTTGACTCTAGAACCGAGATACAAACGTGAGATTCGTAGGTAAGAAGAATACGTGATGTGAGAATGATGAATGCAATGATTATATTAATTGTTTTTTTTTTGTTTAATCAAAATAAACTTCGACAATTAGATTGCAAATATCAAACAGTGGGGAAACCCCGTTTTATTGAATTCAAAGGATTATGAAAATAGAAATACAGTAGATTACAAGGTACGGAAACAGAACCCTAAGCTAAGGGGTCCCGAGTCCTCTCTAGGGAGAAACCGGGTGTTGATTCTGGTACTTTCCTTTTCTTGGACCGGGGCTCTTGGGTCATTATCGGGTTGTCATTCCTTTGCCAAGTGAAAGGAACGAGCAAATTCCTTTGGTCATCCTAATTATCCACAACATGCTGCTCTAAAATCTCAATCAGAGCATCCTTATCTTTTAGTAGTCGTTGTATTTTGGTACACTCTACATTGAGGGTGCGGTACTTGTTCTTCCAAGACCTCCTCTCCTGTTGAACTTTGTTGAGAGTAACCTGAAGTTTTTCCGTTTCAGTCATGAAGTACATCACAGATTCCCTTGGTGGAAGAACTTCGTGATGAGGATAAGGCATCTTTAGCTTAAGAGCTCTAGTTTGTACCCAGTGGAGATAAGGCTCCACCGAGACACAATCCAGTTTTCCTAGAGACTCTCGTCCTTTCTTATGAACATGTTTCCAAGTGTGCACTATTTCCATTTTTAGTGCCCTGTCATTTTCTCCTTCTTTGAAGAAAAGATCTTCCAGATGAGCATTACGCGGGACATGCCTCATCGGGTATCCAAATTGACGACGAGCCAGTACTGGATGGTAGTTGATTCCTCCCTTAGTTCCTATAAGGGGTACGTTAGGGAAGTTTCCATAACGATCAATGATCCTGATCCCGTCATAAATCCTATTGCACCATTCTATATCAGAGTTGGTAAGAGACATGATTTTCTACGACCAACGTAAGGCACTCTTATGATCCCAAAAAGCAGCAGACTTAGGAAAATGGGAGATAAACCATTTATATAACGGGGGTACACAGCACGTGATCGTCCCTCCGCTGTACAAATTTCCTAAGTGTACAGAATGATACGCGTCCGCGAGCAAAGTTGCCACAGGGTTTCCAATGAGAAAAACCTTAATGGCGTTGATATTGACGAAGCTATTAATGTTAGGAAACAGAAATAACCCTTAAGTGAGTAAGACAAAGATGCTTTCAAAAGCAGTCATGTTCCCTATACTAGCAAAGTGCAGAGCCTTCTTTGTCAGGAACTGGGCTGGCAAACCTGGGAGCCCACCCTTGGTGGTCAAGTGAGTCTTGATTTCTGACTCATCCAAATAGATTGCTCTTGAAATGGTCTGATCCTTTGGAATTTCTTCCAGTCCAAAAAATGGAGCTAGATCAGTAATGTGTAGATCAGTTAGGTGAGAATATTCCTCCAGCGTTGGTGTGACCTGGTAATCCGGGAATGTGAAGCAGTGATAGACCGGATCGTAAAACTGAATGAGTACCTCCATGATTCCTTCAATCACATGGACTCTTAACAGAGGTAGTAGACCTCCGTACTTGGCTCTGAAAGCTTCAGGGTTAGTGATCATCCTCGCCAATCCTCTCAAATCCTCTAGTTTTGGAACCCTGAAGGTGTACCTTTGAATTCCTCTTATACCAAAATCCATGAGCGCAATCTTTTTCTCTGACATTTGCAATCATTGTCTTAATTTAATTTGAAAAAGAGAGACTAGAAGAGAATTTTTCTTTGATGTAATGTTTTTTAGATGAATGCATGAATGCAGCACACAAAAACATAGAAAAAACACGGGGTCAAAGGGTCGGTGTCATGAAGTCAAGGCTCTACCCCCCCCCCCCCCCCCAAAGGTTTATACTAGTGATTTTTGTACCTATCTCTCAAAATCATCAGTTCTTGTCGAGAAAACACCAGCGGGCCGGGAACCGTGCTAGGTGATGTTTTTCGAAGAACCATCAGAAGAGGGTAGTATCGCGTGACAACCATTTCCAATAGTTTCCGCACTACTAAAAGAGGTTTTTCCTAGGCGTATACTTAATCTTTCCACATGCGGCATCACACGCATTCCCATTAGCAGAAAAATAAACACAGATATCAATTGGGAAAAGCAGTAGATATATTTGTCCTAAAGTCCTAGACTTTAAAGAGCTATGAATCCTATGTTCCTGACAAAAATGGCTCCCCGGCGGAGTCGCCATTTTTTCTGTAGCGCAAATTTTTGGACGTGGTTGCGAAGCACTATCGCCTTTGGGGTACTACAGTTCAATTCATTTTTTTATCCTATTGAAGCTGATGAAGGAAGGGAAATAGATGTCTCCAATTAACCCTGCTTGCATACTGAGTTTAAACAGATGACTGTTGGTTTACAAATGCTATTGAGATTGTGGGTCTCTCTTAAGTTATTTTGTTAAAATGGTGCCTGGGCGATTGGTGGGAGTTTAAGACTGATGTTTTTTTATTGATATATGAAGGTATGGGATTTGGGACTTTTGATTAGTGTGCTCGTTAAGATTTTTTCTTTCAATCTTATGCATACGTATTCCCGTTTACCGAAACAGGGAAATCAGAGCGATCGTAGTTCCTCATATTCTATGGGAGGAAATGGTGTTTTGGTGTCTTGTTCAAACCCCAAGACGTGAAGCTGAAAAGGTGGTTTATATCTTGTTCAAAGCCCAAGATGTGAAGCTGAAGAGGTGTTGTCTTTAGAGAGAATTTGTCATCTCTAAAGGGGGTCTGTTTGTCACGACTGTTGGGTGACTGACTATAAATGAGGATTACTTTAACCGGGATATGTGAATCCTAGCAATGCCATAATTTCCTTTATAGGGGGTTTTAACTGAAGGAGAAGACTTTAACTCAGTGTAGAGCAATGCCATCTTTCCTTAGGAATTTCTCATGCTAAAAGAGGGACAGTGGCGTGGATGTAAATAATCTAGAGGCTTGCCTCTTACAGTGATTAGATGAAAGGAGTTGTTGATGTTTGTATCCTATGAACGAGGCACAGTTTTGATGCTAAAAGGTTGATTGACTCAACCAGAGAGGAGGCTATTGACCCAACAAGAGGGTGTTTTTATGTGTCTCATACGAAGCCCGAGAGGGAGTCTAAAAGGGTTTGACTCAACAAGAGAGTGCTTTTAGATGTGTCTTGTACGAAGCCCAAGACGGAGGCTAAAGGTTGACTCAACAAGATAGTCTTTTATACTTAACAAGAAAGTGACTTTGTATCTTGTACGAAGCCCGAAATGGAGGCTAAAGGGAGATTTGACTCAACAAGAGAGTCTTTTTGTATCTCGTATGAAGCCCGAGATAGAGGCAAAAAGGATTGTTGTTTCAGTTGAGTGACAGGTCCAGTAGGTTGGATAAAAGAGAAAATCAGTTCTTATAAAGAGGCTGATTAAAGGTAAGGCTATGCTTTGGGATTGATCAGAGGATCAGGGTCATTTCCTGTTCTTTAAGGAAATTGGGAACCAGAGGGTATTGGAGACTGTCCGAGTCTACTGGTGTTTTTCCCTACTTGAGAATGCCTTCGAGACTCAAGGAGATTGACTGTCCAAGTCTAGAGATTTATCTTTTGTACTATGCTTAAAGAAACAGTAGTAGTACGTTCACGGTAGAAAGAGCTAGCCTCTTTGAAAGACTGTTCTATTAAGATGACTAATTTCTGTTCCTATACCTCTAGGAGGTCGTTGGGACAATTTGTACGAAGCCCAAGAGGAGGCTGGAAATTTTTAAGAAGCTAAGGGATAATTTGTACGAAGCCCAAGAGGAGGCTCTCTTCCCGAAGGAAGAATCCTTATATAAAGCCTAAGAGGAGGCTGTGAATACTTCTAAGAAGCCCGTGGGTCCCCAAACCCCGATAAATTCAAGACAGGCTATTCACAGAGAATAGATCAAGCCAGGAAAGTCTGAGAATTTGGAAGAAACTCAAGAGATGCCATTCACAGAGAAAAGATCATCTCTGGGGAGTAGAGTTTCTTTGACGATTTCTAAGGGTGACAGCCTGAGAAAGGGTTCACCGAGAATGCTGCCTTTCACGTCTCCATATTGTTTAACCCCAAGAGGAGGGAAGACTTTGTCTGGTAATCCTATGAGGATCTAGTTTTGTCTATTTAAGAGTGACCAACAGGGCTTAGTGCTAGACGTAGTTGCCGGGGAAACTCTAAATATCTATACTAGTATTACACAGTTGATATGAGTTTATGAAAGAAGACTTACAGTGAAACAGGCCCACAATACAATTATATGTATATGAAAGCGGATAAAGAAAACATATAACCACTTACTCGGTTGTAGAGCTTTCATGCTGTTTGGTTAGTTGTTCAACAAAGAAAGATTGAAAACAACATTATATTTAATGTTAAAGGAGAAAATATTTTGAAAAGATGTTGGGGCTTATAACTCAAGGAGAGGCCCAAGGTTTATCAGTGATAACACTGTAGTTTTGTACATAGGGACTTATACAAGTGACTGAGGCCCAAGAAAGGTTTTCTGCACAAGGGGGGATGGGTCTTACACTCTCCAAAGAGGCCCAAAAAAAATGATTGAAAGTGAACAAAGATGGGTTTTGTAGCTCAAGGAGAGGCCCAGGGTCATTTGTTTGAAAATGGCGATCGTGCCGAGATTTTTGAAAATGCGGTGGGTCTTATACAATGCATTGAGGCCCAACATGGTTTGGTTTTCAAAGGGGGTTGGGTCTTACACTCTAATAGAGGCCCAAAAGATTTTGAATGGGTCTTATAGATCGAGGAGAGGCCCAAGGTTTGTTTTTCAACGGACGATGATCGCGTCGAACTTTTTGAAATACAACGGGACTTATACAATAAGTGAGGCCAAAAATAGGTTTGTATTTACAAAGGATTGAGTCTTACACTCTATTAGAGGCCCAAAAGTGTTTGAAATTGTTTGATAAGGGTGAAAATCAAAGAAACCCTAATTTGTTATTCTTTAAAAGTAAAATTTAAAGAAAATCAAATAAAATACCAAATAAGTTTGAATAAACCATTTGTGATTTTTGTTTAAGGTTTGAGAAATGAGGGATTAATCACAAGGTTAATTAAAACTCACTTGGTTTTGATTTTCAAAGTAAATATTCACTTTTAAAATGTTTAAAAACATTAAAAAGGAATCTATTCACAAAAATACTAATTATATTAAATAAATAATATAAACTTGATTTTTTTTTGTGGAATAAAATATTTCAACATTTTTGTGATTTTTTACAAAAAGAACCAATAAAAAATAATTAAAATTGAAAGAGTTATTAATTTTCCAATTAATTAATAAAACATAAAATATTGGAAAAAATAGCAAAAAATGTGAAAAAACACAAAATGGCATGGGTGGGGTTTGAACCCACGACCTCAAGGTCATAGGGCGCGCGCCTTACCACTGGGGTGGTGATACATCCATTGCTTGAAGTGAAACCACAAATATACAAGGCATGCCTTGTTTTCTAGGCCTGGCCAAGGCAAGGCAAGACAAGTTTTGCCAAGAAACGGGAAGGTCCATAACTTTCTCATTTCTCAATGTTTGGGGACAAAATTTATATGCATCTGGCCTAGAATTTCACAAGGAATCCAATGGTAGTGGTATTTTTTTCAGAACATACTCCCTCCTCAAAACCCGATAGTGGTTTTGAAAAAGGCCTATAATTGCATTTTCTATGCTACACTTTGATACAGGCATGAATTACATGATGAATTTGTTCAAACATAACATATATAACATGTATGAGGTGTGTATGATCAGTGGACTTCAAAGCAATGCATATTTTGGAAAGTTCAAGTCATGATGCTTACCTTTTTTTGAGCTTTTGGAGTTTTCTGTGCAATCTGCCAAACTTCTTGTTCCAAAAATGGTTTGATGCCTTGGACACTCTCAAATGATCCCTTAGAAGCTTTGAGGATGGTTGGAATTAGCTGGAACCTGCAAAAACACAAACTGGCCATTTCTTGCAAAATGGGTTAAAATGACCAAAATAACAACTCTCTCAAATGGTGTTCCAGATGGGGGGAACCATTTGGGACTGTTCAAGGATGTTATTTGGAGTGTGTTTGAGGTTTTATCTGGTTTGGAAAGTGACTGAATCAAGACATGGCTTGAAAAATGCACAGAAGGCCTATTTTGAGGTTTTGAGAGGTGACTTTGTGATTTTGGTGTTACAGGTCACTTTTGATGGTTTGGATCACCTACATATGATGTTTATGAGGTGTTAGGATCATGAGTTGTGATGGAAATTCTCTCTTACTCAAAAACTCAGAGTTACCTTGCTAAAGAAGGCATTTTGGCCTAAAGAGGGGGATTTTGAGGAAAACATCTGTTTGAAGGCTTTGGTGTACTCAAACTGAGCACAAATGAGCTCTATTTATAGTAGAGCAAGTTTGTTTTGGGATCAATAGTGAATGGTAACTGCAGCAAAGGTTTGGCTAATGGTTGCACTTTGGAATCCAAGTCTCCTCTAGCCATTGACTAGAGGTTAGGGCACAGGGTTGTGGTTCCCTTGGTCTTGGATAAGTCTTAACTGAATTTAGTTGCAAATAGCTCAGTCCATGCCACCTTGGTGTATGCATTGAATGCTTCAATGCAAAATTGGAGTCTTGTCCCTCCTTTAGGCAATTCTAGGTTTGGTATGCTACTTCTTGTTCCAAGGACTTTGGAGGCTTGGCTCAGTGTTTGTCCCTTTTATATTTAATCCTCAGATGTGTCCAAAGTGATGACAAGGCTTGGAATTATCTTATTTTGTCAAATCGAGCAAAAATGCAAAATTCTGCCTAGCCTTAGCAGTTTTCAGCAAGGCATATTGCCCTTGTCATATCTCATGGCTCAAGTGGAATTTGGTGATGTTCTAGGCCATTTTGGAAAGCCCTCATATGATACAACAACTGTTTGATCATATTTGGTTTTGATATCTTTTGGATCCAAGTGAAAAATCCCCCTACATTTGGAAAAAAGTGACATTTTCACTTTTTGTGATTTTGATCATTCCATAACTCAAAATCCATGAGGAATTTGGAGGGAGGTCAGTTTTAAGCTTTTGTAGAGGGTAATGAGATCTACAAATCAAGCTTTGGATGGGGAAAAATGGCTTTGTGGTTTAGGAGTTATGATCCTCCAAAGTTGGTACCCTTGCCACTTTGTTCATAACTTAGAAAATTTTCTAAGTTTTTATGGTTACCCCTTTTATAAGCTATCCCACTTTTCTTGATTTTTCTTGATGAATGATGATTAAAATCATACATTAACATCATTTTAGGGTTAAAAAACCATTTTTGTGAAAAATCTCAAAAAGTCAAAGTTGACTTTTGTGCACAGTTGACTTTTTGTCAAATGAATTCCAAACTGTGCGATCCTCTATGAAATCAAGTCCTTGACCTAAATCAAACTTGATGGATTGATTTCATAGGTGTTATAGGGTGTATTGAATCATGTCTTAGGTTTTGGGAGCATGTCCTGGTCAAAAGTCAAAGATACAAATGACTTTTCTCGTGAAACCCTAACTGTGGTACTGATGAAATTGAGACTTGCTGCTCAAGCTTCTTGGATTAATCCATTATTACAAATGGATAAATGTGGTATGTTGGAGACCCTCAAATCCTCTCTTGAGGTCTTGGCTCATGATTTGTCCCAGAAGTCAACTTAGGGGTGAATTAGGTCAAGAAACCCTAATTCCTGATTTTTTATGTATGCATCCCCTGAGGTCAAATTGACTTGATGCTTGGGCCCATGAGGTTCCATGGAGTATTTTAGGATATGCTTTGAAGCATTGGCTCATACCCAGAGGAAAATTTTCATCTGGAGGCCCTGGTCGACCAAACCCTAATTTGGTGACACTGGCGATCTTGAGGCTTGATCCACCTGGAAGGGAGCAGCCTTGTGCTTAATCCTTAAAGTGGGAGTCCTCTTGATCCCTTGGATATTTGGAAGGTTAGACGAGTTGAAGATCATGTCATTTCTTGATTGATCCTTTGTCTAAGAACTCTGAGAGGGCTAGAAACCCTAAATTTGATTGTAATGGATGCTCACCCATCTTTGGGGAGACTGATGAGGTATGATGGTTCCTCCATATTGTGATGATGATTTTCACAATGATGGGAAATCTTAGTGGTCAAAATTTAGGGTATGACACCTTGATCAAAGCCCAAGGTTGAAGCTAAAGGAAACTGACTCCTCTGGGGAGGGTTTTATCTGTCTTGTACAAAGCCCAAGATTGAGGCTGTCTGGGGAAAATCATTATGAAATTCTGGTATCAGATGTGTGATATTAAGTGTGATGTCACAACAACACAATCTGCTAATATGAACAAGGCTATAACAACAGTAAATCAACACACAGAATTTGTTCACCCAGTTCGGTCTAACAACCTACATCTGGGGGCATACCAAGCCAGGAAGGAAGTCCACTATTAGTAGAATTAAATTACAGACTCAACAATACCAGTTGACAATCTCCTAACTTAATCCCTACCCAATGACCCTTCTACCTAAGTCCTCCCTAGGTAAGAGACTCCATCTCACTTCCAATCATCGCAATGATGTCTAGAAATCAACACCTCAGCCACTGCATCAACAACTTGATTTCCAACAACTCTTCAAACACAACAAAGTAGAAGACATACTTCCATGACAATACCTAGACATGACACACATGACTAATAACAATATTTAGAGTTGCTTAACAGCTTCTTCCAAGAATAATACATCTCTTACCTACAGGCTTCGAGATAAACACGATGACCATCCCACAAACCGGGTGGTTCGCACATACCAACTCTCCTAGAGAGTGGTTCACAAACTCATCCTTAATGATTACATATTTTCTATTCACGGCTTCCCTCAAAACTAGGTTACAATGCTTTTATTTATAACCTATTTCCCAACTGGATTTGGGCTTCAAATCACAGCATGACAGCTGCTACCAATCTGTAAAAGATTCTCCGACAAAATAGGTCTTCAATCAAATCCTTCCTAATTTATCCCCATAATTAGAAAGTCATTATTCTTCAATATTCTTCTTGATTCTGACTTGAATCTTCCAGAGCTACAAATCAGCTCCATAATATTTCCAGGATATTATGTATCTTTTAAATCTTCACTTTTTAAATCAGCTGCAAGATCTTCTCCATAAAAATATGAACAAATCTCCAAATAGTTTCCTAAAAAGTCTCCAAGATCCTTTTTATGAAATCCAATTAAATATTCACTTTGTTCCTAATAAATCTCCTTGAAAATATCTGATTTGATTTGAATTTAAAACAGATTTTATCTTCAAATCATTTCATATCTTTCAGCCATAAAAACAGCAACAGACTGAAGTTCTGATGTTCTGTCAACTGATGTCAAGACATCATGTTTAACATCAGACCACAAAACTGCAACCCTAAATAACTTAACATAAACTGAATGTTAAGAACTCATGTTAAGACATCAGACAAATGACATCTTGATTAAAAATCACATGACAGCAAAACAGCAACACCTGCTATACCAGACTAAGATGTTATGACATCTGTCTTTGACATCACATCACAGAACCTTAACCTTCAGGTTCAGTGAAGTCCAATATGTCTGAATCTGTCATGACATAACCATGCACTCATACTAGCTTAGTGCAACACAACATGTCAAGACATCACACTTGACATTTCCACAACCTGCAACTACTGGACCCAGATGTCATGACATCTGTTGTAACACATGACAGCAATACTGTCATTATAGTTGAAGATGTTTCAACATCAGGTTCAACATCTGTAGTGATGTCTGAGCAACCATGTCAGGACTTCTGATCCGACATCGTGTACCACTTGCTATAGATCATCATCTGTTCTAACATTGACACATCCTGCAGTGATGTTCTACTCTTATGTCTAAGACATTCTTCATAACATTTTCCTGAGCAACATGTTTTGCAAAAATTGCTGCCAACTCAGAACTTACAGTCTCTCCCTTTAGAAAATTTTTGGCCAAAACATAATTTGATCATACACATCATATTAAAGGAAAATGCAGCAGCAGAAAACAGAAGTCAGAACATCTTTTTAGGCATATATCAATCACAATCAGTTTTACCAAAATAAATGCCAACACCAAAAGCTGCAGAACTATCAATCTCCCCCTTTGGCATATTTTGGCTAAAACCTTCTTCTTTGAACACCCATCCAGCTCCTCCTCAACCAAGGGACACCTGATGTTTCTTAATTCTCCCCCTTTTTAGCCATAATAGGAGCAAACCAAACAAACGACATACACCAGCTAGAACACCAATAAGAACACTGCTCCCCCTTAACATCACAAGTCCAGCTGCACAAAATTGTAACACTCTCCCCCTATCAAGGATAACATGTGCTTCTTTGTACCTTGATGAATGGAAAACATAAGACGCATCTTCATGTCTTCAAGAGCTCACTCTTTGTTCAACTCATAAGTTGAACACAATCATCCCTTGTACCAATACTCACATGATTCCCTCTTGGTTTGTTATCTTCACATGCTCCAAAACTCACATCTTGCCAAGCTGATCAACTTCTCTCTATCTAAGACAACCAGTACTCCTTTGCAAGAAGGACACCTTAAATGAATGGAGAACACAAAACTCATCTTCATGTCTTCAAGAGCGCACCCTCTATTCAACACACATGCTGAACACATTCACCTACAACTTGACCCTCAAGCAAACCATGTACCATAACAGTACATAAATCAGATAGAAGCTTGTGATCTCAGGAGACAAAAACCATAACATTCTGAACAGAATGTTCTGTCAACATATGTTAAGACATTTGTCTTGACATCATGAACAGAATCCAGCTGCACTAAGAAAAGCACCACATTCCAAAACAGAATCTCCAAGCTCCCCCTTAAGCCAAGGAACCAAAAATCCAGAAAACCAAACAACACAGAGCATCACATTCTCACAGAACATCTACTTCAGAACACTACTTGATACCAACCACCACAGCACACTACACTACAACACTATCTACTCTCTACTATCCCCTATCTTTCTCAACAGATGCTTCTTCAGCAAGAAACACTCCAAAACCACTACATGATATCCTATGACAGCTTCATGATCATATAGTGTGTGGATACCCAGAAATAAACACTCATCCACCTTCAAGAAGAATAGAACTCCTTGAGTCTTCAACTCATCACCCTTCTGCCCAAGAGTAACTTGTTCCAAGACAATCCTCAAGACCAACCAGCTGCCACACTCTGATTATCTTGATTCTTCGAATCCACTATATAGATCAACCAATTGCCATAGTTTGATCACCTCCTTTATGAATCCTCATATGAAAAAGCCAACTACCACAAATTGTCTTCTTCACGTTTGTCAAAATTCTCCCAACGATATCCTGATCTACCCACTGAAAAAAAACACATTTAGAATCTCTAAGACATGTAATATCTTCTTCTTCTTGCCACTATTCCTTGAGTAAAGCAGTCTTCACAAAGTTCTGATAATGCCACCTATCTTAACTCTATGATGACCATTCTGGACTGCACCTGGATCATAAATAAACCAATCCAATTAGTCATCAAGATTATGATGTCTTCATAGTCTTTCATCTCCATCTTCAGCATCAACAATATCTAGACCAGCTTCTTGCCAGGAAACTTTCCAGAAATACACAACTCCTGTCACACAAGACTGAAGCAAATTCTCAGGCCAACTCCCAAGAAATAACAGATGCTAAAGCTTATGCAGTACCCCTCCCATGATTCTGCACAAACTCTGATGATGAGATGTTCCAAACATCGTGTTGAACATCACCAATCTTGAATCACAAGGATAATCAATCAAATATTTGTGAACTCCCCAAACAACAATTGATCTTAAATCCTTGTATAATAACCCTACCCGATACCAGCACCAAGTAAACACCACCAAGGTATCCTATCCATGCCAGTTTCTTCTTTTGCAAAGGGTTGAGATATCAAGGATGCTACACTTGGCTCAAGTAAGTAAGACCTTCTCTGAACAGATCCTATTTCCCTCAGCAAATCTGAAACCTCCTTCCAAATTGAATTCATCCTTAGGGTTGAGAAAGATGAATTCTACCTTGCACTTATGGATGGTGAAGGTAAATCACCTCATCACAATAACATCCCTCTTCTCCAAACTTTGGAATTCCATGTGTCTTCAAACAAGATGACTTCTACAAGAACAGAATTAGGTAAGGACATCTACAATCTTCCTTCAATCATTACTCCAGTATCCCATACTACAGGAATACTTCCATCAGAAACATCTGCAGCGGAAACACTAAAGAACACCTCCTCAACAACCTTCAGGCACGACTTAATAATCCTTGCACACTGTTGCGGTGAAAATCGGATAACAAGCTATTAATTAACTTGCATCATTTTCTTTTACAACCGACATTGATTTATCCAAAGGAAAGGTTCAAGATCGTTAGAAAAACCTAAAGGGGGGGAGATCTAAGGTTCGGGGGTTGGTTACGCCTAGTGATGGTATTAGCACCCTACACGTCCGTAGTACTCTATGGGAGCCTCTTGTTTTACTTGTTATGTTATGTTTGCTAAAGGTTCAATGCTAAAGGCTGAAATCCTAGGGGTTAGTATCTAAGTATACTCGATAAAGCATCGCACTTTGCGCCTACGTATCCTCGGGAGTAGAATCAGAGTATGCGTAGTTCTACTTCTACTGAATGATTGACTATGGTTAATATTCAGAGGGGAAATGAGTACAAGCTCATTGTAGAGTTTAAGAACTCTCTAAATCTAGTTGAAATAGACCTATGTTATGTTTTAGTCAGTAGGGGGAAAGTGATGATTCATTAGGATGAATATCACTAAGAGTTTAAGAACTCTCTCCTAAAGCTAGTTGTGATTTCTATGGCTCTGATGAGGCCTAGAAATAAAGTTTTCTCCTAAGAGGTTACCTAGGTTAAGGTGGGAGGTCAATGACTTATGAGTCAACATATTTCACCTTCCTTTGGAATGGGGAAAAGATAATAGTTGTACGGATTCTAAAAGATGACAAGATAAAATGCAAATAGAATGATGCAATAATACATGAATAAGATGAGATGAAATAAAGTCATGAAATCGTACGAAGTAGAATCACATATGTTAGACAAAGAGCATGCTAACAGATAACAAGATGGTTCATAATGAACATGAGCAAATGAACACAAGCATGGCAAAGTTTCCAAGAACTATGAAATTAAGAGTGAGGCAATTATATCAACACAAATTCATCTTGAGAATTCTAAGAGGTGCCACAATTTAGGGATAATAGTGATGAGGTGTCAACCAAAACTCAAACTAAACCTACTCGAAAGTTCAACTACATTGATGGTCACACTCAAAAATAAACTCTTAAAAAACTTGGAACAACTTAGAAAATTGTCTCAAAAGTGAGAAAATAAATTCATCATTAAGATTGAAAAATTCTTAAAAAGCTCACAAAATAATAAAATATCGAAGTAACAATGAAAATTAAGTAAATCAAATATTTAAAATGTTAATATAATATTTTGAAATTTTATGTTAAAGGAAAAATATTCAAATAGTATTAAACTGAAGTGAAAATTAAAATAAAATAAAAGTAAGACAAAAAGATGCAGAGGGTGAACTGGTAGCTGATATGAACCAAGTTGTTAATACACGTGGGCCTAGGAGGGGTGTTAATAGCGAGTTGTGCAAGGTCCATGCCCAAAAAAATAAATCATTTAGTTGAAAAAGAAAAGCGGACGTGGGTGGACATAGGTGAACTCACGTCAATGGGTTTTTTTTAAAACACAACGTCAAAATTGAAATATCAAAAGCAATGTTAACAAACGACCATTGATAATTAAGACAATGGACAAGAATAAAGACACATTTAGAGTTATCTTTTCTTCTGCCATCCACACCTCAGAAATGTATGACATGTCACAAGACAAACAAAAAGATTCTTTTAAAGTAGTTATGACCAGTAACAACATTACATCAACTATTCTATTCTCTGTTCTCTAATTTCATCAATTTAGACAATCAATTGTTGATGTGTATAATAAATATCTTCTTTGACCACGGCGTCCATGATCTTTGTGGTGGAAAGTCTTATGCAGTGTCATCATAAATTCATTAAATTAATCGTAATTTAAATCATTAACTTAAATTAACAGAAAACGAATGAACTAAAACAAAAAAAGACAAGGTTTCAATATAACACTAAACGTCAAAAATAAACACCCCACCAATCCCACGCTGCCATCTCTTCTCCTCTTCATGCAGCATGTACAAATATAATGGAAATAACATGAAACCCAGCTACCCACGCATGGCTACCATCTCACCTTGTTCAATCCTTTCCACGCTTATCACTCACCAAAAATCGTAAAATAAAATACCAACGTGTAGAGCTCACATGATAGAGTAAAACTGGACTTTGAACCACTTAAAATGAAAACTAGAATTTGAATAAGAAAGTACACGAAAGTCATGTGCTAACTGATATAAATCAACCGAACCACACGTTCAAACATCTATCCATAACATCATTCAAACTAACTTAAATGCAAAGTATGAACATGTGGTATTCCTATGGTAAACAACACACTATGCTAACCAAAGAGAGCAACATAAAAACGACGACAATAAACACCACATCAACAACCTCATGAAAACAAGTATCAACAAACATAAAATGATGAAGCGTTAGACGAATACCTCCACTTGTAATGCTGCAGTTAAACCGGGATTGTCGTAACCGTTAAAGTGAGTTATACCGTGATGTCGCCGCGAAGTCGTCGGCGGCGAATATTCCTGCGTACCAAGCTACGTAGCCAGCGGTGCTTGAACTGAGGTTGATGAGCAAGAATGAGGGAAAGTGGGTACAAGCTGATGCTTGATAGTCGGTTTGTTTTATGCGTTAGTTCTTGATGATATGGTGTGGTGGTTATGGATATTCTGACAGCTCCTTGATGCTTTTAGAGAAGTTTGGCATTTTATGTAATGTCAGCACGGGCTAGTTTGAATGAATGTTCATGGTGAGATTTTCACGTGTTTGTAAGTGGGTACAAATAGAAAATGCAGAGAGCTTCTTTTTGATTGAATGTTGTGGTATTGTCTTTATGTATTGATGGCTCTCATGTTTATTGTTGGTGTGTGACTTTTTTATGTGTTGATGGTTGTTGTGTTGAGGAAGCTGTTGGCTATTGATATTGTTGTGTTGATGATTTTGTTGTTGTTGGTGTTTTGATGGTTGGTGGATCGCCTGTTGTTGTTGTTTTTGGTGTTTTGAGAGGTAGTGTTCTACCCGTTCTTGTCTTGATATTGAAAACCAAACTCTTTTATAGTAGCAACAGCATGGTATGGCCTTCAAACTCAGTACGTAACGGCTCTCTGCACACACCATGCCCTCCGTTTCATCTTGAGCCCCGTGAGCTTTTGAAATGGTTGCTTATTGTGTGCCCTCCGTCAGAGGAAAAGTTCATGAACCAATATGTTATAGCATCAAAAACACTTTACACGATGGTCCTAGCTTGTTTGCAGTATGGTTTCAACTTTAACAAGTACAAGAGGATTGTATTTTGGAGTTTTTCTTGCACGGTTTTGTTGGTAAAGCAACGTTGGAATTTAATGAGAAAAGTCAGTACAATGTACTTGATAAAAGGTGTTCAGACTTTGGTTCAAGTTGTGATTCAAAGTGAAGCATGGCTTGGCATGAAATGAACAAAGTCGTGGACCTCCATCACACGATAACTCCCTAAACCATGAACCAAGTGAAAATGACTTTTTGATCCTCTTGAAAATGGCATGGAGAGGTGTGACATTGATGTTATTGATAAGTTAAAAAAAAGGCTTAGAAACACGTGAAAGATCATGGTAATGTTAATGGAGTTGTTTTTTTTTAAATTAATTAACATGCTAAATAATAATAACTATTGATTAAAAAGTTAATTAAATAAATAAATAAAATAAACCAAATTAACAATTAATCAAAATAAGTAAACTAATGCAACAATTAAATTGTGATTAATTTAAATTAATAAAATAGGACAATAAAATTAAAAAAGAAAAAACCATATTGAAATTGAATTAAAATAAAAACAAATAAACACTAAAATAAATACTAAATTAAAAAAGAGAGAAATAAATAAAAACATCAACTAGTAGAAAAAAATGAGGGTAAAATTTGGGGTACAACAGTTGCCCATATTTAAATATCTTCACCGGATGACATGAGAGATGAAGATCTTCATGGAATCAAAAGTGAAAGATATTTAAATACAGATAACCGAAAATTTTACCCTCAGATGCGCAGACGTGCAATGCAACAAACATGATGCCAAGAAGATGCAAAGATGCAGACACGACAAGGCGCCAAAAGGCAGACAGGAAGCAAACACAAGATGAGCTTCATCGGGGAAAGACGAAAGCTAGTATCCACGAGAAAAACTCATTGGGGATACAGGCTAACCAACGAAAGAGACTCACCGGGGAGACTCCAAAGAAACACTGGGGAAAAGACCACAAACAATCTCCACTGGGGAAAGATTCGGGGAGATAGACTACTGGGGACAAAACAAACCCACACTCTTCCTGGGCATGAAACCAGACAGAAAAACTTGATCCGGGGATCAGCCTAAAAAAAGACAGACAACCAAGCGAAGACTTCCTGGGGATCTCAAACTGAAGAGTTCAAAAGGGGATCTTCAAGAAAACCCAGAAAAGACAGAGACAAACCCCGCGCACCAGATAGGAGACACCTGGAATGAGCAATACAGGTTCAAGATAATGATAACCGAAGATAAACAACTGGAATCCAAATGGGAACAAGGTTAATGAGTCAAGAATGAACTCTGGTATCCATATAAGAATTGGTTGAGATAACACATAATCTGCTTCATGAAGGAAAAACCGGTAGGAGCCAGAATGGTAACCTCATTGGAGATAGAACCAAGAAATGGGCTCCAATAAAGGTATCTAGAATGATTGATCATCAAGGCTAAACGCAACTAGATGACATTCTAGAAAGGATCCGCAATGAAGGTTGAACCGAAAAACGGTCTTCACTGGGAAAAGATATCCAAAGTGATGGAACAACAGGTTCAAGCATGACCGGTTGGTACTTTGGAAAAAGAAGAACCTTATTGGAGATTGAACCAAGAAATGGGCCCCAATAAAGGTATCTAGGATGATTGATCCTCAAGTTTAACGTGACTAAATGACATCCTAGAAACACCTCTAAAGTGATGGAACAATAGGTTCAAGTATGACCGATTGGCGCTTTAGAAGTAACCTTGTTGGAGATAGAACCAAGAATTGGGCTCCAATAAGGGTATCTAGAATGATAGATCATCAAGGCTAAACTCGACTAGATGACATTCTAGAAAGGATCCGCAATGAAGGTTAAACCGAAAAACGGTCTTCACTGGGAAAAGATATCCAAAGTGATGGAACAACAGGTTCAAGCATGACCGGTTGGTACTTTGGAAAAAGAAGAACCTTATTGGAGATTGAACCAAGAAATGGGCCCCAATAAAGGTATCTAGGATGATTGATCATCAAGTCTAACGTGACTAAATGACATCCTAGAAACACCTCTAAAGTGATCGAACAACAGGTTCAAGTATGACCGATTGGCGCTTTAGAAGTAACCTTGTTGGAGATAGAACCAAGAAATGGGCTCCAATAAAGGTATCTAGAATGATAGATCATCAAGGCTAAACGCGACTAGATGACATTCTAGAAAGGATCCGCAATGAAGGTTGAACCGAAAAATGGTTTTCACTGGGAAAAGACATCCAAAGTGATGGAACAACAGGTTCAAGTATGACCGGTTGGCACTTTGGAAAAAGAAGAACCTTATTGGAGATTGAACAAAGAAATGGGCCCCAATAAAGGTATAGAATCTGATAGGTTAGTATCAGGATTGCATAACTGAAGATAAAACTTCCTGGGGAATACCCATTACGGGTGCGAAGAGGTTGAATAGTACCAGAGATAGATAAGCTGCTTATAAGAGACTGCCAAGCTTCTTCAAGAGATTGTTGCTTCAAAGATATGTTGATATGACAATACTGTTAGAGAAATAATCTTGTCTTGAATGAGGATCCTGAGATTCTTCTTGCGAGAAACGCTGCAAAATAAATACACATTCAAAAATAGGTTCGGAACCCACACCTGCCAGGGACCAAAGTTCAATCTAGGAACAAGCTAGAAAGAAACGGTCAAACAAGACTCCGACCATTGAGGAATGAACTCAAATAGGGATTTATCTTATCCACATGTGGGAAAGATAACTGAATCAACCATCATCCACGAGAATCAAACTCTGTGGGGAATTCAGAAAAGATGGGCACTTTATGCCTAGGGCTGACAACTCTATTGGAGAGAATAAACAAACCCAGTCACTTGGGGAGATAAACACCAAAGTGAACGAAAGACAGGTAAACACCAGGAAAGGAAGCAGAAATGATAAAATGCCAAGATGCTAAAATGCTCATGCCATGCTTATGCTTATGCTGACAAAACAGACAAGCGAAACTGAAGACGAAGAAAACGTCTCGACAAAGGATACCCAGCCAAACTCAACAGGTTGGACCAATACTGGTGATGAAGAAGAATCAACAACTTCACTGGTGAAAAGAGTATTCCACCTGAGGTATAACATCATGAGGAATGCCATCATGAACTTGATCTCTTTGTTGGTAGAGGATCCATGGAGGATCTGTCAATACTAGCTGAAGTAACAGCTTATTGGGAGCTAGCAAAGGATACTGGCATAATGATCATCTTCCAGTCTTATCTGCCCCAGGCTATATGGTCTGTCAGAAGAGGATAACAAGAGGATTTAATAGAAGAATTGGCATACAAGGTGTTTCAATATCTTCAAACTCTTTCAGAGATCTTGACGTAACTGCCCCAGATTAACGGCGTTTGCACAACAAAGCCTTGGAACTTGCTTCAGACTGATTGTTTGATGATTTGGGGAACAAACTTTGCCCCTGTCAGCTTGGTTGATCTGTGACGGAGATGTCCCTGACTAACTGTTTTTTAGAGATTTACCGAATCTCGACCTGATTGCCCCTGATTAACTGATAGGTAATCAAAAGGATTTTACAGAAGAATTGGCATACCAGATGCTTCAATGTCTTCAAACTTTTGAAAAGAAATGAACCTAGACACAATTTCCCCAGTTCAATTGTATCCGTAATACTCAAGCTATAGTAGAAACGACTGGGGAACAAATCTTTCCCCTGCTGATAGGTCACTGGAGTCCACACTTGTCATAAGATGACTTCAGGGAGACTTGCCCCAATATTTTGAACTTGAAGCGTTCGGCCCCTGATTAGGTAGGTTAACCAATCCTTCTGCTTGGTTGCCCCTGACTGAGCTTCTTTTATCAAGTTGAATCCCCTAGCTAGCTGCATTTGTCGGGATTTCTTTGATATTGTATTGTTTTTACAAACAAGTATTGTTCATCAAAATTGGCAATTTCAATGCGATATACATGCAAGCTTTTTGAAAACAAGTTTTATTGATGAAACACACACAGTGGAATGATTAAACACAAAGTGAATCTAGTTATTTATGGAATGACAGATGAAGTGATCAACACACGCAAATAACAAAGATTATTAGGAGTCAGGTTAATCAACCTTGCTGTAGTATGCTTTCAAAACAACCTTACCTTAATTAGGTCTTTTAGGGGTTGTAATGTGGTATGGTTCATGGTTTATGAGACAAAAGATAAAGGCTCAAATCCTACGCTCAGTTAACTCAAGATACACGTTCAAATCTCCAAAAGTAGGAAGTCACTTGATTTGAAAGCTGATCGGCGCCTTATGTGAAGCGCTCGTGTTTGAATGCATAACCGAGTTAAACTGAGAACTACCCTGCCCCAAGGTTGAGATTATGGTTTTTTGTGTAAAGAAAGAAAACTCCTACTTCTAGGCTCGAAGGGGTTAACAAGGGATCGGGAAATGCGAAACAATGCCTTACATCCTCGGCGAGGTTAATTTGAAAGTATACCACAACAATTATGAACATGAGGTTTTCATCATCCTCCCTAATCTTTGCTTAAACAAACAGTTTGATAAAGGGAAAGAAACAAGATGGAGATATATTTTTTTATATGAGCATAAAAGTAGATGAGTGAAACGAATGGACTTAATCCAAAAGATGCACAAACATTTCATTAATCTTGCCAATTTGAAAGTACAATAAAGCTTATAAGCAAATACAAATTCAAAGTGCAAAGGAAATACAATAAAATCGCTGAAACAGCCAAAAGATTTCCAGCTTTAGGGAATCAAATACAGAAAATCAAAGAGGAGCTCAATCACAGTCCATCTTTGTCTTGATACATCCTCCACAACATTACTTATCTCATGAGCAGGTAAGGATTGTTCTTGATGATAGGCTGGGAGCCGTCGAAAGACAAAATGTTTCTCTCCACTAAGTCCTTCACAATATGCTTCAAAGCAAAGCAATCTTCTAAATTATGGCCTAGTGCACCTTCATGGAATGCACAATGAGCGTTGGGATTGTAAGAAGGTGGAAGCGGATTAGGAGGTGGGCCTGATGACCTTGTAGTTATTAATCCTTGTTGCATCAAAGCAGGATACAATGCTGTATATGTCGTAGGAATGGGAGGAATTGGAGGCCTTCCACCTTTTCTCTTACCTGGAATGTTCTGACGAGAAACTTGAGCCGGTTGGTGATAAGCAGGAGCGTTGGGCACTTGTTGATAGATTAGTGGTTGAGGAACCGACTGATAAGTAGAAGCTTGGTGGTTAAATGTTGACGCGATGGTGGCCACATAAGGTTGTTGAACAGAATAACACTGTTGTTGCTGCTGACGTTTCCAGAACTGATTTTTCTTCTTTTTGTTTGTCATCACCACATTGGTATCTCCTTCCCTTTTGAAGGATTTCATGGCATCGTCGCTCGGACTATCAGTTCTCTTGGTCATTTTCCCACTCTTCAGACCAAGTTCTACTTTAACCCCCACAGCTACAACATCGGAAAAACTAGCAGACACGCCACTGATCATCCTTTCGTAGAATTCCGGTCTTACCGTGTCGACAAACCAATCAGTTAACTCCTTTTCATATAAAGGTGGCTCTACTTGTGAAGCCAGCTCTCTCCATCTCTGTGCATACTCTTTAAAAGACTCAGTATCGTTCTGAGACATGCTCAATAATTGTCTGCGATCTAGCGCCAGGTCCATGTTATATTTATAATGCTTTACAAAAGCATCAGATATATCTTGAAAACATCGGATCCTAGATAGGTCCAAAGTCAAATACCACTTTGCAACAACTCCTTTCAAACTATCTTGGAAGCACTGGATCATCAACTTATCATCATCCATAAATGAAGCCATTCGTCGGTAATACATGACCAAATGCGACTTAGGACAGGTCGCACTTGAGTATAGGTCAAAATTGGGTAGTTTGAACTTGGGTGGAATTACCAAGCCTGAGACTAAGCACATGTCTTTAACATTAATATTAGATACATTGCTCTCTTCCATTGCTTTCAATTTCCTCTGCATTGTCTCTACACTTTCCTTCAGCCTTTCATGTCGATTATCTCCCTCTTCATACATATTGACATAATCATAAACCGGACGTGGGTTCTGAAAAACTGGGTGCACCTGAGCTTGTACTGCTGCTGGAGCGAAGGTAGGAATAGCCTGAAAAGCCTCACTAACCAAAGGAACAGCTTGTTGAGTAGAAGTGACGGCCGAAGCACGCATAAAGTTAAAAGGCATGCCTAAAGTGGGGTTCACAATAGTAACGGGAGGTTCTACATTTGTAGTGATAATCTCGGAGACCACCATCGCTTGTGTATCCATCCTTGCACTCATAACTTGAATTGCTTCCAGAATCTGCCCCATTCCTCCTCGGAGCTCACTCAATTCGTTGTTGACTCTATCCATTTCACAGTATTGTTCAGACATCCTTTGTCGAGTTTGGCTCGAGTGACGATTCAAAGACGATTCTGAAGGGAAAACGGTGACATGAGACGAAGACAGAGAGGAAATGCACATGCTATGATGCAAAAAGATGCTAATGCAAACCAAGTGGTTTCAAGGAGCTCAAAGGCAAGTTGCGAACATTTTTGAAAATTGAAGAGTTTTTTGTTTTAAAATCCAAGCTCTGTTGATCTTTTGAAAAGGGAACAAACATTTGAGTTTCTCGAAACCAAAGGGCTAAGAATGCTGGAATGTAAGGATGCGTAAAGCACAAGAGCATAAACACAATAAAATAAACCAATCCTAGGTTTAGGTCTCATGAATGGAGCCAGGGTCTACCCATCCCAACAAGGTGTGGACTATAGGTTCATCATCTGTAGAACAAGGTTCTAAAAGTTCCCAGAGTCTACATAAATCCTTCGGATATTATCGGCTCATGTAACTACTTACACGGGTTAATAATATTCTCAAGATAAACTCGTCTGAGTGTAGTATCGCCTGACAACTACTCGGGACTGGCTCCCTCATAGTCACCGCACTACGTCTTAAAAGGCCAAGTGGGGTAAAGGTAACTACGGCCTCAGAATCCCTGGCTCTCAATTGAAAAAGTAATATCAATGTGACTCTCACATCAGACATCAACATTCCCAAAGGGCCTCATCTGAGTGTGGTCATCATATGCCATAAGTTGTTAGTACTATTGCCAACAACCGACTATTGATTACACCACGATCCTATCATATTTGTGCTCTCAAGCCCGGGTTAGCACCTATCTAACCACTCAAGAACCAATCCAACATAAGATCAACCAACATGGCAAATATATAGGTAATCAACAGGTATACACAAATATAGCAAACAATTATAAATACATAAACAAAACAAGGTGGGCTTAACCCTCAAAATTGGAGAATCCCCAGTGAAGTCGCCATTTCTGTTGCGGTGAAAATCGGATAACAAGCTATTAATTAACTTGCATCATTTTCTTTTACAACCGACTTTGATTTATCCAAAGGAAAGGTTCAAGATCGTTAGAAAAACCTAAAGAGGGGAGTTCTAAGGTTCGGGGGTTGGTTACGCCTAGGGAAGGTATTAGCACCCTAAACGTTCGTAGTACTCTACGGGAGCCTCTTATTTTACTTGTTATGTTATGTTTGCTAAAGGTTCTATGATAAAGGCTGAAATCCTAGGGGTTAGTATCTAAGTATACTCAATAAAGCATCGCACTTTGCGCCTACGTATCCTCGGGAGTAGAATCAGAGAATGCGTAGTTCTACTTCTACTGAATGATTGACTATGGTCAATATTCAGAGGGGAAATGAGTACAAGCTCATTGTAGAGTTTAAGAACTCTCTAAATCTAGTTGAAATGGACCTATGTTATGTTTTAGTCAGTAGGGGGAAAGTGATGATTCATTAGGATGAATATCACTAAGAGTTTAAGAACTCTCTCCTAAAGCTAGTTGTGATTTCTATGGCTCTGATGAGGCCTAGAAATAAAGTTTTTTCCTAAGAGGTTATCTAGGTTAAGGTGGGAGGTCAATGACTTATGAGTCAACATATTTCACCTTCCTTTGGAATGGGGAAAAGATAATAGTTGTAAGGATTCTAAAAGATGACAAGATATAATGCAAATAGAATGATGCAATAATACATGAATAAGATAAGATGAAATAAAGTCATGAAATCATACGAAGTAGAATCACATATGTTAGACAAAGAGCATGATAACAGATAACAAGATGGTTCATAATGAACATGAGCAAATGAACACAAGCATGGAAAAGTTTCCAAGAACTATGAAATTAAGAGTGAGGCAATTATATCAACACAAATTCATCTTGAGAATTCTAAGAGGTGCCACAATTTAGGGATAATAGTGATGAGGTGTCAACCAAAACTCAAACTAAACCTACTCGAAAGTTCAACTACATTGATGGTCACACTCAAAAATAAACTCTTAAAAAACTTGGAACAACTTAGAAAATTGTCTCAAAAGTGAGAAAATAAATTCATCATTAAGATTGAAAAATTCTTAAAAAGCTCACAAAATAATAAAATATCGAAGTAACAATGAAAATTAAGTAAATCAAACATTTAAAATGTTAATATAATATTTTGAAATTTTATGTTAAAGGAAAAATATTCAAATAGTATTAAACTGAAGTGAAAATTAAAATAAAATAAAAGTAAGACAAAAAGAGGCAGAGGGTGAACTGGTAGCTGATATGAACCAAGTCGTTAATACACGTGGGCCTAGGAGGGGTGTTAATAGAGAGTTGTGCAAGGTCCATGCCCAAAAAAAATAAATCATTTAGCTGAAAAAGAAAAGCGGACGTGGGTGGACATAGGTGAACTCACATCAATGGGGTTTTTTTAAAACACAACGTCAAAATTGAAATATCAAAAGCAATGTTAACAAACGAACATTGATAATTAAGACAATGGGCAAGAATAAAGACACATTTAGAGTTATCTTTTCTTCTGCCATCCACACCTCAGAAATGTATGACATGTCACAAGACAAACAAAAAGATTCTTTTAAAGTAGTTATGACCAGTAACAACATTACATCAACTATTCTATTCTCTGTTCTCTAATTTCATCAATTTAGACAATCAATTGTTGATGTGTATAATAAATATCTTCTTTGACCACGGCGTCCATGATCTTTGTGGTGGAAAGTCTTATGCAGTGTCATCATAAATTCATTAAATTAATCGTAATTTAAATCATTAACTTAAATTAACAGAAAACGAATGAACTAAAACAAAAAAAGACAAGGTTTCAATATAACACTAAACGTAAAAAATAAACACCCCACCAATCCCACGCTGCCATCTCTTCTCCTCTTCATGCAGCATGTACAAATATAATGGAAATAACATGAAACCCAGCTACCCACGCATGGCTACCATCTCACCTTGTTAAATCCTTTCCATGCTTATCTCTCACCAAAAATCGTAAAATAAAATACCAACGTGTAAAGCTCACATGATAGAGTAAAACTGGACTTTGAACCACTTAAAATGAAAACTAGAATTTGAATAAGAAAGTACACGAAAGTCATGTGCCAACTGATATAAATCAACCGAACCACACGTTCAAACATCTATCCATAACATCATTCAAACTAACTTAAATGCAAAGTATGAACATGTGGTATTCCTATGGTAAACAACACACTATGCTAACCAAAGATAGCAACATAAAAACGACGACAATAAACACCATATCAACAACCTCATGAAAACAAGTATCAACAAACATAAAATGATGAGGCATTAGACGAATACCTCCACTTGTAATGCTGCAGTTAAACCGGGATTGTCATAACCGTTAAAGTGAGTTATACCATGATGTCGCCGCGACGTCGTCGACGACGAATATTCCTGCGTACCAAGCTACGTAGCCAGCGGTGCTTGAACTGAGGTTGATGAGCAAGAATAAGGGCAAGTGGGTACAAGTTGATGCTTGATAGTCGGTTTGTTTTATGCGTTAGTTCTTAATGATATGATGTGGTGGTTATGGATATTCTAACAGCTCCTTGATTCTTTTAGAGAAGTTTGGCGTTTTATGTAATGTCGGCACGGGCTAATTTGAATGAATGTTCATGGTGAGATTTTAGCGTGTTTGTAAGTGGGTATAAATAGAAAATGCAGAGAGCTGCTTTTTGATTGAATGTTGTGGTATTGTCTTGATGTATTGATGGCTCTTATGTTTATTGTTGGTGTGTGACTTTTTTATGTGTTGATGGTTGTTGTGTTGAGGAAGCCGTTGGCTATTGATATTGTTGTGTTGATGATTTTGTTGTTGTTGGTGTTTTGATGGTTGGTGGACCGCCTGTTGTTGTTATTTTTGGTGTTTTAAGAGGTAGTGTTCTACCTGTTCTTGTCTTGATATTGAAAACCAAACTCTTTTATAGTAGCAACAGCATGGTATGGCCTCCAAACTCAGTGGGTAATGGCTCTCTGCATACACCATGCCCTCCTTTTCATCTTGAGCCCCGTGAGCTTTTGAAATGGTTGCTTATTGTGTGCCCTCCGTCAGAGGAAAAGTTCATGAACCAATATGTTATAGCATCAAAAACACTTTACACGATGGTCCTAGCTTGTTTGCAGCATGGTTTCAACTTTAACAAGTACAAGAGGGTTGTATTTTGGATATTTTTCTTGCACGGTTTTGTTGGTAAAGCAACATTGGAATTTGATGAGAAAAGTCAGTACAATGTACTTGATAAAAGGTGTTCAGACTTTGGTTCAAGTTGTGATTCAAAGTGAAGCATGGCTTGGCATGAAATGAACAAAGTCGTGGACCTCCATCACACGATAACTCCCTAAACCATGAGCCAAGTGAAAATGACTTTTTGATCCTCTTGAAAATGGCATGGAGAGGTGTGACATTGATGTTATTGATAAGTTAAAAAAAAGGCTTAGAAACACGTGAAAGATCATGGTAATGTTAATGGATTTGGTTTTTTCTTAAATTAATTAACATGCTAAATAATAATAACTATTGATTAAAAAGTTAATTAAATAAATAAATAAAATAAACCAAATTAACAATTAATCAAAATAAGTAAACTAATGCAACAATTAAATTGTGATTAATTTAAATTAATAAAATAGGACAATAAAATTAAAAAAGAAAAAGCCATATTGAAATTGAATTAAAATAAAAACAAATAAACACTAAAATAAATACTAAATTAAAAAAGAGAGAAATAAATAAAAACATCAACTAGTAGAAAAAAATGAGGGTAAAATTTGGGGTACAACACACACCATCACCATAATCCAAGTGCCAACACAATAGGTTTGAAAATAAATCAAACTCACAACAACAATTTTTCACCAAAGCTACACACCTGTTAATAACAGACAGGTCCAATACATACCTTATCATGAATAGTCCATCCTTCACTTCAAGGGACCATTCAAACAACTATATGAACTTATCCAAGTTCAAATTTCTTTTCAGTAGAACCCTTCTTCCTAGCCTACAACCAGAAAGTATCTTCCCAGGACCTCACCCAGAAACAGAACAGGATGCCTGCTCTGATACCAATTGAAATTCTAGTATCAGATGTGTGATGTTAAGTGTGATGTCACAACAACACAATCTGCTAATATGAACAAGGCTATAACAATAGTAAATCAACACACATAATTTATTCACCCAGTTCGGTCTAACAACCTACATCTGGGGGCATACCAAGCCAGGAAGGAAGTCCACTATTAGTAGAATTAAATTACAGACTCAATAATACCAGTTGACAATCTCCTAACTTAATCCCTACCCGATGACCCTTCTACCTAAGTCCTCCCTAGGTAAGAGACTTCATCTCACTTCCAATCATCGCAATGATGTCTAGCAGTCAACACCTCAGCCACTGCATCAACAACTTGATTTCCAACAATGCTTCAAACACAACAAAGTAGAAGACATACTTCCATGACAATACCTAGACATGACACACATGACTAAGAACAATACTTAGAGTTGCTTAACAGCTTCTTCTAAGAACAATACATCTCTTACCTACAGGCTTCGAGATAAACACGATGACCATCCCACAAACCTGGTGGTTCGCACATACCAACTCTCCTAGAGAGTGGTTCACAAACTCAGCCCTAATGATTACATCTTTTCTATTCACAGCTTCCCTCAAAACTAGGTTACAATGCTTTTATATATAACCTATTTCCCAACTGGATTAGGGCTTTAAATCACAGCATGACAGCTGCTACCAATCTGCAAAAGATTCTCCTACAAAATAGGTCTTCAATCAAATCCTTCCTAATTTATCTCCATAATTAGAAAGTCATTATTCTTCAATATTCTTCTTGATTCTGACTTGAATCTTCCAGAGCTACAAATCAGCTCCATAATATTTTCAGGATATTATGTATCTTTTAAATCTTCACTTTTTAAATTAGCTGCAAGATCTTCTCCATAAAAATATGAACAAATCTCCAAATAGTTTCCTAAAAAGTCTCCAAGATCCTTTTTATGAAATCCAATTAAATCTGCACTTTGTTCCTAATAAATCTCCTTGAAAATATCTGATTTGATTTGAATTTAAAACAGATTTTATCTTCAAATCTTTTCATATCTTTCAGCCCTAAAAACATCAACAGACTGAAGTTCTGATGTTCTGTCAACTGATGTCAAGACATCATGTTTAACATCAGACCATAAAACTGCAAACCTAAATAACTTAACATAAACTGAATGTTAAGAACTCATGTTAAGACATCAGACAAATGACATCTTGATTAAAAATTACATGACAGCAAAACAGCAACACCTGCTATACCAGACTAAGATGTTATGACATCTGTCTTCGACATCACATCACAGAACCTTAACCTTCAGGTTCAGTGAAGTCCAATATGTCTGAATCTGTCATGACATAGCCATGCACTCATACTAGCTTAGTGCAGCACAACATGTCAAGACATCACACTTGACATTTCCACAACCTGCAACTACTGGACCCAGATGTCATGACATCTGTTGTAACACATGACAACAATGCTGTCATGATAGTTAAAGATGTTTCAACATCAGGTTCAGCATCTGTAGTGATGTCTGAGCAACCATGTCAGGACTTCTGATCCGACATCGTGTACCACTTGCTATAGATCATCATCTATTCTGACATTGACACATCCTGCAGTGATGTTCTACTCTTATGTCAAGACATTCTTCATAACATTTTCCTGAGCAACATGTTTCGCAAAAATTGTTGCCAACTCAGAACTTACAATCTCCCCCTTTGGCAATTTTTTGGCCAAAACATAATTTGATCATAGACATCATATTAAAGGAAAATGCAGCAGCATAAAATAGAAGTCAGAACATCTTTTAGGCATATATCAATCACAATCAGTTTTACCAAAATTAATGCCAACACCAAAAGCTGCAGAACTATCACATTATATAAAGCCTAAGAGGAGGCTGAGTTTTGCTGAGGATTGTTAAAATCCAGAAGAAGGTCTAAATTGTATTGGGGAATCCAAAAGGGATTTACTCTTGCTAGGAATCAGGGAAGAGTTGAAGTACCAGATACCATGAGGCTCTAATTCTATTAGGGATTTGACCCTGGCTAAGATGCTTAAGGTGAAAGTTAAGCCTTGTTGGGGGTTAGAGGAGTTTAAAGTTGAGTTTAAAAACCTTGGAAGTTTTTAACTCTGCTGGAGACTGGTGTATTGGTAAAATGATCGGGATATATCCTATACTTTTTAGGAAGCCTGAATGTCTCTGTGTGAGGTCCAAAAGGAGACTATGATAATGAGACTTTCCAAGTCTACTTCTAAGAAGCCCAAGAGGAGGCTGAGACTGTCCAAGTCTCATTAAGAAGAGATAGACTTTGGTTGGAAAGAGATCTTTGTATGATTCCCAAGAGGAGGTTGTTGGTAGAAGATCAACTTTTGAATGGTAGGATGTTTTAGGGTTTTTGACTCTCCTGGGGATTGAACTAGAAGAGATGACTAATTTATATCCTATGCTTTTAGGAAGCCTTTGGGTCCTTGTACTAAGCCCAAGAGGAGGCTAGGGAACTTTTAAGAAACCTGGTGGTCCTTGTACTAATCCCAAGAGGAGGCTGGGGATGCTTCTAGGAAGCTAGTGGGTCGAAGCCTAAGAAAAGTTCAAGAAAGATTTCGTCGGGAATAATCCTTTCTTTGTTGAACAGTTCTAAGGTTTGAAGAAATTCAAAAGAGGTTTCAACGGGAATTAATCCTCTCTGGGGAAATTAATTTCTTTTATATATTTCTAAGTTTTGACAGTCTTGAGAAAAGTTTCACCGAGAATAATGCCTTTCTCTGTTCCATATTGAATAACCCCAAGAGGAGGCAGACTGTATCGAGGGAAGTTTCCTATGAGGGAACTAGTTTTGACTATGTTAGAAGTAACCTCTAGTTTGACCTAAGTGTAGACCTAACTGCTGGGGAAAACTCTAGACAGATATACACAGGTATAACAGACAAGTGTATTAATAATTATATAAATAAGTATGCATTGAAAAGATGTTTGGGTCTTACACTCTGAAAAGAGGCCCAAGTGTATTTTGATTGATTACAACAGTATGATTAGGGTTTTAAGAAATTGAAGAAAGTTTTGAGAAAAATTCAAATTTGAATTTGAATTAAAAGAAAGTTGTTTTAAAAAAAATGAATGTTTGGGGCTTATAACTCAAAGAGAGGCCCAAGAGGTCTAAGAACAGTTTCACCGGGAATAATGCTCCTCTTAGTACCCATTTAAAACAGACAGGTGATTTTGAAAATAGAGGTATGGGGCTTACAACTCAAGGAGAGTCCCATGAAAGTTGTTCATCTTTTAAAATAAAGTTTTTGTACAAACTATTGGGGCTTATACTCAAGGAGAGGTCCTGAATTTTTAATTGAAAGGCGACGATCGCGCCGAGGTTTTGAAAACCACAGTTGGACTTATACAGTGACTGAGGACCAAAATATTTATGTACAAAAAGGAATGGGTCTTACACTCTATTAGAGGCCCAAAATTGTTTCAAAAGAAGTTTGAAAATTTAAAATCAAAGGGAATACCCTAATTTTGATTAAAAATACTATTTTTGAAAGAAAATTAAATAAAAAAATGATATCAAATATCAAATATATTTAAAAACAAGTTGTGAACTTTGAAAAATGTTTTGAAAAATCATTTTTTGTTCACATGAAAGCTTGAAATTCATTTGAATTTGAAAAATCAAGAAAAAAATTTCATTAAAAATGTTTAAAAACAATTAAAATGAAATTCTTTACAAAAATTCAAAATATATTAAATGAATAATATTATTTTTATTTTTTTGTAGAATAAAATATTTTAACATTTTTTGTGAATTTTGAAAAAAAGAATCAACAAAAAATAATTAAAAATCAGAGAGAAATTAATTTTTGAAATCAATTGAGAATATAACAAAAATTCAAATATTTAAAAATTCAAAAAATGGCGCCAAGGCCATCTTCTTCTTCCTCACGCGAACCACCATTGCCAGATTTGCAAAACCTCTCATGTCTCCCTTAATACGTAATGGTTTTGAATTTTGTAAACATAAAAGTGTGGAGTGAGAAATCAAGTGAAGAACAAATGAACCCTAATTTTTGCAAGAACATCATGAAACTCCATACACGATAGATACAGAGCAATTAATTGAGGGGAAACACTCTATGTAAGTGCAGAAACATGTTTGTAACTTGAAAACACATTTATGATGCATGGATCATAGAGTTCAATTTTGAGGAAGCTTGCCTTGCAAGAGGAAATCGAATCCTCAGTTGGAGATGTTACAGAAGTGTTTTGATGATCTGGACAGCTTCCTTGGACCTCAAGGATGGTGTTCCAATGATTAGAATGGATTGAAAACCTCTGGATCACTTGGCTCGACCATATCTGCAGCTTTGAAGAAAGTTTGAGCAAATGGATAGTGACTTGATGATTTTGGTGTTCCAGATGTATTTTGAGGTTATGGATCACTCATATATGATGTATGTGAGGTGTTAGGATGGTTGGTTTGAGCTGAATTGCTCTCTATCTCAAAACACGATTCTCACTTCTTTGAAAATGAAACTTTGATTCATTAAAGGAAGAGGGTGGAAAACATGTGTTGTGATGTTTTGGTGTGCTCAAATCAGTCACAAATGACTTCTATTTATAGTAGAGGAAGTTTGTTTTTTAAGGAATAGTGAATGGAGGTTAATCACTATGAGTAGCTGAGTAGCTATGTAGCCATTGACTTGGATAATTCAAAAGTGCCAAGTCTCCTCTAGCTTGACTCAATTTAATTTCTACAGGTTTGAACACTCAGAGGTTGGACTGAATATTTATTGGTTTGGATTGGCATGGCTTGGTTCATGACACCTCAATGCATTGCATTAATGTAACCTTGCCAAAATTGAATTTCAAAGTTCATGTCATGATGGATTTGCACATGCTTAAGTGGAATTCTTGACTTCTTGATCAAGTAACAAGTGAGTCATCAGAAGTTTTGTGTTTTTGGAAGATGACAAAGTTGGAAAAGTGACAAAACTTGAAGGAAGAAATTGTGTGGCATAAGTCAAGTATCCATGCTGTTGTGTAGGCAGGGTGAAAATGCCATTTTGGGAGGCTCATAACTTCTTGCTCAAGTTGAATCATGGGAGGCTCTTGTACCTTTTAGAAAGCCCCTATATCATACTTTTTATGTTTAACTTTGGTCTTGAATAATCTTTGATTATGGTGAAAAATGCCTCTAAAGTTGGACAAATCATGAGACAGATTATGTCTCAAATATTTCTAAGTGTTTGAAAAATGTTCATTTTTCATTTTTTGTGATTTTGATCAATCCATAACTCAAAATCCACGAGGATTTGGAATATGTTGTAGTTGACAATCTTGTAGTATGCAATGAGAGCTTTCATTTGAGCTTTGGATAGAAGAAAAAGGTTACTTGGATCACAAGTTATGGCCTTGCAAAGTTGGGTAAAAATCACTTTTTTCCATAACTTAGTGAAATTTTAAGTTTCTTAAGGTTGCCCCTTTTGCAAGTAACCTCATTTTTCTTCATTTTTCTTGATGGATGATGATCTAAAACATAAGTTAACATTGTTTTTTATTTGAAGAAGCCATGTTTGTCAAGAATTCTCAAAAGTCAAACTTGGTTTTGGGGTACAGTTGACTTTTTATCAGATGAATGTCAAACTTTGTGATTCCTTATGAAATCAAGTACTTGGGCTAACTCAAACCTAATGGATGAATTCCATAGGTGTTTTAGAGTGTCTTGAATCATTTCCCAAGGTTTGAGATCATGTCTTAGTCAAAAGTCAAAGATATGGTTGACTTTTTCTCAAAAACCCTAATTTGTGGTCCAGATGAATTTGAATCTTTATATTGCTCATGAACCAAGTTATTTATGTCAATTTGAACTTGTGAGAGGATTAATACAAGGGTGAATTTGAATCTTTAAAACATTCCTTGAGGTCTTGGCTCACGCCTTGCTCCAAAAGTCAACTTAGGGGTGAATTAGGTCAAGAAATCCTAATTCCTGATTTTTTATGAATGCATCCCCTGAGGCTACGTTGAACTTATGATTGGATCCATGAGGTCCCTTTGAGCTTCTTGGATCATGTTTTAAAGTATTGATTCATGCCTAGATGAAAATTTCTCTCTAGAGACCTTTGTCGACCAAAACCCTAATTTGGTGACACTGATGATTTTGAGGCTTGATCCACTTGAAATGTTGTACTCTTATGCTTGATTCTTGATGTGGGAGACCTTTTGATCCTTTATAAATTTTTGAGAGACTTCACAAGTTGAAGATCATGTCAATTATTGATTGATCCTTTGTCTGAGTGCTCTGAGAGGGTCCAAAACCCTAATTCTTGGTTGAGGTGAATGTTCAACAATCTTTGAGAGGATTGACGAGGCATGAAGGTACATCCATATTGTGGTGATGATTTGCATAATTATGGGAAATCTTGTGGTCAAAATTTAGGGTATGACAGATGCCTCTATTTAATCTTATTAGACCTGAAGGTGTGAATAGCGAAGATGTTCGGACATTCAAGGTAAAAGAGGATTAAATATCGGAATACCTGAAATTTTGACTGTGGGTGTGAATGGTAGCTATTTTTGCTCATCCATCTTATTTTACTAAGTAATTCCACTTAGAAAAGGCATAACTTCCCCTCGATCCTGGTCTTCAGCCACGGAACTGGTCTTAGTTTTTTTTCTCTTCTAAAATAACCTTCCCCTCGATTCTGGCCTTCAACCATGGAACTGGTCTTAGTTTTTTTGAAATAAACTTCCCCTCGATCCTAGTCTTCAGCCATGAAACTGGTCTCAATTTTTTTCTTGTTGTAAACCTCCCCTCGATCCTGGTTTTCAGCCACGGAACTGGTCTCAGTTTCTTCTTGTCGAGTTCTTTTCTTGACAAGGAATGCTATCTGTGAGGGCTTTTAGCAAACTTCTTGCTAGTGAGATGCCATTTGATGGAAAAAGATTTAATGTCAGACTTTTCGGGGATAACCATTTGTCTGAACTGCAAAGGTGTGCAAACTTCTCTGTTAGAGATGCCATTTTCTTGGAGATGTTACATCATACTTCCCTTCGAGACTTTTTTCGGAGAGACGCCATGTGATGTAATCCAATTTTGAGGTGCTGATGACTTCATTGAAAACAAACATTTCGGGGAGAAACGTCCGTATTGCCAAGAGTCTTTTGTCAAGAGGCTTTCTTTGGGGATTTTTCCTTAATCTAGGAAGGCAAAATATCATCTTTATTGGTGAAGAGTGAAGTTCCAAAGGTGTATATCAAAATGGCTTCTTGTCTTTCAGAGGTTCAAGTTATCAAAGTGGTCGAGGACAAATCTAATCTAGGAATAAACTGGAGAGAGATTGTTTAGACTGTAGATTTTCCTGATGTGGAAAGAACTTAGACCGGGATTTTGTCCTATCTGACATGGTAAGGAAGACTGACAACTCAATCAGAGAGAGGATGCTTATCACTTGGGGATGAGTATGACCAGAGTGATATTAATGCAACATGAGTATGAATATGAATCAATTATGCATGATGTATGTATGAAATGCTTATGCTGACAAAATAGACATGACATACAGACTGACGATGAACACAATCGGATACTCGGCCATTCTGGGAGATGGGGGTTGTAACGCCCCATTTTGTCATATTTATTTAATTGAGTCGATTTAATTATTTTTGTTTTATATTATTTTATTCTTGACTTTTATTTGACAATATATTATTTTTCATCACTGTTTATGTTTTATCGCGTTTTGAGAGCGTTTGCGAGATATTTGAGTTGAGGGGTAAAAGAGTCTTTTTAGGGGATTAGATATTTATATAAATAGAGAGAAAATAAAATAGAGAGAAAGAAAAGAGAAGATAGAAAGGAAGAGGAAAGAAAAGAGGAGAAAGAGGAAAATCGACATAACTCCGTTTCGAGCGTGATTAATCGGGTAAGGGTGAGAAGTTTCAATTATATCTTGCTTGTGTATGTATATGTGTTGTTTGTTGTAATTGTTTTGGTTGTTTCGCAACTTTTCTTATCGATTGGAATTAGGAACGATTGATATAAATCGATGTTTTCACTGATGAAATTCGATATAAACTGAGTAGAATACTTGTTGTTAGGTTTGGATCATGTTTTGGTTGATATAGTATGAATTGGAAGTGTTTGGGGTGGGAGAATGATGCTTTTGGCCTAAATGACCTATAACAGCGTTGCTGCGAATCCTAGAATTCGCAGGTTCGCACTGCGAACGGCAGCGAATAGGAGAGCGAATGCTCGCTAGAGCTTCGCACTGCGAATGTTCGCCAGCAGTTCCCACAACGAACTTTGTATACTTTTTATTCTGCCATGGTTTGTTGGGGCTTCGCACGGTGAATGTGGAAAGCGAAGGACTCGCTAGGAGCTTCGCATTGCAAACATGACAGATTTCCCGTTTTGTTTTCTTCATAACTTTTGATCCGTAAGTCGGATTGAGGCGCGGTTTGATGCGTTGGGGAGCTTATGAAATGTTCTTCCTTATAATAATGGTTTTGGGATTAGTGGCCGATTTAATTATGTCGGGAATGTGGAAACGTGTCGTTTTGTCGGCTTTTACCGTCGTAATTGTGTGTGATTGACGTGTTATCATGTGATATGCTTTTAATATGTATCGTATAACATGTATACTGTTATATGATGTGAATATATATGATGAGTGTTGGTGATGATGGTTTGTGGTCTTATGGAGAAATAAATGTGTTGTTTTGGGTTTGATTTCAATGTATGATAATGATGTTGTTGTGTGGTAAAATACATTGTTTGATTGAATATCAATGTATGTTGTTATGATGTTTGGTGGGATTGTTGTGGATTAGGATGAAAATGCATTGTTTATGTGAAACTCAATGTGTGTTAATTGGTGGCCTTATGGCAAGTAAATGCTTGGTGTGAATTGATTTCCAAATGCATGAATAATGATGATGAGATAAATTATATTGTTGATTTGTGAAGATGCATTTTATTGTCATGAGTTCTTGTATGTCAAGCATCATGATATGCATCTTGTGATGTCGCGTGCCCTAGTGGGTCTGAGCGACAGAAACGATTCCAGAGGGAATCCGCTATAACATCGTGTGCCTTATACAAAGAGGTGTGAGCGATGATTATATACAATCGTGTGCCTTATACAAAGAGGTGTGAGCGATCGGGTCGTGTGCCTTATACAAAGAGGTGTAGTGATCTATAAACGTCGTGTGCCTTATACAAAGAGGTGTGAGCCACGGGGAACATCGTTTGCCCAACGGAGAGTTACACTAAGTAAAAAGCGATGGTTCCAATAGTTCCTGAGTGGACTAGTGATGAGATTGATGGATGGATGGTACCGCATATGCATTGCATAGAGTCGTTGTGTCAGTCTCTGTGCATTTGCATAAATAATGAATGGATTGATTATGTGTGTGAATTGTGCATGGATGCATTATGTGTGGAAAATCATGAATTTATTGAGTATGCGTGAGATTTATGGTTAAATTGGTGTAATTGATGTGCATATGTGATAAATGCATTGGTTGTGGATAATATGTTTTATGCATAGATATATGCTATGTGATGTTGTGGGGTGTTCCATATGTTATGACTTTGGTGTGCCTTATGTGAGAATATGTGATTATGTTGGTATGATTGATATATGCTATATGGATTGGTATGTGATGTGTGTGGTGAGAATAATTATGCATGTGAATTTTTATGTGTTGCATATTATTATGCAATCTTGATTTAGTTGTTATTTCTCACCCTTCTGCTGTGGTTTGTTGCCCTATGAGGCAATTGCAGATTTGTGTCTCGGAGGCTTTTGTGAAGATTAGTTCTCCACCCTTTTGTCGATCTGTCTGCTCTGATACGTAACACGGGAGTCGGGGAACGCTTTTGTTATATATATGTATACATTTGTGGGATCTATTTTGTATTAACTTTGCATGAATTTTTGTATGTTATAAAACAATATATTTTGTAAAACAATTCAGTTATGGATCTTCTGCTTTATTCCATAATTGACCCTTCCTTTTGTATGGAAAAAGTTTCCCTTTGAGGTTATTCCATTTTGTGTTATGTATCAAATAAATGAGCAAGGATTGTGTTTTCTTTCCTTAAAATGTGGCATCCTTGTTTCTGTCGGAAAATAATAAATTTTTAGTACTCTGGTTTATTTATGTATTATTTATTCACGATGGGAATTAGGGGTGTTACATTAGTGGTATTAGAGCAGGTCGGTCCGTCCGGCCAAGTTGATGAGTCAGTTGGTGTGACAGTTGAATGTTGTCAATGTTGTTTGTCCCTTAGTATGTGATATGTGTGTGAAACACTGTCAATGCTTTCTGGTTTTTCTATTCCGTTGTCTGCATGAGTTAGAATGAGATAAGTGGGGGAGAAGCTGGTGCTTCTCCGAGTTGCTTCGGTTGTGTACTGTTGGTTGCAAAATTGTAAGTGTGGTTTAGACAGTGTTGTTCCCGATTCTGGAGGAAGTGCAGAGGTAAGGTTTATGTCAACTAAGGATTTGTGCCTTAGGTAGTTTTGGGCACAGGATGTAAGGAATGATATTATAGTTTGGTAAAGACGGTTTATGCCCCATCATGATTGGCGGCTGTCTATTGACAAATTGAGGAACTGATCACCCTTAATCTCTTGTTGATAGTAGACGGAATTATGTTGGATGGAATAGACATGTCTTTTCGGCTTTGATAGTGTGTGAAATGAATTGTTTGGAATTAAGAAAACGATTACGGATTGTTTTGTTGAATCGATGAAGATTCTTATATCGGAAGATGAGATGGATTAGAGGTTTTGGTATATTGGTCCAGTTGGTAAGTCATTGGGAGAGAACGATTGGGTATCGTTAATGGTTGTTCTCCGAGAGTAGAGTGTAAACTTAAATTAGACGAAGGTGAATAGTTGAGGTTTATATCTGCTAAGTAAGTAGGAAACTCTTAGGAGATGGGACTAAGAGGTTGGTCTTGTTTGTGATGCTAGTGTTCTGGAAATTGGCAGGAAAGTCACAATGATAGGCCGTCAGTTGTGCATTTCAGATGTGTTTTGGATGAAACATTAGTGTGTTGACTTGAAGAGGTCCAGCATGGTTGGTAAGGAAAAGGATGATAGCAGGAGGTTGCGTGTTAACCAGTGAGTAGTATGGAAACTTGCGGTTGTGTTCTGGATAGCTTGAGTTTTGAATTGTGACGAATCGCAAACGATTTGAAGTTCCTTGATGGTATTGAGACTATGGAAAGTAAAACTTAGAGTTTTGGTGAGTGTTGGAGTTTTTAAAGTTTTAGGGCATTAATGGAAATCTTGAGCGAACCCTTAGGTGTGGATGTAATATTTGAGAGTTCTTTTTGGTTGGTTGTTGCTACATGTTGGGATTTATGGAATTTGAACTGTTAAGAGAAGAAATTTTGTATGGATTACTGACAGTTGAATACGGTAACGATTGAGAATAAGTGTCCACTTTCATGAATAGATAACTGAATTGGTTTGGAATGTTTGATAAGAGTGGTGAAGTGGGTGAGTTGAGGCTTTGATTGATTTATTGTGACTGGTTATGTCTGTTATCATCGGGATAGGCTGTTATTCACTCGGTTAAGCTTGCATGTGAGTAACCAGTTACCCAGTGAAAATTTTTGCAAAAGCTTTAAGAATTAATATATTTTGGAATTTTGTTGGGCATTACAACGTACAGTGATAGTATTTGGTGTTAGTAATGTGTCTGTAATGTTTGTGTAGTAGAGGAATCGTATCTTCCATATTTATTTGGATAAGTTCGTAGTGGTTTTGGATTGAGGATATTCAGGTCTGTTATAAACTCAGAGGAAGAACAGGTAGAATGGTTGAGATTCGAATTACAAGTGATGAAAAGAGACGAAATTTTATGCTAAGTTATTCGAGTGAGAATTTTGGTTGAAAAAGGTTAGTTTTCTTGGATATGTTATTTCAGATGAGGGTATGGTTATGGATCCATCGGCAGTAGATGCAGTTCTACAATGAGAGGCTCCGAAGTTGGTTAGGGAGATCAAAATATTTTTGGACTTTAGTTGGTTATTACCGAAGGTTGTGGAAGGTTTTTCTAGGTTAGCATTTTCGTTATAACAGATGACTTGTAAAAGGTAAGTCGGTTGCTTTGGATGTTCATTGTGAGGAAGTTTGACAGGGTTAAAGTAGAGTTTGTCTACGGCTTCAGTTTTGATTATGTGCGATCCTGATAAATCGTTTGTGAGGGATTGGGATGTGTCTTTGAGGAGTTTAGTCAGTGTGTTAATGCAGGAGGATAAGGTCGTAGCTTATGCTTTATGACAATTGAGGATTCATAAGAGGATCTATACTATTCTGGATTTGGAATTGGTTGCGGTTGTATTGTGTTGGAAAATTTGGAGGTATTATCTTTATGGATCTAGATTCGAAGTGTTTAGTAATCACAAGAGTTTAGAGTACTTGTTTGATCTGAAGGAATAGAGTATGAGAAAATGGGGGTGGTTAGAATTCGTGTCGAGTTATGAATTTGACTTGGATTATCCTTCGGGAAAAGTTAACGTCGTGCGTGGTGAGTTAAATCGAAAGTTTTTATACATGTCTGTTTTGATGGTGAGAGAATTAGAATTATTTGAGCAGTTCAGAGACTTGTGTCTGGTGTGTGAGATAACACAGTAGAGTGTGCGGTTGGGTATATTAAAGGCGAACAATGATTTTTTGGTGAATATGAGAAAGAGTTAGACTTTGGGCATGAAATTGGTAGTTTTGATGGTTACGAGTAATCAGAGTGCGCATCGAAAGCGTGATGTGGCACAATTCATATATAAGTGTGTGACTTGTAAGAGTTCGAAGATTCAACATAATAACTATGTAAGAATGAGGAGACCATTGGACGTTCCGGAATAGGAGTGTTAGGTGAAAGGTTTAAATATTATTCATGGGCTACTATGTAGATGGAGGTTTTGGTTGTATGTTCGATTAGTGAATTGTAGCAGTGTTGTAATGATGTTGTGTGACAAGAATGTTGGTATGGTGGTTATGTAGATGTTGTTGAAACGATGTTGGGTCGTGGAACTTTATGTTCTTGTTTGTGTTGTGGTCTCGTTTCCATCGTGATGGTTCGAGTGCGAGTAGCTAATTCCTGTGTGGGGGATTAGGGGAGTGTTACCTGGGTGTTGGTAACATGGTTTTCTTTGAGTCGTGAGTTGGTCGTCAGGTGCATTGTACGAGCTTTACATCTTGTCGTTGTAGTTGTCGTCATTGTCGTGTCGTTGTAGTAGTTGTTGTTAGCGAGGTGGTTTGTCAGTTTGTGTTATTCGTGGTGTGTCTTTGGTTGGCATGTCGGTTTGTTAGTCAGATCCGAGAGTCGTATCCGGAGTTGTTCGTCTCAGTTATATTTTCGAGGACGAAAATGTCTAAGTGGGGGAGAATTGTAACGCCCCATTTTGTCGTATTTATTTAATTGAGTCGATTTAATTATTTTTGTTTTATATTATTTTATTCTTGACTTTTATTTGACAATATATTATTTTTCATCCCTGTTTATGTTTTATCGCGTTTTGAGAGCGTTTGCGAGATATTTGAGTTGAGGGGTAAAAGAGTCTTTTTTGGGGATTATATATTTATATAAATAGAGATTAGAGAGAAATAGAGAGAAAAGAAAATAGAGAGAAAGAAAAGAGAAGATAGAAAGGATGAGGAAAGAAAAGAGGAGAAAGAGGAAAATCGACATAACTCCGTTTCGAGCGCGATTAATCGGGTAAGGGTGAGAAGTTTCAATTATATCTTTCTTGTGTATATATATGTGTTGTTTGTTGTAATTATTTTGGTTATTTCACAACTTTTCTTATCGATTGGAATTAGGAACGATTGATATAAATCGATGTTTTCACGGATGAAATTCGATATAAACTGAGTAGAATACTTGTTGTTAGGTTTGGATCATGTTTTGGTTGATATAGTATGAATTGGAAGTGTTTGGGGTGGGAGAATGATGATTTTGGCCCAAATGACCTATAACAGCGCTGCTGTGAATCCCAGAATTCGCAGGTTCGCACTGCAAACGACAGTGAATAGGAGATCGAATGATCGCTAGAGCTTCGCACTGCGAATGAGGAGGCGAATGTTCGCCAGCAGTTCGTACATCGAACTTTGTATCCTTTTTCTTCTGCCATGGTTCGTTGGGGCTTCACACGGCGAATGTGGAAAGCGAAGGACTCGCTAGGAGCTTCGCATTGCGAACATGACAGATTTCCCGTTTTGTTTAATTCATAACTTTTGATCCGTAAGTCGGATTGATGCGCGGTTTGATGCGTTGGGGAGCTTATGAATTGTTCTTCCTTATAATAATGGTTTTGGGATTAGTGGCCGATTTAATTATGTCAGGAATGTGGAAACGTGTCGTTTTGTCAGTTTTTATCGTCGTAATTGTGTGTGATTGACGTGTTATCATGTGATATGCTTTTAATATGTATCGTATAGCTTGTATGCTATTATATGATGAGTGTTGGTGATGATGGTTTATAGTCTTATGGAGAAATAAATGTGTTGTTTTGGGTTTGATTTTAATTTATGATAATGATGTTGTTGTGTGGTAAAATACATTGTTTGATTGAATATCAATGTATGTTGTTATGATGTTTGGTGGGATTGTTATGGATTATGATGAAAATGCATTGTTTATGTGAAATTCAATGTGTGTTAATTGGTGGCCTTATGGCAAGTAAATGCATGGTGTGAATTGATTTCCAACTGCATGAATAATGATGATGAGATAAATCATATTGTTGATTTGTGAAGATGCATTTTATTGTCATGAGTTCTTGTATGTCAAGCATCATGATATGCATCTTGTGATGTCGTGTTCCCTAGTGGGTGTGAGCGATGAAACGATTCCAGAGGGAATCTGCTATAACATCGTGTGCCTTATACAAAGAGGTGTGAGCGATGATTATAGACGATCGTGTGCCTTATACAAAGAGGTGTGAGCGATCGGGTCGTGTGCCTTATATAAAGAGGTGTGAGCTATCCATAAACGTCGTGTGCCTTATACAAAGAGGAGTGAGCGACGGGGAACATCATTTGCCCGACGGGGAGTTACACTAAGTAACAAGTGATGGTTCCAATAGTTCCTGAGTGGACTAGTGATGAGATTAATGGATTGATGGTACCGCATATGCATTGCATAGAGTCGTTGTGTCGGTCTCTATGCATTTGCATAAATCATGAATGGATTGATTATGTGTGAGAATTATGCATGGATGCATTATGTGTGGAAAATCATGAATTGATTGAGTATGCGTGAGATTTATGTTTGAATTGGTGTAATTGATGTGCATATTAGATAAATGCATTGGTTGTGGATAATATGTTTTATGCATAGATATATGCTATGTGATGTTGTGGGGTGTTCCATATGTTATGACTTTGGTGTGCCTTATGTGAGAATATGTGATTATGTTGGTATGATTGATATATGCTATATGGATTGGTATGTGATGCGTGTGGTGAGAATAAATATGCATGTGAATTTTTATGTGTTGCATATTATTATGCAATCTTGATTTAGTTGTTATTTCTCACCCTTCTGCTGTGGTTTGTTGCACTATGAGGCAATTGCAGATTTGTGTCTCGGAGGATTTTGTGAAGATTAGTTCTCCACCCTTTTGTCAGTCTGTCTGCTCTGATACGTAACACGGAAGTCGGGGAATGCTTTTGTTTTATATATATGTATACATTTGTGGGATCTATTTTGTATTAACTTTGCATGAATTTTTGTATGTTATAAAACAATATATTTTGTAAAACAATTCAGTTATGGATCTTCCGCTTTATTCCATAATTGACCTTTCCTTTTGTATGGAAAAAGTTTCCCTTTGAGGTTATTCCATTTTGTGTTATGTATCAAATAAATGAGCAGGGATTGTGTTTTCTTTCCTTAAAATGTGGCATCCTTGTTTCTGTCAGAAAATAATAAATTTTTAGTACTCTGATTTATTTATGTATTATTTATTCGCGATGGGAATTGGGGGTGTTACAGGGGTACCTTTGGAGATTTTGAAAGTATTACTTTTGTTTGGGCACGGGGATCCCTGCGTTTGTCTTGGTTTCTGGAGGTACAAACCTGTTATGGATAGCAATCTTTTCTTGTTTTTCAGGGGTAGACCCTACTGGGAAGAAAAACCAATAATTGGTTCTCTGAGGTAAAAGCTCCATTGGGGATGTCAGATGGGACATTCTGTCTGAAGCAGTTGATCCTTTATTTAAGGTGTACTGATCACAAGGAGTAATTTGATTCTATATTTTGAAGTTTGATCACTTTCGAAGAAGTCATCGATGTTCCTTTTGGTGTTCAGTAATCGAAAAGAAATTGCCATCTTTATTTCAAAAGCAGAAGTAAATTTGAAAACAAAAGTAAATTCATTTTTTTGTTTCAAGAATGTTAATCAAATAAAAAATTCATTTTGCAAAGCAGAATAAATAAGAATCGCAAACAAAAGGCACAAGGGCTCAAATTTTTATTTGTAGAATGGTAATCAGCCAAGCGAGTGATCCCGTGGAGCATTAAAAAGTTTAGAAAATGGTAATTTAATGGGAAAGGGGCTACATTGAAACATAACGACCGTTATCCTTCCACCAACTTTGAATTTTGTACATTCTGAGCTTCTGTCGAAGGTGACCTCTGATTGAGGATTTCTCGACAAATGATGTTAGTTCTGTATTGGCAGCAATTTTGCTAAAACAAAGTGGTTCATCAAGATGTCTTACTTGATGTCTTGACATGTTGTTTCTAACATTCTGCAGACGGTGTTTCTCATTATTGCAGGACTTTGTGCATGATGTCAAACACGATGTCCTAACATCTGTTCACAGAACATTCTGTTGAGAATGTTATGATTTATTTGTTGCGCTCTTTTTGCAATCTGTTGTGCTTTTATTCAGTAATTGCGTGCGAAAATCTTGGAGTATCTTTAAATTGAAGCAAGCAATTTCTGTGATTTTTTGAAGAATGGGTTGTTGCTATTTTCTTGCAAAAAGATATGGAGAATAACTAGCTTTAATTATTAATTGAATCAAAGATCTGCTAATGCCCAAGCCCAAGGAGTTTATTACTATTTAAAGATGTTCAACCCTAATTGCTGATGAGGGAGAATAAGTCATTGAAAGATGCGTTCGAGTTTTAGGGTTTAACCATTGTATTGTTTTTGTGAGCCATTCATTCATCTGTTTGATGCCTGAATTGGACTGGTTAGTTGAGTTGTAATTTGTCCACTCTAAGCTTTTAAGTACGAGTGCTTTGTTCTTGATTGAAGCTTTTAAGCAAGATCAAGCTTTGTATTTGAAGTGTGTTCTTCTCTTTAGTATTGTTCTGTAGTTATCACTGCATGTGATTGAGGGGGAGTGAGAGGTGTCTCTTGTCTAAGTGTCTTAGATAGAAATCTCACAGGTAGAGATTAAATGAGAAGATTGTAAACTGGAGTGTGTTTACTAAGAGTCTTCAAACTAATTTTGTTTAGTGGATTTCCTTCCTGGCTTGGTAGCCCCCAGACGTAGGTGTGATTGCACCGAACTGGGTTAACAATTGCTTGTGTCTCTTTGCTATTGTTTACTGTTTTTATATCATTCTTATATTGATCATTGTTCAGATATTAGTGTCGTGACATCTATTTTGACATCTCATATCTGATACCAGAATTTCAATTTGCATCAGAGCAGGCACCCTGTTCTGTTTCTGGGTGAGATCTAGGGACAACTTTTTTTGGTACTATGGATAAGGAAGGAGGATTTATGAATAGACCACCCATCTTGGATGGATCTAACTATGATTATTGGAAACCACGCATGGTGGCCTTCTTGAAATCATTGGATCGTAAGGCCTGGAAAGCTGTCTTAAAAGGATGGAAACATCCTGTCATTATTGGGAAAGATGGAAAAGAAACATCTGATCTGAAACTTGAGGAAGGATGGACTAAGGAGGAGGATGAACTGGCTCTTGGAAACTCTAAAGCATTGAATGCTTTATTCAATGGAGTTGATAGAAACATATTCAGATTGGTGAACACTTGTGAGATAGCTAAAGATGCTTGGGACATACTCAAAACTACTCATGAAGGTACTTCCAAAGTAAAGATGTCAAGACTTCAACTGCTGACTACCAAGTTTGAAAACTTAAAGATGAAGGAAGATGAGAGCATACATGACTTCCACATGAATATTCTTGAAATAGCCAATGCTTCAAGTGCCCTAGGTGAAAGGATGTCTGATGAAAAGCTGGTAAGAAAAATTCTCAGATCTCTTCCAAAGAGATTTGACATGAATGTGACTGCCATAGAAGAAGTTCAAGATATCAGCAAGATGAGGGTTGAGAATTTGTTGGATCTCTTCAAACATTTAAACTATGAATAAGTGACAGATCTGAAAAGAAAGCCAAGAGCATAGGATTTGTTTCCAATACTGAAGATGATGAGAAGGAGAGTACCTTGGATGGTGATGAAAGCCTATCTAATGCTATAGTTCTGCTAGGAAGACAGTTTAACAAGGTGAAGAAGAGAATAGACATAAAGTCAAGATCAAATGTCAAGAATAACTCATCTGACATTAGTAGGTCCAATGATGGTGGAAGGAGAACAAGGTCTGAAGAAAAATCCACTCAAGGAAAAGGAATTCAGTGCCATGGTTGTGTGGGATTTGGTCACATGAGAGCTGAATGTCCTACTTACCTCAAGAAACAAAAGAAAAGCCTAGCTATCTCCTGGTCTGATGAGGACTCTGAAAGTGAAATTGAAGAAGAATCTGTTAAACATGTAACTGCCTTGACTAGAAGATGTGTCTCTGATGAAGATTCTAGTGATGATGAATTGACCTTTAAATAACTTGCAGCTTCCTACAAAAAGTTGTGTCTCAGAAGTGAAGAAGTATGTCTTGAAGGGGAGAAACAGAAGAAACTTATCATTCAACTGAAGGCTGAAAAAGTTGAGCTAGAGAATGAAGTCATGTTGTTGAACTCCAAACTTGATCAAATGACCAAGTCTGTCAGAATGCTGAACAGTGGAACTGACACATTGGATGAAATCCTTCAGAGTGGAAAAATGGCAGGTGATCTTACTAGGTTGGGATTTAAGGGAGAGAAGAAATCGTCATCAGATAATAGTCATTTTGGACCTAAACGTAACATGTCACATCAGATGTCTCAACATCATGGGAGAAAACATGTATCTGAACCTAAACATAATATGCCTCAACATCATAGGAGTGGTCATTCCAACCACTTAAGAGGAAGATTCCAAAGATGGAGATGTCATTACTGTGGGCGTTTTGGTCACATAAAACCTTTTTGCTTCAGACTCTATGGATATCCTAAACCTACTCCTCAACCTAGGTCAAATACAAACATTTCTACTAATGAAAGACAATGGGTTCCCAAGACTGCTGCTACCAGCCTGATAGCTCACATGTCTCTCAGAGTCTCAGATAAGGGGGATATATATTTTGATAGTGGTTGTTCTAGACACATGACAGGGATTAAGAATTTGTTGGTTCACAACAAATCTCACTCCACAAGCTATGTGACTTTTGGTGATGGAGCCAAGGGTGAAATCAAGGGAGTTGGAAAGTTGAACTACTCAGGAGTTCCAGACCTTGATAATGTGCTGCTGGTAAAAGGGTTTATTGTAAATTTGATCAGCATCAGTCAACTGTGTGATCAAGGATTCGATGTCAACTTCACCAAATCTGAATATTTGGTTACAAATGAAAAGAATGAAGTGATCATGAAGGGAGTCAGATCTAAGGATAACTACTACTTATGGGTTCCTCTAGATTCTAGTCACTCATCTATTTGTGCTCTTGCTACAGATGATGAAGTGAAGTTGTGGCACCAAAAACTTGGTCATCTACAACTAAAAGGTATGAAAAGAATCATCTCCATGGAAGCTGTCAGAGAATACCTAAGCTAAAGATTGAAGAAGGAAGGGTATGTGGTGAATGTCAAATTGGAAAGCAAACCAAGATGTCACATCAGAAGATTAAACATCTCACTACTTCAAAAGTGTTGGAACTACTTCACATGGATTTGATGGGGCCTATGCAAGTGGAAGGTCTTGGTAGGAAGAAGTATGCCTATGTGGTTCTTGATGATTTCTCCAGATATACTTGGGTGAGTTTTATTAGAGAAAAATCTGAAGTGTTTGATGTATTCAGAGAGATTTACTAAAGACTCCAAAGAGAAAAGGAGAGTAATATTGTTAGAATCAGAAGTGATCATGGGAAGGAATTTGAAAATCACAAATTTGCTGAATTCTGTTCCTCTGAAGGGATTGGCCATGAATTCTCTTCTCCCATTATTCCACAACAAAATGGAATTGTGGAACGAAAGAATAGAACTATCCAGGAATCAGCTAGAGCTATGATTCATCCCAAGAAACTGCCTTACCATTTCTGGGCTGAAGCTATGAACACTGCCTGTTATGTTCATAATAGAGTGACCCTAAGAACAAGAACCACTACTACGCTGTATGAGATATGGAAGGGAAGAAAACCTACTATTAAATACTTCCATGTGTTTGGTAGCAAATGCTATATCTTGGCAGATCGTGAACAAAGAAGAAAGATGGATCCAAAAAGTGATGAAGTAATATTCTTGGGCTACTCTACTAACAGCAGAGCCTACAGAGTGTTCAACTCCAGAACTAAGGTTATGATGGAGTCCATAAATGTTATTGTTGATTATTTGCATAAGGAGGCTGATGTTCTAGAGGATGTTGGAACATTCCTTGATACATCTACATAAAATTTAGACAAAAATGTTGATCCCAATCCTACTATTGCAGAATCTAATTCTGAGCCAGTAAACAAAGGACCTTCCATCAGAATTCAGAAGGATCATCCTAGAGACCTTATCATAGGTGATCCAAATGAGGTAGTCACTACCAGATCAAGAGAAGTCATCACAAGCTCTTGTTTTGTGTCAAAAATTGAACCCAAAAATATCAAGGAAGCTTTAACTGATGAATTCTGGATTAATGATATGCAAGAAGAGCTAGGGCAATTCAAAAGAAATGAAGTATGAGAGCTGGTTCCAAGACCTGAAGGAACAAATGTGATTGGAACAAAATGGGTTTACAAGAACAAGTCAGATGAAAAAGGTGTGGTCACAAGAAATAAAGATAGACTGGTTGCTCAGGGATATGCTAAAATTGAAGGGGTTGACTTTGATAAAACTTTTGCTCCTGTTGCTCGTCTTGAATCTATCATATTGCTATTAAGAGCTTCTTGCATCTTGAGGTTCAAGCTGTTTCAGATGGATGTCAAGAGTGCCTTTTTGAATGGTTATCTAAGTGAGGAAGTTTATGTGGAACAACCTAAGGGATTCATTGATCCAACCTATCCTGCACATGTTTATTGGTTGAAGAAAGCTCTATATGGTTTGAAACAAGCTCCAAGAGCGTGGTATGAGAGACTTACTGAATTTCTTGTTGAGCATGGATACAGAAAAGGTGGCATAGATAAGACTCTTTTTGTCAAAGATGAAGCAGGGAAACTCATGGTTGCTCAAATTTATGTTGATGATATTGTGTTTGGTGGGATGTTAGATAAGATGGTTAAACATTTTGTTCAACAAATGCAGTCTGAATTTGAGATGAGTCTTGTTGGTGAGTTAACTTATTTTCTTGGGTTGCAAGTCAGGCAGATGGAAGACTCTATATTTCTATCTCAGAGTAAATATGCCAAGAACATAGTTAAGAAGTTTGGGATGGAGAATGCCAGTCACAAAATAACACCTGCTCCTACTCATCTGAAGTTGTCTAAAGATGAAAATGGTGTTAATGTGGACCAAAGTTTATATAGGAGTATGATAGGAAGCCTACTTTATCTTACAGCTAGCAGGTCTGACATTGCTTTTGCTGTAGGTGTTTGTGCTAGATATCAAGCTGAACCCAAAGTGAGTCATATCAATCAAGTCAAGAGAATTCTGAAATATGTAAATGGAACATGTGATTATGGTATGCTATACACACATGGATCTGGCTACACTTTATCTGGATATTGTGATGCTGATTGGGCTGGAAGTGCTGATGATAGGAAAAGCACTTCAGGAGTTTGCTTCTTCTTAGGGAACAATCTTATATCATGGTTTAGCAAGAAGCAAAATTGTGTCTCTCTATCTACTGCTAAAGCAGAGTATATAGCAGCTGAAAGTAGTTGTTCTCAACTAGTGTGGATGAAACAAATGCTCACTGAATATAATGTCACACAGGATGTCATGACATTGTATTGTGGCAATTTGAGTGCTATAAACATATCCAAGAACCCTATTCAACATAGCAGGACCAAACACATTGATGTTCGTCATTATTTCATAAGGGAACTTGTAGAAGACAAGGTTATTACTCTAGAACATGTTGCCACAGAGAAGCAGTTAGCTGACATTTTCACTAAGGCTTTGGATGCAAGTCAATTTGAAATCTTAAGAGGAACATTAGGCATTTGTATTTATGAAGATCTGTAGCAATTAATGGCGTGTGGGAAACTTTCATTGAAATTTAAAAATTTAAAAAGCCATTTACTATTTTGTGGAAATATCATTTACTTCCTTTTAAGTTTCCAACAAATGCAGCACCCCTACCATAGGCAATCATTTTATCACATTGTTCCCACGCGCTACATCCATCTTGCTCCTTACGTGCTCAGTTCTTTCACCTTCCCTCTCAGAAAAAGAAGTCTTTCTACTCCAAGTTCAAGCATTTGCAAGAAGTTTACGATGTCTCAACAATATTCTTCTTCGTCCAAGAACTCTCCTGCTAAAAATCCTACCCCCTTCGAAATCTAGGGTTTCTTCAGAAGGTATCTCTCCTGAAGTTGTTCTTGACATTGCTACGTTATCCATGATTCCCCATTCTGAAATTTAAAAGACAAGGCCCAGCAAACTGCATGTAAGAAGTTCCAAACTTACACCTGAAGGTAACTCCTCTAAAACCACTGTTGAGTCTTCTTATGATCATAGGGAAGGTAGTAAGTATGTGGATAGAACCATTAAAAGTATTGTCACTGGACTGTTGTATGGTGATTGTAAGGTTCCTGGGATTTCGATCCCACTTGCTCAAATTAATGTTGTCCCCACTTTAAATGAGAATCAAAGTGAGGAAAGGGATGATGATACTTCAAATTCTGAGAAAGATAACACAGAAGAAAATCTTCACACACTGGCTAGCTCTGTGTTGGTAAATGCTGGAACTGTGGTTGCCCAAGATGTTGAAACATCTTCGGCAAAGAAAAGCTCTCCTACCAAGAGTAATGATCCTGACCCTAAGGAAAAGGAGCATGCAAAGGCTACCAATATTGTGAATGTTGATGACCTGTCAGACAATGACCTGATTGCTTATGTGAACCCTGGGATGGTCAAAAGATTGAGGACCAGAAGAGGAATAACTACTGTTGAGAAAACTCCTGCTAGGAGTACTAAGAAGAAACCTGCTGTTAGCCCTTCAAAATCATGGAGCAAGGTGGCCACCAGCTCCAAGAAAAGGAAGGCTAGGTCTGACACTGATTCAGACTTTGATGTTGAAGAAGATGTCCAAGATATCACTCCTGTGAAAAAGACTGTGTTAAAAAGGATTTCTGGAATAGTCCCTGATGTTCCTTTGGATAACATCTCCTTCCACTATGCTGATAGTGTTCAAAGGTGGAAGTATGTTTATCAAAGAAGGATAGCACTGGAGAGAGAGTTAGGGAAAGGCGCTTTGGAGTGTAAGGAGGTAATGTCTTTGATTGAGCATGCTGGATTGATGAAGATAGTGACCAAGTTTTCAAAATGCTATGATGTGCTAGTGAAGAAGTTTATAGTCAACATTCCTGTTGATTGTAATGATAAGAATAGTAAGGATTTCAAAAAGGTGTATGTTAGAGGAAAGTGAGTGGAATTATCTCCTATCATAATCAACAAGTACCTTGGCGTAAATGAAGATGATCAATGTGAGCTGGAAGCTCCTGATAATCAGGTGTGCAAAACTATCACAACTAATCAGGTTGAAGGTTGGCCTATGAAACACAAGTTATCTGCTGGCCTACTAAGTGTTAAATATGTTATTTTGCATAGGATAGGTGCTGCTAACTGGGTCCCCACAAATCACACTTCCACTATTTCTGTTGGTTTGGGAAGGTTTATATATGCTGTTGAGACTAAGAAGAGTTTTGATTATGGTTCCTTGATATTTGATCAGACTATGAAGCAAGCTGGCACTTTTGCTGTGAAGATGCCCATTGCCTTCCCCTCCCTTATCTGTGGCATTATTTTAAATTAGCACCCTGGTATCCTATCTCATTCTGATGTTGTTTGCAAAAGGGGGTCTGCCTTGTCCCTTCACTATAAATTGTTTGAAGGTCAACATGTCCCTGATATTGTCATGACATCTGCCTCTACTTCACACCAGCCCACAAACAAGTCTGGGGTAATTTCTAAGTTGGTAGAAGCCTACAAGGAACTGGATGAGGTTATTAGAGTCAATACTGAAAGAAAATTGAAGTTTGAAAGAATGATCATGACTCTTAGAATGGCTGAAGGTGATACTGTTGAGGATGCAAATGAGAAAGAAGATTCTGAGGAAGGTGGTTCTGGTGAGTGTGATGGAAATGCAGAGGGGGATGAAGACAATTCCGAGAGTGAAGACTCTGCTGGTTCTAGAGATGCTCTAGTGATCTGTTCATGAAGTTTTTTGTTGTTGTTATTTTGGTTCTTTTTCTGGATTTATTTTGGCACCCTTGTGTGCTTGAATTATGTTTTGGTTTTCTGGTGGCACTCTTGTGTGCATAATCTTAATTTTGAAGATGTTTGTACTGCTCTTTTGATGACAGCTTCTATATGATAATTTTAGCTATGTTTGTTATGGAATTTTCTATCTGATGTTTGTCTAATTATGGCTAAAAAGGGGGAGAGTAGGTTAGTAGTTTTTTTTCTGTGTGTGCAGCTGGTTTTCTTGGTTTTCTTTGCTGGTTTTCTTTGCTCCTTAGCTTGAGGGGGAGTTTCTGGTTATCTTGGAATGTTAGATGTGTTTGTGTGTTGCTTCTGCTGCAGGGATATCTGTTCATTGTTGGTGCTATAGTGTTTTAGCCAAAATTTTCCAAAGGGGGAGTTTGTTAGTTCTGTATTGGCAGCAATTTTGCTAAAACAAAGTGGTTCATCAAGATGTCTTACTTGATGTCTTGACATGTTGTTTCTAACATTCTGCAGATGCTGTTTCTTAGTATTGCAGGACTTTGTGCATGATGTCAAACACGATGTCCTAACATCTGTTAACAGAACATTCTCTTGAGAATGTTATAATTTATTTACTGCACTCTTTTTGCAATCTGTTGTGCTTTTATTCAGTAATTGCGTACGGAAATCTTGGAGTATCTTTAAATTGAAGCAAGCAATTTCTGTGATTTTTTGAAGAATAGGTTGTTGCTATTTTCTTGCAAAAAGATATGGAGAATAATTAGCTTTAATTATTAATTAAATCAAAGATCTGCTAATGCACAAGCCCAAGGAGTTTATTACTATTTAAAGATGTTCAACCCTAATTGCTGATGAGGGAGAATAAGTCATTGAAAGCTGCATTTGAGTTTTAGGGTTTAAGCATTGTATTATTTTTGTGAGCCATTCATTCATCTGTTAGATGCTTGAATTGGACTGGTTAGTTGAGTTATAATTTGTCCACTCTAAGCTTTTAAGTACGAGTGCTTTGTTCTTGATTGAAGCTTTAAAGCAAGATCAAGCTTTGTATTTGAAGTGTGTTTTTATCTTTAGTATTGTTCTGTAGTTATCACTGTATGTGATTGAGGGGGAGTGAGAGGTGTCTCTTGTCTAAGTGTCCTAGATAGAAATCTCACAGGTAGAGATTAGGTGAGAAGATTGTAAACTGGAGTGTGTTTACTAAGAGTCTTCAAAATAATTCTGTTTAGTGGATTTCCTTCCTGGCTTGGTAGCCCCCAGACGTAAGTCTGATTGCACCGAACTGGGTTTATAATTGCTTGTGTCTCTTTGCTATTGTTTACTATTTTTATATCATTCTTATATTGATCATTGTTCAGATATTAGTGTCGTGACATCTATTTCAACATCTCGTATCTGATACCAGAATTTCAGATGATGTTACCGCTGAGGCGTCAATCTTGTCGAATATAGTTACTTGCCATAAATCCCTAATTTTTGCCTGGATTGCCTTTTCAAGTTTTCAATCCACTGGGATGATCATTATTTATGTCTTTAATTTTTGCATGGACCGCCCTTTCGGGTTTTCAATCCAACGAGACGTTATTTTTATTTAGGTGAAGTATTTCTTGACTACATCAACATTTGTGGGGTAGGTAAACTCCTCTTCATCCATGGTTGCGAGTCTCAAGGCACCGCCTGAGAAGGATTTCTTAACAACGTAGGGGCCATCGTAATTTGGAGTCCACTTGCCCCTGGAATCAGCAAAGAATCATCTTCATGGAAGCTGTCAGAGGAATACCTAAGCTAAAGATTTCTTAACAACGTAGGTCTCCTTCCCTGAAGACACGGGGTCGGACTTTTTTCTCAAATGCCTTCTTCATTCTTTGCTGATATAACTGACCATGGCATAAAGTCGTCATTCTCTTTTCTTCGATGAGGTTCAGTTCATTATGTCGGTTTTGACACCATTCAGCTTCTGTTAACTTGGCTTCCATCAATATTGTCATTGATGGGATCTCTACTTCTATGGGGAGCACTGCTTCCATGCCATATACTAGGGAAAAGGGGGTTGCCCCTGTTGAAGTTCAGACGGATGTACGATAACTGTGAAGAGCAATGGGTAGCATCTCGTGCCAATCTTGGTAGGTTACAACCATCTTCTGAATGATTCACTTAATGTTCTTATTAGTTGCTTCTACTGCTCCTTTCATTTTAGGCCGGTAGGGAGACGAGTTATGGTGTTCGATCTTGAACTCAGCACATAACTCTTTCATTATTTTGTTATTTAGGTTCGATCCATTATCCGTAATAATCTGGCTTGGAACACCATAACGACAGATAAGATTGTTTTTGATAAATCGGACCACTACTTGTCTGGTTATATTGGTGTATGAGACTCCTTCGACCCACTTGGTGAAGTAGTCAATGGCTACCAGAATGAACCGATGTCCGTTTGAGGCTTTGGGCTTGATCATGTCAATCATGTCGATTCCCCATATAGAAAAAGGCCATGGAAAAGAAAGAACTTTGAGATGCATTGGCAGTACATGGATTTTGTCGGCGTATATCTGACACTTGTGACATTTCTTCATGTACTTGTAGCAATCGGATTCCAGTGTTAGCCAATAATATTCTGCTCTCAGAATTTTTCTTGCCATTGTGTGTCCATTGGCATGAGTGCTGAAGGAGCCTTAATGAATCTCTTTCATTAACACGTTTGCTTCTAGTCTGTCAACGCATCTGAGCAAAACCATGTTGAAGTTTCTTTTGTAGAGTACATCATTTTTCAAAAAGAAGTTGCTAGCCAGTCTTCTGAGAGTCTTCCTATCTTTTCTTGATGCCTCAAGTGGGTATTCTTGTTTTTGAAGGAAACACTTGATACCATGATACCATGGTTTGTCATATATGACTGCTTCAATCGCGAAGATGTAAGCGGGCCTATTGAAGATGGCTGGTTTATACCGGAGTGAATCGCATACTCAAAGATAACTCAAAGTCACCACCGAACTTTATTTAGTCCCAAAGGACAGGGAAAATGTCGATAAAACTCAAGGGGAAGAGAAACGGGAACGGGGGTCGGTTATGAGAAAGGAAGGTACTAGTACCTTACGCATCCGTCATACTCAACGGGAACTATTTTGCTTGCTTCTAGACTTGGAATGGTTATATATCTAAAGGCTTTTAGCTAAAAGAAGAGGAAAGAGAGAAGAGAAAAAGAAAAGAAAGAAAGAAAGAAAGTGCTTGCGGAGGATTGGGGCCCTCGTGCCTACGTACCCTCATAGTGCAATGAGGAAATCGGAGCACCGTAGTTCATGGAACCAGGGACAGAGTCAGGAGGATGGAAGAAGGTGGAATGATGGAAGTGTGCTCGCCAAGATCGTCGCGTTCTCGTGCCTACGTATCATACATTCGAATGAATGCAGAATCAAAGCTTCCGTAGTTCTGGGAACTAAGACGGAAAAGGAAAAGGAAAACGGTGTCAAAGCCAAGAGCGAAAGAAAGGAGGAAACTCCGATGGGGATTCCGAAGAACATGGTGTCAAAACCAAGAAAGAAGTGCAAAGGAAAGACAGTAATTGTGCTAAGGATAAAGTGCAAGAATGGTGTCGAAACCAAGAAGATAAAGGATCAAAAGAATAATAGAAACTCCACTGGGGAGTAAGAGAACAAAACGACAGTGTTGGGGACCAGAGGGTAACCCTACTGGGACACACATAAAGGGATGGTGTCAAAACCAAGAGAATAAGGAAACTCGGTATGTTAACTGACTGGCAATAGCGGCAAAATCGTGAGTGTAAGCTATTGATTAACTTAACTCAAGAAGCAAGAGTCGCCACCGCACTTTTATTTTATCCAAAAAGGGAAAGGAAAAAGAGCGAATAAAACCTACACAAGCTCTACAACGAGAACAAGTGAAGAGAGTCCGGGTTCGGGGGGTTGATTACGCAATGGGAAGGTGTTAGCACCCAAAACGTCTATAGTACTCTATAGGAGCCCTTTGAAATATCTATCGCTTTTGGTCTGAAAATGGTTTGCTTGAAAAGAGATTGAGGAGATGAGAAGAGAAGTTGTTTTTTAAGATTTTTGTGTTTGGAGAGACTTGTCGTCTCATGCCTACGTACCCACGATGTGCAATGTAGGATCAAAACCCCGTAGTTCGTGGTACAAAGAGTGAAAATTGTTTGTTTTGGTTGTTTTTAAATGTAAAGACAAGTCGTCGTTTCTAAGCGAATAATTCCGCTTAAAGAAATGAATCATGTCTAAACTTATGAAAAAAGTTAAAGGAGAAGGTGCACGAGGGCACAAAAGAGAGTGATGAGTTTGATGTTTTTTAAGTATTTTGAAAAAGATGTCAATATGCTTATGTAGTTTAGCATTTGATTAAGGAATGAAAAGAAAAGAGTAAAGTCACTTGACAAAGTCAAGGTTTGTTTATGAAAGCGGTGAAAGTTTGAAATCAAGAAGGTTTTGAAAAAAGGGAGAGAGTTTTGAAAATTAAAGAATGGGGAGGAGAAGAAGAGACTATCCTAAAGCATAAAAGAAAAGCTAAGGAAGAGAATAGCCTAACCCCACAAGTAAGCTTCCAAGTCTTCGAACCGTAATTCCAAAGCAAAGGGAGGAATGTCCTAAGTTCTAAGTCCAAGGTTCCAAGAATTGCATTGGATGTCCAAGGTCTAAGTTCAAACTCCAAGTCCATTTGCATAGGATAGTAACCATAGTCCAAGATTAGAATCACAAGTTTTTTAGAGGTTTTAGCCTTTATTAATGTTTTAGGTCCAAGTGGACAAAATGAAAAAGGCATAAGCATAAACATGTGTCCAACGGACAAAGGAAAAATAGCGGAAACATAAACATACGTCCAACGGACAAAGGAAAAATTGCGGAAACATAAACATGAAATGATAAAATGAAGCATAAAAATAAAAGAGATAGGGTGCGAGAAGTAATTGTAAAGAAGTTAGTACAATAGTAAATGTTAGTAAGTTAGTAATTAGTAGTTAAAGTTAGTGATCAATTATAATTGAATATTGCACTTAGGTCAAGATTAATGAGAACTCATTAGAGGATTGATAAGACCAAAGCCTCCTAACAATAAGTTGCATAAGTTTTGAACCACAAGACAAATAATCAACTATATTTGATATTTTTCCGAAGTGGGACAAATTTTGGTCTATGTTAAGCGCACGCCGAGTAATTTGTTTGAGCAATTACCCTACGAATGAGGCCGGCCATGAGATGTATGTGTTAATGCACGCGAGATAAACGATATAGGGATCGTTATCTTAAAGCAGTGCCGCACGAAAAGAAAAAGGTGGAAATGATCTCGTCTCGATCGAAATTCAACAAAGAAATTTCACGATCACTTCGACTTTCATCGATCAAATAAAAAAAAGATGAAGAAAAGTGGATCTAAAAATTATGATCCACACACAATCAAAAAATGAAAATAAAATGAGAAAACAAAATAGAAAAAAAAAAGGATAATTCATGATATAATTTTTTTATGACTTTTTTTCAAGAAACTTTTATAACAAAATTCTAAAACCAGAATTTAAGAAAAATCTAAATCAAAAGTTACTTAAAAAAAAATATAGAAACAAATTGGAATTATTTTTTAAGAAAATAAAAGAGGAGAGTGTTAGAATGGAATGGTGGTGGTGTAGGTAGAAAGAGGCGCATGGGCCAAGGCCCAACCATTACTACATAATTGTTTTTTTTTTAATAAAAATTGATTACAAAAGTAGTAAAAAAAACAGAAAAGAAAAAGAAGTAGCAATTGTATCTTCTTCTTCTTCATGTCCGCGCACTATTCATGGTAGCTTGCAATTTTGGAGTTCCGCCGGATCGGAGCGGCGGAGCTCCGTTGTGGTACCGTTTCGACCGGGGAAGCGAGAGGAACTCAAATATACCAACAATTCCAATTGAAATCAACTACGCCAAGAGAGATTTGGATCCGAAGTTCGTCGGAAATTTTCAAATACCTCTAAAATGGTGAGAAATGTTCTTCCTCTTTTCTTCCTTTGATTCTAGCTTGAATTTGTTGAAAATTGAGAATGAATTGTTGTTGTTGATGTTGAATTGGAATTGTTGCTATGTGATGTTGTTGTTGAATTTTGCACGGTTTATGTTTGAATTAGAGGTTGAAGGTTGAATGGAAATGGAGATTTATTGAAGCTTGAGTTGTGTAGATTTTTGCAGCATTTCTGAGGCTTTCCAAGCTTGATGAAATGAGGAGAGGGATGCTGAATTTATAGAAGGATGTGGTGAGTTTGTAGTTGAATTTGGAAAAGAAAAAGCGTTGCCGTTTTGGAATAATTCTTTGCGTTTTGGCCGCGTGTGGAGTGCATGAAGCTTGTAGTTTCGGGTGAGTTGGATGGCGTGGGAATTGTGCGTGTGGCGCTGGCCGTGTGAGGGGATGATGTTTTGGCAAGTGTGGGAAAGTCACGTGAGGTGGCTGGGCTTGCGAATGGAGTAGTAGCTGGGTGTGGTGGCTTGTAAATGGGTAGAGTTGGAAAGTGGTGGGCCGAGTAAAATTTTGATAAGCTACATTTTTCTTTTGGCAATTTTTTTTTGTAATTTATTTGAAGTGTAAATGGGCTATGTGGAAGAATCATAAGGCCTTTTTTATATGTATGGACTTTGGTACCAAAAAAAGATTTGAAAAAGTTTTTTTTTTTCTTTTATGGAATTTGGTTAGATTGAAAAATGGTTAATGAATTTTATAATGTGGATTTAGAAAGAATGAATTTTGAATGGGTATTTGGTTTAAAAAAGATAATGGAAATGGTTTGAAAAAAAATGGATATATTTGGATAAAAATGAAAAAAATGGATTGGATAGAAATTTTATGAATTGGATTAAAAATGGTTATTTGAGAATTGGATTGGATATTAGGGGAAAAAAATGGGTAATTGGATTTTGGTTTAGAAAAGGAATGGATAATGAAAATGGTTTAAGAAAAAAAAAAGATGTTATTGGATATGGTTATGATTATGGACAAAAAGGTGAAATTGGATATATATAAAAAATGAAAGTGGACATTGAATATTTATGGATATTTATGGATTTAGAAATGGAAGTGAAAAAAATGGTTTAGATAGCAAAAAGTGGAATATGGAAAATTTGGTTAAAAGATGTGGATAATGGATAGCAAGTCTCTTTTTTTTAGCCCAAAACCAAACTTGAATTTTTTTCACAAGCCTCTGATAAAGTGCACACAGCTACCACTGAACAAGCCACAACTGAACAACAACCATCTGAATCTGTCTGAACCCCAAAACTTATATGCACCACTGCCTGATAAACTGAAGAATCTCAGTACAAGACATCTTGCTTTTGAACAAACACCTGTGACTTGAAATTACTTCATTGTCTTTGACAAACCTGCACAACACACACAGAGAGAGAAACAAGCAAATGGCAGCATATTTTTGGTATTTTTGGTTAGAGGTTAGATAAACAGAAACAAGTAAGCAACAAAGAATCACACAGGTCCTCAGGAGAAGCACAAACTGTGATCTTGTTTGTGGTTATGAGATGCAAATGAAATGTGCGAAATCTTAGGGGTAAAAATTGGGGTCTTACAGCTGCCCCTATTTAAGTTTCTTCAATCCGGAGATATGAAAGTTGAAAACTTCGTCTCGACATGATTGCAGATACTTAAATACAGAAAACCGAATTTTTAGCCATAAGATGCCACAAGATGATATGAATGCACAGGATGAGACACACTGCGGGGAAACTTGAAACAAAGGATACGGTAAATTGAGAGAGATGACGTGAAAAGACACGTCGGGGAACACAAGCTATTTCTGGAGATCTGTCAAGGTGACGAGAAGTATCCATCAATAGTTGGGAAGAGAGGGACAAGACCCTGGAAGACGAGTAGTGACATCCAAGAATAGCATTAGATAGAAACTACGAACGAGACAAAAGGTATGTCAGAAGACGTCCAAGAATAGCATTGGACAGCAACAAGAAAATTTCTAGTAAAACAGCAGCATCATCCAAGAATAGCATTGGACGGAGGTGAAAAACACTATATTGGGTAATATATCCAAGAATGGCATTGGATAAAAGGTACTGCAACATTCAAAAATGGCATTGAATGAGGCAACAACAAACATCATAATCATCCAAGAATGGCATTGGATATAAACAAACTTCCATTTAAAACTTCACTGGGGATATCCAAGAATGGCATTGGATGGCAAGGTTAAACCTCAGTGGTATCCAAGAATGGCATTGGACTCGGCTGGGGAAAAGGTGTCCAAGAATGGCATTGGACAAAAGTAATCTCAACATTCAAGAATAGCATTGAATGAAGTGAGAAAAGTTTTGGAAAATACATCAGAATTATCCAAGAATGGCATTGGATAAAAAGGTTCACCATATCCAAGAATGGCATTGAATAAAGTGAGCAGGGACTTTCAGGAATGGCACTGAAAGGTAAAGGTAAACTCATTCAGGAATGGCACTGAATGAAGAGATACAACTTTCAGGAATGGCACTGAAAGGTAAAGGTAAATCACTACATTCAGGAATGGCACTGAATAATTTTGAGAAAGACATCCAGGAATGGCAGGTAAAACTTTCAGGAATGACACTGAAAGTAAAGGTAAAAACTCATCCAGGAATGACACTGAATGAACAGGTAAAACTTTCAGGAATGGCACTGAAAGTAAAGGTAAAAACTCATCCAGGAATGGCACTGAATGAACAGGTAAAACTTTCAGGAATGGCACTGAAAGTAAAGGTAAAAACTCATCCAGGAATGACACTGAATGAATAGGTAAAACTTTCAGGAATGGCACTGAAAGTAAAGGTAAAATCTCATCCAGGAATGACACTGAATGAACAGGTAAAACTTTCAGGAATGGCACTGAAAGATATCCAAGCAGATCTGTTGAGGATTATAGAGGAGATAAAAGACTTCCAGGAATAGCACTGGGAGAACCAAAAGGAACAAGGTATCCAGGAATGGCACTGGAGATCAAAAGAGACAGACATCCAGGAATGACACTGGAGTGAAAGAATACAAAGATCCAGGAAAACAGGACGTCCAGGAATAGCACTGGGTGAAAAGACAGGTAAATGACAACATTCAGGAATAACACTGAATGAGAAGGAAGGTAAACGTTTTGGTAGGTGCCAAGTAAGTTGGACTTTGATCACAAGGTAAGATGTTAAAAGCAACAAGACCTCAGGAAAATGCATATGAGCACGAAGCAAACTTCGAGCTATGAAAAATCTTTCTATGTATGATACATGAATGATTTATGTATGCAATGCATATGATAGAGACAACCGAGATAGACTCTTTTGTGGGGGTAGAATGGAACTCTGATTCCTCAACACAGGGAATACTGCCCATTCTGCTTGGAGAAAAGATGTTGAACACATCTCTGTCACATTTGTGAACTGTATCAGGCAGATGATCTTTTGAGGAAAGACATCTTGAGGATTCTTGAAGAAAATTTCCCCAGACTGCTTGACTGATGAGGATAAACTGATCATAGCTTCAGTTTGACTGCTGTAGAGGAAAAAAATGAACTGATCATGGCTTCAATTCTTGAGATGATTGCTGAGGATAAACTGATCATGGCTTCAGTTGCTGGGGATGAACTGATCATAGCTTCAGTTCTTGGAACAAATGTTGAGAAGGCTAAACTCAGTATGAATCTTGAAAGAGGTCTTCTGGCTAACCAATTCTCGAACTGATTCACAACAGGATCTGGAAGTAATGTGCCCCTGATAGGATCACTGACCAAGTTTCTCAACTGTTTGAAATTTCTTGATGAGGAAAGTTTGCCTGCAAACAAGTTTATTCAAACAAACATGGTAATTTTAATGTAAAGCTCATGCAATTTTGAAATCAAAAATCATTTTTGGAATGATATTATTGATGCAAAGCAAAATGAATCACTTGTGAAAACACGGCGGTTTAGACATGCAAAGTGAAAGAGAAAGCAAAGGTATGACATCAAAGCAAATGATTGGCAACAAACATAGGAGTCAGTTTACGCAACCTTGCTGTAGTATGCTTTCAAAATAAACCTGGCTTTAATTAGGTCTTTTGAATGTTGTAACGTGGTCTGGTTCATGGTTTTTTTGAAACAAAGGATATAGGCTCAAAGTTTATTTGTACCCAACCCATTCTTCGTGATGACCTTCAGTCCTATGCTCAGTTAATTCAAACTATGCATTCAATTTCCAAGAGATTTTGGAATTGCAACACTGTTATGATGATGGTTCAAGGGTTTTTTGAGATGGCAGTCACTCTTTCTTACAACATTTTGTTGTTTTTGATGAAGACCTAAGTCAACTTGTTTTGTCATTGAGGGTTTTGGTAACCTCTTGACTTTTCTTTTATTATCCCTAACTTTTACCTTAACTGTGTCATTTGCTTACAGTCAGCGGGATGCCCCAATTTTTGCCTAAGTTTCCTTCACAGGTTTTGACTTAGCGGGCTTTTCATTTGATTTTTTCATCATTTTTTTTGAAAGATAGTGACTGCCTGACTTAATGATTGTGGTGAACCATCATTGGCTTTTGATTTGAAAGACATCTTCGACACTTCTTTGATGTGTGCGAAGGAAACCTTGTGATTTCAACCTTTATTGGAAAGTGTTTTGCATGCACAGTCAAATTAACTGAGAACTACCCATCCCCAGGTTAAGATTGTGGGTTTTTCATACAGAAAGAAACTCCAACTTCTAGGCTCAAAGGGTTTATCAAAGGATTAACTTCCTTATTTCTCCAGCGTTTGGGAGTTGAAACAATGCCTGTACATCATCAGCCAGTTTTAATTGAAAGCATACAGTTCAACAATTTTAGGTATTTCGCTTTCGTCATCCTCCCTCCAATCTTTGCATAAACAAAAGCTTAATAAAGAAAGTGAACAGGAGATATATATTTTTTTTGTGAAAAAGGAAAGCATAAAGATGCACACAGTGAATATAAATGCATTTGAATCAAACATTACATTGCTCATTTCATTGAAATTACCATGAAAGTACAAATAAAGTTCGAAAGCAAACAGTCAATGCAAACAGAAAGAAGCAGGGCCTAGTGACTAATCAGCAACAAGGATGAGCTGTCCCGTTTGAAACACTGGCTTTAGGAGATGATCCGTCTGAACTGACTCAAACTTCACTTGGCATGCTCTGGCAAAGGGTTGTTGACAACATTGGGATTATTATCAATAAAGTCCGGAATTTTTAAGTTCACCAAATCTTGTACTCTTGCTTTCAATGCATAGCAGCCTTCCATGTTATGGCCTGCCCCACCTTGATGGAACTCACAGTGAAGATCAGCCCTGTAGCCGGCTGGAAGAGGATTTGAAGGAGGAGGTAGAGCCCTCGTTGTAACCAAACCTTTCTTTACAAGACATGGATACAGCTCAGTGTAGGACATCGGGATAGGATCAAAGTTAACCCTATTGCGAATCTGATTCTGTCTAACAATCTGACGAGGAGCTTGAGCTGGTTGAGCATTAACAACTGGAGCAACTGCAGCTACATATTGTTGTCTCTGACAAGGTTTCCTCTCAACTGAAACAGCATGGGTATCACCATCCTTTTTCTTTTGAAAATTCCCAGCATACTTTTTAGCACCACTGAAGGCTTCAGCATTGGCAATCCTTCCTTTCTTGATACCTTCTTCTAATCTTTCTCCAATAGTGACTAGGTCAGCAAAACCAGATGATACACTGCCTATAATCTTTTCCCAATAGAGTGGCTGAAGAGTGTCCATGAACAATCCAGTCAATTCTTTTTCAGCTAAGGGTGGCTCCACTTGAGCAGCTAGCTCTCTCCATCGCTGAGCGTACTCTTTGAAGGATTCTTTTTCTTTTTGAGCCATATTTTGTAATTGACGGCGGTCAGGTGTCATGTCCAGATTGTACTTATACTGCTTTAAGAAAGCATCAGACAAATCCATCCAGCTTTAGATACGGTTCTTATCAAGTCCCATATACCATTTCATTGAACCACCACTCAAGCTGTCTTGGAAACAGTGAATGAGCAGCTTGTCATCTTTTGCATGAGCGGCCATCTTGCAGCAGTACATCATCAAGTGGGTTCTGGGACAAGTGTGCCCCTGGTATTTCTCAAAATTAGGAGTTTTGAATTTTGGAGGAATAACCAAGTCGGAAACCAGACACATGTCCATTGCAGCAGCATTAAAGACATCACTTCCTTCCACAGCCCTTATCCTTTTGTCAAGAGTTTGCCATTGCTCTCTGACTTCTTCAATGTATCCAGGTTCTCCCTGACTTTCAGATTGTGGACCAGCAGCATGGTACACGAAAGGATTCTCAAGAGCAGCTTGAGCAACAGAATGCACAACAGGCTGAGGTTCAGTGAGCAATGGAGCTGAAGATACTGGTGAGACAAACATAGGGGTAGTTGCAAAGGGTGGCGAGTAATTCGGAGGTAACCCAAATTATGACCAGGTAGACGCTGGTTGCTGAATCAGTGGAGGATCAACAGCAGCATATAAGGTTTCAACAATCACAGTCCTCTGAGGTGGTTCACCTCTAGCAATCAGAACTTGCAGCATTTCTGTGAGCTTGGTCATACCGGCCTTCAACTCATCAATTTCCATTCTGACTTCGACATTGTGTTATTCTTGACTTTCCATTCTCAATCTGACAGCAGCTCTAGTTTCGTAGTTGTGTTGAGGAAACAGCTTGACGGCGAACAGATAACTGAAGAAGGAGACAACCGAAATGAGTTTCCGAGACAACCTGGAGGAAATGCATATGTATGCTCATGAATGCAAGAGTGCATGGATGCAACAACCACAAACAAGATCACTCAAAGCACACAGGTTCAAAGGTTCGAGTCACGAGCATGGAGTCGAGGTCAAGAACCAGTCCACAAAAGGTATGTGCTAAGGTTTGTCTTCATTGTACCTGCAGAAAACAGCGGTTCTAACAGAGTGCCCAGGGTCCACAATTCACTATCAGACACACCAGCACACCGATTTTCTTGGAGGTTGGTAGTTATCCTCAAGAGAATCTAACCTGAGTGTGGCATCGCGTGACAGCTAAGTCAGATTTGCATCTTCATAGCTTATGCGCCACGATCCTAAAATGGCTAGGATGGGTTAAGGGTTACTACGGTTCTCAGTGTTATAGGCTTATATGGAAAAAGTAATGCCTTCTCGATTGCTCGATCGACATCAGTAATTCCAAAGAAGCAACCACCGAGTGGATGGATTCTCAAGTTCTTCTTTTTCAGGATTCGACTCCCTCAAAGTTCCCTTGACTATACCATCCTCCTATCTCAAAGTACACTTTGGTCTGGGTATAGGACCTATCTCACACACAGAGGAACTCCAAAACAGAATAAACCTGTCACAAGCAAATCAGACAAAAGGTAGTAAATAAGTCAAAGTAGGCTAAACCCCTCAAGGAACCAGAGAGTCCCCAGCAGATTCGCCATTTTTCTGTAGCGGCAAAATCGTGTGTGTAAGCTATTGATTAACTTAACTCGAGAAGCAAGAGTCGTCACCGCACTTTTATTTTATCCAAAAAGGGAAAGGAAAAAGAGCGAACAAAACCTACACTAGCTCTACAACGAGAACAAGTGAAGAGAGTCCGGGTTCGGGAGGTTGATTACGCAATGGGAAGGTGTTAGCACCCAAAACGTCTATAGTACTCTATAGGAGCCCTTTGAAATATCTACCGCTTTTGGTCTGAAAATGGTTTGCTTGAAAAGAGATTGAGGAGATGAGAAGAGAAGTTGTTTTTTAAGATTTTTGTGTTTGGAGAGACTTGTCGTCTCATGCCTACGTACCCACGATGTGCAATGTAGGATCAAAACCCCGTAGTTCGTGGTACAAAGAGTGAAAAATGTTTGTGTTTGGTTGTTTTTAAATGTAAAGACAAGTCGTCATTTCTAAGCGAATAATTCCGCTTAAAGAAATGAATCATGTCTAAACTTATGAAAAAAGTTAAAGGAGAAGGTGCACGAGGGCACAAAAGAGAGTGATGAGTTTGATGTTTTTTAAGTATTTTGAAAAAGATGTCAATATGCTTATGTAGTTTAGCATTTGATTAAGGAATGAAAAGAAAAGAGTAAAGTCACTTGACAAAGTCAAGGTTTGTTTATGAAAGCGGTGAAAGTTTGAAATCAAGGAGGTTTTGAAAAAAGGGAGAGAGTTTTGAAAATTAAAGAATGGGGAGGAGAAGAAGAGACTATCCTAAAGCATAAAAGAAAAGCTAAGGAAGAGAATAACCTAACCCCACAAGTAAGCTTCCAAGTCTTCGAACCGTAATTCCAAAGCAACGGGAGGAATGTCCTAAGTTCTAAGTCCAAGGTTCCAAGAATTGCATTGGATGTCCAAGGTCTAAGTTCAAACTCCAAGTCCATTTGCATAGGATAGTAACCATAGTCCAAGATTAGAATCACAAGTTTTTTAGAGGTTTTAGCCTTTATTAATGTTTTAGGTCCAAGTGGACAAAATGAAAAAGGCATAAGCATAAACATGTGTCCAACGGACAAAGGAAAAATAGCGGAAGCATAAACATACGTCCAACGGACAAAGGAAAAATTGCGGAAACATAAACATGAAATGAAATGATAAAATGAAGCATAAAAATAAAAGAGATAGGGTGCGAGAAGTAATTGTAAAGAAGTTAGTACAATAGTAAATGTTAGTAAGTTAGTAATTCGTAGTTAAAGTTAGTGATCAATTATAATTGAATAATTGCACTTAGGTCAAGATTAATGAGAACTCATTAGAGGATTGATAAGACCAAAGCCTCCTAACAACAAGTTGCATAAGTTTTGAACCACAAGACAAATAATCAACTATTTTTGATATTTTTCCGAAGCGGGACAAATTTTGGTCTATGTTAAGCGCACGCCGAGTAATTTGTTCGAGCAATTACCCTACGAATGAGGCTGGCCATGAGATGTATGTGTTAATGCACGCGAGATAAACGATATAGGGATCATTATCTTAAAGCGGTGCCACACGAAAAGAAAAAGGTGGAAATGATCTCGTCTCGATCGAAATTCAACAAAGAAATTTCACGATCACTTCGACTTTCATCGATCAAATAAAAAAAAAGATGAAGAAAAGTGGATCTAAAAATTATGATCCACACACAATCAAAAAATAAAAATAAAATGAGAAAACAAAATAGAAAAAAAAAAGGATAATTCATGATATAATTTTTTTATGACTTTTTTTCAAGAAACTTTTATAACAAAATTCTAAAACCAGAATTTAAGAAAACTCTAAATCAAAAGTTACTTAAAAAAAAATATAGAAACAAATTGGAATTATTTTTTAAGAAAATAAAAGAGGAGAGTGTAAGAATGGAATGGTGGTCGTGTAGGTAGAAAGAGGCGCATGGGCCAAGGCCCAACCATTACTACATAATTGTTTTTTTTTAAAATAAAAATTGATTACAAAAGTAGTAAAAAAAACAGAAAAGAAAAAAAAGTAGCAATTGTATCTTCTTCTTCTTCATGTCCGCGCACTATTCATGGTAGCTTGCAATTTTGGAGTTCCGCCGGATCGGAGCGGCGGAGCTCCGTTGTGGTACCGTTTCGACCGGGGAAGCGAGAGGAACTCAAATATACCAACAATTCCAATTGAAATCAACTACGCCAAGAGAGATTTGGATCCGAAGTTCGTCGGAAATTTTCAAATACCTCTAAAATGGTGAGAAATGTTCTTCCTCTTTTCTTCCTTTGATTCTAGCTTGAATTTGTTGAAAATTGAGAATGAATTGTTGTTGTTGATGTTGAATTGGAATTGTTGCTATGTGATGTTGTTGTTGAATTTTGCACGGTTTATGTTTGAATTAGAGGTTGAAGGTTGAATGTAAATGGAGATTTATTGAAGCTTGAGTTGTGTTGATTTTTGCAGCATTTCTGAGGCTTTCCAAGCTTGATGAAATGAGGAGAGGGGTGCTGAATTTATAGAAGGATGTGGTGAGTTTGTAGTTGAATTTGGAAAAGAAAAAGCGTTGCCGTTTTGGAATAATTCTTTGCGTTTTGGCCGCGTGTGGAGTGCATGAAGCTTGTAGTTTCGGGTGAGTTGGATGGCGTGGGAATTGTGCGTGTGGCGCTGGCCGTGTGAGGGGATGATGTTTTGGCAAGTGTGGGAAAGTCACGTGAGGTGGCTGGGCTTGCGAATGGAGTAGTAGCTGGGTGTGGTGGCTTGTAAATGGGTAGAGTTGGAAAGTGGTGGGCCGAGTAAAATTTTGATAAGCTACATTTTTCTTTTGGCAATTTTTTTTTGTAATTTATTTGAAGTGTAAATGGGCTATGTGGAAGAATCATAAGGCCTTTTTTATATGTATGGACTTTGGTACCAAAAAAAGATTTGAAAAAGTTTTTTTTTTTCTTTTATGGAATTTGGTTAGATTGAAAAATGGTTAATGAATTTTATAATGTGGATTTAGAAAGAATGAATTTTGAATGGGTATTTGGTTTAAAAAAGATAATGGAAATGGTTTGAAAAAAAATGGATATATTTGGATAAAAATGAAAAAAATGGATTGGATAGAAATTTTATGAATTGGATTAAAAATGGTTATTTGAGAATTGGATTGGATATTAGGGGAAAAAAATGGGTAATTGGATTTTGGTTTAGAAAAGGAATGGATAATGAAAATGGTTTAAGAAAAAAAAAAGATGTTATTGGATATGGTTATGATTATGGACAAAAAGGTGAAATTGGATATATATAAAAAATGAAAGTGGACATTGAATATTTATGGATATTTATGGATTTAGAAATGGAAGTGAAAAAAATGGTTTAGATAGCAAAAAGTGGAATATGGAAAATTTGGTTAAAAGATGTGGATAATGGATAACAAGTCTCTTTTTTTTAGCTCAAAACCAAACTTGAATATTTTTCACAAGCCTCTGATAAAGTGCACACAGCTACCACTGAACAAGCCACAACTGAACAACAGCCATCTGAATCTGTCTGAACCCCAAAACTTATATGCACCACTGCCTGATAAACTGAAGAATCTCAGCACAAGACATCTTGCTTTTGAACAAACACCTGTGACTTGAAATTACTTCATTGTCTTTGACAAACCTGCACAATACACAGAGAGAGAAACAAGCAAATGGCATCATATTTTTGGTATTTTTGATTAGAGGTTAGATAAACAGAAACAAGTAAGCAACAGAGAATCACACAGGTGCTCAGGAGAAGCACAAATTGTGATCTTGTTTATGGTTATGAGATGCAAATGAAATGTGCGAAATCTTAGGGGTAAAAATTGGGGTCTTACAACTGGCAGTGGTTAACTAAAGTGAAAGAGATTAAGGCTCTATGGGGAAAAGGGGTTTAACAGATAGATTGTGATCTACCAAAAGAACGGGTGTAGGACCAAGCGAAGGTCGTGAACCAAAGGACGGGTGTAGGACCAAGTGAAGGTCGTGACCCAAAGGACGGGTGTGGGACCAAGCGAAGGTCGTGACCCAAAGGAAGGGTGTAGGACCAAGCGAAGGTCATGACCCAAAGGACGGGTGTGGGACCAAGCGAAGGTCGTGATCTAAAGGACGGGTGTGGGACCAAGCGAAGGTTGTGACCCAAAGGACGGGTGTAGGATCAAACGAAGGTCGTGACCCAAAGGACGGGTGTGGGAACAAGCGAAGGTCGTGACCCAAAGGACGGGTGTTGGACCAAGCGAAGGTTGTGACCCAAACGACAGGTATGGGACCAAGTAAAGGTCGTGACCCAAAGGACGGGTGTGGGACCAAGCAAAGGTCGTGACCCAAAGGACGTGTGTGGGACCAAGCAAAGGTCGTGACCCAAAAAACGGGTGTGGGACCAAGCGAAATTTATAACCCAAGAGAGGGAGTATTTGAATCAAAAGGAGGTTACTAACTGTCGGGGATTTGGTTTTAACAGAGAGACTGTGATTAACCAACGAACGGGTATGTTGGTACTGACTGAACAAACATTACTTGACCAACAGAAAGGTATTGAACCAAAAGAGGTTGCCAACCTTGGAGAATTTGGTGTTAACAGAATAAATTGTGATTAACTGCAAAGAACACGAGTGATTAACCAAGAGAAGGTAATTAACTCGTAAAGGGCTCAGTATTTTAACAGATAGACTGTGGTTGACTAAAAACATGGGTGATTAACCAAGGAATGGTGATCAACCCCAAAAGGAAACTCAGTGTGTTAACAGATAGGCTATGGTTAACTGAGGATAAGTGCAAACATTGGTGTTTTAACTGACAAGCAGTGGTTAACCAAACAAGGGGAGAAGAACCAAAAGAGGGTTACGAACTTCGCAAGGGTTTTGCTGTTTAACAGGAAGACTGTGTTTAACCGAGAAAAAGGAATGGAGACTCTTTCGGGGAATAAAAAAGGCAATGATTGACCACAAGAAAAGAAGTAGGGTATTGAAACAAGGAGATTTTGCTAATCCAAGGACAATGATCTTAACACAGAAAAAGGTGATGGATCAAAGAGAGATTGAGAGGAGCACAAGAGATCAAGGATCAACTCAACTGGGGAAGAAGAAACACTACAGCTTGAGGATAAAGGTGACTATTCTCAGTGAGAGGGCTAAATGCCCTTACCCAAGAAATAGTCACAAGGAGGGTAGGACAATTCTGTCCTCATTCCTTCTCTAGCACTCAAAGTATAGTGCGGAAATTAAAACGGACAGCGCGACGACTCCAATTTGTACAGTGCTACAGTGCATCATGCGAAACTCCGACTCCGCGGGGGGAAGAGAGAGAAAGAAAGCTCTAAAGGAAGCCTAAAGAGAAGTGCCAAAGGGAGGATCAATAATCGAAACAAAGTTTCGATTGATTAATCAAAAGGGAGTAGAATGCTAATAATTTTCCAAAATGAATTGAAAATTTATTAAAGCAAAGGGTGTATTATTAATTTTACAATATTAATCTTATTCTCTTGAGAACAAACCTAATGCAAAACAATGGGAGAAAGTGTAAAATAGTACCAAATGATACTTAAAATGCAACATAAAATCATGTTAATGTGATCAAAGAAAGTGCAAGAATGTTCATAAAAATCAAGCATATCAAAAATGGAAGTTAAATGACACTTAAAACATCCATAAAAATCAAGCATATCAATCCATGGAAGTTAGAAGAAGGAAGCATGGCCAACACACTTGAAAAAGCATGAAAATGGCATTCTAGTTTAGTGTTAATCGATTAACCATTTACAGTGCAAAATTGGTTAATCTATTAACAGCACAAAAATCAGCAAATTACACTGGTTAATCAATTAACACTTTTGCACTAAAAAGTGTTAATCAATTAACACTTGAAAAACAACAAAATTACACTGGTAAATCTATTAACACTTTTTGCACTGAAAAGTGTTAATCGATTAACACTGAAGCAGTGGCAAAAAACAGTTTTCAAAAGTGCTTCCAACCATTTAATCACTTATCCAAGCATTCTCATGTTATGGCTTACATTTATGCACGAAAATTACATCATGTATGAGCAATTAATCACACATTGAAAGCGTTAACATAAAGATTAAAGATCAAGAAAATCACATGATTAAACGAACCGCAAAACAATCGAAACTACATCGAAAACCCGTAAAAATGATCGAAATAGTGAGTAGAGTAAGAGCTACCAACCTATAAGCCGGAGAATTGGCTTGGTGATTGTTGTAAGTGAAATGTAGAGAGAAGAAAGCAAGAAAACCAGAGAATTCTGCACTTGCACTTCGAATCGTAGCGAAACTGAGCAAATAACGCAAAAATGCACTGAGGTCAAATTTGCACCGAATTGATTGGTATGAACACTGGAATTGAAGTAGAATTTGTTGTGATTCTAGAAATCCAAACATAATTGATGATGAATGAAGGCTTGAGCTCAAGAGAAAGCAATTTCAATGTGAAATTTTCTACTCTTTAATTGTGATAATGGAGCTTTAGTGCGGTTTTGGAAGAAAATGTAGATGATGAAGAAGAAGTTGTAGAAAAATTCAGAGAGAATGTGAGAGAATTGAGAGTGAAGTGTGAGAAATTTGTGTGAAATGGTTGAGGATTCTTGAAAAATGATTGAAGGTTTATTTATATAGATTTTTGGTTTGGAGTGTGAGAGGTTTGGAGTTAGGCTAGGAGCTAGCTTTGGGTGGTTTGGAATTAGGCTAGGAGTTAGTTACACTTGACTCACCGAGTCAAGCGGTTAACTCGGTTAGTTAGGAAGTTAACTCGGTAGCAATCCCAATGTAAGCTTCACATCCAAAGGTTCACATACTTGGACATTAAGGAACATGGTGCACTTGGTTCAAAGTGATGCATTGGAGTTAATGTAAGTGGAGTGTCTTGAATGATCTTAAAATGTCTAGAATGTTCCACACAATGCTAGCACCAAGTATACCCCAAAAATGTAGAGGAAAAGTTGATGTCATGAAAAGTAGCAAAATTTGCAAAATTTACAAGGGTTAATCTATTAACACTTTTTGCACTGTAAAGTGTTAATAGATTAACCAAGCCAAAAAGTGCCCAATTTGCTTTAAAAAGGTGCTTTGGCTACGGTTCTAATTTTCAATCTCTTGCTTTGATGAATAGGCATAAAAACGCTTGTTTTGTGCTTGTGTTGATGATGTGATGACTGCGTAAGGATGCGATTAACCGGGCTTGGAAAACTAGAATATTCCTACAACAAAGAAAAAAGGGAGGTCAAATTTCGGGTTTCCCAGACGAGAACTGGACTTTGAAAAAGTTTACCAGACGTGAACTGGACTTGAAAAGTGTGCCAGACGAGAACTAGACTTTGGAAAAGATGCGTCAGACAAGAGCTGGATTTCAAAAAGACAAGTCAGCTGACCACCAGACGAGAACTGGATTTGAAAGGGACAAGTCAGTCGAGAACTGACTACTAGACGAGAACTAGGATTTGATCGGGACACATGTTTGAACCTGTATGGCGTAATGCTTCAACTGGATAAATATGCTACACGTTTGAGGGTGAAATGCTATGCAATGATGATTGCAGAATGTCAGTGGTCGGGTTTTTGAAGAGATGTCAAGTATGATCAGGCTTATGTTAAGGCTCCATGTTATGCCAGATGAAGGATATGCATGAGTGAAGCGACATGATTAATGCATAAGACTGGTCTATGCGACAGTTCTAGTGTTTTTGTTATGGGAGATGAAAGAATTCAGGTGAGGGTGTAAACTATAAAGACGTGATTCCCTGACACCTACTTCAGGATCAGCAGTTGTTGATGCACCATTGCTCATTAGCTCAAAATAGGGAAGAGAACTTGTACCTTGGTAGCCTGTCTCTGCCCCAGTCTGTTGGGTATTGTAATACCCTAATTTTTACTCCTAAGATCCCACATGTCATTTGCATTTCATGCCACAAACAAGATCACACATTGGTTCCCCCTTTATAGGTTTGTGCCTTGCAGGGATCTTTGGGTTCGTGTATGTGTGTTTGTTATTTGTTTATTGCTTAATTTGTTTATGTTTACTAACCCTTAATTAAAATCCAAAAATATTTTGTTTTCATTCACTAACATTTTCAGGGGAAGAACAGGTTAAAATACCAAAAATCAGTCCCTTAGCTCGAACAAATTTCATCTGAACAAATTCAAAGTTGATCTGCAATTAATTCAAGAATTATCTGATCAAGGGTTTCCAAGACTTAATTGATTATTGTTCAAGAGACTCCAAGGTTCATGTGTTTATTTCCATGCCTTCTTTGACAAGCAAATGAATCGACCCGGAACCACAACAGTGCAACAAAAATGCTCGATTTTCACAAATTTTGCACTGAGTAACTGGTTAGCAGTTAGGCTGTAACCGGTTACCCTCGTGAAATTTTGAAAAATGGTAGAAAAACCAAATTTCATAAATTGGCACCAATCTCAGCCCCTGATCACATTTGGAATATTCTAGACCACCTCATTTTAATTCCCCTACATCACTTTGATCATTTTCCACCATGCACCTTCACTAATCACCACTCTTTTGATAATTCCAAACCACCAATTTTCCCAAGCCTAAACTCTATAAATAGAGGCTTCATTTCATTCTTTCTTCAAGCTTTTGATAGCCAACAAACCTCTTGCAAATTCTCTTCCTAACAACAAAATTCACCAAAGCTCACTTTTCTTCTTTTGAAAGTTTACAAGAATTCACATTGAATCTTGTTCAAATTTGAGCTAAACCTTCATCCATTCTTGTTTTTATTCATCAATTATAGTAGATTAAGGCTTTGGAGTGTAGATCTTGAAGCAATTTGAAGGAATTTTCAGATTTGAAGTGGTAATCCATTTTTCACCATTGTTGAAGCTTCATCTTCATCTTCCATAATGTAGATCTTTGGAGATCTTTGTTACTTGATCCTTTGGATCTTGTAATTGTGTTTAATTTCTGGTTTTCACTGTTATTTTACTTTAAATTTCGTGCAATTTCAGTTCCATGATCACAAAGTGTTTGTAAAAAGTTTTGAAAATGGATCATGCTGAATTTTGCACAATTTTCTGCATTCTGGTGCAGAGTAACCGGTTAGCAAATATGTTGTAACCGGTTACTTTGTGTTAATTTTGAAAAATTGCGCCTATTTTGAACTAAGTAACCGGTTAGCAGTTATGCTGTAACCGGTTACTTCAAAACAGAATGCATATTTTTACTTGTTTTTGGGGCTGTTTTGGTTTTTCTTCTCCCTTCTTCCCCTTTCTTCTTATTTTAGCCTTGAAATGCATTGTTGAGATTAATTTCTCTTCAGTTTCAATGGACTTTGGATATGGTTAAAGTAATTAAACATTCATTAGTTCAAATATATCTTTTAAGGAATTGTTGAATTCATTTGAGGTGCTTTGAATTAGTGATATGTTTTCACACTTAAACTTATCAATTAAAGGTGATTGAACTTGAAGATGAAAGGTTCTTGACTTTGTAATTAAATTTGGATTTCTCTTCATCTATTTATTTTTATTTTGATCGATGAAAGTCTTTTGGATCTTAGAATTCCTTTGTTGAATTCTTGATCAAGACTAGATCGTTACCTATTTTCTTTTCGTGCGGTATTGCTTTCGGATGACGATCTACATATCGTTCATCTAGCATGCATTAGCACAAAGAGCTATTGACCGTCCTCATTGTAGGGTAATTACTCCATAAATTACTCGGCGATTGCTTAACATAGCGCAACATTTGTCCCTCTTTATCTAATTCAAAATTTGAACTTTTGTGGTCCGGACCTTGATTGGTCGCGTCAACCCAATGGTGATTGATCTTTTGCATTAGGTCCATAATCTTTGAAACTTGGCGTTGTAGGGCTTTGGTTCTACCAATCTTCTATCAAGTTCATTAACTTTGGCCTAAGTGCATTGATTAATCACTATAGTTCATAACGCGGAACGGAATAATCGGTGAAGGCTTATGGCACTAGAGCCATGTGCTACTAACCACTAACTTCTAACTTTACATTTCCTTCTCGCTCCCTATCTCTCTTTATTTTTTATTTCTTTATGCCATTTATCATATCATGTTTATGTTTATGTCATTTTTCTTTTGTCCACTTGGACCATATTATCTTGTGCTTTGTTTTTCTTTTGTCCGTTTTGGACTCAAAAACATTAATAAAGGATTAAACCACTAAAATACTTGAGCTCTTAATTGTTAGACTATGGCCACTATCCTTTGCATTGGAGGACCTATACTCTTGATTATGTACTTATGGACTTAGAGGTATGATCGTAACCTATTGCTTGGAAGTTTGTGATGGAAAACCTTGGATTTTGGATACTTGGAGTCCTCTTTTGAAGACTTATTTTGGATCAAGACCAAATCAAAAGGGAAAAATGCTTATGCTATAGAGCTTGTCCATGTGGTTAGATCTTTCTTATCCTTAGCTTTTATTTTCATGCACTAGGATAGGCACTTCTTCTCCACCCCTTCTTCAATTTTCAAAATCTCCTCTCTTTTTCAAAACCTTCTTGATTTCAAACTTAAAACCGCTTTCATAATAAAACCTTGACTTTGGTCAAGTGATTTTCAAACTTTGTTTTCTTTAATAAATGTCAATCAATATTAACCATATTTTGACCATTTCATAAGAACATAAAAAAATACAAAAACTCATCAAAGTTTTTTTGTGTGTCTTGTGCACTTTTTCTTTTTAAAACCTTTTCATAAGTTTAGACATGATTCATTTCTTTAAGCGGAATTATTCGCTTGGAAATGACGACTTGTCTTTACACTTAAAATCAACCAAAACAAACAAATTTTTGTTCTTTGTACCACGAACTACGAGGTTTTGATCCTACACATCGTGGGTACGTAGGCATGAGGCGATAAGTCTCTCCAAACACAAAAATCTTAAAAAATATTTCTCTTCTCATCTCTTCCAATCTCTTTCAAGCAAACCATTTTCAGACCAAAAAGCGGTAGATATTTCAAAGGGCTCCTATAGAGTACTATAGACGTTTTGGGTGCTAACACCTTCTGATTGCGTAACCACCCCCTTACCTATTCTCTGTTTGTTCTTGTTGTTTTAGAACTCTTTAGGTTTTGTTCGCTCTTTTTCCTTTCCCTTCGTGGATAAAATAAAAGTGCGGTGGCGACTCTTATTTTTTTTAGTTAAGTTAATCAATAGCTTACACTCACAAATTTCCCCGCTACAGAAAAGTGGCGACTCTGGTGGGAATTTGTCTCCCTTGAGGGGTTTAGCCTACTTTGATTTACTTACTTCTTTTTGTTTGATTTACTTGTTACTTGTTTGTTCTGTTTGGGAGTTCCTCTGTGTGTGAGATAGGTCCTATACCCGGACCAGAGTGTACTTTGAGATAGGGGATAATATAGTTGTAACACATAAATAAATCAGAGTAAATAAAAATTTTATCCGTAGACAGAAAACAAGGATGCCACATTTAAAGAAAGAAAACACAATCCCTGCTCATATATTTGATACATAACACAAAATGCAATAAACGTAAAAGGGAAACTTTTTCCAACAAAAGGAAAGGTCAATTATGGAATAAAGCGGAAAGATCCATAACCGAATTATTTTACAAAATAAATGGTTTTATAACATCAAAATACTCATACAGGGTAATACAAAATAAACCCTACAAAGGTATACATATACATAACATAATCGTTCCCCGACTCCCGTGTTACGTATCAGAGCAGACACCAAGACCGACAAACAGATGGAGAACTAATCTTCACAAAAGCCTCTAAGACATAAATCTGCAATTGCCTCATAGAGCAATAAACCACAGCAAACGGTGAGAAATAACAACTAAATCAAGATTACATAATAAATGCAAACACACATTCAAACACATGTATAAATCATCTCACCCATGTCATCACATACTAACACATAAAACATGCCACAAATATAAAACATATCACACATAATCCAACCACAATTATGACATATGGAACCACACCACCACATCACCACAAATATAGCATATATCAATTATCCCCACATAACCACTTGTTCACACATAATGCATATGTCTATACACAAAATATATCATTCATAACCAATGCATTTAACACGAATGCATATCAATTCACCAATCTAATCCCAAACTCAACACATAATTACTCCATTCACAAATGCATATCAATCATGCACAATCCATTTAACACAAACGCATATCACAATTTCTCACACATAATCAATCCATTCATGATTCATGCAAATGCACAGAGACCGACACAACGACTCTATGCAAATGCAATGCAGTACCATCCATCCATCATTCTCAACACTAGTTCACTCAGGAACTATTGGAACCATCGCTTGTTACTTAGTGTAACTCCCCGTCGGGCACACGATGTTCCCCGTCGTTTTCGGTCCTCTTTGTATAAGGCGCACGACGTTTATGGATCACTTTCAGTCCTCTTTGTATAAGGTGCACGACCCGACCGCTTTTAGTCCTCTTTGTATAAGGCGCACGATCGTCTATAATCATCACTTTCAGTCCTCTTTGTATAAGGCGCACGATGTTATAGCGGATTCCCTCTAGAACCGTTTCGTCGCTCACACCCACTAGGGCACACGACATCACAAGATGCATATCATGATGCTTGGCATACAATGACTCATGACAATCAAATGCGTCTTCACAATTCAACAATATGAATTATCTCATCGTCATTATTCATGCATTGCAAATCAATTCAAACAATGCATTTACTTGCCATAAGGCCACCAAATAACACACATTGAATTTCACATAACCAAAGCATTTCATCGCAAACCACAAACCACAACAATCATACAATCACAATTACTTCCACAAGGGATTCACAGCACAAAGGCTGTCCACAACACATCATAACAACATACATTAATCACGCATCGAGGTCTAATCCAAAATAATGCACATATTTGCCATAAGGCCACAAACATCATCACCATATTCCATCATGTATATTCACATCATATAACAGCACACAAGCTACACGTTACATATAAAAAACATATAACATGATAACACATCAATCGCACACCAATACGACGGTAAAAATCTGACAACACCACACTTTCCCAAAACCACGACTTAAATAAATCATCTACTTCCCTCTAAACCATTTTAAATAGAAAGAATATTTTACTAGCTTTCCAACGCTTCGAACGGGGACCAAAACAGACTTACGGATCAAAAGTTATGAATTTTTGAAGTTTTGGAAATTTTTCAAAACCGCCCAGACCGCGCTACCTGCTGAAACTCAGCCGCGTTTGGCCTTAAAAACACCGTCGGGAGACTTCCGGACATCCGTTTTTGATTCCATAAAAAGCTGCGATCTCAGAATTCAACGTACTACAATATTTTCATCATTAAAAGGCCATCCAACACATTTTCCACTGTTGAAATATTTTGAAAATATAGTTTTATCAATTTAACCCAATTCCAAACTCGATCAAAACCACTCGAAAACACACGAACAACCATTCCCGATTAAATATCAACCTGTACCAATGTTCCCAAACATATCCAAACACTTTTACTCGATCACAACATCAATTAGCACAAAACATCGATATATATATCAAAAACGCAAAAGTTACAAATTCAACTCAATTCAATCAAACGATCACGCTAAACCATGACCCAACATCACTCGACTCTACTACGCGAGTTATTCCGACTTTCGTCCGTGAAAACATCGATTTCTATTCATTTCTACCATTTCAACCTAAAATGAAAACTAGAAGAAAATCACCAAAACATTCCAAGAAAACATACACATATACCTACACAAGCAAGATATAATCGAAACTTCTCACCCTTGCCCAGTTATTCACGCTTGAAACAGAGTTTCCTCGATTTTTCCTCTTTCTTCTCTTCTCTCTTTTTCCTTCTCTTCTCTTTCTCTTCTTTCCCTTTCTTTCTTTTCTTTTCCTTTCTCTCTCTTTTCTCTTTATTTCTCTTTTTATAACAAAATATCTAACTACCCAAAATGACCATTTTACCCCTCAGCTCAACTATGTCGCAAACACTCTCAAAACGCGATAAAACATAAACATACCGATGAAATATATTTCGGGAAATAAAAGTTGAAAAGAAATTATAATTTATTGCAAATATTTCACCTATCAGAGAAATTAACCAGTTAACTCAATTAGCAGGTAAATACAATAAATTCACACATTTCACAAAATTCACATAAATGAAATAAATAAGTATAATTAAACAAATCGGGGCGTTACAATAGTCAAGGGAACTTTGAAGGAGTCGAATCCTGAAAAAGAAGAACTTGAGAATTTATCCACGTTGCCTCTTTGGAATTACTGATGCTGATCGAGTGATCGTGAAGGCATTACTGATACTGATGCTCATCATTCCTACATGTTTCCAATGTTCAACCTATAAACTCTTATAAGTCACACTCGCATATACGAAATGTGTCACATCACGATTCTGCTGCGCACTCTGATTACTCGTAACCATCAAAACTACCAATTCCACGTCCAAAGTCTAACTCTTTCTCATATTCACCAAAAATCACTGTTCACTTTGAATATACCCAACCTCGCACCCTACTGTGTTACCTTACACACCAGAAACAAGTCTCTGAACTGCTCGAATGATTTTAATTCTCTATCCATCAAAACAACCATGCAAAGACTATCGACTTAACTCTTCAGGCACAACCTCCGCTTTTCCCGAAGGGTAATCCAAGCCAAATTCATAACTCGTCACGAATTCTAACCATCCTCGTTGTCTCATACTCTATTCCTTTCGACCAAACAGGTACTCAATATTCTTGTGATTACTAAACACTTCGAACCCAGAACCATAAAGATAATATCTCCAAATATTCCAACACAATACAACCGCAACCAATTCCAAATCCGAAATAGTATAGATCCTTTTTATGAATCCTCAATCGTTGTAAAGCATAAGCTACGACTTTACCATTTTGCATTAACACACTGACTAAACTCATCAAAGACACATCACAGTACCTCACAAACGGTTTATCAGGATCACACAGAATCAACACTGAAGCCGTAGACAAACTCTACTTTAACCCTCTCAAACCTTCCTCACAATGAACATCCAAAGCAAACAACTTACCCTTTACAAGTCATTTGTCATAACGAAAATCCTAACTTGGAAAAACCTTCCATAACCTCCGGTAATAACCAACTAAAGTCCAAAAAGCTTCCAATCACCTTAACCAACTTCGGATCCTCTCATGTAGAACTACATCCACTTTCGATGGATCCATAACAATACCATCATCCGAAATAACATATCCAGGAAAACTAACCTTTTTCAACCAAAATTCTCACTTGAATAACTTAGCATAACACTTTGTCTCTTTTCAACAATTGCAAGTCAATTCTCAAACATTCTATCTGTTCTTCCTCTGAGTTTATAGCAGATCTAAATATCCTCAATTAAAACCACTATTAACTTATCCAAATTCACGACACAATCAAATCAGCCACTAAATCTTAACACCATTTTTATAAGAAAAAACATTTCATAAGCTTTCAAATGGTACAAAGAACGTCCTGATCCGAGTTACGGATCAAAAGTTACGGAATTTAGAAAACAGATAAATTTTTTTTGAAGTCCCAGACTGCGCTGAGCGGGCTCCGACCGCGTTGAGCGCGCTCCGCTCTGACTCATGAGATTGCATTTTTTCAGAAGCACGCTGAGCGGGCACTGCGATTTTTTAAAAAAAAACCCTTTGACAGTCCTTCCCAAAACTCACTATTTCATCTCAAATCAGTTCCAACCAGCAAAACAAATATCAACAACCCACCAAAAGGAACTCTTAGTATCAATATTACATCCACACATAAGGGTTTTCTCAATATTTCCATTAATTCTCTAAAACTCCAAAGACTCCAAACCTCACCAGAACTCTAAGTTTCGCTTTCCCAAAGTCTCAATATCATATACACATCATGCTTGTTATTCCGCTCAATCATCCTTCCTTTTTGTTACTAACCATACTGGAGCTCTCCAAGACGACACACTTGGCCTCACAATTCTCCTTTCCCATAAATCTTCCAACTGCTCTATCAGTCCGGGTACTTCTAATGCTAACATCCAATATTCAATCCGAAAATACATATGAAAATCACGCACAACTGGCAGCCCATCACTGTGGCCTTTCTGCCAATTTCCAGAACAATATCATCACAAATATAACAAACATCTTAGTCCCATCTCCTAAGATTTTTCTACTTACTTAGCAGATCCAAACCTCATGACCGTCTCATCTTCGTCCAATTTGAGTTCACACTCTAATCTCTGAGAACAACCATTAATGATACCCAATCGTTTTCTCTCAATGACTTCCCAACTGGACCAACATATCAAAACCTCTAGTCCATTTCATCTTCCAGTATTAGAATCTTCATCGACTTAACAAAGCAATCCGTAACCATATTCTTAATTCCAAACAATTCATTGCACACACTATCAAATCCGGAAAGACACATCTATTCCATCCAACATAATTCCGTCTACTATCAACAAGAGATTAAGGGTGATCAGTTCCTCAATTTGTCAATAGACAGCCGACAATCATGATGGGGCATAAACCATCTTTACAAACTATAATAGCATTCCATGCATCTTGTGCACAAAACTACCTAAGGCACAAATCCTTAGTCGACATAAACCTTACCTCCGCATTCCCTCCGGAATCGGGAACAACACTGTCCAAACAACACTTACAATCTTGCAATTCACAACACACTGAGCCAGCGCTCCACACCTGAAGCAACATGGAGAAGTTTCAGCTTCTCCCCCACTTATCTCATTCTAAGCAGACAACGAAATAGAACAACAAGAAAGCACTGACAGTGTCTCACACACATATCACGTACTAAGGGACAAACAACATCGACAATATTTAACTGTCACACCAACAGACTCAACAACTCGGCCGAACGGACCGACCTGCTCTGATACCACTAATGTAACACCCCTTTTCCCATCGCGAATAAATAATACATAAATAAATCAGAGTAAATAAAAATTGTATCCGTAGACAGAAAACAAGGATGCCACATTTAAAGAAAGAAAACACAATCCCTGCTTATATATTTGATACATAACACAAAATGCAATAAACGTAAAAGGGTAACTTTTTCCAACAAAAGGAAAGGTCAATTATAGAATAAAGCAGAAAGATCCATAACTGACTTATTTTACAAAATAAATGGTTTTATAACATCAAAATACTCATACAGGGTAATACAAAATAAACTCCACAAAGGTATACATATACATAACATATCAGAGCAGACACCAAGACCGACAAACAGATGGAGAACTAATCTTCACAAAAGCCTCCAAGACATAAACCTCCAATTTCCTCATAGAGCAATAAACCACAGCAGAAGGGTGAGAAATAACAACTAAATCAAGATTGCATAATAATATGCAAGCACACATTCAAACACATGTATAAATCATCTCACCCATGCCATCACATACTAACACATAAAACATGTCACAAATACAAAACATATCACACATAATCCAACCACAATTATGACATATGGAACCACACCACCACATCACCACAAATATAGCATATATCAATTATCCCCACATAACCACTTGTTCACACATAATGCATATGTCTATACACAAAACATATCATTCATAACCAATGTATTTAACACGAATGCATATCAATTCACCAATCTAATCACAAACTCAACACATAATTACTCCATTCACAAATGCATATCAATCATGCACAATCCATTTAACACAAATGCATATCACAATTTCTCACACATAATCAATCCATTCATGATTCATGCAAATGCACAGAGACCGACACAACGACTCTATGCAAATGTAATGCGGTACCATCCATCCATCATTCTCAACACTAGTTCATTCAGGAACTATTGGAAACATCGCTTGTTACTTAGTGTAACTCCCCGTCGGGCACACGATGTGATCACAACATCAATTTGCACAAAACATCGATATATATCAAAAACGCAAAAGTTACAAGTTCAACTAAATTCAATCAAACGATCACGCTAAATCACGACCCAACATCACTCGCTCTACTAGCGAGTTATTCCGACTTTCGTCCGTGAAAACATCGATTTCTATTCATTTCTACCATTTCAACCTAAAATGAAAACTAGAAGAAAATCACCAAAACATTCCAAGAAAACATACGCATATACCTACACAAGCAAGATATAATCGAAACTTCTCACCCTTACCCGATTATTCGCGCTTGAAACGGAGTTTCTAAGATTTTTCCTCTTTCTCCTCTTCTCTCTTTTTCCTTCTCTTCTTTCCCTTTCTTTCTTTTCTTTTCCTTTCTCTCTCTTTTCTCTCTATTTCTCTTTTTATAACAAAATATCTAACTACCCAAAATGACCATTTTACCCCTCAGCTCAACTATCTCGCAAACGCTCTCAAAACGCAATAAAACATAAACATACCGATGAAATATATTTCAGGAAATAAAAGTTGAAAAGAAATTATAATTTATTGCAAATATTTCACCTATCAGAGAAATTAACCAGTTAACTCAATTAGCAGGTAAATACAATAAATTCACACATTTCACAAAATTCACATAAATGAAATAAATAAGTATAATTAAACAAATCGGGGCGTTACAATAGTCAAGGGAACTTTGAAGGAGTCGAATCCTGAAAAAGAAGAACTTGAGAATTTATCCACGTTGCCTCTTTGGAATTACTGATGCTGATCGAGTGATCGTGAAGGCATTACTGATACTGATGCTCATCATTCCTACATGTTTCCAATGTTCAACCTATAAACTCTTATAAGTCACACTCGCATATACGAAATGTGTCACATCACGATTCTGCTGCGCACTCTGATTACTCGTAACCATCAAAACTACCAATTCCACGTCCAAAGTCTAACTCTTTCTCATATTCACCAAAAATCACTGTTCACTTTGAATATACCCAACCTCGCACCCTACTGTGTTACCTTACACACCAGAAACAAGTCTCTGAACTGCTCGAATGATTTTAATTCTCTATCCATCAAAACAACCATGCAAAGACTATCGACTTAACTCTTCAGGCACAACCTCCGCTTTTCCCGAAGGGTAATCCAAGCCAAATTCATAACTCGTCACGAATTCTAACCATCCTCGTTGTCTCATACTCTATTCCTTTCGACCAAACAGGTACTCAATATTCTTGTGATTACTAAACACTTCGAACCCAGAACCATAAAGATAATATCTCCAAATATTCCAACACAATACAACCGCAACCAATTCCAAATCCGAAATAGTATAGATCCTTTTTATGAATCCTCAATCGTTGTAAAGCATAAGCTACGACTTTACCATTTTGCATTAACACACTGACTAAACTCATCAAAGACACATCACAGTACCTCACAAACGGTTTATCAGGATCACACAGAATCAACACTGAAGCCGTAGACAAACTCTACTTTAACCCTCTCAAACCTTCCTCACAATGAACATCCAAAGCAAACAACTTACCCTTTACAAGTCATTTGTCATAACGAAAATCCTAACTTGGAAAAATCTTCCATAACCTCCGGTAATAACCAACTAAAGTCCAAAAAGCTTCCAATCACCTTAACCAACTTCGGATCCTCTCATGTAGAACTACATCCACTTTCGATGGATCCATAACAATACCATCATCCGAAATAACATATCCAGGAAAACTAACCTTTTTCAACCAAAATTCTCACTTGAATAACTTAGCATAACACTTTGTCTCTTTTCAACAATTGCAAGTCAATTCTCAAACATTCTATCTGTTCTTCCTCTGAGTTTATAGCAGATCCGAATATCCTCAATTAAAACCACTATGAACTTATCCAAATTCACGACACAATCAAATCAGCCACTAAATCTTAACACCATTTTTATAAGAAAAAATATTTCATAAGCTTTCAAATGGTACAAAGAACGTCCTGATCCGAGTTACGGATCAAAAGTTACGGAATTTAGAAAACAGATAAATTTTTTTTGAAGTCCCAGACTGCGCTGAGCGGGCTCCGACCGCGTTGAGCGCGCTCCGCTCTGACTCATGAGATTGCATTTTTTCAGAAGCACGCTGAGCGGGCACTGCGATTTTTTAAAAAAAAACCCTTTGACAGTCCTTCCCAAAACTCACCATTTCATCTCAAATCAGTTCCAACCAGCAAAACAAATATCAACAACCCACCAAAAGGAACTCTTAGTATCAATATTACATCCACACATAAGGGTTTTCTCAATATTTCCATTAATTCTCTAAAACTCCAAAGACTCCAAACCTCACCAGAACTCTAAGTTTCGCTTTCCCAAAGTCTCAATATCATATACACATCATGCTTGTTATTCCGCTCAATCATCCTTCCTTTTTGTTACTAACCATACTGGAGCTCTCCAAGACGACACACTTGGCCTCACAATTCTCCTTTCCCATAAATCTTCCAACTGCTCTATCAGTCCGGGTACTTCTAATGCTAACATCCAATATTCAATCCGAAAATACATATGAAAATCACGCACAACTGGCAGCCCATCACTGTGGCCTTTCTGCCAATTTCCAGAACAATATCATCACAAATATAACAAACATCTTAGTCCCATCTCCTAAGATTTTTCTACTTACTTAGCAGATCCAAACCTCATGACCGTCTCATCTTCGTCCAATTTGAGTTCACACTCTAATCTCTGAGAACAACCATTAATGATACCTAATCGTTTTCTCTCAATGACTTCCCAACTGGACCAACATATCAAAACCTCTAGTCCATTTCATCTTCCAGTATTAGAATCTTCATCGACTTAACAAAGCAATCCGTAACCATATTCTTAATTCCAAACAATTCATTGCACACACTATCAAATCCGGAAAGACACATCTATTCCATCCAACATAATTCCGTCTACTATCAACAAGAGATTAAGGGTGATCAGTTCCTCAATTTGTCAATAGACAGCCGACAATCATGATGGGGCATAAACCATCTTTACAAACTATAATAGCATTCCATGCATCTTGTGCACAAAACTACCTAAGGCACAAATCCTTAGTCGGCATAAACCTTACCTCCGCATTCCCTCCGGAATCGGGAACAACACTGTCCAAACAACACTTACAATCTTGCAATTCACAACACACTGAGCCAGCGCTCCACACCTGAAGCAACATGGAGAAGTTTCAGCTTCTCCCCCACTTATCTCATTCTAAGCAGACAACGAAATAGAACAACAAGAAAGCACTGACAGTGTCTCACACACATATCACGTACTAAGGGACAAACAACATCGATAACATTTAACTGTCACACCAATAGACTCAACAACTCGGCCGGACGGACCGACCTGCTCTGATACCACTAATGTAACACCCCTTTTCCCATCGCGAATAAATAATACATAAATAAATCAGAGTAAATAAAAATTGTATCCGTAGACAGAAAACAAGGATGCCACATTTAAAGAAAGAAAACACAATCCCTGCTTATATATTTGATACATAACACAAAATGCAATAAACGTAAAAGGGTAACTTTTTCCAACAAAAGGAAAGGTCAATTATAGAATAAAGCAGAAAGATCCATAACTGACTTATTTTACAAAATAAATGGTTTTATAACATCAAAATACTCATACAGGGTAATACAAAATAAACTCCACAAAGGTATACATATACATAACATATCAGAGCAGACACCAAGACCGACAAACAGATGGAGAACTAATCTTCACAAAAGCCTCCAAGACATAAACCTCCAATTTCCTCATAGAGCAATAAACCACAGCAGAAGGGTGAGAAATAACAACTAAATCAAGATTGCATAATAATATGCAAGCACACATTCAAACACATGTATAAATCATCTCACCCATGCCATCACATACTAACACATAAAACATGTCACAAATACAAAACATATCACACATAATCCAACCACAATTATGACATATGGAACCACACCACCACATCACCACAAATATAGCATATATCAATTATCCCCACATAACCACTTGTTCACACATAATGCATATGTCTATACACAAAACATATCATTCATAACCAATGTATTTAACACGAATGCATATCAATTCACCAATCTAATCACAAACTCAACACATAATTACTCCATTCACAAATGCATATCAATCATGCACAATCCATTTAACACAAATGCATATCACAATTTCTCACACATAATCAATCCATTCATGATTCATGCAAATGCACAGAGACCGACACAACGACTCTATGCAAATGTAATGCGGTACCATCCATCCATCATTCTCAACACTAGTTCATTCAGGAACTATTGGAAACATCGCTTGTTACTTAGTGTAACTCCCCGTCGGGCACACGATGTGATCACAACATCAATTTGCACAAAACATCGATATATATCAAAAACGCAAAAGTTACAAGTTCAACTAAATTCAATCAAACGATCACGCTAAATCACGACCCAACATCACTCGCTCTACTAGCGAGTTATTCCGACTTTCGTCCGTGAAAACATCGATTTCTATTCATTTCTACCATTTCAACCTAAAATGAAAACTAGAAGAAAATCACCAAAACATTCCAAGAAAACATACGCATATACCTACACAAGCAAGATATAATCGAAACTTCTCACCCTTATCCGATTATTCGCGCTTGAAACGGAGTTTCTAAGATTTTTCCTCTTTCTCCTCTTCTCTCTTTTTCCTTCTCTTCTTTCCCTTTCTTTCTTTTCTTTTCCTTTCTCTCTCTTTTCTCTCTATTTCTCTTTTTATAACAAAATATCTAACTACCCAAAATGACCATTTTACCCCTCAGCTCAACTATCTCGCAAACGCTCTCAAAACGCAATAAAACATAAACATACCGATGAAATATATTTCAGGAAATAAAAGTTGAAAAGAAATTATAATTTATTGCAAATATTTCACCTATCAGAGAAATTAACCAGTTAACTCAATTAGCAGGTAAATACAATAAATTCACACATTTCACAAAATTCACATAAATGAAATAAATAAGTATAATTAAACAAATCGGGGCGTTACAATAGTCAAGGGAACTTTGAAGGAGTCGAATCCTGAAAAAGAAGAACTTGAGAATTTATCCACGTTGCCTCTTTGGAATTACTGATGCTGATCGAGTGATCGTGAAGGCATTACTGATACTGATGCTCATCATTCCTACATGTTTCCAATGTTCAACCTATAAACTCTTATAAGTCACACTCGCATATACGAAATGTGTCACATCACGATTCTGCTGCGCACTCTGATTACTCGTAACCATCAAAACTACCAATTCCACGTCCAAAGTCTAACTCTTTCTCATATTCACCAAAAATCACTGTTCACTTTGAATATACCCAACCTCGCACCCTACTGTGTTACCTTACACACCAGAAACAAGTCTCTGAACTGCTCGAATGATTTTAATTCTCTATCCATCAAAACAACCATGCAAAGACTATCGACTTAACTCTTCAGGCACAACCTCCGCTTTTCCCGAAGGGTAATCCAAGCCAAATTCATAACTCGTCACGAATTCTAACCATCCTCGTTGTCTCATACTCTATTCCTTTCGACCAAACAGGTACTCAATATTCTTGTGATTACTAAACACTTCGAACCCAGAACCATAAAGATAATATCTCCAAATATTCCAACACAATACAACCGCAACCAATTCCAAATCCGAAATAGTATAGATCCTTTTTATGAATCCTCAATCGTTGTAAAGCATAAGCTACGACTTTACCATTTTGCATTAACACACTGACTAAACTCATCAAAGACACATCACAGTACCTCACAAACGGTTTATCAGGATCACACAGAATCAACACTGAAGCCGTAGACAAACTCTACTTTAACCCTCTCAAACCTTCCTCACAATGAACATCCAAAGCAAACAACTTACCCTTTACAAGTCATTTGTCATAACGAAAATCCTAACTTGGAAAAATCTTCCATAACCTCCGGTAATAACCAACTAAAGTCCAAAAAGCTTCCAATCACCTTAACCAACTTCGGATCCTCTCATGTAGAACTACATCCACTTTCGATGGATCCATAACAATACCATCATCCGAAATAACATATCCAGGAAAACTAACCTTTTTCAACCAAAATTCTCACTTGAATAACTTAGCATAACACTTTGTCTCTTTTCAACAATTGCAAGTCAATTCTCAAACATTCTATCTGTTCTTCCTCTGAGTTTATAGCAGATCCGAATATCCTCAATTAAAACCACTATGAACTTATCCAAATTCACGACACAATCAAATCAGCCACTAAATCTTAACACCATTTTTATAAGAAAAAATATTTCATAAGCTTTCAAATGGTACAAAGAACGTCCTGATCCGAGTTACGGATCAAAAGTTACGGAATTTAGAAAACAGATAAATTTTTTTTGAAGTCCCAGACTGCGCTGAGCGGGCTCCGACCGCGTTGAGCGCGCTCCGCTCTGACTCATGAGATTGCATTTTTTCAGAAGCACGCTGAGCGGGCACTGCGATTTTTTAAAAAAAAACCCTTTGACAGTCCTTCCCAAAACTCACCATTTCATCTCAAATCAGTTCCAACCAGCAAAACAAATATCAACAACCCACCAAAAGGAACTCTTAGTATCAATATTACATCCACACATAAGGGTTTTCTCAATATTTCCATTAATTCTCTAAAACTCCAAAGACTCCAAACCTCACCAGAACTCTAAGTTTCGCTTTCCCAAAGTCTCAATATCATATACACATCATGCTTGTTATTCCGCTCAATCATCCTTCCTTTTTGTTACTAACCATACTGGAGCTCTCCAAGACGACACACTTGGCCTCACAATTCTCCTTTCCCATAAATCTTCCAACTGCTCTATCAGTCCGGGTACTTCTAATGCTAACATCCAATATTCAATCCGAAAATACATATGAAAATCACGCACAACTGGCAGCCCATCACTGTGGCCTTTCTGCCAATTTCCAGAACAATATCATCACAAATATAACAAACATCTTAGTCCCATCTCCTAAGATTTTTCTACTTACTTAGCAGATCCAAACCTCATGACCGTCTCATCTTCGTCCAATTTGAGTTCACACTCTAATCTCTGAGAACAACCATTAATGATACCTAATCGTTTTCTCTCAATGACTTCCCAACTGGACCAACATATCAAAACCTCTAGTCCATTTCATCTTCCAGTATTAGAATCTTCATCGACTTAACAAAGCAATCCGTAACCATATTCTTAATTCCAAACAATTCATTGCACACACTATCAAATCCGGAAAGACACATCTATTCCATCCAACATAATTCCGTCTACTATCAACAAGAGATTAAGGGTGATCAGTTCCTCAATTTGTCAATAGACAGCCGACAATCATGATGGGGCATAAACCATCTTTACAAACTATAATAGCATTCCATGCATCTTGTGCACAAAACTACCTAAGGCACAAATCCTTAGTCGGCATAAACCTTACCTCCGCATTCCCTCCGGAATCGGGAACAACACTGTCCAAACAACACTTACAATCTTGCAATTCACAACACACTGAGCCAGCGCTCCACACCTGAAGCAACATGGAGAAGTTTCAGCTTCTCCCCCACTTATCTCATTCTAAGCAGACAACGAAATAGAACAACAAGAAAGCACTGACAGTGTCTCACACACATATCACGTACTAAGGGACAAACAACATCGACAACATTTAACTGTCACACCAATAGACTCAACAACTCGGCCGGACGGACCGACCTGCTCTGATACCACTAATGTAACACCCCTTTTCCCATCGCGAATAAATAATACATAAATAAATCAGAGTAAATAAAAATTGTATCCGTAGACAGAAAACAAGGATGCCACATTTAAAGAAAGAAAACACAATCCCTGCTTATATATTTGATACATAACACAAAATGCAATAAACGTAAAAGGGTAACTTTTTCCAACAAAAGGAAAGGTCAATTATAGAATAAAGCAGAAAGATCCATAACTGACTTATTTTACAAAATAAATGGTTTTATAACATCAAAATACTCATACAGGGTAATACAAAATAAACTCCACAAAGGTATACATATACATAACATATCAGAGCAGACACCAAGACCGACAAACAGATGGAGAACTAATCTTCACAAAAGCCTCCAAGACATAAACCTCCAATTTCCTCATAGAGCAATAAACCACAGCAGAAGGGTGAGAAATAACAACTAAATCAAGATTGCATAATAATATGCAAGCACACATTCAAACACATGTATAAATCATCTCACCCATGCCATCACATACTAACACATAAAACATGTCACAAATACAAAACATATCACACATAATCCAACCACAATTATGACATATGGAACCACACCACCACATCACCACAAATATAGCATATATCAATTATCCCCACATAACCACTTGTTCACACATAATGCATATGTCTATACACAAAACATATCATTCATAACCAATGTATTTAACACGAATGCATATCAATTCACCAATCTAATCACAAACTCAACACATAATTACTCCATTCACAAATGCATATCAATCATGCACAATCCATTTAACACAAATGCATATCACAATTTCTCACACATAATCAATCCATTCATGATTCATGCAAATGCACAGAGACCGACACAACGACTCTATGCAAATGTAATGCGGTACCATCCATCCATCATTCTCAACACTAGTTCATTCAGGAACTATTGGAAACATCGCTTGTTACTTAGTGTAACTCCCCGTCGGGCACACGATGTGATCACAACATCAATTTGCACAAAACATCGATATATATCAAAAACGCAAAAGTTACAAGTTCAACTAAATTCAATCAAACGATCACGCTAAATCACGACCCAACATCACTCGCTCTACTACGCGAGTTATTCCGACTTTCGTCCGTGAAAACATCGATTTCTATTCATTTCTACCATTTCAACCTAAAATGAAAACTAGAAGAAAATCACCAAAACATTCCAAGAAAACATACGCATATACCTACACAAGCAAGATATAATCGAAACTTCTCACCCTTGCCCGATTATTCGCGCTTGAAACGGAGTTTCTAAGATTTTTCCTCTTTCTCCTCTTCTCTCTTTTTCCTTCTCTTCTTTCCCTTTCTTTCTTTTCTTTTCCTTTCTCTCTCTTTTCTCTCTATTTCTCTTTTTATAACAAAATATCTAACTACCCAAAATGACCATTTTACCCCTCAGCTCAACTATCTCGCAAACGCTCTCAAAACGCAATAAAACATAAACATACCGATGAAATATATTTCGGGAAATAAAAGTTGAAAAGAAATTATAATTTATTGCAAATATTTCACCTATCAGAGAAATTAACCAGTTAACTCAATTAGCAGGTAAATACAAAAAATTCACACATTTCACAAAATTCACATAAATGAAATAAATAAGTATAATTAAACAAATCGGGGCGTTACAATAGTCAAGGGAACTTTGAAGGAGTCGAATCCTGAAAAAGAAGAACTTGAGAATTTATCCACGTTGCCTCTTTGGAATTACTGATGCTGATCGAGTGATCGTGAAGGCATTACTTTTTCCATAGAAGCCAATAACACTGAGAACCGTGGTAACCCTTAACCCATCCTAGCCTTTTTAGGATCGTAGCACGAAAGCTATGAAGTTGCAAATCTGACTTAGTTGTCACGTGATGCTACACTCAAGTTAGATTCTCTTAAGGATAACTACCAACCTTCGAGCAAATCGGTGTGCTGGTGTGTCTGATAGTGGATTGTGGACCCTGGGCACTTTGTTAGAACCGCTGTTTTCTGCAGGTACAATGAAGACAAAACCTTAGTACATACCTTTGTGGGATTGGTTCTCACCCTTGGCTTCATGCTCGTGACTTGAACCTTGACCCGTGTGCTTTGTGTGATCTTGTTTGTGGGTGTTGCATTCATGCACTCATGCATTCATGAGCATTCTTTTGGAGGGTTTTAAGGAACTTAAAGGTGTTATTGCAAACATTGTAGTTACTTTTGTTATGGATTTTGGAAGAAGAAGTACAAAGAAGTACACTTTCAAGAGTCCTAAGTTAGGGGGTTTGAGAGAGGTAGGATCTTTGGTTACTAATACCAAGAAGTTCGAGTCCAAATATGGAAGGTTTTTATCTCTCTTGAAGGTTGATATGGCTGAAGGATTGCTTGCTACTTTGGTTCAGTTCTATGACCCTTTGCTTCATTGTTTCACCTTTCCTGATTATCAGTTGGTACCTACGCTAGAGGAGTATTCTCTCCTGCTTGGTTTGCTTGTTCATGGTCAGATTTTCTCTAGTTTGGATCTCGCTCTCGAGCATGATGTTATTACGAAGGCTACTCACTTAAAGGTTTTCGAGATTAAGGCTCGCATGGATACCAAAGGAAAGATTCTTGGGTTACCCGCTAAGTTCTTGATGGATAGAGCTCATCACTTTGCTAGTGTGAAGAACACAGTTGCTTTTGAGGCTATTCTTGCCTTGCTTATTTATGGACTGTTCCTCTTCCCGAATGTTGAGAACTTTGTCGATATCAATGCTATTCGGATCTTCTTGATTGGGAATCCAATTCCCACTTTGCTTGCCGATGCTTATCATTCTATTCACCTCAGGAATTTCCATGGTGAAGGGATGATTATCTGTTGTGCGCCTTTGCTTTACAAGTGGTTTATTTCTCACTTGTCGAAGTCTGCAGCTTTCTGGAATCTCAAGGATGGTTTATATTGGTCGCAGAAGATCATGTCTCTCACTCATTCTGATATTGATTGGTGTAGCCGTGTTCCTTCTGGAGTGATGATTATTCATAGTTGTGGTGATTTTCCCAATGTGCCTCTTCTTGGTACAAAGGGAGGAATCAGCTACAATCCGGTGTTGGCTTGTCGTCAGTTGGGATATCCTTTACGAGAGGTACTGAAGAACATTCATTTGGTTGGTCTCTTTTTCAAGGAAGAAGAATCTCAGGTTGCTCTCAAGATAGAAATTGTGGAAGCTTGGTGCATCATTCGTAGAAAAGGAAAGGAAAGTTTGGGAAATCCGAATTGTGTCTCTTTAGAACCTTACCTCCAGTGGGTTAAAAATAGAGCTATTACTTTGAAGATGCCTTATGCGCATCAGGACCCTTTATCTCTAACTGATAAGAAGCCTATTCTCTACTTTATGGAAGACACAGAGAAGTTTCAGATTGCTTTGGCCGAGATGCAACAAGAGAGAGATGCTTGGAAGAACAAGTATCAGATTGTCGAGTTAGAGAATGCAAAGCTTCAAGAGAACTTCAAGAAGAAGAATGAAGATGAAGTTGCCAACAAGAAGAGAAAGGCACAAGAGGATTTATTTTCCTATCACATTCAGCCAGTTTTCGATATTCCGAAGAGTTCAGAATTTCCTTGGAAGTTGATTGTTGATCAGTTATTGATTGAGAAGACTCAGATGCAGGCCCACATCAAGAAGCTGGAAGATAGAGCTGGGACTTATTCTCATGAGATTCTCTAGGGATCCAGTCCTCTTTATTCTTTATTGTTTTAGGATTCTTGAATTTGTACTTCCAAGATGTAATATTTTCCACCATTAATGAATGAGATTTTGGTATTTCAAATAACAATGTTTGCAATATGCCTTACAATCCCTTGGAACTTTGAATTTTCATCTTGCACTTCAAGCATCATTCTGCATTTGTTTCTTGCCTTTTCCATGTGTCTTTTTGTTTCCCTTTGGTCTTCATTCAGCCAAGTTGTCGCACCAGTATAATACTCGGGCTAATCTGAAGAAGAAGATGGATCAGTTGCAACAAGAGAACCGTGAGCTTCGTGAGGAAGTGACGACTCTGAAGGATGGTTTAGAAAGACTCACTGATATGATGGAAGCTCTGGTGGCTGCTCAGAATCAGCCACCACCCCCTCCTCCTCCGCTTTCAACTCCTGTGCAAAGGACAGTAATTTCTGAGATTGTCTCCATGCCCATCTCCGTGGCGCCTGCTAGTGTTCCTCAATACTCCATGCCTCCTGGTTTCCCCTGGGGCATGCCTGTTAAATTTGTTCCGGAGGGTTATCAACCACCACCACCTCCTGAAATTCCAGTTGTTCCTACCGTTCAACCTGTGATGACTGTGCCACCGCCTGTGGTTCATACTGTTCCTTTTGGTGAAGAACAAATTTTCCATACTGCTCTGAGTGAAAATGCCAGTGCTTATGATATAATGGAAGAGATTCAAGACCAGTTTGCTGAAATACAGAAAGAAATCAAAGCTCTAAGAGGTAAAAAGCTGTTTGGAAAGAATGCTCATGAGTTATGCTTGGTTCCTAATATGAAGATCCCGCATAAGTTCAAAGTCACTGACTTTGAAAAGTATAAGGGTAACTCTTGTCCGATGATTCATTTGACTATGTATGCTTGTAAGATGTCGGCTCAGAAGGATAATAATCAGCTTCTCATTCAATACTTTCAAGATAGTCTGTCTGGTGCAGCCTTGAAATGGTACATGGGACTCGACAGTACCCGAATTTGCACTTTCGAAGATTTGGGTGAGGCATTTGTGAAACAGTATAAGTATAATGTGGATATGGCTCCCGATCGCGACTAGCTTTGGGCAATGGCTCAAAAAGATAAGGAGACATTCAAAGAATACGGGCTGAGGTGGCGCGAGATTGCTGCTCAAATCAACCCTCCTTTGGAAGAAAACGAGATAACTAAAATTTTTCTGAAAACTCTGAGTCCTTTCTATTATGAACGTATGATTGCTAGTTCCCCAAGTGATTTCACTGAGATGGTTAATATGGGGATGAGATTGAAAGAGGGTGTTCGTGAGGGACGTTTGTCAAAAGATGGTAATTCTGCTGGTAATTCCAAGAAGTATGGTGGATGATTTGCCAAGAAGAAAGAGGGTGAGACCCATACCACTTCCCATGGAGGGCGCAACAAGAGTTACAGTAAGAACATTCAGTGTCAGCAACAAGTTGCATCTATTACTCCTATTATCAGTTCAGCTCCTGTTATTCAGACAGCTCCTGTGCAGCAACAATGTTCTAATCAACAGAACAATCAGAGGGGCCATTTTCAGAAGGAGTTTGATCTGATTCCGATGACATATACAGGGTTGCTTCCTTGTTTAATTCAGAAGAATCTTGTTCAGACCCGTCCACCACCTGCTATTCCAAAAGATTCACCATGGTGGTATAAGCATGAAGCTCATTGTGCTTTCCATCAGGGAGGAGCTGGGCATGACACTGAGAACTGTTATCCATTGAAGATGGAAGTTCAAAGGTTGGTAAGGAGTGGTATTTTTTCTTTCGAAGATTCCAACCCTAATGTCCAATTGAATCTGCTACCTAATCATGGCAAGGCGTCTGTCAATATGGTTCAAGATTACCCTAGTGAAGATCTTTCTACAGCTGAAATTCTTGAAGATGACCTTGTAGGCTATATATCATTTGGTTCTGAAAGTGATGTCATTCCGGCAGAAGACTAGGAGCCTTATTTGGAAGACCCCGGTTATATGTCCCCAGAGGATGCATATGTGCCTTTTTATTCCCCCTCGGAAGAAGTTTAAGGAACTTGAATGTGAAGTCAGTGCCATCATTGAAGATGATGAAGAGAAAGAACTTCCCAACTTCGTGACACATGGACAGATCTGCCAGAATTGGATAGTTGTTGATGTTCCCACTGTTGTTCATTTTTCAAAGTAATTTGTTTTTGTTTCTTTCAAAAATCCTTTCACTCTGCCCAAAGTGAAAGTGAATTTGTGAGGGTTTTGTTTCAAATTTTATCATCATCAATAAAATGTTATTTTGTTTATCCGTGTTATGTTTTTCCCTTTTTGCTTTATTTCTGAAAAAATGGTAACATAAAAAACCAAAAAAATAATAATAATGTGATGATCACTTTTATCTGCATGATACTTGCACTTCTTGTTCATATTCTAAAATCAAACATAAATCATTGTGCAGATTGATTGTTAAACCCATTGAAAACAATGACCCTATGCCCTTTCCCAACTTTGAGTTCCCTGTGTTTGGAGCTGAAGAAGAGGATATTGAAGAGATTCCAGGTGAAATTTCTCGGTTGCTTGAGCACGAGGAAAAGGCCATTCAGCCTCATGAAGAGCCGTTGGAATTGGTTAATTTGGGTTCAGATGATGATATAAAAGAAGTCAAGATTGGGACACTGCTCCAGTCAGATGTTAAGAAGAGGATTGTAGAGCTTCTTAGAGAATATGTTGATGTGTTTGCTTGGTCCTATCAAGACATGCCTGGTCTTGATACTAATATTGTGGAGCATAGATTTCCATTGAAGCCTGAATGTCCACCTGTGAAGCAGAAATTGAGAAGAACTCATCCTGACATGGCTGTAAAGATCAAAGAGGAGGTTCAAAACCAGATTGATGTTGGTTTTCTTGTGACTTCTGAATATCCTCAATGGGTGGCCAATATTGTGCCTGTTCCAAAGAAAGACGGAAAAGTCTGAATGTGCGTTGATTATAGAGATTTGAATAAAGTTAGTCCAAAAGATGATTTTCCATTGCCACACATTGACATGTTGGTAGATAACACTGCTAAATTCAGTATCTTTTCTTTTATGGATGGATTTTCCGGTTATAATCAAATAAAGATGGCACCCGAGGATATGGAAAAAATGACATTCATTACACCCTGGGGAACATTCTGTTACAGAGTGATGCCCTTCGGTTTGAAAAATCCTTGTGCAACGTACTAGAAAGCTATGACTACTTTGTTCCATGATATGATGCATAAAGAAATTGAGGTCTATGTGGATGATATGATTTGTAAGTCGAAGACTGAAGAAGATCATATTGAGTACTTATTGAAGTTGTTTCAACGTTTGAGAAAGTATAAGCTCCGTTTGAATCCTAATAAATGCACTTTTGGTGTCCGTTCTGGAAAACTGCTGGGCTTTATTGTCAGCCAAAAAGGCATTGAAGTTGATCCTGGAAAAGTTAAAGCCATTCAGGAAATGCCTGTGCCCAAAACAGAAAAACAAGTAAGAGAATTCTTGGGACGTTTGAATTATATCTCCCGATTTATATCCAATATGACTGCCACATGTGTGCCGATCTTCAAGCTTCTTTGCAAAGATCAGGGTTGTGTATGGACAGAGGATTGTTAGAAAGCTTTTGAGAGGATTAAAGAGTATCTACTTGAACCTCCAATTTTGTCTCCTCCCATGGAAGGAAACCTTTGATCATGTATTTGACTGTGCTGGAAGAGTCTATGGGCTATGTTCTGGGTCAACAAGATGAATTTGGTCGAAAAGAGTTTGCCATTTATTATTTAAGCAAGAAGTTCACCGATTGTGAGTCTCGGTATTCAATGCATGAAAAGACATGTTGTGCTTTAGCTTGGGCTGCCAAGCGCATCCGCCAGTATATGTTGAATCATACAACTTGGTTGATATCCAAAATCGATCCAATCAAGTATATCTTTGAAAAGCCTGCTTTGACTGGGAGGATTGGTTGTTGGCAAATGTTGTTGTCAGAATATGATATCGAGTACCGAACTCAAAAAGTGATAAAAGGAAATGTTTTGGCTGACCATTTGGCACACCAGCCAATTGATGATTACCAACCTATCAGGTTTGATTTTCCTGATGAGGATGTGATGTATCTAAAAGTTAAAGATTGTGAACAATCATTACCTGATGAAGGGCCTGAGCCTGGATCCCGTTGGGGTTTGATTTTTGATGGAGCTGTTAATGAGTATGGAAATGGTATTGGGGCAATAATTGTTACTCCTCATGGTTCTCATATTCCTTTCACTGCAAGGTTGATGTTCACTTGCACAAATAATGCGGCTGAGTATGAAGCGTGTATTATGGGCTTGGAAGAAGCTATTGATCTATGAATCAAGATTCTTGATGTATACGGAGATTCAGCCCTGGTGATTAATCAGATTAAAGAAGAATGGGAGACACGTCAATCTGATTTGATTCCTTATCGAGATTATGCAAGAAGGTTGTTAACTTTGTTCAATAAGGTTGAGTTTCACCATGTACCCAGAACAACAAATCAAATGGCAGATGCCTTAGCAACTATATCCTCCATGATTGTGGTGAATCGGTGGAATAATGTGCCCAAAATCGATGTTATGCGGCTTGATAGATCAGCTCATGTGTTTGCTGTTGGAGAGGTTGTTGATGATAAACCATGGTATTATGATATTAAATGCTTTCTTCAAAATCAAGATTACCCACTTGGGGCATCTAAGAAAGATAAGAAGACTTTGATAAGATTGGCTGGTAGGTTCTTCTTGAACGGTGATGTGCTGTATAAAAGAAATTATGACATGGTCTTCCTCAGATGCGTGGATAGACACGAAGCAGACATGTTGATGAAAGAAATTCATGAAGGTTTTTTTGGTACCCATCCCAATGGGCATACAATGGCTAAGAAGATGTTGAGGGCATATTACTATTGGCTGACAATGGAATCTGACTGCTGCAAATTCATGAAGAAATGCCATAAGTGCCAGGTTTATGCTGACAAAATTCATGTGCCTCCAACTCCTATCAATGTTATCTCTTCTCCATGGCATTTCTCCATGTGAGGCATTGATATGATTGGAATGATTGAGCCTAAAGCGTCGAACGAACACAGTTTCATATTGGTGGCTATTGACTATTTTACAAAGTGGGTTGAAGTGGCATCATATGCCAATATGACCAAGCAAGTAGTGGTCCGGTTTATCAAGAACCAAATCATCTGTCGGTATGGTGTTCTGAGCAAGATTATCACTGATAATGGGTCAAATCTGAATAACAACATGATGAAGGAATTATGCGATGAGTTTAAAATTGAGCATCCTAATTCTTCTCCTTACAGACCTAAGATGAATGGGGTTGTTGAAGCTGCTAATAGGAATATTAAGAAGATTGTTCAGAAGATGGTTGTTACTTACAAGGATTGGCATGAGATGCTCCCTTTTGCTTTGCATGGGTATCGTACATCCGTCTGCACTTCAACAGGGGCAACCCCTTTCTCTCTTGTTTATGGTATGGAAGCAGTGCTCCCAGTAGAAGTTGAAATCCCTTCTATGACAGTTTTGATGGAAGATAAATTGTCTGAGGCTGAATGGTGCCAAAGCAGATATGATCAATTGAATTTGGTTGAAGAGAAAAGAATGATGGCCTTGTGTCATGGCCAATTGTATCAACAGAGAATGAAGAAAGCTTTTGATAAGAAGGTTCGACCTCGTGTGTTCAGAGAAGGCGACCTCGTGCTCAAAAGGATCTCGACTTCTACCAATGATTCTAGGGGCAAGTGGACTCCTAATTATGAAGGCCCATATGTTGTTAAGAGAGCCTTCTCTGGCGATGCATTACTTCTTACAACTATGGAAGGTGAAGAGTTCACTCGTCCTGTGAATGTCGATGCAGTCAAGAAATACTTCGCCTAAAAAATAAAAGAACAGCTCGCTAAGTTGAAAACCCGAAAGGGCGGCTTAGGCAAAAATGAGCGTCTCGGTAGGTTGAAAACCCGAAAGGGCGGTCCAGGCAAAAATTAGAGACAAAAACAGAAATAATCATCCCGGTAGATTGAAAACCCGAGAGGGCAATCTAGGCAAAAGTTAGGGATTATGGCAAGTAACTGCATCTGGCCAGTCTTGATCATTTGAAAGCAACATTGTCCATTAAGATTTCTACTTCAATCATCCTCAGCTGAAGTTTTGAGCACAGCGGAATTCAAAGTGTTTAGGGAGAATAGTGGTCATTGTATTTCAATGTAACCCTTTCCATGCATTTACCATTTTTCAAACTTTGTAATGATCCATGGAGTTGCGCCATTTGCGGACTTCCATTCTATTAATAAAATTTAGGCCTTTGTCCCTTTGTTTGCAATTCTTATTTTGTTTCAGTTTACAAAATTTCATTTATTTTTTATGATGATTTTTGAAACAAAATGCAAATAATTGATTAAATTTTTGAAAATCATAAAAACATTTCCCTTTGATTTATGAATGCAAAAAGGAACATCAACGGTTATTCCAAGACTGGCAGGGTCAATGTTTTCCTCAGCAAGGTTCGTTCTCACTCCTTTGGCATAATTTATTGACAGCTCCCCAGTAGAGTTTGTCGATATTTCCCTAGTAAAGTTTGTTGTGTTTTCCTCAGTAAGGGTTTTGTTTATACAACCAGTTGTCGACAAGATGATGGGTTCCTTCAAAGTTGTGTTATGATGTGTTGAATTCATAAGGGTCAGTGTTGTTTGGTTCTTCCCCGGCTAGGTTTTGATCCGGATCTGCTCCAGCTGATTATGATATGGTCAGGTAGTCGAGTAGTAATCCTCATACGGAGATTCATTTTTGTTGTCCCCAGCAGAAATCATATGAGGAATTTCTATCAGAGTTTTACCTTCTAGGTGTGTTGTTGTTGCTTGGTATATTCCCAAGCGCAGAGTAGCGTTATCTTCCCCAACAAGTCCAGGACGTTTTCTCTCCAGATTGTTTGTTTTCAGAGAGGTTTGTGCATCACTATTTCGGGTGTTCCCTAGTGAAGTTGTCGATGATATCTCTATTCGAGGAATATTGATATACTAGTCACCTGTTGGGTTTTCTCTCATTCATGATGAGTATTGATCTAAAATCCCCCCGTAGTTTGACCTTGTTGTTGTTTTCCTCAACAATTCCAGGTTGTTTTGCTCATAAGTGGTTAATCCTCAGAGAGCTTTTTGAAATTCTGGTACCAGACGTGTGATGTTAAGGTGCGATGTCACAACAACACACTCTGCAATAATGGACAGAATAAGTAACAGGAAAACACAAGGAATTGTTCACCCAGTTCGGTCTAACTACCTACGTCTGGGGGCTACCAAGCCAGGGATGAAATTCACTACTTGTAGATATAATTTACAGACTCAACACACCAGTTGACAATCTCCTAAACTTATACTCTACTAGTGACTTTCTACCTAAGAAACCACTTAGATATGAGAACACTACTCAATCCCCTAAAACACTCAAAGAACAACCTCTTTGAGATCCCTTGATCTTGCTTCCTAGCTTCGATCAATCAACAACTCTCTATTGCTTCACAGCTTCTAGAAAGGACAGAAAATTCAACACCTATTCAACCTAGAATAGTGTGATTACAAGTACTCTAAACAAACCCTAGACTCTAAGCCTCCAGCTCTTGATCTTCAATCTGTTTTCTGTACCTTCTTCCTTGGTCTTGTGCGCTTTATATAGCTACTTGAATTTGGATTGGATTTGTCACAATATTTGATCAGATTTGTTAATTAAAAACTGAATCTTTTAAAACAGATTTTATCCCCAAAATCTTTTTAAATCTTCCACCTTTTAATTCTCCAACAAACCTGCAATCAAATCTCCCATGTAACAGAAAATATCTAGCCCAAGATATTCTCATCCAACGAGTCAACACTCTCCACAATTCCAGCTAATACGCGACCCTAATAACAACAAGCCCATGCTGTCATTAGCTTCAGTTCTGCAGGTCTGATGTTACAACATCACCTATGTGACATTAGACATCCACTTCAGCAACTAGCAACCTTAACACAGCCCAGTGTTAAGTGTAATGTTATGACATCAAGCCCATGACATCAAACATAGTTAACCTTCACAACTTAGTACAGCCCAGTACTAAGACTCAATGATGCAACATCAACACCATGACATCAGCATTGAACACCTTGTTGTTTTACCAAAATTCCAGCCAATCCAGGAACTTACAATCTCCCCCTTTGGCTAATTTTGGCTAAAACAATCTCTGCATCTTCAGAGACTTCAGCAGCGGAATATCTTCAATATTTTGAAACATTAACTTGCAGCAGTTTGACAATCTTCATATAGTCTTCATTACTTGATCTGCTGCAGCACCATCTTCATTATTGACAACAGCCAATTGGTGCTCCCCCTCAAAAACTTGAACCAGCATCACAGCTGTTCAGTAGCTCACAATGTGCAGCACATCTCCCCCTTGATGTCTGCTTTACTGCACTCTGCACTCTTAATGCTATGAATACTTCACTAGCAGCTCAGTCTAAACTCCCCCTCAATAACTGCATCAGCACTTTTCACCTTTTACTTTTAGCAGCATCAATTACTCTCTTCATGGCAATTTTTAACTCTCCCCCTTTTTAGCCATAATTAGACAAACTATGCCAATCTCCAAGCTCTACTGTCAGTAGCAACAAGATCTATGCAATCTCCAAACACAATGTTCTGACATTATTAAAGACATGGTCAAAACCACATTCCAACACTTTTGACTAGACTGGCGATACAAACAATGCTTTAGAAAAACCATTATAAAACCACTCTTTCTCCTTTGCTCAGCACAACACTCCAATAAAGCATGAGTCAATCAAGCTCCAAAGTATCAACCAAGAAACTCAAGCATGAGGATAAAAATCCAGAACCTCTGATGAAGAAGGTCAAATCTCAGACGACATCAGGTCCTTCTTCAGGAGCAACAAAAACTGGCAGGACTTCAGTGACAACTATGAAGCCTGGTAAGAACCATACTGCTCAAAAACAACCTTCAGAAGATGAATGGGATGCAGATTGGAAGGCATTTCTGGATGCAGGTGATTGGCATGAGGATGTAGTTTAACCTTGTATCTTCAAATATCTAATAAAACTCCAATCATATTTTAGATTTTTCTGTAACTCTACAAAATTCTTTACAGTACTTTTCTATTGCTTTGCTGATAATTGTACTGCCTTAATATGAACCAACAGCCTAATGTCATAGCATGCTATCTGACATTATATCCTCATAAGATTCAACCAATCTCCATAATCTTGATCAGCATGCAATCTTCACAATATATGTACCTTTGCTGCAAAATCCATAGACAAATACTTCCCCTGTCAAGATTAACAAATGCTCTAGATGGAGATGAACATTTGAGCACATTTACATGCATTTTGGTACCACTGTCCCTTTCACCAAGGGCTATCATACAATTCATCTTCACCATCCAAGGCAAACCTTCAACTTCATCATTCTCCCGTATGACTATGTAGATGCTCCTTAGATATAATGTAAGCACTAAGCTTCAGATCCAGAACAAAGACATCCTTCACCAAGGATACTCTTGACACTCTTGACACCAGGGTATTACATATGCTCCACTACTGAATTTACTATCAGCAAAATAATCCAAACTCAACACTGTGTCACAAACTCCACAAATTCTCAGCTTACTTATAAGCTTTACTGAGATCCAGTCTCTTCAAGAGATCACACTTCCTCTTTCCTTACATCCACCAGTAGTTGTTGAAACTGGTGATGTCTTCAAAGACAGTAGTCATGCTTAAACACATGACCATAATCTCCACTTCTTCTGACCAAAATGCTAGAGCATTCAACTCCACATGTCCAATATTAATCATCTAACCACCAGCAAACATGGATCTACTTCCAGACATGTGTTTGGAACACCCACTGTCAAAATACCATGTTCCTTCTTCAAACTCTTTGTCAGCCAAGTGATGTTATAACATCTTTTGGGACATCAGCTTCTCATCACCATTCAAAGGACTCATTGCACAGAGAAGTCCTTCAAGAAGCTCCAATAAAACACAGTCAGAGCAACTTATTCATACACACCTGAATACCATAAGTTCCCACACCCTCTCTGAACCATATCCTAGCAAACTCAACCATATCCAGAGTATTTATACCAAATTCTTTTTCCAGAACATACTTCCACCATTTTATGAAAAGCACAGGAATGTTATCTAGTATGCCCTTTTGAATTTTCTCAGAAGTTCTAACAACAACGACTTCCTTCATTTGAGATATATCCTGGACATTATCCTCAGACTTATCTCTGATCTTCCTAGAGATGAACACTTTACTCCTGGATTTTGTAGTACCATCCACATAGATTTTCTGCTTAGCAGTTCTCATCTTTGGAGGTGACTCAATAGCTTTCCTCTTTCTTGATTTCAGTCGTTTAGCAACCCCAGGAACCACTTTTGCAATTAGTTCATCATCAGCTCGAACATCTGCATCTTCCAACCTAAGGATTGTCAACTTGTGGAATTTTTCTTCTGAACTATAGGAGTAATTAGTCAGGTTGTCATCTTTCTTGGCCTTGCAAGTATTCAGCTCCCAACACTTCTTAAGGTCACAGCTTTTGATCCTTCCATCAGCATTGTTGACTCCTTCATCTTGCTCACATAACTGACTACTCACATCATCCAACTTAGGAGTAACAGCACCATAAGTCATTAACCCAGATTGATTTTTCACCATACTTTCACACTTGATGTCATCATCTGATGTTACAGCATCATCACTAGATAAGCTGTCCACTTGAGGTATCCACTGATAGCAATTATCTTTGGATCTTACTCCCTTCATCACTACCTCATTCTGCTCATCAGCTACCACATATTCATCTTTGGTGTAGCTTACGTTGTAACCTTCATCACAAAGTTGACTTATGCTAATTAAATTAGCACTCAACCCTTGAACAAGGAGCACATTATCAAGAGTAAGGCCATCATGATTCTTCACTCTTCCAACTCCTTCTACTACTCCTTTTTCACCATTGCCAAAAATACACCATTTGCATGGCAAGGATTGAACTCTACCAAATGCTTCTTGGATCCAGTCATGTGCTTTGAACATCCACTGTCAAAGTACCATTCATCCATAGCAAAATGTTCATCTGATGTGTGAGCCAATAGACACTTCTCCTTCTCCTTGGGTACCCATTGTTTAACAACTTTGGGCCTGTACTCTCTCCATCTGTTTTGAGGCTGAGGGTATCCATGCAGCTTGTAGCAAGAGTACTGCATATGTCAAAACCTTCCACAATAAAAGCATCTCACCCTTTCATCTCTGAATCTTCTGCCATGATGAGATTGCTTAGGCTGCCATCCATAATGTGGTCTCCTCCTACCATAACTGGTCTGCCTTCTATTATGCTGGTATCTTCTTCCATAAGGAGGCTGAGAATGCTGTTTCCTGGATTGTCTCCCATGATGGTGTGGCTTTCTTCTTCCATAAATATGAGGAACAACATTGGTGTAACCATACCCCTGATGTTGAGACACCTGATAAGGCATGTGCTTTTTGAACTGAGCAGCTTGCATGCTCTTGTGGTGTTGTGGGGGCATATACTGACTAGCTCCTTGTGGCTGCTCTCTCTTCTGATTAGGACCAGTCTTCTTCTCAATCTTCTTAGGTTGTGAAACATCAGCTTTCTTAGGTGTAGGATCCTGCTTCTTTGGCTGATGTTGAGACAAAGGTTGTGACACTTCCTTCTTTGAACCTGAAGTGCTTGCTTCTGAAGTTCCCTTATCCTCAGCCACATAACCTATCCCAGCTTTATCTCCAGCAGCTTTTTCTGACTGTAGTATCTTGTCAAGAGTGGCTGTCCCACTGTTCAACATTCTAACAGATTTAGTCATATGATTAAGATGAGCTTTGACACATAAGACTTCTTTTTCCAATTCAGCTTTGTCATTTTCTAGCTGAGCAATCTGTTTCTTCTGTTGATTCCTCTCCTGACATAGTTCAACACTCTTTAAGCACAACTCTTTGTAGGTTGAAGCTAGCTCATCATAAGTGACTTCTCCATCACTATCATCAGGTTCAACAATTCCTGTCAAAGCTGTAACATGCTTTGCTGACTCAATTTCACTTTCACTATCAGAGTCAGACCAGGCTTCTTCAAGAATGTGGGACACTCTTTCTTGACATGTCCATACCCTTCACATTCAAAGCACTGAACTCCTTTATCTTGGGCAGTCTTCTCTTCATCCTTCTCTTTTGCCTTGCTGTTGTCAGAAGAGATGTTCCTGACATTAGGCCTGGAGTTATTGTTCATCCTCTTGAACACTTTGTTGAACTGTCTTCCCAACATAACTATGGCTTTAGACAGATCCTCCTGAGACTCATCATCTGTAACTTTCTTAACTTCTGCAGGACTGGAAACCAAGGCTATACTTTTGGGCTTGTTTTCAGGTTCTTCCTCATTCAAACCAAGCTCAAAAGTTTGAAGAGATCCAATGAGCTCATCAACCCTCATCTTGCTGATGTCTTGTGATTCTTCAATGGCAGTTACCTTCATCTTGTACTTCTTAGGAAGAGACCTCAGGATTTTCCTTACAAGCTTTTCTTCTGACATCTTTTCACCAAGAGCACTGGATGCATTTGACAGCTCAAGAACACTCATGTGGAAGTCATGAATAGTCTCATCTTCCTTCATCTTCAAGCTTTCAAACTTAGATGTTAGAAGCTGAAGTCTAGACATCTTAACTCTATATGTGCCTTCATGAGTAGCCTTCAAAATATCCCAAGCAGCCTTAGCAGTTTCACATGAGTTGATCAGCCTGAATATGTTCTTGTCAACCCCATTGAAGATAGCATTTAGGGCTTTTGAATTCCCAAGGGCAAGCTCATCTTCTTCCTTGGTCCATTCTTCTTCAGGCTTAGGCTTTGAGGTGCCTTCTTTATCCTTGCCATCCTCATCTTTCTCACATACCTCTGGAGCTTTCCACTCTTTAATGACAGCCTTCCAAGTTCTGCTGTCTAATGACTTTAAAAAAGTAGTCATTCTAGGCTTCCAATACTCATAGTTTGAGCCATCCAAGATAGGGGGTCTGTTGACGAATCCTCCAACCTCTTTGTCCATCTTTCACCAGAAAGTAACTTCCCTAGATCTCACCCAGAGACAGACAGGATGCCTGCTCTGATACCAATTGAAATTCTGGTACCAGACGTGTGATGTTAAGGTGCGATGTCACAACAACACACTCTGCAATAATGGACAGAATAAGCAACAGGAAAACACAAGGAATTGTTCACCCAGTTCGGTCTAACTACCTACGTCTGGGGGCTACCAAGCCAGGGATGAAATTCACTACTTGTAGATATAATTTACAGACTCAACACACCAGTTGACAATCTCCTAAACTTATACTCTACTAGTGACTTTCTACCTAAGAAACCACTTAGATATGAGAACACTACTCAATCCCCTAAAACACTCAAAGAACAACCTCTTTGAGATCCCTTGATCTTGCTTCCTAGCTTCGATCAATCAACAACTCTCTATTGCTTCACAGCTTCTAGAGAGGACAGAAAATTCAACACTTATTCAACCTAGAATAGTGTGATTACAAGTACTCTAAACAAACCCTAGACTCTAAGCCTCCAGCTCTTGATCTTCAATCTGTTTTCTGTACCTTCTTCCTTGGTCTTGTGCGCTTTATATAGCTCCTTGAATTTGGATTGGATTTGTCACAATATTTGATCAGATTTGTTAATTAAAAACTGAATCTTTTAAAACAGATTTTATCACCAAAATCTTTTTAAATCTTCCACCTTTTAATTCTCCAACAAACCTGCAATCAAATCTCCCATGTAACAGAAAATATCTAGCCCAAGATATTCTCATCCAACGAGTCAACACTCTCCACAATTCCAGCTAATACGCGACCCTAATAACAACAAGCCCATGCTGTCATTAGCTTCAGTTCTGCAGGTCTGATGTTACAACATCACCTATGTGACATTAGACATCCACTTCAGCAACTAGCAACCTTAACACAGCCCAGTGTTAAGTGCAATGTTATGACATCAAGCCCATGACATCAAACATAGTTAACCTTCACAACTTAGTACAGCCCAGTACTAAGACTCAATGATGCAACATCAACACCATGACATCAGCATTGAACACCTTGTTGTTTTACCAAAATTCCAGCCAATCCAGGAACTTACAATCTCCCCCTTTGGCTAATTTTGGCTAAAACAATCTCTGCATCTTCAGAGACTTCAGCAGCGGAATATCTTCAATATTTTGAAACATTAACTTGCAGCAGTTTGACAATCTTCATATAGTCTTCATTACTTGATCTGCTGCAGCACCATCTTCATTATTGACAACAGCCAATTGGTGCTCCCCCTCAAAAACTTGAACCAGCATCACAGCTGTTCAGTAGCTCACAATGTGCAGCACATCTCCCCCTTGATGTCTGCTTTACTGCACTCTGCACTCTTAATGCTATGAATACTTCACTAGCAGCTCAGTCTAAACTCCCCCTCAATAACTGCATCAGCACTTTTCACCTTTTACTTTTAGCAGCATCAATTACTCTCTTCATGGCAATTTTTAACTCTCCCCCTTTTTAGCCATAATTAGACAAACTATGCCAATCTCCAAGCTCTACTGTCAGTAGCAACAAGATCTATGCAATCTCCAAACACAATGTTCTGACATTATTAAAGACATGGTCAAAACCACATTCCAACACTTTTGACTAGACTGGCGATACAAACAATGCTTTAGAAAAACCATTATAAAACCACTCTTTCTCCTTTGCTCAGCACAACACTCCAATAAAGCATGAGTCAATCAAGCTCCAAAGTATCAACCAAGAAACTCAAGCATGAGGATAAAAATCCAGAACCTCTGATGAAGAAGGTCAAATCTCAGACGACATCAGGTCCTTCTTCAGGAGCAACAAAAACTGGCAGGACTTCAGTGACAACTATGAAGCCTGGTAAGAACCATACTGCTCAAAAACAACCTTCAGAAGATGAATGGGATGCAGATTGGAAGGCATTTCTGGATGCAGGTGATTGGCATGAGGATGTAGTTTAACATTGTATCTTCAAATATCTAATAAAACTCCAATCATATTTTAGATTTTTCTGTAACTCTACAAAATTCTTTACAGTACTTTTCTATTGCTTTGCTGATAATTGTACTGCCTTAATATGAACCAACAGCCTAATGTCATAGCATGCTATCTGACATTATATCCTCATAAGATTCAACCAATCTCCATAATCTTGATCAGCATGCAATCTTCACAATATATGTACCTTTGCTGCAAAATCCATAGACAAATACTTCCCCTGTCAAGATTAACAAATGCTCTAGATGGAGATGAACATTTGAGCACATTTACATGCATTTTGGTACCACTGTCCCTTTCACCAAGGGCTATCATACAATTCATCTTCACCATCCAAGGCAAACCTTCTACTTCATCATTCTCCCGTATGACTATGTAGATGCTCCTTAGATATAATGTAAGCACTAAGCTTCAGATCCAGAACAAAGACATCCTTCACCAAGGATACTCTTGACACTCTTGACACCAGGGTATTACATATGCTCCACTACTGAATTTACTATCAGCAAAATAATCCAAACTCAACACTGTGTCACAAACTCCACAAATTCTCAGCTTACTTATAAGCTTTACTGAGATCCAGTCTCTTCAAGAGATCACACTTCCTCTTTCCTTACATCCACCAGTAGTTGTTGAAACTGGTGATGTCTTCAAAGACAGTAGTCATGCTTAAACACATGACCATAATCTCCACTTCTTCTGACCAAAATGCTAGAGCATTCAACTCCACATGTCCAATATTAATCATCTAACCACCAGCAAACATGGATCTACTTCCAGACATGTGTTTGGAACACCCACTGTCAAAATACCATGTTCCTTCTTCAAACTCTTTGTCAGCCAAGTGATGTTATAACATCTTTTGGGACATCAGCTTCTCATCACCATTCAAAGGACTCATTGCACAGAGAAGTCCTTCAAGAAGCTCCAATAAAACACAGTCAGAGCAACTTATTCATACACACCTGAATACCATAAGTTCCCACACCCTCTCTGAACCATATCCTAGCAAACTCAACCATATCCAGAGTATTTATACCAAATTCTTTTTCCAGAACATACTTCCACCATTTTATGAAAAGCACAGGAATGTTATCTAGTATGCCCTTTTGAATTTTCTCAGAAGTTCTAACAACAACGACTTCCTTCATTTGAGATATATCCTGGACATTATCCTCAGACTTATCTCTGATCTTCCTAGAGATGAACACTTTACTCCTGGATTTTGTAGTACCATCCACATAGATTTTCTGCTTAGCAGTTCTCATCTTTGGAGGTGACTCAATAGCTTTCCTCTTTCTTGATTTCAGTCGTTTAGCAACCCCAGGAACCACTTTTGCAATTAGTTCATCATCAGCTCGAACATCTGCATCTTCCAACCTAAGGATTGTCAACTTGTGGAATTTTTCTTCTGAACTATAGGAGTAATTAGTCAGGTTGTCATCTTTCTTGGCCTTGCAAGTATTCAGCTCCCAACACTTCTTAAGGTCACAGCTTTTGATCCTTCCATCAGCATTGTTGACTCCTTCATCTTGCTCACATAACTGACTACTCACATCATCCAACTTAGGAGTAACAACACCATAAGTCATTAACCCAGATTGATTTTTCACCATACTTTCACACTTGATGTCATCATCTGATGTTACAGCATCATCACTAGATAAGCTGTCCACTTGAGGTATCCACTGATAGCAATTATCTTTGGATCTTACTCCCTTCATCACTACCTCATTCTGCTCATCAGCTACCACATATTCATCTTTGGTGTAGCTTACGTTGTAACCTTCATCACAAAGTTGACTTATGCTAATTAAATTAGCACTCAACCCTTGAACAAGGAGCACATTATCAAGAGTAAGGCCATCATGATTCTTCACTCTTCCAACTCCTTCTACTACTCCTTTTTCACCATTGCCAAAAATACACCATTTGCATGGCAAGGATTGAACTCTACCAAATGCTTCTTGGATCCAGTCATGTGCTTTGAACATCCACTGTCAAAGTACCATTCATCCATAGCAAAATGTTCATCTGATGTGTGAGCCAATAGACACTTCACCTTCTCCTTGGGTACCCATTGTTTAACAACTTTGGGCCTGTACTCTCTCCATCTGTTTTGAGGCTGAGGGTATCCATGCAGCTTGTAGCAAGAGTACTGCATATGTCCAAACCTTCCACAATAAAAGCATCTCACCCTTTCATCTCTGAATCTTCTGCCATGATGAGATTGCTTAGGCTGCCATCCATAATGTGGTCTCCTCCTACCATAACTGGTCTGCCTTCTATTATGCTGGTATCTTCTTCCATAAGGAGGCTGAGAATGCTGTTTCCTGGATTGTCTCCCATGATGGTGTGGCTTTCTTCTTCCATAGATATGAGGAACAACATTGGTGTAACCATACCCCTGATGTTGAGACACCTGATAAGGCATGTGCTTTTTGAACTGAGCATCTTGCATGCTCTTGTGGTGTTGTGGGGGCATATACTGACTAGCTACTTGTGGCTGCTCTCTCTTCTGATTAGGACCAGTCTTCTTCTCAATCTTCTTAGGTTGTGAAACATCAGCTTTCTTAGGTGTAGGATCCTGCTTCTTTGGCTGATGTTGAGACAAAGGTTGTGACACTTCCTTCTTTGAACCTGAAGTGCTTGCTTCTGAAGTTCCCTTATCCTCAGCCACATAACCTATCCCAGCTTTGTCTCCAGCAGCTTTTTCTGACTGTAGTATCTTGTCAAGAGTGGCTGTCCCACTGTTCAACATTCTAACAGATTTAGTCATATGATTAAGATGAGCTTTGACACATAAGACTTCTTTTTCCAATTCAGCTTTGTCATTTTCTAGCTGAGCAATCTGTTTCTTCTGTTGATTCCTCTCCTGACATAGTTCAACACTCTTTAAGCACAACTCTTTGTAGGTTGAAGCTAGCTCATCATAAGTGACTTCTCCATCACTATCATCAGGTTCAACAATTCCTGTCAAAGCTGTAACATGCTTTGCTGACTCAATTTCACTTTCACTATCAGAGTCAGACCAGGCTTCTTCAAGAATGTGGGACACTCTTTCTTGACATGTCCATACCCTTCACATTCAAAGCACTGAACTCCTTTATCTTGGGCAGTCTTCTCTTCATCCTTCTCTTTTGCCTTGCTGTTGTCAGAAGAGATGTTCCTGACATTAGGCCTGGAGTTATTGTTCATCCTCTTGAACACTTTGTTGAACTGTCTTCCCAACATAACTATGGCTTTAGACAGATCCTCCTGAGACTCATCATCTGTAACTTTCTTAACTTCTGCAGGACTGGAAACCAAGGCTATACTTTTGGGCTTGTTTTCAGGTTCTTCCTCATTCAAACCAAGCTCAAAAGTTTGAAGAGATCCAATGAGCTCATCAACCCTTATCTTGCTGATGTCTTGTGATTCTTCAATGGCAGTTACCTTCATCTTGTACTTCTTAGGAAGAGACCTCAGGATTTTCCTTACAAGCTTTTCTTCTGACATCTTTTCACCAAGAGCACTGGATGCATTTGACAGCTCAAGAACACTCATGTGGAAGTCATGAATAGTCTCATCTTCCTTCATCTTCAAGCTTTCAAACTTAGATGTTAGAAGCTGAAGTCTAGACATCTTAACTCTATATGTGCCTTCATGAGTAGCCTTCAAAATATCCCAAGCAGCCTTAGCAGTTTCACATGAGTTGATCAGCCTGAATATGTTCTTGTCAACCCCATTGAAGATAGCATTTAGGGCTTTTGAATTCCCAAGGGCAAGCTCATCTTCTTCCTTGGTCCATTCTTCTTCAGGCTTAGGCTTTGAGGTGCCTTCTTTATCCTTGCCATCCTCATCTTTCTCACATACCTCTGGAGCTTTCCACTCTTTAATGACAGCCTTCCAAGTTCTGCTGTCTAATGACTTTAAAAAAGTAGTCATTCTAGGCTTCCAATACTCATAGTTTGAGCCATCCAAGATAGGGGGTCTGTTGACGAATCCTCCAACCTCTTTGTCCATCTTTCACCAGAAAGTAACTTCCCTAGATCTCACCCAGAGACAGACAGGATGCCTGCTCTAATACCAATTGAAATTCTGGTACCAGACGTGTGATGTTAAGGTGCGATGTCACAACAACACACTCTGCAATAATGGACAGAATAAGCAACAGGAAAACACAAGGAATTGTTCACCCAGTTCGGTCTAACTACCTACGTCTGGGGGCTACCAAGCCAGGGATGAAATTCACTACTTGTAGATATAATTTACAGACTCAACACACCAGTTGACAATCTCCTAAACTTATACTCTACTAGTGACTTTCTACCTAAGAAACCACTTAGATATGAGAACACTACTCAATCCCCTAAAACACTCAAAGAACAACCTCTTTGAGATCCCTTGATCTTGCTTCCTAGCTTCGATCAATCAACAACTCTCTATTGCTTCACAGCTTCTAGAGAGGACAGAAAATTCAACACTTATTCAACCTAGAATAGTGTGATTACAAGTACTCTAAACAAACCCTAGACTCTAAGCCTCCAGCTCTTGATCTTCAATCTGTTTTCTGTACCTTCTTCCTTGGTCTTGTGCGCTTTATATAGCTCCTTGAATTTGGATTGGATTTGTCACAATATTTGATCAGATTTGTTAATTAAAAACTGAATCTTTTAAAACAGATTTTATCACCAAAATCTTTTTAAATCTTCCACCTTTTAATTCTCCAACAAACCTGCAATCAAATCTCCCATGTAACAGAAAATATCTAGCCCAAGATATTCTCATCCAACGAGTCAACACTCTCCACAATTCCAGCTAATACGCGACCCTAATAACAACAAGCCCATGCTGTCATTAGCTTCAGTTCTGCAGGTCTGATGTTACAACATCACCTATGTGACATTAGACATCCACTTCAGCAACTAGCAACCTTAACACAGCCCAGTGTTAAGTGCAATGTTATGACATCAAGCCCATGACATCAAACATAGTTAACCTTCACAACTTAGTACAGCCCAGTACTAAGACTCAATGATGCAACATCAACACCATGACATCAGCATTGAACACCTTGTTGTTTTACCAAAATTCCAGCCAATCCAGGAACTTACAATCTCCCCCTTTGGCTAATTTTGGCTAAAACAATCTCTGCATCTTCAGAGACTTCAGCAGCGGAATATCTTCAATATTTTGAAACATTAACTTGCAGCAGTTTGACAATCTTCATATAGTCTTCATTACTTGATCTGCTGCAGCACCATCTTCATTATTGACAACAGCCAATTGGTGCTCCCCCTCAAAAACTTGAACCAGCATCACAGCTGTTCAGTAGCTCACAATGTGCAGCACATCTCCCCCTTGATGTCTGCTTTACTGCACTCTGCACTCTTAATGCTATGAATACTTCACTAGCAGCTCAGTCTAAACTCCCCCTCAATAACTGCATCAGCACTTTTCACCTTTTACTTTTAGCAGCATCAATTACTCTCTTCATGGCAATTTTTAACTCTCCCCCTTTTTAGCCATAATTAGACAAACTATGCCAATCTCCAAGCTCTACTGTCAGTAGCAACAAGATCTATGCAATCTCCAAACACAATGTTCTGACATTATTAAAGACATGGTCAAAACCACATTCCAACACTTTTGACTAGACTGGCGATACAAACAATGCTTTAGAAAAACCATTATAAAACCACTCTTTCTCCTTTGCTCAGCACAACACTCCAATAAAGCATGAGTCAATCAAGCTCCAAAGTATCAACCAAGAAACTCAAGCATGAGGATAAAAATCCAGAACCTCTGATGAAGAAGGTCAAATCTCAGACGACATCAGGTCCTTCTTCAGGAGCAACAAAAACTGGCAGGACTTCAGTGACAACTATGAAGCCTGGTAAGAACCATACTGCTCAAAAACAACCTTCAGAAGATGAATGGGATGCAGATTGGAAGGCATTTCTGGATGCAGGTGATTGGCATGAGGATGTAGTTTAACATTGTATCTTCAAATATCTAATAAAACTCCAATCATATTTTAGATTTTTCTGTAACTCTACAAAATTCTTTACAGTACTTTTCTATTGCTTTGCTGATAATTGTACTGCCTTAATATGAACCAACAGCCTAATGTCATAGCATGCTATCTGACATTATATCCTCATAAGATTCAACCAATCTCCATAATCTTGATCAGCATGCAATCTTCACAATATATGTACCTTTGCTGCAAAATCCATAGACAAATACTTCCCCTGTCAAGATTAACAAATGCTCTAGATGGAGATGAACATTTGAGCACATTTACATGCATTTTGGTACCACTGTCCCTTTCACCAAGGGCTATCATACAATTCATCTTCACCATCCAAGGCAAACCTTCTACTTCATCATTCTCCCGTATGACTATGTAGATGCTCCTTAGATATAATGTAAGCACTAAGCTTCAGATCCAGAACAAAGACATCCTTCACCAAGGATACTCTTGACACTCTTGACACCAGGGTATTACATATGCTCCACTACTGAATTTACTATCAGCAAAATAATCCAAACTCAACACTGTGTCACAAACTCCACAAATTCTCAGCTTACTTATAAGCTTTACTGAGATCCAGTCTCTTCAAGAGATCACACTTCCTCTTTCCTTACATCCACCAGTAGTTGTTGAAACTGGTGATGTCTTCAAAGACAGTAGTCATGCTTAAACACATGACCATAATCTCCACTTCTTCTGACCAAAATGCTAGAGCATTCAACTCCACATGTCCAATATTAATCATCTAACCACCAGCAAACATGGATCTACTTCCAGACATGTGTTTGGAACACCCACTGTCAAAATACCATGTTCCTTCTTCAAACTCTTTGTCAGCCAAGTGATGTTATAACATCTTTTGGGACATCAGCTTCTCATCACCATTCAAAGGACTCATTGCACAGAGAAGTCCTTCAAGAAGCTCCAATAAAACACAGTCAGAGCAACTTATTCATACACACCTGAATACCATAAGTTCCCACACCCTCTCTGAACCATATCCTAGCAAACTCAACCATATCCAGAGTATTTATACCAAATTCTTTTTCCAGAACATACTTCCACCATTTTATGAAAAGCACAGGAATGTTATCTAGTATGCCCTTTTGAATTTTCTCAGAAGTTCTAACAACAACGACTTCCTTCATTTGAGATATATCCTGGACATTATCCTCAGACTTATCTCTGATCTTCCTAGAGATGAACACTTTACTCCTGGATTTTGTAGTACCATCCACATAGATTTTCTGCTTAGCAGTTCTCATCTTTGGAGGTGACTCAATAGCTTTCCTCTTTCTTGATTTCAGTCGTTTAGCAACCCCAGGAACCACTTTTGCAATTAGTTCATCATCAGCTCGAACATCTGCATCTTCCAACCTAAGGATTGTCAACTTGTGGAATTTTTCTTCTGAACTATAGGAGTAATTAGTCAGGTTGTCATCTTTCTTGGCCTTGCAAGTATTCAGCTCCCAACACTTCTTAAGGTCACAGCTTTTGATCCTTCCATCAGCATTGTTGACTCCTTCATCTTGCTCACATAACTGACTACTCACATCATCCAACTTAGGAGTAACAGCACCATAAGTCATTAACCCAGATTGATTTTTCACCATACTTTCACACTTGATGTCATCATCTGATGTTACAGCATCATCACTAGATAAGCTGTCCACTTGAGGTATCCACTGATAGCAATTATCTTTGGATCTTACTCCCTTCATCACTACCTCATTCCGCTCATCAGCTACCACATATTCATCTTTGGTGTAGCTTACGTTGTAACCTTCATCACAAAGTTGACTTATGCTAATTAAATTAGCACTCAACCCTTGAACAAGGAGCACATTATCAAGAGTAAGGCCATCATGATTCTTCACTCTTCCAACTCCTTCTACTACTCCTTTTTCACCATTGCCAAAAATACACCATTTGCATGGCAAGGATTGAACTCTACCAAATGCTTCTTGGATCCAGTCATGTGCTTTGAACATCCACTGTCAAAGTACCATTCATCCATAGCAAAATGTTCATCTGATGTGTGAGCCAATAGACACTTCACCTTCTCCTTGGGTACCCATTGTTTAACAACTTTGGGCCTGTACTCTCTCCATCTGTTTTGAGGCTGAGGGTATCCATGCAGCTTGTAGCAAGAGTACTGCATATGTCAAAACCTTCCACAATAAAAGCATCTCACCCTTTCATCTCTGAATCTTCTGCCATGATGAGATTGCTTAGGCTGCCATCCATAATGTGGTCTCCTCCTACCATAACTGGTCTGCCTTCTATTATGCTGGTATCTTCTTCCATAAGGAGGCTGAGAATGCTGTTTCCTGGATTGTCTCCCATGATGGTGTGGCTTTCTTCTTCCATAGATATGAGGAACAACATTGGTGTAACCATACCCCTGATGTTGAGACACCTGATAAGGCATGTGCTTTTTGAACTGAGCAGCTTGCATGCTCTTGTGGTGTTGTGGGGGCATATACTGACTAGCTCCTTGTGGCTGCTCTCTCTTCTGATTAGGACCAGTCTTCTTCTCAATCTTCTTAGGTTGTGAAACATCAGCTTTCTTAGGTGTAGGATCCTGCTTCTTTGGCTGATGTTGAGACAAAGGTTATGACACTTCCTTCTTTGAACCTGAAGTGCTTGCTTCTGAAGTTCCCTTATCCTCAGCCACATAACCTATCCCAGCTTTGTCTCCAGCAGCTTTTTCTGACTGTAGTATCTTGTCAAGAGTGGCTGTCCCACTGTTCAACATTCTAACAGATTTAGTCATATGATTAAGATGAGCTTTGACACATAAGACTTCTTTTTCCAATTCAGCTTTGTCATTTTCTAGCTGAGCAATCTGTTTCTTCTGTTGATTCCTCTCCTGACATAGTTCAACACTCTTTAAGCACAACTCTTTGTAGGTTGAAGCTAGCTCATCATAAGTGACTTCTCCATCACTATCATCAGGTTCAACAATTCCTGTCAAAGCTGTAACATGCTTTGCTGACTCAATTTCACTTTCACTATCAGAGTCAAACCAGGCTTCTTCAAGAATGTGGGACACTCTTTCTTGACATGTCCATACCCTTCACATTCAAAGCACTGAACTCCTTTATCTTGGGCAGTCTTCTCTTCATCCTTCTCTTTTGCCTTGCTGTTGTCAGAAGAGATGTTCCTGACATTAGGCCTGGAGTTATTGTTCATCCTCTTGAACACTTTGTTGAACTGTCTTCCCAACATAACTATGGCTTTAGACAGATCCTCCTGAGACTCATCATCTGTAACTTTCTTAACTTCTGCAGGACTGGAAACCAAGGCTATACTTTTGGGCTTGTTTTCAGGTTCTTCCTCATTCAAACCAAGCTCAAAAGTTTGAAGAGATCCAATGAGCTCATCAACCCTCATCTTGCTGATGTCTTGTGATTCTTCAATGGCAGTTACCTTCATCTTGTACTTCTTAGGAAGAGACCTCAGGATTTTCCTTACAAGCTTTTCTTCTGACATCTTTTCACCAAGAGCACTGGATGCATTTGACAGCTCAAGAACACTCATGTGGAAGTCATGAATAGTCTCATCTTCCTTCATCTTCAAGCTTTCAAACTTAGATGTTAGAAGCTGAAGTCTAGACATCTTAACTCTATATGTGCCTTCATGAGTAGCCTTCAAAATATCCCAAGCAGCCTTAGCAGTTTCACATGAGTTGATCAGCCTGAATATGTTCTTGTCAACCCCATTGAAGATAGCATTTAGGGCTTTTGAATTCCCAAGGGCAAGCTCATCTTCTTCCTTGGTCCATTCTTCTTCAGGCTTAGGCTTTGAGGTGCCTTCTTTATCCTTGCCATCCTCATCTTTCTCACATACCTCTGGAGCTTTCCACTCTTTAATGACAGCCTTCCAAGTTCTGCTGTCTAATGACTTTAAAAAAGTAGTCATTCTAGGCTTCCAATACTCATAGTTTGAGCCATCCAAGATAGGGGGTCTGTTGACGAATCCTCCAACCTCTTTGTCCATCTTTCACCAGAAAGTAACTTCCCTAGATCTCACCCAGAGACAGACAGGATGCCTGCTCTGATACCAATTGAAATTCTGGTACCAGACGTGTGATGTTAAGGTGCGATGTCACAACAACACACTCTGCAATAATGGACAGAATAAGCAACAGGAAAACACAAGGAATTGTTCACCCAGTTCGGTCTAACTACCTACGTCTGGGGGCTACCAAGCCAGGGATGAAATTCACTACTTGTAGATATAATTTACAGACTCAACACACCAGTTGACAATCTCCTAAACTTATACTCTACTAGTGACTTTCTACCTAAGAAACCACTTAGATATGAGAACACTACTCAATCCCCTAAAACACTCAAAGAACAACCTCTTTGAGATCCCTTGATCTTGCTTCCTAGCTTCGATCAATCAACAACTCTCTATTGCTTCACAGCTTCTAGAGAGGACAGAAAATTCAACACTTATTCAACCTAGAATAGTGTGATTACAAGTACTCTAAACAAACCCTAGACTCTAAGCCTCCAGCTCTTGATCTTCAATCTGTTTTCTGTACCTTCTTCCTTGGTCTTGTGCGCTTTATATAGCTCCTTGAATTTGGATTGGATTTGTCACAATATTTGATCAGATTTGTTAATTAAAAACTGAATCTTTTAAAACAGATTTTATCACCAAAATCTTTTTAAATCTTCCACCTTTTAATTCTCCAACAAACCTGCAATCAAATCTCCCATGTAACAGAAAATATCTAGCCCAAGATATTCTCATCCAACGAGTCAACACTCTCCACAATTCCAGCTAATACGCGACCCTAATAACAACAAGCCCATGTTGTCATTAGCTTCAGTTCTGCAGGTCTGATGTTACAACATCACCTATGTGACATTAGACATCCACTTCAGCAACTAGCAACCTTAACACAGCCCAGTGTTAAGTGCAATGTTATGACATCAAGCCCATGACATCAAACATAGTTAACCTTCACAACTTAGTACAGCCCAGTACTAAGACTCAATGATGCAACATCAACACCATGACATCAGCATTGAACACCTTGTTGTTTTACCAAAATTCCAGCCAATCCAGGAACTTACAATCTCCCCCTTTGGCTAATTTTGGCTAAAACAATCTCTGCATCTTCAGAGACTTCAGCAGCGGAATATCTTCAATATTTTGAAACATTAACTTGCAGCAGTTTGACAATCTTCATATAGTCTTCATTACTTGATCTGCTGCAGCACCATCTTCATTATTGACAACAGCCAATTGGTGCTCCCCCTCAAAAACTTGAACCAGCATCACAGCTGTTCAGTAGCTCACAATGTGCAGCACATCTCCCCCTTGATGTCTGCTTTACTGCACTCTGCACTCTTAATGCTATGAATACTTCACTAGCAGCTCAGTCTAAACTCCCCCTCAATAACTGCATCAGCACTTTTCACCTTTTACTTTTAGCAGCATCAATTACTCTCTTCATGGCAATTTTTAACTCTCCCCCTTTTTAGCCATAATTAGACAAACTATGCCAATCTCCAAGCTCTACTGTCAGTAGCAACAAGATCTATGCAATCTCCAAACACAATGTTCTGACATTATTAAAGACATGGTCAAAACCACATTCCAACACTTTTGACTAGACTGGCGATACAAACAATGCTTTAGAAAAACCATTATAAAACCACTCTTTCTCCTTTGCTCAGCACAACACTCCAATAAAGCATGAGTCAATCAAGCTCCAAAGTATCAACCAAGAAACTCAAGCATGAGGATAAAAATCCAGAACCTCTGATGAAGAAGGTCAAATCTCAGACGACATCAGGTCCTTCTTCAGGAGCAACAAAAACTGGCAGGACTTCAGTGACAACTATGAAGCCTGGTAAGAACCATACTGCTCAAAAACAACCTTCAGAAGATGAATGGGATGCAGATTGGAAGGCATTTCTGGATGCAGGTGATTGGCATGAGGATGTAGTTTAACCTTGTATCTTCAAATATCTAATAAAACTCCAATCATATTTTAGATTTTTCTGTAACTCTACAAAATTCTTTACAGTACTTTTCTATTGCTTTGCTGATAATTGTACTGCCTTAATATGAACCAACAGCCTAATGTCATAGCATGCTATCTGACATTATATCCTCATAAGATTCAACCAATCTCCATAATCTTGATCAGCATGCAATCTTCACAATATATGTACCTTTGCTGCAAAATCCATAGACAAATACTTCCCCTGTCAAGATTAACAAATGCTCTAGATGGAGATGAACATTTGAGCACATTTACATGCATTTTGGTACCACTGTCCCTTTCACCAAGGGCTATCATACAATTCATCTTCACCATCCAAGGCAAACCTTCTACTTCATCATTCTCCCGTATGACTATGTAGATGCTCCTTAGATATAATGTAAGCACTAAGCTTCAGATCCAGAACAAAGACATCCTTCACCAAGGATACTCTTGACACTCTTGACACCAGGGTATTACATATGCTCCACTACTGAATTTACTATCAGCAAAATAATCCAAACTCAACACTGTGTCACAAACTCCACAAATTCTCAGCTTACTTATAAGCTTTACTGAGATCCAGTCTCTTCAAGAGATCACACTTCCTCTTTCCTTACATCCACCAGTAGTTGTTGAAACTGGTGATGTCTTCAAAGACAGTAGTCATGCTTAAACACATGACCATAATCTCCACTTCTTCTGACCAAAATGCTAGAGCATTCAACTCCACATGTCCAATATTAATCATCTAACCACCAGCAAACATGGATCTACTTCCAGACATGTGTTTGGAACACCCACTGTCAAAATACCATGTTCCTTCTTCAAACTCTTTGTCAGCCAAGTGATGTTATAACATCTTTTGGGACATCAGCTTCTCATCACCATTCAAAGGACTCATTGCACAGAGAAGTCCTTCAAGAAGCTCCAATAAAACACAGTCAGAGCAACTTATTCATACACACCTGAATACCATAAGTTCCCACACCCTCTCTGAACCATATCCTAGCAAACTCAACCATATCCAGAGTATTTATACCAAATTCTTTTTCCAGAACATACTTCCACCATTTTATGAAAAGCACAGGAATGTTATCTAGTATGCCCTTTTGAATTTTCTCAGAAGTTCTAACAACAACGACTTCCTTCATTTGAGATATATCCTGGACATTATCCTCAGACTTATCTCTGATCTTCCTAGAGATGAACACTTTACTCCTGGATTTTGTAGTACCATCCACATAGATTTTCTGCTTAGCAGTTCTCATCTTTGGAGGTGACTCAATAGCTTTCCTCTTTCTTGATTTCAGTCGTTTAGCAACCCCAGGAACCACTTTTACAATTAGTTCATCATCAGCTCGAACATCTGCATCTTCCAACCTAAGGATTGTCAACTTGTGGAATTTTTCTTCTGAACTATAGGAGTAATTAGTCAGGTTGTCATCTTTCTTGGCCTTGCAAGTATTCAGCTCCCAACACTTCTTAAGGTCACAGCTTTTGATCCTTCCATCAGCATTGTTGACTCCTTCATCTTGCTCACATAACTGACTACTCACATCATCCAACTTAGGAGTAACAGCACCATAAGTCATTAACCCAGATTGATTTTTCACCATACTTTCACACTTGATGTCATCATCTGATGTTACAGCATCATCACTAGATAAGCTGTCCACTTGAGGTATCCACTGATAGCAATTATCTTTGGATCTTACTCCCTTCATCACTACCTCATTCTGCTCATCAGCTACCACATATTCATCTTTGGTGTAGCTTACGTTGTAACCTTCATCACAAAGTTGACTTATGCTAATTAAATTAGCACTCAACCCTTGAACAAGGAGCACATTATCAAGAGTAAGGCCATCATGATTCTTCACTCTTCCAACTCCTTCTACTACTCCTTTTTCACCATTGCCAAAAATACACCATTTGCATGGCAAGGATTGAACTCTACCAAATGCTTCTTGGATCCAGTCATGTGCTTTGAACATCCACTGTCAAAGTACCATTCATCCATAGCAAAATGTTCATCTGATGTGTGAGCCAATAGACACTTCACCTTCTCCTTGGGTACCCATTGTTTAACAACTTTGGGCCTGTACTCTCTCCATCTGTTTTGAGGCTGAGGGTATCCATGCAGCTTGTAGCAAGAGTACTGCATATGTCAAAACCTTCCACAATAAAAGCATCTCACCCTTTCATCTCTGAATCTTCTGCCATGATGAGATTGCTTAGGCTGCCATCCATAATGTGGTCTCCTCCTACCATAACTGGTCTGCCTTCTATTATGCTGGTATCTTCTTCCATAAGGAGGCTGAGAATGCTGTTTCCTGGATTGTCTCCCATGATGGTGTGGCTTTCTTCTTCCATAGATATGAGGAACAACATTGGTGTAACCATACCCCTGATGTTGAGACACCTGATAAGGCATGTGCTTTTTGAACTGAGCAGCTTGCATGCTCTTGTGGTGTTGTGGGGGCATATACTGACTAGCTCCTTGTGGCTGCTCTCTCTTCTGATTAGGACCAGTCTTCTTCTCAATCTTCTTAGGTTGTGAAACATCAGCTTTCTTAGGTGTAGGATCCTGCTTCTTTGGCTGATGTTGAGACAAAGGTTATGACACTTCCTTCTTTGAACCTGAAGTGCTTGCTTCTGAAGTTCCCTTATCCTCAGCCACATAACCTATCCCAGCTTTGTCTCCAGCAGCTTTTTCTGACTGTAGTATCTTGTCAAGAGTGGCTGTCCCACTGTTCAACATTCTAACATATTTAGTCATATGATTAAGATGAGCTTTGACACATAAGACTTCTTTTTCCAATTCAGCTTTGTCATTTTCTAGCTGAGCAATCTGTTTCTTCTGTTGATTCCTCTCCTGACATAGTTCAACACTCTTTAAGCACAACTCTTTGTAGGTTGAAGCTAGCTCATCATAAGTGACTTCTCCATCACTATCATCAGGTTCAACAATTCCTGTCAAAGCTGTAACATGCTTTGCTGACTCAATTTCACTTTCACTATCAGAGTCAGACCAGGCTTCTTCAAGAATGTGGGACACTCTTTCTTGACATGTCCATACCCTTCACATTCAAAGCACTGAACTCCTTTATCTTGGGCAGTCTTCTCTTCATCCTTCTCTTTTGCCTTGCTGTTGTCAGAAGAGATGTTCCTGACATTAGGCCTGGAGTTATTGTTCATCCTCTTGAACACTTTGTTGAACTGTCTTCCCAACATAACTATGGCTTTAGACAGATCCTCCTGAGACTCATCATCTGTAACTTTCTTAACTTCTGCAGGACTGGAAACCAAGGCTATACTTTTGGGCTTGTTTTCAGGTTCTTCCTCATTCAAACCAAGCTCAAAAGTTTGAAGAGATCCAATGAGCTCATCAACCCTCATCTTGCTGATGTCTTGTGATTCTTCAATGGCAGTTACCTTCATCTTGTACTTCTTAGGAAGAGACCTCAGGATTTTCCTTACAAGCTTTTCTTCTGACATCTTTTCACCAAGAGCACTGGATGCATTTGACAGCTCAAGAACACTCATGTGGAAGTCATGAATAGTCTCATCTTCCTTCATCTTCAAGCTTTCAAACTTAGATGTTAGAAGCTGAAGTCTAGACATCTTAACTCTATATGTGCCTTCATGAGTAGCCTTCAAAATATCCCAAGCAGCCTTAGCAGTTTCACATGAGTTGATCAGCCTGAATATGTTCTTGTCAACCCCATTGAAGATAGCATTTAGGGCTTTTGAATTCCCAAGGGCAAGCTCATCTTCTTCCTTGGTCCATTCTTCTTCAGGCTTAGGCTTTGAGGTGCCTTCTTTATCCTTGCCATCCTCATCTTTCTCACATACCTCTGGAGCTTTCCACTCTTTAATGACAGCCTTCCAAGTTCTGCTGTCTAATGACTTTAAAAAAGTAGTCATTCTAGGCTTCCAATACTCATAGTTTGAGCCATCCAAGATAGGGGGTCTGTTGACGAATCCTCCAACCTCTTTGTCCATCTTTCACCAGAAAGTAACTTCCCTAGATCTCACCCAGAGACAGACAGGATGCCTGCTCTGATACCAATTGAAATTCTGGTACCAGACGTGTGATGTTAAGGTGCGATGTCACAACAACACACTCTGCAATAATGGACAGAATAAGCAACAGGAAAACACAAGGAATTGTTCACCCAGTTCGGTCTAACTACCTACGTCTGGGGGCTACCAAGCCAGGGATGAAATTCACTACTTGTAGATATAATTTACAGACTCAACACACCAGTTGACAATCTCCTAAACTTATACTCTACTAGTGACTTTCTACCTAAGAAACCACTTAGATATGAGAACACTACTCAATCCCCTAAAACACTCAAAGAACAACCTCTTTGAGATCCCTTGATCTTGCTTCCTAGCTTCGATCAATCAACAACTCTCTATTGCTTCACAGCTTCTAGAGAGGACAGAAAATTCAACACTTATTCAACCTAGAATAGTGTGATTACAAGTACTCTAAACAAACCCTAGACTCTAAGCCTCCAGCTCTTGATCTTCAATCTGTTTTCTGTACCTTCTTCCTTGGTCTTGTGCGCTTTATATAGCTCCTTGAATTTGGATTGGATTTGTCACAATATTTGATCAGATTTGTTAATTAAAAACTGAATCTTTTAAAACAGATTTTATCCCCAAAATCTTTTTAAATCTTCCACCTTTTAATTCTCCAACAAACCTGCAATCAAATCTCCCATGTAACAGAAAATATCTAGCCCAAGATATTCTCATCCAACGAGTCAACACTCTCCACAATTCCAGCTAATACGCGACCCTAATAACAACAAGCCCATGCTGTCATTAGCTTCAGTTCTGCAGGTCTGATGTTACAACATCACCTATGTGACATTAGACATCCACTTCAGCAACTAGCAACCTTAACACAGCCCAGTGTTAAGTGTAATGTTATGACATCAAGCCCATGACATCAAACATAGTTAACCTTCACAACTTAGTTCAGCCCAGTACTAAGACTCAATGCTGCAACATCAACACCATGACATCAGCATTGAACACCTTGTTGTTTTACCAAAATTCCAGCCAATCCAGGAACTTACACTTTTCTCTTGAATCTCCAGCAAATCTGCCTTGTATTCCCAGTGAATTTGGCGTAGATGTTTATATGTCTACAAATCCCCAGTGAATGTAATATTTCTCCGCAGCAGATCTCTTCATCCTTTTGGAATGAAAGTTCCTGTGAATTCTTTATGATCCCCAGGAAATGTCAGAAAGATTTGGGTTGTTATGATTCCCTAACAGTTTTCCTTCCATCCCCAAAGTAGAGTTTATGTTTTATCCTATTTGCGGATCGTTAATGTTAGAAGATTGATATTTTGGTTTCTCCCCCCAAGCAGTATCTTCCTTTCTCCAACAAGATTTGAGCCTTGTAGTAGGATTTATTTTCCTTTGATGGATTTTGTTTATCTCTTGCAGGATTTCTTCAACTGAATCCCTAGCAGAGTTTCTAATAATATCTCCATCTTGTTGAGATTAGCCGAGTATTCGACGGTGTTTTGATGTTTATTCCACCCTCTGCTTATCTCTCTGTCTGTTTTGTCAGCATATCCATACTCATACGCATTGCATGCGCATTCTTTTGTTGTACATAGTATGTTGCTGTTGCATTGTGCATTTTACATTTTGTGTTGTTATTTCTTTGCTCTCCGGTGTTGTTGTCCCCGCAGAGCGTGTGTGTCCTCCCTCCTTTAGAGTGTCGATCCGTAAGTAGAAAATGCCTATCTTTGTTGGTTCCCCACTGAGTTTATGCCTCGTGGAAGATTATTTTGTTTTTGCCTTCCTCCTCAGTTCATTTGTCGGGATGGAATTAATCCCTAGTTGAGATATTTCCCCCTCGGGATGAGTCTTGTTTAACCGTTTCTCTCTGGTTTATTCCCGGATTGAATTTTGGTCCCTTGCTTTGGGCTTATTACCTTCGTCGTCCTGCCCTTTGTTGGTAGTAGGTGATATAGCCAGCTTGTTACCGTTGTCATCCTGCCCTTTGTTGGTAGTAGGTAACATAGCCCGGTTTGATTACCTTGTTGTAGCTATCACTCATTTGATAGTTGGTAATCTCTCCCTTCTTTGTTCGAGTTTATCGCCTTTGTCGTCCTGCCCTTTGTTGGTAGTAGGTGATATTTCTCGATCCTTTTTTTGAGATTATTACCTTCGTCGTCCTGCCCTTTGTTAGTAGTAGGTAATTTTTTCTCACACCCTTGGTTGTTTACCTCGTCGTAACTATCACTTGGTTGATAGTTGGTAACCTTTCTTTTGGCTTATTACCTGCGTCGTCCTGCCCTTTGTTGGTAGTAGGTGATATAGCCAGCTTGTTACCTTTGTCGTCCTGCCCTTTGTTGGTAGTAGGTAACATAGCCCGGTTTGATTACCTTGTTGTAGCTATCACTCATTTGATAGTTGGTAATCTCTCCCTTCTTTGTTCGAGTTTATCGCCTTTGTAGTCCTGTCCTTTGTTGGTAGTAGGTGATACTTCTCGATCCCTTTTTTTTTAGATTATTACCTTTGTCGTCCCGCCCTTTTGTTGGTAGTAGGTAATCTTTCACATACCCTTGGCTGTTTACTTTGTTCTAACTGTCACTTGGTTGATGGTCGGCTTATTACCTTTGTCGTTTTGCCCTTTGTTGGTGGTAGGTAATATAGCCCGGTTTGGTTGCCTTGTTATAGTTGTCACTTGGTTGATAGCTGGTAACCTTATCCTCTTTATGAGATTTCTACCTTTGTCGTCCTGCCCTGTGTTGGTAGTAGGTAATTCTTCTCATATCCTTTTGATTGAGTGCCTTGTTGTAGCTATCACTTGGTGGGTAGCTGGCGATCTTTCCTTTCCATCAGTTGGAATCTTACTCTTTGCTCTTCCCTAGTGGAGATTTGTTTCCTCCCCTGTTGGGAAGTGTTTTCCATCTTTTGTTTCCCCGGTGGAGTTTCTTTCTCCCGTTCTTCTTTTTGTTTATCTCCTGTGGCATATGCTCCCCACGGTGGTCTTGTGTCTGCATACCATCTCCATAATCATATCATTTTGTGGTCTCTTAGGGCCAAAAATTGGGTTTATTGTTATATTTAAGTCTCTTCTATCTCGTCGAGACAAAGATGTCAATCTTCTTATCTCCGGATAGAAGAAACTTAAATAGGGGCAGCTGTAATACCCTAATTTTTACCCCTAATATCCCACATGTCATTTGCATTTCATGCCACAAACAAGATCACACATTGGTTCCCCCTTCTATAGGTTTGTGCATTGCAGGGATCTTTGGGTTTGTGTGTGTGTGTGTTTGTTATTTGTTTATTGCTTAATTTGTTTATGTTTACTAACTATTAATTAAAATCCAAAAATATTCTGTTTTCTTTCACTAACATTTTCAGGGGAAGAACAGGTTAAAAATACCAAAAATCAGTTCCTTAGCTCGAACGAATTTCATCTGAACAAAGTCAAAGTTGATCTGTAATTAATTCAAGAATTATCTGATCAAGAGTTTCCAAGATTTAATTGAATATTATTCAAGAGACTCCAAGGTTCATGTGTTTATTTCCATGCCTTCTTTGAAAAGCAAAGAAATCGAGCCGGAACCACAACAGTGCAACAAAATGCTCATTTTTCACAAATTTTGCACTGAGTAACCGGTTAGCAGTTATGCTGTAACGCTTACCCTCGTGAAATTTTGAAAAATGGTAGCAAAACCAAATTTCAACAATTGGCACCAATCTCAGCCCTTGATCACATTTGGAGTATTCTAGACCACCTCATTTTAATTCCCCTACATCACTTTGATCATTTTCCACCATGCACCTTCACTAATCACCACTCTTTTGATAATTCCCTCCAAATTTGAATTCCAATCCTAATTTTGATCATCCAAGCCTAATTCCAAACCACCAATTTTCCTAAGCCTAAACTCTATAAATAGAGGCTTCATTTCATTCTTTCTTCAAGCTTTTGATAGCCAACAAACCTCTTGCAAATTCTCTTCCCAACCACAAAATTCACCAAAGCTCACTTTTCTTCTTTTCAAAGTTAACAAGAATTCACATTGAATCTTGTTTAACTTTGATCTAAACCTTCATCCATTCTTGTTTTTGTTCATCAATTATAGTAGATCAAGGCTTTGGAGTGTAGATCTTGAAGCAATTTGAAGGAATTTTCAGATTTGAAGTGGTAATCCATTTTTCACCATTGTTGAAGCTTCATCTTCATCTTCCATAATGTAGATCTTTGGAGATCTTTGTTACTTGATCCTTTGGATCTTGTAATTGTGTTTAATTGCTGGTTTTCACTGTTATTTTATTTTAAATTTCGTGCAATTTCAGTTCCATGATCACAAAGTGTTTGTAAAAAGTTTTGAAAATGGATCATGCTGAATTTTGCACAATTTTCTACATTCTGGTATAGAGTAACCTGTTAGTAGATATGCTGTAACCGGTTACTCTGTGTTAATTTTGAAAAATTGCGCCTATTTTGAACTAAGTAACCAGTTAGCAGTTATGCTGTAACCGGTTACTTCAAAACAGAATGCATATTTTTACTTGTTTTTGGGGCTGTTTTGGTTTTTCTTCTCCCTTCTTCCCCTTTCTTCTTATTTTAGCCTTGAAATGCATTGTTGAGATTAATTTCTCTTCAATTTCAATGGACTTTGGATATGGTTGAAGTAATTAAACATTTATTAGTTCAAATCTATCTTTTAATGAATTGTTGAATTCATTTGAGGTGCTTTGAATTAGTGATATTTTTTCACACTTTAACTTATCAATTAAAGGTGATTGAACTTGAAGATGAAAGGTTCTTGAATTTGCAATTCAATTTGGCTTTCTCTTCATCTATTTCTTTTTATTTTGATCGATGAAAGTATTTTGGATCTTAGAATTCCTTTGCTGAATTCTTGATCAAGACTAGATCGTTACCTATTTTCTTTTCGTGCGGTATTGCTTTCAGATGACGATCTACATATCATTCATCTAGCATGCATTAGCACAAAGAGCTATTGACCGGCCTCATTGTAGGGTAATTACTCCGTAAATTACTCGGCGATTGCTTAACTTAGTGCAACATTTGTCCCTCTTTATCCAATTCAGAATTTGAACTTTCGTGGTCCGGACCTTGATTGGTCGCGTCAACCCAATGGTGATTGATCTTTTGCATTAGGTCCATAATATTTTCAACTTGGCATTGTAGAGGCTTTGGTTCTACCAATCTTCTGTCAAGTTCATTAACTTTGGCCTAAGTGCATTGTTTAATCACTATAGTTCATAACGTGGAACTGAATAATCGGTGAAGGCTTATGGCACTAGAGCCTTGTGCTACTAACCACCAACTTCTAACTTTACATTTCTTTCTCGCTCCCTATCTCTCTTTATTTTTTATGCTTTATGCCATTTATCATATCATGTTTATGTTTATGTCATTTTTGTTTTGTCCACTTGGACCATATTATCTTGTGCTTTGTTTTTCTTTTGTCCATTTTGGAATTAAAAACATTAATAAAGGATTAATCCACGAAAATACTTGTGCTCTTAATTGTTGGACTATGGCCACTATCCTTTGTATTGGAGGACCTATACTCTTGATTATGGACTTATGGACTTAGAGGTAGGATTGTAACCTATTGCTTGGAAGTTTGTGATGGAAAACCTTGGATTTTAGATACTTGGAGTCCTCTTTTGAAGACTTATTTTGGATCAATACCAAATCAAAGGGGAAAAATGCTTATGCTATGGAGCTTGTCCATGTGGTTAGATCTTTCCTTAGCTTTTATTTTCATGCACTAGGATAGTCACTTCTTCTCCACCCCTTCTTCAATTTTCAAAATCTCCTCTCTTTTTCAAAACCTTCTTGATTTCAAACTTAAAACCGCTTTCCTAATAAAACCTTGACTTTGGTCAAGTGATTTTCAAACTTTGTTTTCTTTAATAAATGTCAATCAATATTAACCATATTTTAACCATTTCATAAGAACATAAAAAAATACAAAAACTCATCAAACTTTTTTTGTGTGCCTTGTGCACTTTTTCTTTTTAAAACCTTTTCATAAGTTTAGACATGATTCATTTCTTTAAGCGGAATTATTCGCTTGGAAATGACGACTTGTCTTTACACTTAAAATCAACCAAAACAATCAAATATTTGTTCTTTGTACCACGAACTACAAGGTTTTGATCCTACATTGCACATCGTGGGTACGTAGGGATGAGGCGATAAGTCTCTCCAAACACAAAAATCTTAAAAAATATTTCTCTTCTCATCTCTCCCAATCTCTTTCAAGCAAACCATTTTCAGACCAAAAAGCGGTAGATATTTCAAAGGGCTCCTATAGAGTACTATAGACGTTTTGGGTGTTAACACATTCCCATTGCGTAACCAACCGCCCTTAACCTTCTCTGTTTGTTCTTGTTGTTTTAGAACTATTTAGGTTTTGTTCGCTCTTTTTCCTTTCCCTTCGTGGATAAAATAAAAGTGCGGTGGCGACTCTTATTTTTTTTAGTTAAGTTAATCAATAGCTTACACTCATAAATTTCCCCGCTACAGGTATCTGCATGGATTTCCCCAATTACAAGTTTGACTTGCCCCCAGTGTATTGGAACAGTGTGCCCTGATTGACTGTCTCTCGGAGAAGTTAACTTCTTATGCTCTTGGGATGCTCGCCCCAATGTGATCCTCGAAGTGATTTTTCCCCTGGCTGATCGATCTTTAAATAAATGCCCTTGACCAAGTGATCTTTGAGAGATTTGTCGAGTCTCGACGTGATTGGTTCAAATTGACTGAATCTTGAGGTTAGTTGCCCTTTTGCTCAACGGAGTTTTCAGGCGTTTTGCCCCTTGAGGTGATCACACTTTCCATTGTGGAAACTTTATTGATGTCAAGTGCTTGTTTGCAAGCAAAAAACGTTTGTTTTGAAAATGATAATGCTAATGCCATGCATATGTCAGCTTTGAAATCCAAGTATGTTCACTAAGATTATGACATATAGTGAATGGATCACTGTTTAGAATGCCATGTCAATACCAGCACAAATGATAAGCAAATCTTTGGGAGTCAGTTTCGACGTGATCCCATTGTAATATGCCTTTTTGAAATAAACCCTCTTCAATTAGGTCTTTTGAGGGTTGTAACGTGGCCTGGTTCATGGTTTAAGAAAGGAAGGATATAAGGCTCCAAATTTATTTTAACCCACCCATTCTCCTTGATGTTCTTCAGTCCTATGCTCCGCTAGTTTGACATAAGCGTTCACCTTTCAAAGAGAGTTTTGAATGATAGATGTGATGGTAGAGGAATCGACGAAGATTTTGGAGTAGCATCCACTCACCTTTTGTTTTGTCACACGTGATCACACGAACTTGTTCTTATTGAGAATTTTTCTCATTTGATTCTCCTTTTTGTTCTTTTTTGTTTTCCCTAATTTTTATGTAGACTAATTATTTTGAATTTGCAGTCTACCGGGATGCCCTAATTTTTTCCTAAGTCATTTGTTTTTTTAGTTTTTAACTTAGCAGGCTTTTTTTTATGATTTTTTTTCATTTTGAACAAAAATGTGTGACATGTGTTTGTTTGATTTGTAAGGGTGAGTTGTGAATGTCTCGCTCCTTTGATTGGTGAGGGATAACCATTGTGGATTTGTCACTTTTCCAACCTCTTGCGAGGGATGGGATGTGGTTGATCCGCAGATGGGGTACTCCTCTTTTGAAATTTGAACGCATGGTCAAACTAGTTGAAGACTACCCTGCCCATGGTTAAGATTGAGGGTTTTATGTGTACAGAAAGAAACTCCTACTTCAAGGCCCAAAGGGGTTGACTAGGGATTATCTTCCTTATAACTCTAGTGTTTAGGGATTTGAACAAATGCCTTATATCGTCAGCAAGGTTTTATTCAAAAGCATACAGACAATGATCTCATGTCTTTTGATTTCATCATTCTCTTTTTTATTTTGTGTGATCAAATTTGTGATACAGATAAAAAGTATGAGTGAACACGAATAAATTTATTCAAAACATGCATATTCATTTCATTATTATTATCATCTAAAAAAAACAAGTTTTACAAATGAACAATGCTTGACAAACAAATATTACAAATGGAAAAGATGGGATGACATGATAATTGCCGATATTGAGGAAGTGCTCTCAGGCTTGACTAATTATTTCAAGGGATGCTTTTGCAATCTTGGCCCCTATACGGTCAAAGGATTTTCGTTCACCCATAGTTTCTCACCTTTAACGGTTAAGTGCTTCTTGTCAATCAACTGTTGGACCTTAGCTTTTAAAGCTTTGCAATCCTCGGTTGAATGGCTAGCTGACCCAGCATGATATCCGCATTGCACATTGGGATCATACCAATGTGGGAATGGCTTTGGAGGAGGCTGCAGAGCTTTGGGAACCACCAGTGAATTCTGAACCAGATATGGGAGAAGTCGAGTGTATGTCACAGGAATTGGTTCTAGAGGAGAATTCCTTCATTCTAGATTGTTCCGGGGCTTGCACTGGTTCTGACGCTCTCGACCATGGGCTTGCTGATTGTGAGTATGAAGAGATTGTTGATATTGGGTTGCAGTAACACGCGAGAATGAATAGTACGGTGTAGGAGCCCGAGGTGTTTGAGGATGAATCTGCTGAGTAGCATATTGAAGGAACACTTGAGCAGGGCACATCAATACAGGATTAACCATCTGATTAATAGTCTGACCATATTGGATCTCATACGGAGTGTAGTGTGCCCCAAGATAAGCAACTGGAGGTGCAACAACAGAGGGTGCCCCAGGATAAGCATAGGGCATTCCAGAATTAGCATACTAAACACCTTGGTAGGGGTATTGCCTAACATGTCGAATGGCTGGAGGAATCAACACCTGAGTAGGATGACTTCTATTCTTGGCCTCAATAGATGTTTTGGCAATCCCAGGTGCAGAATTCTGACAAGGCTTCTCCGTGAAGCAAAGCAACTTCTGATCGAGGAGGTCTTGGACTCTGTTCTTAAAGACAACACAGGGTTCTGTAGAGTGCCCCTCATATCCAGCATGGTATATACATGTTGCATTAGGATCATGCTTAGGATGATAAGGGAACTTGGCTGGCTTGATTTCTTTAGGAACAATTGCCCCAGCATGAATCAAAATAGGCAGTAGATACGTGTAAGTCACGGGAATTGGATCGAGGCGGAGACGTCTGTAACACCCTAAATTTGTAAGAATATTTATTTAATTTATTTAAATATAATATTCGTGAATTTTAGTGAATTTTGGTGGTTTGCATTGACGTCGGTACTTTGTGGAAGTTTTGGCTATTTATTTAAATAATAGTATATAATATAGAATATATTGTATTATTATTTATTTAAATAATATTTGAAGGATTAAGGGAAAATTGGACTTTTAAGGAGAAGTTAGTGAGGGTAATATTGGAAAAGTCCATTTTAGAAGCCCAAAGGTTAGGTTTAACAAAAAGGAGAATTTGAGAGGAATAGGATTCATTTTGTTAGACCGTGAAAACAAAGGAAAAGGCCAGAGCTCTGAGGAAAGAGGGAAAAACCTAGGATTCGAGAAGGTTTCCAAGAACTAAAGAAAAAAAGCTTGGAATCGATAATCTAAGGTATGGGGAGTATTGCATTTCATTGTTTTAAATATAGGAATTCGATGTGTTTAAAGCGGATTTTTGAAGTTTTTGTGGGTTTGTGGGTTTATGAGTAAATTGATGATTTAGGTGTTATTTTTGTGGATTGATGATGAATATGAAGGGTTGGATTGAATCGGATAAAAGTAGGCCTTCGAGGATAATCTCCCTATGGATGTTGTTTTGACCTTGTAGGGAAAGGGATTTTTGGGAGTTATGAAGGAATTTGGGGATTGGGGTTTTTGTGTGTCAGAAGTTTTGATAAGGGGAAAAAGCAATAAATTGATCGGTTAAATTGTGGTCTATGTGTGATGTTAGGATCTTTAAAAAGGTGTTGTATGCTATTATAATTGTTATATAATGGTAGTATTTCGAATTCTGGGATTGGGACTTTTTACAGAGTCGAATTCGGAGGTCCGGAAGGCCTCCAAATTGCAAAAATCGCATTTTTCTGGTTTGCTGTCTAGGAGAGTTCGCATAGCGAACTATAGTTCACGCAGCGAAAGTTCGCATAGCGAGCAGTAGCAACTCGCAGCGAACATGACAGTGTTGTTTGCTGCTGTTATGGACAACATTTTTTTAAACTTCAAAAATTCATAACTTTTAATCCGTATGTCCGTTTCAGTCGCCGTTTGAGTCGTTGGAAAGCTGGTTTCAAAATTTTTTGATAAAATTACTTCCAATGCCATAATTCCAACTATTCGATGCATTAGTCGGGTGTTTCGTGTATGTGCTATGTATTATGCATTGAAACGATGAATTTGCTTTATGATTCTTTTGCTGTCTTGATGTTTTGAGTTGTGATTATTCTGATGAATTACCATGATTATATTGATGATTTGAGATGTTTATACATGATGTTTGATGATTAAATGATGATGTGAATGAACAAGAATTATATTGATGATTATGAGATGATGATACCTAACTATTTTGATTAATTACCATGAGCTATATTGATGATTATGAGATGATGATTCGTGATGTTTGATGAATAAATGATGATATGATTAACATGAGATTTTGATGAATGATGATGCACATAATGACTTTTATTGATGATGATGATAATGACATTGTGTATCATGCATTCATAGCATTCCAGACTTCGGTCTGTTATGGCTTCAATCCCATTGTGTGGATGTGAGGTAATTTGACGTGCTCCGGTTCTTGTGTAGAATCGATCCTATTGACGAGGATCTTTGGAGGTTTATGGTCTAGTGTCCATCGACTTTGATGAATTGGTATCACATGCATCAGTCTTATTGTGCATTGCATTTACTTGGCATTGATGTGATTTATGATATCGTGATTTTTGATGTTTTCCTTTGTGATGACCCTGATGATGTTATATATGATAATGACGCCAATTTATGCATATCCTATTTTTATACTGATTACAATGAATTGTGATTACTCACCCTGCCTGTTTGAATGTTGCCTCCACGTGGGGTAACTTGCAGGTGATCAGGCATAGCAGTGGATGCCTTCGAGGACTTTTGGAGTTTATTTTACTTTTGGTCGATGTAGAGGGTCTTGCTCTGATAGTGTAACATCGAGTTGGGTCGTTGAGTCAAAACATATTATGTTGACATTTTGTTGTTATTTGATTATTAGGGTTTTTATTTTAAAACCTTTTGATTTTGGATTATTGTGGCTATGATGGCTTTTGAATATTTTGAGGAAAACCCGTGTTTATGGAGCATTTGTTTTATTTGAATTTATTGAGAAATGTGCGCCCTTTTGAGGTGGTTCTGATTTTACTTTGATATTATGAATATTCTGCTGCAATATTTGTGGGGTGGAAAAGGGTGTTACATTAGTGGTATCAGAGCAGGTCGGTCCGTCCGGCCAGGTTGTCTAATGTTGTCTATTCCCTAGTGTGCGACATGTGTGTGAAAACACTGTTGATGCTTGTTTTGTTTTCCATTTGCAGGTTGGGAATGAAACAAATGGGGGAGAAGATGGTGCTTCTCCAAGGTGCTTCAAGTGTTGAGCGTTGGCTAAGTGTGGTGTTGGATGCTACGATAGTTTGGTAAAGATAGTTTGTACTGCCTCATAATAGTCGGCTGTTATTGACAAATTGAGGAATTGATCACCCTTAATCTCTTATTGATAATAGACGAGATCATGTTGGATGGGATAGACGTGTCTTGCGAGCTTAAGTGGTGTGCGCAGTGAATTGTTTGGAGTTAAGCCAAGTGCTTACAGATTATTTTAATGAGTCGATGTAGGATGGTGTTGAGATGTTTATGTTGAGGGCAACCTTGAGTATTAGTGAAGGTGGAGAAGTTGGTGTTTTGCCTTTTGTTTGTGAAATTTCGAAAGTGTTTCCTGATGACATAAGTGATTTGCCTCCAGAGCGTAAGGTAGAGGTTGCGGTGGATTTGATACCAGGTATGAGTTCGGTGTCAATGGCTCCTTACCGGATGTCTGCATCTGAGTTAGGAGAATTGAAGAAATAATTGGAAGAGTTGCTTGGGATAAAGTTTGTTCGACCGAGTATTTTTCTGTGGGGTGCTCCTGTGTTGTCGGTGAAGAAGAAAGATGGTAGCATGAGGTTGGGTATTGATTATCCGCAGTTGAATAAAGTGACTATTAAGAATAAGTATTTGCTCCCGAGAATTGACGATTTGATGGATTAGCTGGTAGGCGCTTGTGTGTTCAGTAAGATTGATTTGAGGTCTGGTTATCATCAGATTCGTGTTAAGCCTAATGATATCCCAAAGACGGCTTTTAGGACGAGGTATGGTCACTATGAATACACTGTGATGCTGTTTGGTGTATCCAATACACCTGGTGTGTTCATGGAGTACATGAATCAGATTTTTCATTAGTATTTGGATAAGTTTCTGGTGTTGTTTATCGATGATATCTTGATATATTCTAGATCTAAAGAAGAACATGTTGAGCATTTGAGAACTGTGTTGCCAGTATTGAAGGAGAAGAAGTTGTATGCAAAGCTGTCTAAGTGTGAGTTTTGGTTGAAGGAAGTGTCGAAGATGGGCCTTGGTCGAGTATTAATGTAGAATGGACAAGTTGTTGCATATGCTTTGAGACAACTGCGAGTTTATGAGAGGAATTATCCTACACATGACTTGGAATTGGCTGCTGTGGTGTTTGTGTTGAAGATTTGGAGACATTTTCTGTTTGGCTCTAAGTTTGAAGTGTTCAGTGATCATAAAAGTCTGAAGTAATTATTTGACAAAAAAGAATTAAATATGAGGCAGAGGAGGTGGTTAGAGCTGTTGAAGGATTTTGATTTTGACTTGAGTTATCATCCGGGCAAAGCAAATGTAGTGGCTAATGCATTGAGCTGGAAGTCATTGCATATGTCGATGCTTATGGTGAGAGAATTAGAATTAATTGAGCAATTTCGAGATTTGAGTTTGGTATGTGAAGAGACCTCTGACAGTGTGAAGTTGGGAATTTTGAAGTTGACTAGTGGTATTCTGGATGAAATCAGAGTGGGACAGCAATCTGATTTAAAGTTGGTTGACCGGTTGACTTTGATTAACCAAGATAACGGAGGAGAATTCCAGATTGATGAGAATGGTGTAATGAGGTTTCGGGATAAGGTATGTGTTCCTGATATTCCAGAAATCAAGAAGAGTATTCTAGAAGAAGGACCCCGAAGTAGGTTGATTATTCATCCCGGTGCTACAAAGATGTACCATGATTTGAAAAAAGTTATTTTGGTGGCCGGGTATGAAGAAGGATATTGCCGAGTTCGTTTATGTGTGCTTGACGTGTCAGAAGTCAAAGATTGAGCATCAGAAGCCTTCAGGTATGATGCAGCCGTTGAATATTCCAGAATGGAAATGGGATAGCATTTCCATGGATTTTGTGTTAGGATTAACGAGAACTGCTAAGGGAAATGATTCAATTTGGGTGATCGTGGATAAATTAACTAAATCGGCTCATTTCTTGCCGATGAAGATTAATCATTCCATGCAGAAGTTAGCCGAGATGTACATTAAGGAGATTGTGAAGTTACATGGGATAACTTTGAGTATTGTGTCGGATAGAGATCTGAGATTTACATCAAGGTTCTGGAAGAGTTTGCAAGATGCTTTGGGTATTAAGTTGAGGATGAGTTATGCCTATCATCTGCAGACGGGCGGTCAGACAGAAAGGACTATCCAATCCTTAGAGGATTTGCTGAGGGCTTGTGTGTTGGATCACGGAGGATCTTGGGATAGCCATTTACCATTGATTGAGTTCACGTACAATAATAGTTTTCATGCTAGTATTGGAATGGCGCCCTATGAAGCTTTGTATGGGAAAAGGTGTAGGACTCCTTTGTGTTGGTATGAGTCGGGCTAGAGTGTTGTACTCGGACCTGAGATTATGTAAGAGATGACTGAGAAGATTAAGATGATCCAAGAATGGATGAGAACTTCGCAGAGTTGCCAGAAGAGCTACCATGATAAGGGAAGGAAGACACTTGAATTCCAAGAGGGAGATCACATGTTTTTTGAGGGTGACACCAGTGACTGGTGTGGGTCGAGCTTTGAAGCCTAGGAAGCTCACTTCACATTTTGTTGGTCCATATCGAATTGCTTTACCACCGTCACTTATGAATTTACATGATGTGTTCCATGTGTCTCAGTTGAGGAAGTACATTCCAGATGCATCGGATGTGATTCAGATGGATAATGTACAAGTGAGGGATAACCTGACAGTGGAAGCATTAAGTGTGCGGATTGATGGTCGAGAGATAAAGCAACTATGGGGTAAATACATAGCTTTGGTGAAGGTGTTGTGGGGTGGACCAGCTGGCGGAAGTTGAACTTGGAAACGTGAAGATCAGATGAGGGAGTGTATCTGACTCTATTTCCTTGAGGTAATTTTTTAGGGTGAAAATTCTTTAAGTGGGGGAAAGTTGTAACACCCCAAATTTGTAAGAATATTTATTTAATTTATTTAAATATAATATTCATGACTTTTAGTGAATTTTGGTGGTTTGCGTTGACGTCGGTATTTTGTGGAAGTTTTGGCTATTTATTTAAATAATAGTATATAATATATAATATATTGTATTATTATTTATTTAAATAATATTTGAAGGATTAGGGCAAATTGGAATTTTAAGGAATTAGTGAGGGTAATATTGGGAAAGCCCATTTTAGAAGCCCAAAGGTTAGGTTTAACAAAAAGGAGAATTTGAGAGGTATAGGATTCATTTTGTTAGACCGTGAAAAGAAAGGAAAAGGCCAGAGCTCTGAGGAAAGAGGGAAAAGCTTAGGCTTCGAGAAGGTTTCCAAGAACTAAAGAAAGAAAGCTTGGAATCGACAATCTAAGGTATGGGGAGTATTGCCTTTCATTGTTTTCAATATAGGAATTCAATGTGTTTAAAGCAGATTTTTGAGGTTTATGTGGGTTTGTGGGTTTATGAGTAAATTGATGATTTAGGTGTTGTTTTTATGGATTGATGATGAATATGAAGGGTTCGATTGAATCGGATAAAAGTAGGCCTTCGAGGCTAATCTCCCTGTTGATGTTTGTTATACCCCAAATTTTACCCCTTAGATGTCATAACATCTTGCCCTTGTATTTAGGCTTCAATCATCTATGCATTGTTAACTAACCCATATCTTGCTAGTTTGTTCTTTTTTGTGAAAGCCAGGTTTGCACAGGAAAGATAATAAAAGTCAATAAGCCAGATTCTGACATGTTTCAAGGTCTCCTAAGACACTCCTTGGCTCCATACAATCATCACAAATGTTCACTAGCTGATTGAGAATGATATGTGAAGTCATTTGTTCAAGAAAGACCATTGAGGCTCCCAAGTGCAACCATTTGGCTTTGGAGGCTAATTATGAACTTCTCCATTCATATGCCTTGATCTCATGAGATTGGGTTAAGAGAAATCAAGAAGAAACTATCAAGTCAATATTTACAAGAATTAGGGTTTCAACCTGAAGAATCATTGAAGAACCTTTTTGTAATCAGTCAATGCCTTGATGGGTTCACCAACCATTTGAGCTCACATACCTCCAAGAGGTCTTATTCAACAAGGAATCAAGTGTATTTGGCTCCCATTACAAGTACCATGAGCCACAAGTTCATCTTGTCCCAGATTAGGGTTTTGGTCAAGAAAATCAACCATTGTCATTCGTGTCTTTTCTTGAAATGCAAGTTTCACACTTAGTGCATAATGATGCATTACCACTTCTGATCACCAAAGCATTTGTGAATGTTGTTTAAAAAATGAACAAGGAAAGGATGTAGGTGGCACTGGCCATGATGATGTATGGCTCCTGCCATGATGGTGTGGCACTGGCCATGATATGCTGGCCCTTGCCATGAGAGCTGGCGTCTGCCATGATGTGTGTGGCATTTGCCATAAAGCATGGCGTCTGCCATGATGTGTGTGGCATTTTCCATGGAGTAATATGGCGCCTGCCATGATGTGCGTGGCACTTTCCATGAAGTGATGGCACTTGTCATGATATTATATGGCGATTTCCATGATTTCCACAAGCTGATGTGTTTTAAATAAATTAATGCAAGTGGATGCATGAGAGAGAGACTTTTTCAAGAGCATGGTCATTCCAACTTTCTCTTACAACTTGGAGCCTTGTTCCAATCAAATCAGACCACATCAACAGTGTAAACCCTATCCTGATCAGTTACTAGAGCTGAATACTTTTTAACCCAGCCAGCTTGCACGAAGGAAATGAGGAGAAAGGGTGTTATGGAAAAAATGAGAAATCTGACCATACCTTCACTCTTTCTCTTTTTCTATAAATAGGGCATTGTTCCTCAGTGTAAAAACACACCAGAGATTCACCCAAACATAGGCTGAATACTCTCCTCATTTTCTCCCTCACTTACTCTTGTATATCTGCAAGAACATTGTTGCAAGAGTTTTGGCTTGAGTTTTCCACCACCTAACACACTTATCATCCAAAACACCAGCAATTTGTGATATTTCTGGGCAACTAAAAGAGAGAAGGAGTACCTCTGTAGAAGTTGGCACTTTGAGGGAGAAGAAGCTCATCCATTTTCTTTCCTGAACTCATACCTGTGAAGAGGCAGTGGACCTTCTCCACTAGGTAACACACACTCTGTTTTACTTCGTTTCCAAAATATCATGATCATTTGCTTCATACTGTTATCATATTTGTTATCCTGTTAATGTCTGATTCTTGAATAAATATTGCAAATCATATTGTGTGAATTTATTTGTTTTATCGTGAACTGGGTTCGTGATTTTTTGTTTGAAAGATGAACAATGAAAAGAAGATCATGGCGCCCGCCATGCTTTAAGATGGCACTGGCCACACTTTGGTGGCACTGGATGTAACACCCACTATCCCGAACAAACAAATAATTAATATTCAATACGAAAATAATCAGAGTTCCCTTTATAAGTGGGATGTCACATCAAGAAACATAACCTGAATTTCAATATTACTTCATTCACTTCTTGTTTTTCAAAAGAAATCATTCAAAACAGCGGAATGAAATATCCAACCCCAAAAAAAATACATAACACGGCCCTTAGCCAACGAGATCATGGTCCACCTAAACACGTGGTTCACCATGTCTTAAGATGAGTAATGATACATAACACTATTCACAATATATACAACAAAAGATGAAATTCCCATTATCCCGTGTTACTTATCAGAGCGACTCCTAAGACTCGATCAGTCAACACGCACTCTATGCACTACTCAAGTACCTGGATTATCTGTACTTCCAAAGAAGCACAGACACAAGAAACAACAAAGGGGTGAGAACTACATTCAATAATTAACGGCGTAAAATACATGCTAAGAAATAGAGTTCGAGTAATCACACACCATGTACACACATTCACGACATCCTTGTCACTATCACTCGTAATCCAACAAAGACATAATAATAAAGAAATGTGACTCAATGACACAATGCAATGCAAATGGTACCAACACACCATGGTTCATTCAATTGAACCCGGATAAATCACATACACCCCTACTTGGCAATGATTTATCCCTACCACACTCCATAATGGAGTTCGGATGAATCACATACACTCCTCCTGAGCAATGATCCATCACCACCGACACCATGACATACACGACAACAATATGCATACACACACATGTATAATAAAATTACACGTTCTCACGATCCTCCTGATCACACATGAAATAATAATTCATCACAACACACCCCACAACCGGGCATCCCTGACTCGACGTCATTTAGTTAACTATCTAATTAATTCATTGAAATTACTAAATTAATTATTTTCATCACTAATTACACATTTCACAGGGTCTGACATCTATTCCCAACCTCTTAAACCAAAAGGAACCGCTTCGGACGCTAGAACGGGAAAGAAGTCGCAAAAACGGCAAAATTCTGCACTCTCGCTGGTCATACGCGTATTGCCCAGCTCGCTCGCCCTTCCTTACGCGCATTTCCCAACGTGATACGCGTATGAGCAGAGACTGCATTCTCTTAATAATTTCACTTCCAGATCTTTGTACGCGTATTACCCTACTTAATACGCGTACTGCCCAGCCCCATACGCGTACCCTTATGCATTTCAGCAGAGGGCCGTGAGAAATGGGTTCCATACGCTTATTGCCAACCCAATACGCGTATTGCCTTGCCCATTACGCGTATGGCCTTGTCCAATACGCGTATGGGCAGCAAATCCCCAGAATTTTTCTGGTTTCACACCAACCCATTTTCTGCTAAATTTCCACACCTAAACCTGCAATACCAGCAACATACAGCAGCAACAACATAGTGTTTACACATATTAAGATATAATGGATTGATTTACATACTTTCCATCACAATTTCAAACATTCAACACCAATTCCACAACAACCATAATTATACATATAATTCCTATGAGGAGAAAGAATCCTCACTACCCTTTAATGTTATCACTACCTATATTGAAATCCATTCTCCCCCTTACCTTGAATTATCGATTCAATTCTGGTGCAAATTGATGATGCCAAGCTTAGTTCTTCCTCTCCACTTTCTCTTTGTGAACAAATGTGTTTTTCTTCCCCAATTTTCTTAATCCTCCTCATTACCTTGTTTTACTACTACTCATTATCTTATTAATAAAATTCTCATTTTATTTACTAATAACCATATTAATAGTAATACTAATAATACTAATAACAATAATGAGAATAATAATAATATTGGACATAAAAATAATAATACTCCTCTTTCTACTATTATTAAATATGTCCCCTCCTTATTCATTAATACCTTATTATTTTTCCAACATCTCTATTTCCTCGCTCCGTTAAGGACCGTACACTCTACACAAGGCCAAACAAAAGAAATAACACACGACAATTAAATAAATTAAAATGGGGTGTTACACTGGCCATGACCTATGGCGCTTGCCATGAAGGTATATGGTGCCTGCCATGCTCACTGGACATTACATGGCGCCTGCCATGCACTATAATGGCACTGGCCATGGCTTTATGTGGAACTTGCCACAAAACATGGCGACTGCCATGAGTGTGTGTGGCGCCTACCATAACTTTCATGGCACTTGCTTTGCCTTGTGTGGCGACTGCCATACTGTAACATTTAACTTAGTTTTTTTATATAATTCCACTTCTCATGGTCATTTTATTTTCTTGTTTATTTCTAAAAACTTCAAAACAAAAAATATACATAACCGTATATTTAATTCTTGGACTTTTTTTGTGAGAAATCATCAACTGTTTCTTGAAGACTTTTGATTAATTTTCCTTGGAGCATTCTGTGACATGAGATGTTTATTTAAAAAATTGTACCTTGACCTTGGATAAGGTCATTAGGGTGTTGTCCCTTGTTGCTAAGTCTCACAGCTTTGACATGCCTTTGATATCAAAATGTGAGGATGTTATCTCTGCTGTACTCATGTGATCACTTATACATGTTTCCCATGTTCATATTTGAAAGTTTATTTCATATTGGTTAATGTATACTATCTTTGAATCTTTGATCTCATATTGTTCACTTAAATTTAATCCCCTTTAACTCTTGTTCACAAGATGTTATATTCCCCTCCTTCCAAAGGAAAGTCTCTCTATTGACCTCAAAATCATAGATAGCTCATTATCCTCATTGACCTCATAGTTATAGGATACCCTCTTAGCCTCCTAAGTTCCATCTTCCCTTTGATCTTATAGTCATAGGATTCCTCCTTGGCCTCCTAAGAGCCATCTTCCCTTTGACCTGATAGTCATAGGATTCCTCCTTGGCCTCCTAAGAGACATTTCCCTCCTTGACCTTATAATCATGGGATTCCTTACTCTTGGCCTCCTAAGAGCCATCTTCCCCTTGATCTCATAGTCGTAGATGGTCACCATCCTTACCCTTGGCCTCCTAAGAGCCATTTATCTCACAAACTTAGAATTAAGTTAGAGTTCTTGGACTCTATGTGGGACTCATCATCTTGAGTACTCACTTTGCCCCATCATAACATAGACATAGAGAGTTTCTTAAACTTTATATGAGCTCATACTCATTCCCCTTGGAACTTTGGCCATAGGCAATGGTTCCTTAAGCCTTAGTGAGGTGAACTACGGTTGCTCTGATTCTTTAGTCAGGATACGTATGCACAAGATGCGACGTCTTGGCGAGTATAGTTAGTGTATATACCCCTAGGCCTTTACCCTTAGCAGATTTCCTTAGTAAGCAAACATAACATAACACAAACACAAACAAGAGGTTCCTGTAGAGTACTACAGATAATTAGGGTGCTAATACCTTCCCTTAGTATAACCAACCCCTAATCCCCGATCTCTTAGCTTTGACTTCACATAGCGCAATAAGGGTTTTCTTCGATCTTTACCCTTTCCTTTGGATAAATCAAAGCTTGGTGGTGAATTTCAAAGATGTGTGATTCAAGTTAATTAATATTTTGATATCCGATTCTCATCGCAACAGAAATGGCGACTTCACTGGGGAATAAAACTTTGAGGGTTAAGCTCGCCTTGTTTGTATTTATGTTTGTTATATATTTGCCTGCTTGTACATTTTCATGTCTGTATATATATTTGTTTGGGTTCTTCTGTTTGGCAGGGTGCTACTATTATGTGTTGAGATAAGTCCTAACTCGGACTTAAGTACACTTATGATAGGACGATGGTATATTCAAGGAGACTTTGAGGGAGTCGATTCCCGAAAAAGTTAACTTGAGACACCATCACTCAGTTGAGGCCCTCTCGAGAGTTTAGTCATGTTGAACGAATCTGTTCATAAAAACGTGCTACTCTCGACCTAGGTACCCATGATATTGAGAACCGTAGTTACCTCTAACCCCACTTGGCCTTTTTAGGAAGTAGTGCGAGGACTATGAAGGAGTCTATTCCCGAATTGGTTGCTATGCGATACTACACTCAGACGAAATTCTCTTGAGATTGTTATTGAGTACCGAGTCATTTGGGAAGTTGATAATATTCGAAAGATGGGTTGTCGACTCTTGGAACTTTTTAGAACCATGTTCTACAGATCGTGAACCTATAGTATACACCTTATTGGGATGGGTAAGACCATGGCTCCATTCATGTGATCCCTAAACCTAGGGCTTGTGTGTTTTGTTGTGCGTACATATGTGTGTGCGTGTTTTATGCATTACATACATCTCATTGCATCCATTGGTGGTTTCAAGGAACTCAGACGTTCTTTCCTTTGCAAGGATCAATAGAGATCATGGTTTTAAAAAAAATGAAACTTTTCAGTTTTTCAAAAAGTTTGCAACTCGTTTTTGAGTTCCTTGAAACCATTTTGGTTTGCATTTGCATTGCATGTGCATCGTCATCACATTCGCACCTTATTTGCATTTCTCAGCCTTGAGTCTCACCCATCCTTTTTTTGTAACCCAGTTGACTTCCCGAAGCCAGCATTGGACTTGAAGTAGATTTTAAAGGATCATGAACTTAGGAGAGCAGAGCTAGTTTATGACCAGAGCGGATTTTGACTTGTTGAAAGATCAGTCGGATCAGATTGTGGAAGCTATGACAGCCTTGGCAAAGAGAGACGACAACATTAAGAGGACTTCTATGAACAATGTTGCTCAAGATCGGCCTGTGCAGGTTCCTGTTGAGAACCAAGTTATACAAGAACGTGCCATTGTCCAAGATGGACGTTCCTCTTCAGTTGATGCCATGGAATACCATAGTTTCGCATTCTCTGAGCCAGATTCCCAAGAGGTAATTCCTATGATGAAAATCAAGGACCCACGAGACGTTGAGATTATGGAAAAGTGTCGTGCCTTGGAAAAGAAGCTTGATGCCATTAAGGGTCGCGACACTACTGATTTGAATGCTTTGAACATATGTTTGGTACCCGACCTTGTGATACCTCCTAAGTTCAAGACACCAAAGTTTGAGAAGTACAAAGGGGATAGATGTCTGAAACAGTATTTGGTGATGTTTTGCAGAAGAATGACTTCATATATCCGTAATGACAAACTCATGATCCGCTGTTTCCAAGATAGTTTGAGTGGGGCATCACTGAATTGGTACATGTAGCTAGAGAGCAATCACATCCAATCATGGTCAGACCTAGCCAATGCCTTCGTGAAGCAATACAACTACAATCTTGACTTGGCTCCTAGTCGCCTGCATTTACTAGGCCTATCTCAAGAAGAGAAGGAATCCTTCAGAGGATATGTTCAGAGATGGAGAGAAATAGTTGCTCGCGTTCAACCACCACTCTTAGATAAGGAATTGGTTGATTGGTTTGTGGATACCTTGCAAGGCCCGTACCAAGAAAATTTATTTAGCACGGTGACATCAAATTTCTCTGACTTGGTAATAGATGGATCTCTGACTTGGTAATAGCTGGAGAACGCATCGAGAGTGGTCTCAAGAACGGAAAAATCTAAGGCACCAGGAACATCCCAGATGGTGAGACTGAATCAATTATCAATTCTCGAGAAGAATGGGAGAAAGAAAGTAATTCCACTTGGGAATCTCTGATACCTCAGCCTTAGCGCTCCTGCAACTCAAGTGTTCAGAGTCAGCAATATTTTGGGTCTCCGCGTCAGACACCATTCTCTCCTCAGGGACAATATTCTTCTCCAAATCAAAGACCTCCTCAGTATCAACCGTCCTACCGGTGTCATCCACGTCAGCATGCTCGACAAAGGGCAAGGAAACCATAGAGGAATTTCACTCTGTTACCAATGCCATACGGTCAGTTCTTGCCAGATTTAATCAAAGGTGGATTGATAGTGCCAAAGGAGATAGATCCAGTGCCTTTTCCATAACCACCAGGCTTTGACGCCAATGCCCGATGAAACTACCATGCCAGGGCACAAGGGCATTCAACTGAAGACTGTAAGGTGCTTAGGAGCAAGGTTCAAACTCTGTTAGACTCTGAGAGGTTCTCATTCATGCCTCAAGGTATTTAAATCAACAATCCTTCACCTAATCAGATGGATTCATCAGACTCTGAGATGGAAGAAATTTCTGAGAGTATGTGTGAAGATAATTCTCAGACGGATTTTGACAATCAACTCTGAAGATGATTATCTCAATTTGGCAAGTCAAGAAAGGAAAGCCCGGTTCCTCGAAGCTGGCAATCTTTTGGCTGTTTCAGCATTTTTGTTGTATTTTCTTTGCAATGTTGAATTTGTATTATAAGCTGTTGTTTTTCAAAATTAGCAAGATTAATGAAATGTTTATGCATCTTTTGATTAAATCCATTCGTGTTCACTCATTTTCTTTTAGTGTCAAGAAAAAAAAAAGAAAAAAATATTTATCTTTTTCCACTCGTTTATCTTTATCAAACTGTTGTTTAAGCAAAGATTGGGGAGGATGATGAAAACATTATATCCATAAACTGTTGTTGGTATGCTTTCAATTAAACTTTACCAATGATGTAAGGCATTATTTCAATTCCCAAACACTTGAGAAATAAGGAAGATAATCCCTCGCTAACACCTTCGAGCTTAGAAGTAGGAGTTTTCTTTCCTTACAAAAAAACCCGTAATCTCAACCTTGGGGTGGGTAGTTCTCAATTTAACTTGGTTATGCATTCTAATGCAAGCGCTTCATGCAAGACACCAGTCAGCTCTCTCAAATCAAATGAGTAAATGTTGTACAAGTTATTCTTCAAAGCCACAAATAAGGAAGGATCGTTATGAAATTCTTACCCGAAGAATGAGCTGAGTCCCTTTCAAGGCAAAAAGCTAAGAAAGATGGGAAGCTCCTAATCACCCCCTTATGCAAAAGGGCTTGTATGACAACAAAAGACGAGGTCTCATAACCTCAACAAAGACAAGAAGAGGTCTCAAAACCTCAACCCAGAAGAAGAGGTCTCATAACCTCAACAAAGACAAGAAGAGGTCTCAAAACCTCAACAATAAAGAGTAACCAAATGCTGCAAGGGAGTAATGACTATCCAAGGTGTCTGAATCATTAACAACTATCATCAGCTCAAATTCCTAGCTTATGGGAATCTGAATGTATAACCTGTGTTAACTGAGCTTAGGATTGGAGTTCATCACGAAGATTGGGTGGGGACAAATAAACTTTGAACCTTTATCCTTTATTTCATGAACTATGAACCAAGCCACGTTACAACCCTTAAAAGACCTAATTGAGGTAAGGTTGTTTTGAAAGCATACTACAGCTAGGTTGATTAGCCTGACTCCTAATGATCTGTGCTAAATGTGTGTGTGTTGATCACAAAATCTATCATTCTGTAAATGACCATATATGCGCTGTGTTTGATTATTTACTCACTCCACTATGTGTGTTTCATCAATAAACTTTGTTTTCAAAAGCTTGCATGAATTTTGCATTAAAATTGCCAATTTTTAATGAACAATACTTGTTTGCAAGACAATTCAATATCAAAGAAATCCCAAGAAATGCAGTCAGCTAGGAAATTTCACTTGATAAAGGAAGCTCAGTCGGGGGCAACCAAGCAGAAGGATTTTCCAATCCACCATTCCAAGAGCTATTGAATCAGGGGCACAACTCTTCAAAATTTCATAATATTGAGGCAACCCTTCTTGAGGTCATCTTGTGACAAGTTTGTTTCAAAAGCAAGGACTACCAAAGACCCACCAACAGGGGTAAGTTTATTCCCTAGTTATTTCTACCGCAGTCTGAGGACTTTGTGTTGCGAATACAGTTAATCTGGGGTAATTATGCCAAGATTCATTATTCTCTCCAAGAGTTTGAAGATATTGAAGCATATTATATGCCAATTCTTATGTAAAATCCTCTTGGTATTTTCTTCTGATAGAGCATGTACTCTGGGGCAGATGAGTTATGCAGAACTACTCTGTTCTTGTGATATCCTTTGCCAGCTCTCCAGTAAGCTGTTACTTCAGCTAATCTTGGCAATTCTCCACGAATTTCCCTCCAGTAAAGAAATCAAGCTCATGATGGCAATCCTAGTGAAGTCATGATACTATACCGAGTAGATTACTCTTTTCCTCAGAGAAGGCTGTAACCTTGAAGTAGTGTTGTTGATTCTTCTTATTCATCCCTAGTGATGGTCCAATATGATGAGGTCGGCTGGGTATCCTTGTCAAGATGTTTATTTCATCTCCAATCTCGCTTCCTTTTGTCTGTTTTATCAGCATAAGCATAAACATGGTATACATGCATTCTCATATGCATAACATCTTAGCATCTCTGCTACCCTGTCTTGGTGTTTACCTGTTTTTATTCACTTTGGTGTTTATCTCCCCAAGTGACTGGTTTTGTCTATTTCTCCAATAGAGTCGTCAGCCCTAGGCATAAAGTGCTCATTCTTTCTATACTCCCCACAGAGTTTGATTCTCATGGATGATGGTTGGTTCAGTTATATTTTCCATATTTGGATAAGATAGGTCCCTATTTGAGTTCATTCCTCAATGTTTGGAGTCTTGTTTGACCATTTTTTTCTAGCTTGTCCCTAGATCGAACTTTGGTCCCTAGCAGTTGTGGTTTCCGAGCCTATCTTGAACGTGCATTTATTTTGCACCGTGTCTCATAAGAAGAATCTTTTACAGATCCGCATTGAAGACAAAATTATTTCTCCAACAGTGTTGTAATATCAACATCTCTTTGGAATTTATACTCAACAACAAGTGGTAATCTCCTTGAGAAGCTTGTTTTGCTATCATTACCTCTGCAACGATAAGTCGCAATCTCTCCTGAGAAGCTTATCTGTCCTTAGTTTTATTCATACTTCTACAGTTACCATTGGTGTTACCTTCAGTCAGCCACTTTCCATTAACCTATTTGATGTGATCCCTGTTCGAGGCGTTCTTCTCGTCAACCCTTTTGACGATGCCGGTTGGTTTTCATTCCGTCAATCCTTTGACGTGGATGATGTTTGGTGATCCATTTCTTTCTGTCAATTCTTTGATGAGGTGTCTCTTCGATGAAGTAAATTTCTTCATTCTGTCAATCCTTTGACGTGGATGATGTTATAAGATTTGGTCTCTTTCCGTCACCCTTTTGACGATGTATTCCGAGCTCAGGTTGTGTACCTTCGGATATGTTATTGTTCCTTCCCGTCACCCTTTTTGAAGATGTGTTCCGAGCTCAGGTTGTGTACCTTCAGATATGTTATTATTCCTTTCCGTCACCCTTTTTGACAATGTGTTCCGAGCTCAGGTTGTGTACCTTCGGATATATTATTGTTCCTTTTCATCTACCCTTTTGGAGATGTGTTCCGAGCTCAGGTTGTGTACCTTCGGATATGTTTTGGTCTCTTCCCGTCACCCTTTTGATGATGTGTTTCGAGCTCAGGTTGTGTACCTTCGGATATAATTTGGTCTCTTCCCGTCTACCCTTTTGACGATGTGTTCCGAGCTCAGGTTGTGTACCTTCGGATATGTTTTGATCTCTTTCCGTCTACCCTTTTGTGTGTTCCGAGCTCAGGTTATGTACCTTCGAATATCTTATTGTTCCTTGCCATCAACCCTTTTTGACGATGTGAATTTCGGTAAGCTATAAACCAAAACCTCAGGTCAGTTATGAACCTAAAGTCCAGTAATTGCTTGCATTGCTTATTTTTTGGTCAGCTATGAACCAAAATCCCAGGTCAGCTATGAACAAAAACCTCAGGTCATCTATGAACCTAAAGTCCAGTAATTGCTGGCATTGTTTATTTCTTGGTCACCTATGAACCAAAATTTTAGGTCAACTTTGAACCTCGGTCAGCTATGAACCAAAACCTCAAGTCATCTATGAACCTAAAGTCCAGTAATTGCTGGCATTGTTTATTTCTTAGTCACCTATGAACCAAAATTTCAGGTCAACTATGAACCTCGGTCAGCTATGAACCAAAACCTCAGGTCACCTATGAACCTAAAGTCCAGTAATTGATGGCATTGTTTATTTCTTGGTCACCTATGAACTAAAATTTCAGGTCAACTATGAACCTCGGTCATCTATGAACCAAAACCTCAGGTCAGCTATAAACCAAAATCCCAGGTCAGTTATGAACCAAAACCTCAGGTCACCTATGAACCTAAAGTCCAGTAATTGCTAGCATCGTTTGTTTCAGGTCAACTGTGAACCTAAACTTCAGGTCAACTGTGAACCTAAATTCCAGTCATTTCTGGCATTGTTTGTTTCTTGGTCAGTTGTAAACCAAAACATCAGGTCAACTGTGAACCTCAATCTAGGCCCAACTCATATTGCTGTCTTAAGTCCAGTCTTTACTGGCAAACTAACTCAAATTGGTACCCTATCCAAATCATATTGGTGTTTAATGACATTTTATTTCCAAGTCCAATCATTGTTGGCACTTTAATCTTGTTCCCAGCAGAGGTTCAGTCATATCAATATCTCTTTAAAAGTCCTTGTGATCTTCATCATTTGGCGCACGCAAAGCTTGTGTTTGTCTCTGTCTTTTCTTGAAGATCCCGTTGAACTCTTCAATATAAGAAATCCCCAAAAAATCTTTGTAGAGTGTCTATCCTCTTATTTCAAGTTGATCCCCAATGGAGATCATGCATTCTTTCTGGTTTCATGCCCAGTAAGAATGTGTTTTATTTCCCCAGTGTCTTCCGGTAACCTATGAACCTGTCATCCAACTCCCTGGATCTTCCCCAGTGGAGAACACCTCTCTGGCTCCTATCTCCAGTGAGGACCTGTGGGATTTCCCCCTTTATTTTTCTATCCCCGGTGTTTCCTCAGAGTCTCCCCAGTGAGTCTCTTTTGTTGGTTAGTCTGTATCCCCAGTGAGTCTTCCTTGTGGATATTAACCTTCATCCCTCCCCAGTAAAGCTCACTTGTGGTTGTTTGCTCTTTATCTCTGGTGTCTTGTTTGTCTGCATCTTTTCACTATCATTGCATCATATCATTATACTAGAAGTTCATGGCACGTCAGCATTTGCATGTCTGTTGCCTGTCCTTAGCATCTGTATTCCATCTAAGAGCAAAATTTTCAGTTTGCTATATTTAAACACCTTTTCACCTTGATGCCCAGAGGATTTCCAATCCTCGTGCCATTCGATAAAGTTATTTAAATAGGGGCAACTGTTATACCCAAATTTTACCCCTTAGATGTCATAACATCTTGCACTTGCATTTAGGCTTCAATCATCTATGCATTGTTAACTAACCCATATCTTGCTAGTTTTTTCTTTTATGTGAAAGCTAGGGTTTGAACAGGAAAGAGAACAAAAGTCAATAAGCCAGATTCTCACATGTTTTAAGGTCTCCTAATACACTCCTTGGCTCCATACAATCATCACAAATGTTCACTAGTTGATTGAGAATGATATGTGAAGTCATTTGTTCAAGAAAGACCACTGAGGCTCCCAAGTGCAACCATTTGGCCTTGGAGGCTAATTATGAAGTTCTACAGTCATATGCCTTGATCTCATGAGATTGGGTTAAGGGAAATCAAGAAGAAACTATCAAGTCAAGATTTACAAGAATTAGGGTTTCGACCTGAAAAATCATTGAAGAACCTTTTTGTAATCAGTCAATGCCTTGATGGGTTCACCAACTATTTGAGCTCACATACATCCAAGAGGTCTTATTCAACAAGTAATCAAGTGTATTTGGCTCCCATTACAAGTACCATGAGCCACAAGTTCATCATGCCCTAGATTAGGGTTTTGGTCAAGAAAGTCAACCATTGTCTTTCGTGTCTTTTCTTGAAATGCAAGTTTCACACTTAGTGCATAATGATGCATTACCACTTCTGATCACCAAAGCATTTGTGAATGTTGTTTAAAAACTGAAAAAGAAAAGGATGTAGGTGGCACTGGCCATGATATCGTGGCACTGACCATGATGATGTATGGCACCTGCCATGATGGTGTGGCACTGGCCATGATATAGTGGCACTTGCCATGAGAGCATGGCGCCTGCCATGATGTGTGTGCCACTTGCCATGAAGCATGGCGCCTGCCATAATGTGTGTGCCACTTTCTATGAAGCATGGCGCCTACAATGATGTGTGTGGCATTTTCCATGGAGTAATATGGTGCCTGCCATGATGTGTGTGGCACTTGCCATCAAGTGATGGCACTTGCCATGATGTTATATGGCGACTGCCATGATTTCCACAAGCTGATGTGTTTTAAATAAATTAATACAAGTGGATGCATGAGAGAGAAACTTTTTCAAGTGCATGGTCATTCCAACTTTCTCTTACAAGTTGAAGCCTTGTTCCAATCAAATCAGACCACATCAACAGTGTAAACCCTATCCTGATCAGTTACTCGAGCTGAAGACTTTTTGACCCAGCCAGCTTGCACGAAGGAAATGTGGAGAAAGAGTGTTTTGGATAAAATGAGAAATCTTAGCATACCTTCACTCTTTCTCTTTTTCTATAAATAGGGCATTGTTCCTCAGTGTAAAAACACACCAGAGATTCACCCAAACATAGGCTGAATACTCTCCTCATTTTCTCCCTCACTTACTCTTGTAAATCTGCAAGAACATTGTTGCAAGAGTTTTGGCTTGAGCTTTCGACCATCTAACACACTTATCATCTAAAACACCCGTAATTTGTGATTTTCCTGGGCAACTAAAAGAGAGAAGGAGTAGCTCTGTAGCAGCTGGAACTTTGAGGGAGAAGAAGCTCATCCATTTTCTTTCCTGAACTCATACCTGTGAAGAGGCAGTGGACCTTCTCCACTAGGTAACACATACTCTGTTTTACTTCGTTTCCAAAATATCATGATCATTCGCTTCATACTGTTATCATATTTGTTTTCCATTTAATGTCTGATTCTTAAATAAATATTATAAATCATATTATGTGAATTTGTTTATTTTATCGTGAACTGGGTTCGTGATTTTTGTTTGAAAACTGAACAAGGAAAAGAAGATCATGGCGTCTGCCATGCTTTAAAATGGCACTGGCCACACTTTGGTGGCACTGGCCATGACCCATGGCACTTTCCATGAAGGTATATGGCGCCTGCCATGCTCACTGGCCATTACATGGTGCCTGCCATGCACTATGATGGCGCTAACCATGGCTTTATGTGGAACTTGCCACAAAATATGGCGCCTGCCATGAGTGTGTGTAGCGCCTCCTATGACTTTCATGGAACTTGCTTTTCTTTGTGTGGCGACTGCCATACTATAACATTTAACTTAGGTTTTTTTTATAAAATTCCAATTCTCATGGTCATTTTATTTTCTTTTTTATTTCTAAAAATTTCAAAACAAAAAATATGCATAACCTTATATTTAATTCTTGGACTTTTTTGTGAAAAATCATCAACTGTTTCTTGAAGACTTTTGAGTAATTTTCCTTGGAGCATTCTCTGACATGAGATGTTTATTTAAATAATTGTTCCTTGACCTTGGATAAGGTCATTAGGGTGTTGGCCCTTGTTGCTAAGTCTCACAGCTTTGACATGCCTTTGATTTCAAAATGTGAGGATGTTATCTCTGCCGTACTCATGTGGTCACTTATCCATGTTTGCCATGTTCATATTTGAAATTTTATTTCATATTGGTTAATGTATACATTCTTTGAATCTTGGATCTCATATTGTTCACTTAAATTCAATCCCCTTTAACTCTTGTTCACAAGATGTTAGCTTCCCCTCCTTCCAAAGGAAAGTCTCTCTATTTACCTCAAAGTCATAGATATCTCATTATCCTCCTTGACCTCATAGTCATAGGATCCCCTCTTGGCCTCCTAAGAGCCATCTTCCCTTTGACCTCATAGTCATAGGATTCCTCCTTGGCCTCCTAAGAGCCATCTTCCCTTTGACCACATAGTCATAGGATTCCTCCTTGGCCTCCTAAGAGCCATTTCCCTACTTGACCTCATAGTCATAGGATTCCTTACTCTTGGCCTCCTAAGAGCCATCTTCCCCTTGACCTCATAGTCGTAGATGGTCATCATCCTTACCCTTGGCATCCTAAGAGCCATTTATCTCACAAACTTAGAATTAAGTTAGAGTTCTTGGACTCTATGTGGGACTCATCATCTTGAGTACTCACTTTGCCCCATTATAACATAGACATAGAGAGTTTCTTAAACTCTATATGAGCTCACACTCATTCCCCTTAGAACTTTGGCCACATTCAATGGTTCCTCAAGCCTTAGTGAGGTGAACTACTGTTGCTCTGATTCTTTAGTCAGGATACGTAGGCACAAGATGCGACATCTTGGCGAGCATACTTAGCGTATATACCCCTCGGCCTTTACCCTTAGGATGTTTCCTTAGCAAGCAAACATAACATAACACAAACACAAACAAGAGGTTCCTGTAGAGTACTACAGATACTTAGGGTGATAATACCTTCCCTTAGTATAACCAACCCCCAATCTCCGATCTCTTAGCTTTGTCTTCACATAGCGCAATAAGGTTTTCTTCGATCTTTACCCTTTCCTTTGGATAAATCAAAGCTCGGTGGTGAATTTCAAACATGTGTGATTCAAGTTAATTAATAGCTTGATATCCGATTCTCACTGTAACAATGTTGTTCTGACCTTATAGGGAAAGGGATTTGTGGGAGTTATGAAGGTATTTGGGGATTGGGGTTTTTGCGTGTCAGAAGTTTTGATAAGGGGAAAAATGCATAAATTGATCGGTTAAATTGTGGTCTATGTATGATGTTAGGATCTTCAAAAAGGTGTTGTAGGCTATTATAATTGTTATATAATGGTAGTATTTCGAATTTTGGGATTGAGACTTTTTACGCAATCGAATTCGAAGGTCCGGAAGACCTCCAAACTGCAGAAATCTCATTTTTCTGGTTTGCTGTCCAGGAGAGTTTGCATAGCGAACTATAGTTCATGTAGAGAAAGTTTGCATAGCGAACAGTATCGACTCGCAGCGAACATGACAGTGTTGTTTGTTGGTGTTACGGACAGAAGTTTTCTAAACTTCAGAAATTCATAACTTTTAATCCGTATGTCTGTTTCAGTCACCGTTTGAGTCGTTGGAATGCTGGTTTCAAATGATTTTTGATAAAATTACTTCCAATGATAGAATTCTAACTATTCGATGCAGTAGCTGGATTTTTCGTGTATGTGCTATGTGTTGTGCGTTGAAACGATGAATTTGTTTTATGATTCTTGTGCTGTCTTGATGTTTTGAGTTGTGATTATTCTTATGAATTACCATGATTATATTGATGATTATGCGATGTTTATGCAGGATGTTTGATGATTAAATGATGATGTGAATGAACATGAATTATATTGATGATTATGAGATGATGATACCTAACTATTTTGATGAATTTCCAAGAGCTATATTGATGATTATGAGATGATGATTAATGATGTTTGATGAATAAATGATGATATGATTAACATGAGATTTTGATGAATGATGATGCACGTAATGACTTTTATTGATGATGATGATAATGACGTTATGTATCATGCATTCATAGCATTCCAGACTTCGGTCTATTGTGGCTTCAATCCCATTGTGTGGATGTGAGGTAATTTGACGTGCTCTGGTTCTTGTGTATAATCGATCCTGTTGACGGGGATCTTTGGAAGGTGATGGCCCAGTGTCCATCGACTTTGATGAATTGGTACCACATGCATGAGTCTTTTTGTGCATTGCATTTATTTGGCATTGATGTGATTTATGATATCGTGATTTTTGATGTTTTCCTTTGTGATGACCTTGATGATGTTGTATACGATAATGATGCCATTTTATGCATATCCTGTTTTTATATTGATTATAATGAATTGTGATTACTCACCCTGCCTGTTTGAATGTTGCCTCCACGTGGGTAACGTGCAGGTGATTTGACTTGAGTTATCATCCGGGCAAAGAAAATGTAGTGGCTAATGCATTGAGCAAGAAGTCATCGCATATGTCGATGCTTATGCTGAGAGAATTTGAATTAATTGAGCAATTTCGATATTTGAGTTTGGTATGTGAAGAGACCTCTTACAGTGTGAAGTTGGGAATGTTGAAGTTGACTAGTGGTATTCTAGAGGAAATCAGAGTGGGGTAGCAATCTGATTTAAAGTTGGTTGACCGGTTGACTTTGATTAACCAAGATAACTGGGGAGAATTTCAGATTGATGAGAGTGGTATGATGAGGTTTCGGGATAAGGTATGTGTTCCAGATATTCTAGAAATCAAGAAGAGTATTCTAGAAGAAGGACCCCGAAGTAGGTTGATTATTCATCCCGGTGCTACGAAGATGTACCAGGATTTGAAAAAAGTTATTTTGGTGGCTGGGTATGAAAAAGGATATTGTCGAGTTCGTTTATGTGTGCTGACATGTCAGAAGTCAAAGATTGAGCATCAGAAGCCTTCAGGTATGATGCAGCCGTTGAATATTCCAGAATGGAAATGGGATAGCATTTCCATGGATTTTGTTTCAGGATTACCGAGAACTGCTAAGGGAAATGATTCAATTTGGGTGATCGTGGATAGATTAACTAAATCGGCGCATTTCTTGCCGATGAAGACTAATCATTCTATGCAGAAGTTAGCCAAGATGTACATTGAGGAGATTGTGAAGTTACATGGGATAACTTCGAGTATTGTGTCAGATAGAGATCCGAGATTTACATTTAGGTTCTAGAAGAGTTTGCAATATGCTTTGGGTATTAAGTTGAGTATGATTTCTGCATATTATCCGTAGACGGATGGTCAGACAGAATGGACTATCCAATCCTTAGAGGATTTGCTGAGGGCTTGTGTGTTGGATCACGGAGGATCTTGGGATAGCCATTTACCGTTGATTGAGTTCACGTACAATAATAGTTTTCATACTGGTATTGGAATGGCGCCCTATGAAGCTTTGTGTTGGTATGAGTCGGGCGAGAGTGTTGTACTCGGACCTGAGATTGTGCAAGAGAAGACTGAGAGAAGATTAAGATGATCCAAGAGGTCCATAAGGGCAAACCTTCAATCAATACTTCAAGCAAAGGGATGAGAAGTCCTAATTCTAGGTCCATAAGTCCGATATCACTTCAAAAGAGGTCCATAAAGAGATCACTCCAAAGCATAGGATAGTAACCAATAGTCCAAGATGAAGAGAATCAAGTTTTTATGGTTTAATCCTTTATTAATGTTTTAAGTCCAAATGGACAAAAGAAAAAATGGCATAAGCATAAACACATGTCCAACGGACAAAGGAAAAATTGCGGAAACATAAACATATGTCCAACGGACAAAGGAAAAATTGCGGAAACATAAACATATGTCCAACGGACAAAGGAAAAATTACGGAAACATAAACATAATATGGAATGATAATAATGAAGCATAAAAGAAATAAAAGAGATAAGGAGCGAGAAGGAAACATAAACAAAAATTAATATAATAAAATTGTTAGTAAGTTAGTGGTTAATTGTTAGTGTTAGTGATCAATAACAATTGAATAATTGCACTTAGGTCAAGGTTGATGAAACTCATTAGAGGATTGATAAGACCAAAGCCTCCTAACAACAAGTTTCATGAGTTGTGAACCATAAGACAAATAATCAATCATTCTTGATAGTTTCCGATACGGGACAAATTTTGGTCTATGTTAAGCGCACACCGAGTAATTTGTTCGAGCAATTACCCTATGAATGAGGCCGGCCAATAACTCTATGTGCTAATGTACGCTAGATGACGATATATAGATCGTCATCCGAAAGTGATACCGCACGAAAAGAAAAAAAAGGTAACGACCTCGTCTCGATCGAAATTCAACAAAAGAATTCCAATATCTTTGACTTTCATCGATCAAAACAAAGGAGGAATAGATGAATAGAAAGCCAAATTAAACCACACAAATATGTGATCTAAGGCTAAGAACAAAGGAAGAGGGAAGAAAAAGGCAAAAGGATCAAAACAGTCCCAAAACAGAGCCAAAATAGCATTCTGGACACTGGTTAATCGGTTAACATATATGGTTAACCGGTTAACAAGTGCAGATTTTGAATTTTCTGCGCAAAATAGGGTGTTAACTGGTTAACCATTTTACACTGAATCTGGTTAATCGGTTAACGCTGCACCAGAAGCAAAAAATGTGCAAAATTCAACATGATCTTCTTTCAAAACATTTTTCAAACACCTTATGATCATGAATTGAATTTGCACGAATTTTAATGTAAAAATAGACAGAGAAACCTGCAATCAAACAAACAAAATACGATCCAAAGGATCAACAACAAGCAACGCCAAGGACCTACATCTTAAATGATGAATATGAAGCTTTAACAATGGTAGAAAGTGAATTACCACTTCAAATCAGAAAATCCTTCCAAATTGCAGCAAGATCTACACTCCAAAACCTTGATCTACTGTGATTGATGAACAAAAACAAGAATGGATGAAGGTTTAGCTCTAAATTAGTAAGAATTAATGTGAATTCTTACTAACTTATGAAAGAAGAAATTGAGCTTTTGGTGAATTATGGTAGTTGGGGAGAGAAATTGCAAGGGATTTTTTGGCTCTCAAAAGCTTGAAAAATGAATGAAGTTAAGGCTCTATTTATAGAGTTTAGACTTGGAAATTTAGTGGTTTGGAATTAGGCTTGGATGATCAAAATTAGGATTGGAATTCAAATTTGGAGGGAAATTAAAAAAAGAGTGGTGATTAGTGATGATACATGGTGGGGAGTGATCAAAATGATGTAGGGAATTAAAATGAGGTGATCTAGAATATTCCACATGTGATCAAAATTGGTGCCAATTGCTGAAAATTTGAATTTGGCACATTTTTTCAAAATTCGCACGCGTTAACCGGTTAACCAAATGTGTTAACCGGTTAACACAGTGAAAATTTGAAAATCTTGGCTTTTTAATGTGCCATCTTGATTCCGACTCGATTTTTCTTGTTCGTCAAAGAAGGCATGGAAATAAACACATGAACCCTGGAGTCCCTTGAATAATAATCAATTAAACCTTGGAAACTCTTGATCGGATGATTTTGAATTGTTTGCAGATCAACTTTGACTTTATTCAGATGAAATCCATTCACGTTGCGGGACTGATTTTTTTGGTATTTTTTTCCCTGAAAATGTTATTGAAAGAAAACAATATTTTTGGATTTTGATTAATGGTTAGTAAGCATAAACAATTAACAATAAAACAGCTAACAAACACACACAAACCCAAAGATCACTGCAAAGCACAATCCTATAGAAGAGGGAACCAATGTGCGATCTCGTTTGTGGTATGCAAAAATGCAAATGAAAAGCAAAGAATCTTAGGGGCAAAAATTAGGGTATTACAACTGCCCCCATTTAAGTTTCTTCTATCCGGAGATAAGAAGATTAACATCTTTGTCTCGACGAGATAGAAGAGACTTAAATATAACAATAAACCCAATTTTTTGCCCTAAGAGACCACAAAAAAGATAAAGACTATGCAAATGATATGCAGACACAAAACCTCTGTGGGGAGAATATGCCACAGGAGATCAACAAAAAGAAGAACGGGAGAAAGGAACTCCACCGGGGAAACACAAACACAGGAGACCAACAACTAGCCGGGGAACACACCGCACAACTAATGGGACTCAGTTGAGGAAAAGATTCAAACTGGGGATAAATGCATATGGAAATAAATCATAACACAACAAGGATATAACTCAACAGGGAAGACTTAGCACAACAAGGCTCCACTGGAGAAAATCAAAACCTCAACAAGGAATTATCTCTTGCGTACGGAAGAGACTAACCATCCATTGGAATTACAAAATCTCAACAATGAACTGTCCCATCAAACCGAAGAGACTTACCATTCATTAGAGTCACAAAATCTCAACAACGAACTGTCCCGTCTAACTGAAAAGACTTACCATTCATCGGAGTCACAAATTCTCAACAACGAACTGTCCCATCAAACCGAAGAGACTTACCATTCATTGGAGTCACAAATTCTCAACAACGAACTGTCCCGTCAAACCGAAGAGACTTACCATTCATCGGAGTCACAAATTCTCAACAACGAACTGTCCCGTCAAACCGAAGAGACTTACTATTCATTGGAGTCACAAATTCTCAACAACGAACTGTCCCGTCAAACCGAAGAGGCTTACTATTCATTGGAGTCACAAATTCTCAACAACGAACTGTCCCGTCTAACCGAAGAGACTTACCATTCATCGGAGTCACAAAATCTCAACAACGAACTATCCCGTCTAACTGAAGAGACTTACCATTCATCGGAGTCACAAAATCTCAACAACGAACTGTCCCGTCTAACTGAAGAGACTTACCATTCATCGGAGTCACAAAATCTCAACAACGAACTGTCCCGTCTAACTGAAGAGACTTACCATTCATCGGAGTCACAAAATCTCAACAACGAACTGTCCCGTCTAACTGAAGAGACTTACCATTCATCGGAGTCACAAAATCTCAACAACAAACTGTCCCGTCAAACCGAAGAGACTTACCATTCATCGGAGTCACAAAAGATATTAACTGCATCGCCTCAGGCTTCACAAATAAAGGAATGCCACGAAACAGTATTGAACCCTCAAAAGAGGAATCATACACAGATTTTAGCTGAAGGGTGCAGAATCCTCAAAGGTGCAAAATAAATGCACTTCTCAATCTAGGTTTCATAGCCTATAGATCCAAACAAATATTGCAGGGGACCAAAGTTCAATCCAAGAACAAGCTGGAAAGAAATGGTCAAACAAGACTCATCCCGAGGAGGAAATATCTCAACTGGGGACTAATTCCATCCAGATAATGAACTGGAGAGGAAACTGAATCAATAATCTTCCACGAGGAATAAACACAACGGGGAATTACCAAGGATAGACATTTTTCTGCTTAAGGGCCAACACTCTAAGTGGAGAGAGGACACACACGCTCTACAGGGATAACAACACCAGAGAGCAAAGAAGTACCAACACAAATGCAAAAATGTAAAATGCAACAACAATATGCTATGCGCAACAAATGAATGCGTATGCAATGCGTATGAATATGAACATGCTGACAAAAAAGACATAAAGGATAAGCAGAGGGTGAAATAAACATCACAACACCACTGAATACTCGGCTAATCTCAACAAGATGGAGATGTCATTAGCAATTCTGCTAGGCATTTAGCTGAAGAAATCCTGCAAGAGATAAAGAAAAGCCATCAAAGGAAAATAAATCCTACTACAAGGCTCAAATCTTGCTGGAGAAAAGAAGATACTCCTTGGGGAAAGACCCAAATATCAATCTTCTAACGTAGATGATCCACAAATAGGATAATAACATGAACTCTACTTTGAGGATGGCAGGAACACTGTTGGGGAATCATAACAAACCCAATCCTTTCTGAATCTTCCTGAGGATTGTAAAAATTCACAGGAACTTCCATTTCCAAAGGATGAAGAGATCTGTTGTGGAGAAATAATGAATCTGCTGGGGATTGTAGACATATAAACAACTATGCAAGATCCACTGGAAAACAAGGCAGATCTGCTGGAGATACGAGAACATTCTCAGAGGATTAACCAATTCTGAGCAAAGCATCCTGGACTTGCTAGGAAAACAGCAAAAGGTTAAACTGTGGGGGATTTTAGATAAATACTCATCATGAGTGAGAGAAAACCCAACAGGCGACTAAAAGAGATATCATCAGCGACTTTACTTGGGAATAGCCGCATTAGAGATGCATATTCTTCACTAGGAGGATAAACCTTTGGAAAATAATTCGGAGAGAAGTACATCTTGGACCTGCCAAGGGAAGTTAACCTCACTGCTTTATGATTGGAGAGCAAATGAAACAGTAATGCTCTGTCTCTGCTGGGGAATCAACTAGGATAAATCATCCTGGAGAGAAATACAACCACAGATAAGAATCCAACAAACAACCACCAAGTCCATGCTTCTTTAAAGGACACAAAAAAAACATGGCTCTCTGTTTGGGGACATTCAAAGCAACAGAAATACGTCTAGAGGATAAAACTCTGAGTGTAGATTCCTCATATGATTTCAGTTGGGGATAGCAAAAATGAATCTCTGCATGGGAACCACTATTAAGGAGAAATGGACCTCAAAACTGCTCAACCGCCTAACCATAACATAATCAGCTGTAGAGGATTCAGATCAAGACCTAGCTGGGGAAAGACCAAACAACATTGGACCTTACGAATTCAACACATTACAACAAACCCAACACCTTGTCAACAACTAATCATAATCATAGGAACAAACTCTGCTGAGGAAATATCAATAAACTCTACTGGGGAAATATTGGCAAACTCTACTGGGGAGCTGTCAACAAGTTCTGCAAAAGGAGCGAGAACGAACCCTGTTGGAGAAAACATTGATCCTACCATTCTTGGAATAACCGTTGACATTTTTTTTTATATTCATAAACCAAAGGAAAATGTTTTTATGATTTTCAAAAATTTAAATCAATTATTCACATTTTGTTTCAAAAATTATCATAAAAAATAAATGAAATTTTGCAAACAAAAACAAAATAAGAATTGCAAACAAAGGGGCAAAGGCCCAAATTTTATTAATAGAACGGAAGTCCGCAAATGGCGTAACTCCATAGATCATTACCAAGTTTGAAAAATGGTAAATACATGGAAAGGGTTACATTGAAATACAATGACCACTATTCGCCCTAACAACTTTGAATTCCACTGTGCCCAAAACATCAGTTGAGGATGATTGAAGCAGAATCCTTGATAGACAATGTTGCTTTCAAATGATCAAGACTGACCAGATGCAGTTACTTGCCAGAATCCCTAACTTTTGCCTAGATTGTCCTTTCGGGTTTTTAATCTACCGGGATGATTATTTCTGTTTTTGTCTCTAATTATTGCCTGGACCTCCCTTTCGGGTTTTCAGCCCACCGAGACGCTCATTTTTGCCTAAGCCGCCCTTTCGGGTTTTCAACTTAGCGAGCTGTTCTTTTATTTTTTAGGCGAAGTATTTCTTGACTGCATCGGCATTCACAGGACGAGTGAACTCTTCACCATCCATAGTTGTAAGAAGTAATGCACCGCCAGAGAAGGCTCTCTTAACAACATATGGGCCTTCATAATTAGGAGTCCACTTGCCCCTAGAATCATTGGTAGAAGTCGAGATCCTTTTGAGCACGAGGTCGCCTTCTCTGAACACACGAGGTCGAACCTTCTTATCAAAAGCTTTCTTCATTCTCTGTTGATACAATTGGCCATGACACTAGGCCGTCATTCTTTTCTCTTCAATCAAATTCAATTGATCATATATGCTTTGACACCATTTAGCCTCAGACAATTCAGCTTCCATCAAAACTCTCATGGAAGGGATTTCAACTTCTACCGGGAGCACTGCTTCCATACCATATACAAGAGAGAATGGGGTTGCCCCTGTTGAAGTATGGACGAATGTACGATACCCATGCAAAGCAAAAGGGAGCATCTCATGCCAATCCTTATAAGTAACAGCCATCTTCTGAATAATCTTCTTAATATTCTTATTAGCAGCTTCAACAACCCCATTCATTTTAGGTCTGTAAGGAGAAGAATTATGATGCTCAATCTTAAACTCATCGCATAATTCCTTCATCATCTTGTTATTCAGGTTCGACCCATTATCAGTGATAATCTTGCTCAGAACACCATACCAACAGATGATTTGGTTCTTGACAAACCGGACCACTACCTGCTTGGTCACATTGGCATACGATGCCGCTTCAACCCACTTGGTAAAATAGTCAATAGCCACCAATATGAAACGGTGTCCGTTCGACGCTTTAGGCTCAATCATCCCAATCATATCAATGCCCCACATGGAGAAAGGCCATGGAGAAGAGATAACATTGAGAGGAGTCGGTGGTACATGAATTTTGTCAGCATAAACCTGGCACTTATGACACTTCTTCACAAATTTGCAACAGTCAGATTCCATTGTCAGCCAATAGTAACCCACCCTTAACATTTTCCTAGCCATTGCATGCCCATTGGCATGGGTACCAAAAGATCCTTCATGAATTTCTTTCATCAACAGGTATGCTTCGTGTCTATCCACGCATCTGAGCAAGACCATGTCATAATTTCTTTTATCCAACACATCATCATTCAAGAAGAAACTACCAGACAATCTTTTCAAAGTCTTCTTATCTTTCTTGGATGCCCCAAGCGGGTACTCTTGATTTTGAAGAAAGCATTTAATATCATAATACCACGGTTTATCATCAACAACTTCTTCAACCGCAAACACATGAGCTGGTCTGTCAAGACGCATAACATTGATTTTGGGCACATTATTCCACCGACTTACCACAATCATGGAGGATATAGTGGCTAAAGTATCCGCCATTCGATTTGCTGCTCGGGGTATATGGTGAAACTCAACCTTATTGAAGAAAGTTAACAACCTTCTTGCATAATCTCGATAAGGAATCAAATCAGGTTGACGTGTCTCCCATTCTCCTTTAATCTGATTAATCACTAGGGCTGAATCTCCGTATACATCGAGAATCTTGATTCTCAAATCGATAGCTTCTTCCAAGCCCATAATACATGCTTCATACTCAGCCACATTATTTGTGCAAGTGAACGTCAACCTTGCAGTGAAAGGAATATGAGAACCATGAGGAGTAACAATTATTGCCCCAATACCCTTGCCATACTCATTAACCGCTCTGTCAAAAATCAAACCCCAACGGGATCCAGGCTCAGGTCCTTCACCAGGTAACGGTTCTTAACAATATTTAACCTTTAGATACATCACATCCTCATCAGGAAAATCAAACCTGATCAGTTGATAATCGTCAATTGGCTGGTGTGCCAAATGGTCAGCCAAAACACTTCCTTTTATCACCTTTTGAGTTCGGTACTCGATATCATATTCTGACAACAACATTTGCCAACGAGCGATCCTCCCAATTAAAGCAGGCTTTTCAAAGATATACTTGATTGGATCCATTTTGGATATCAACCAAGTTGTATGATTAAACATATACCGGCGGAGGCGCTTGGCAGCCCAAGCTAAAGCACAACATGTCTTTTCAAGCATTGAGTACCGAGACTCGCAATCAGTGAACTTCTTACTCAAATAATAAATGGCAAATTCTTTTCGACCAGATTCATCTTGTTGACCCAGAACACATCCCATAGACTCTTCCAGCACGATCAAATACATGATCAAAGGTCTTCCTTCCACAGGAGGAGACAAAATCGGAGGTTCAAGCAGATACTCTTTAATTCTTTCAAAAGCTTTCTGACAATCCTCTGTCCAGACACAACCCTGATCTTTGCGAAGAAGGTTGAAGATCGGCGCACAGGTGGTAGTCATATTGGATATAAATCGGGAAATGTAATTCAAACGTCCCAATAATCCTCTTACTTGTTTTTCTGTTTTGGGCGCAGGCATTTCCTGAATGGCTTTAACTTTACCAGGATCAACTTCAATGCCTTTTTGGCTGACAATAAAGCCCAACAATTTTCCAGAACGGACACCAAAAGTGCATTTATTAGGATTCAAACGGAGCTTGAACTTTCTCAAACGTTGAAACAACTTCAATAAGTACTCAATATGATCTTCTTCAGTCTTCGACTTACAGATCATATCATCCACATAGACCTCAATTTCTTTATGCATCATATCATGGAACAAAGTGGTCATAGCTCTCTGGTACGTTGCACCAGCATTTTTCAAACCGAAGGGCATCACTCTGTAACAGAATGTTCCCCAGGGTGTAATGAATGTTGTTTTTTCCATATCCTTGGGTGCCATCTTTATTTGATTATAACCGAAAAATCCATCCATAAAAGAGAAGATACTGAATTTAGCAGTATTATCTACCAACATATCAATGTGTGGCAATGGAAAATCATCTTTTGGGCTTGCTTTATTCAGATCTCTATAGTCAACGCACATTCGGACTTTTCCGTCTTTCTTTGGAACAGGCACAATATTGGCCACCCATTGAGGATACTCAGAAGTCACAAGAAAACCAACATCAACCTGCTTTTGAACCTCCTCTTTGATCTTCACAGCCATGTCGGGATGAGTTCTTCTTAATTTCTGCTTCATCGGTGGACATTCAGGCTTCAACGGCAATCTATGCTCCACAATATCAGTATCAAGACCAGGCATATCTTGATAGGACCAAGCAAACACATCAACATATTCTCTAAGAAGCTCCACAATCCTCTTCTTAACATCTGACTGAAGCAGTGCCCCAACCTTGACTTCTTTTACATCATCCTCTGAACCCAAATTAACCAATTCTAATGGCTCTTCATGAGGCTGAATGTCCTTTTCCTCGTGCTCAAGCAACCGAGAAATTTCATCTAGAATCTCCTCAATACCCTATTCTTCAGCTCCAAACACAGGGAACTCAAAGTTGGGAGGGGGCATAGGGTCATTGTTTTCAATGGGTTTAACAATCAATCTACACAATGGTTTATATTTGATTTTAGAATATGAACAAAAGTGTAAATATCATGCAGATAAAGGTGATTATCACATTATTATTATTATTTTGGTTTTTTATGTTACCATTTTTCAGAAATAAAGCAAAAAGGGAAAACATAATAGGGATAAACAAAATAACATTTTATTAATGATGATAAAATTTGAAACAAAGCCCTCACAAATTCACTTTCACCTTGGGCAGAGTGAAAGGTTTTTTTGAAAGAAACAAAAACAAATTACTTTGAAATATGAACTATAGTGGGAACATCAACAGCTATCCAATTCTGGCAGACTTGTCCATGTGTCACAAAATTGGGAAGTTCTTCCTCTTCATCATCTTCAATGATGGTAGCAGTTGAGTGATCTTTGTGGATGAATCCAGCGTTGTGAAAGGTCTCATTAATACGCTTCAAATCCCTTCTGACTATACCAGGTGTAAAGCCTAAACCAGTTTTTCCCAGGTTATCAACCACATAAATGACTCGGCCCCAACCGTCAGACCGACCAGTTTCTAACACATGCAGAGCATCTTTCAAAGAAGACATGGGTAACTCATTCCTCTTAACAACTTTGTCATCAACAGTAAGAGCTTGGAACGGAGTTCCAACAGTTTCATCAGCATCAATATACGAAAAGGATGAAAGGTGGCTCAACAGCATCGCTTGCTCACCTCCAACAACTACCAGCTTATCATTCTTAACAAATTTCAATTTCTGATGGAGAGTCGAAGTCACTGCCCCAGCCTCATGAATCCAGGGTCGGCTAAGCAAACAACTATAAGCAGGACGAATATCCATTACCTGAAAAGTAATCTGGAAGAAACACGGTCCTATTTTGATCAGAAGATCAACTTCTCCAATCATAGTCTTTCGGGATCCATCAAAAGCTTTAACAATAACCCCACTATACCTCATGGGAGGACCTTGGTAAGCAAGCTTTGATAAAGTAGATTTTGGCAACACATTTAAAGAAGAGCCAGTATCAACCAACACATTAGAAAGCGCATCTTCTTGACAGTTCATGGAAATATGTAAAGCCAAATTGTGATTTCTCCCCTCCTCGGGTAACTCTTCATCACAGAAACTCAAATTATTACATGCGGTGAGGTTGGCAACAATGCCATCAATTTGGTTAACGGTCACATCATGCTCAACATATGCTTGTTCCAATACCTTCTGTAAAGATTTCCTGTGAGCTTCAGAATTCATCAGCAAGGACATCACTGAAATCTTGGACGGGGTGTGCAAGAGTTGACCCACAACACTGTAATCACTCTTCTTGATCAACTTCAATACTTCATCTTCAAAAACTTTCAGACCACTGGACTGACCAGCAACATCGACATTACTCTCATCTTGAATTTGTTTGCCAGCTTTAACATTCTCCACAATCTTTGGAGGCTCAGGAGCAAAGACACGACCACTTCGGGTTACTCTACTCACATCAGCGATGCTTACCACAGAAGACAAAGGAGGAATGGGTACTTCCTTACCATCTTCTACCAAGGTAGCATTGTACTTATATGGAACAGCTTTATCAGATTCATATGGTACTGGTCTGGGCAACCAGATGACCAAAGGTGTAACAGTGGTCTTCCGACTATCATAAGAGATACCAACCCTTTTAGGGATATTAAAGCGTGGCTCAATAGCATTCACCTCATTCTGATATTCGTCCCTCTTAGCAGTGACCTCAATCAAATTCTCGTCCATCATCCTTTGAATGTCCCTCTTCACTATCACGCAACCACGAGGATTTACATAATAGATACAACAAGCTGTATAATCATGATCAATATCATGGTATTCACTCAAAACTGCATGCATTTCCACAAGAGACCTTCAGATCCAACGGATATCAAAGATTTTTAATGTACCAGGACAACCATACACCATATTGACAGATGCCTGGCCATGGTTAGGCAGCAGATTCGATTTCACATTAGGGTTGGAATCTTTAAAAAACAAAATACCACTTCTTACCAGCCTTTGCACTTCCATCTTCAATGGATAACAGTTTTCAGTGTCATGTCCAGCTCCTCCTTGATGGAAAGCACAATGAGCTTATGGCTTATACCACCAGGGTGAATCTTTTGGAACAGCAGGCGGTGGACGGGTCTGAACAAGATTCTTCTTAATCAAGCAAGGAAGCAATTCCGTGTAAGTCATCGGAATCGGATCAAAATCCTTCTGAAAACGGCCCCGTTGATTGTTTGGCTGATTAGAACGTTGCTACTGAACAGAAGTTGTCTGAGCAACGGGAGCTGAACTGATAACAGGAGTGACAGATGCAACATGTTGTTGACACTGATTGTTTCTATTGTGAGGTCTTCTATACCTTTCTCGAGAAATGGCATTGGTCTCTCCTTCTTTCTTTTTGGCAAATCCTCCCCCATATTTCTTGGAATTTCCAGCAGAATTTCCATCTTTCGACAAACGTCCCTCATGGACACCCTCTTCCAATCTCATCCCCATATTAACCATCTCAGTGAAATCACTTGGGGCACTAGCAATCATACGCTCATAATAGAAAGAACTCAGAGTTTTCAGGAAAATCTTAGTCATCTCCTTCTCTTCCAAAGGAGGGTTGATCTGTGCAGCAATCTCGCGCCACCTCTGCGCGTATTCTTTGAATGTCTCCTTATCTTTCTGAGCCATTGCTCGAAGCTGGTCATGATCAGGAGCCATATCCACATTATACTTATACTGTTTCACAAGTGCCTCACCCAAATCTTCGAAAGTGCGAACTTGAGTACTATCGAGTCCCATATACCATTTCAAAGCTGCACCAGACAAACTGTCTTGAAAGTAGTGAATGAGAAGCTTATCATTATCTTTATGAGCCGACATCTTACTAGCAAACATAGTCAAGTGACTCAACGGACAAGAATTACCCTTATACTTTTCAAAGTCAGGGGTCTTGAACTTATACGGGATCTTCACATTCGGAACCAAGCATAACTCATGAGCATTCTTTCCAAACAGCTCTTTACCTCTCAGAGCCTTGATCTCTTTCTGCATTTCAGCAAACTGGTCTTGAATCTCTTCCATTCTATCATAAGCACTGCCATTCTCACTTTGAGTAGTATGGAAGATTTGCTATTCACCAAAAGGAACAGTATACACCACAGGCGGTGGCACAGTCATCACAGGCTGAACAGTAGGAACAACTGGAATTTCAGGAGGTGGGGGTGGTGGTTGATAACCTTCAGGAACAAATTTAAGAGGCATTCCCCAGGGGAAGCCAAGAGGCATGGAGTACTGAGGAACACTAGCAGGCGCCACAGAAATGGGCGTAGAGACAATCTCAGAAATGACTGTCCTTTGCACAGGAGTTGAAAGCAGAGGAGAAGGAGGTGGTGGCTGATTCTGAGCAGCCACCAGAGCTTCCATCATAGCAGTGAGTCTTTCCAAACCATCCTTCAGAGTTGATACTTCTTCACGAAGCTCACGGTTCTCTTGTTGCAGTTGATCCATCTTATTCTTCAGATTAGCTCGAGTATTATACTGGTGCGACAGCTTGGCTGACTGAAGACCAAAGAAACAATAAGACACCTGGAGAAGGCAAGAAACAAAGCAAGAGAATGATGCTTGATATGCAAGATGTAAATGCAGAGTTTCAAGGAAATATAAGGTATATTGCAAACATTGTTATCTGAAATACCGAAATCTCATTCATTAATGATGGAAAATATTACATCTCGGAAGTACAAATTCAAGAATTCTAAAACAAAAGAGAATAAAGGAAACTAGATCCCTAAGGAATCCTATGAGAAGAAGTCCCGGCTCTATCTTCCAGCTTCTTGATGTGGGCCTGCATCTGAGTCTTCTCAATCAGCAACTTATCGATGATCAACTTCCAAGGAGATTCTGAACTCTTCGGAATATCAAAAACTGGCTGCATGCGAGAGGAAAATAAATCCTCTTGTGCCTTTCTCTTCTTGTTGGCAACTTCCTCTTCATTCTTCTTCTTGAAGTGCTCTTGAAGTCTTGCATTCTCTAACTCAACAATCTGATACTTGTTCTTCCAAGCATCTCTCTCATGTTGCATCTCGGCCAAAGCGATCTGAAGCTTCTCTGTGTCTTCCATAAAGTAAAGAATGGACTTCTTATCAGTTAGAGATAAAGGCTCTTGATGCTTATAAGGCATCTTCAAAGTAATAGCTCTATTTTTAATCCACTGGAGGTAAGGTTCCGAAGTGACACAATTCGGATTTCCCAAACTTTCCTTCCCTTTTCTACGAATGTTGCACCAAGCTTCCACAATTTCTCTCTTGAGAGAAATCTGAGATTCTTCATCCTTGAAAAAGAGACCGGCCAAATGAATGTTCTTCGGTACCTCTCGCAAAGGATATCCCAACTGACGACGAGCCAACACCGGATTGTAGCTAATTCCCCCCTTTGTACCAAGAAGAGGTACATTGGGAAAATCACCACAACTATCAATAATCATCGCTCCAGAAGGAATACGGCTACACCAATCAATATCAGAATGAGTGAGAGACATGATCTTCCGCGACCAATATAAACCATCCTTGAGATTCCAGAAAGCTGTAGACTTCGGCAAGTGAGAAATAAACCACTTGTAAAGTAAAGGTGCACAACAAATAATCATCCCTTCACCATGGAAATTCCTAAGGTGAATGAAATGATAAGCATCGGCAAGCAAAGTGGGAATTGGATTCCCGATCAAGAAGATCTGAATAGCATTGATGTCGACAAAGTTCTCAACATTCGGGAAGAGGAATAGTCCATAAATAAGCAAGGCAAGAAGAACCTCGAAAGCAACTGTGTTCTTCACACTAGCAAAATGATGAGCTCTACCCATCAAGAACTTAGCAGGCAACCCAAGAATCTTTCCTTTGGTATCCATGCGAGCCTTAATCTCGGAAACCTTCAAGTGAGTAGCCTTCGCAATAACATCATGCTCGGGAGCGGGATCCAAACCAGAGAAAATCTGACCATGAACAGGCAAACGAAGCAGGATAGAATACTCCTCTAGCGTAGGTACCAACTGATAATCAGGAAAGGTGAAACAATGAAGCAAAGGGTTATAGAACTGAACCAAAGTAGCAAGCAACCCTTCAGCCATATCAACCTTCAAGAGAGATAAAAGCCTTCCATATCTGGACTCAAACTTCTTGGCATCAACAACCAAAGATCCTAGCTTTCTCAAACCCTCTAACTTAGGTCTCTTGAAAGTGTACTTCTTGGTACTTCTCCTTCCAAAATCCATAACAAAAGTACCTGCAATGTTTGCAATAACACCTTTAAGTTCCTTGAAACCTTCCAAAAGAATGCTCATGAATGCATGAGTGCATGAATGCAACACCCACAAACAAGATCACACAAAGCACACGGGTCAAGGTTCAAGTCACGAGCATGAAGCCAAGGGTAAGAACCAATCCCACAAAAGGCATGTACTAAGGTTTTGTCTTCATTTTACCTGCAAAAAACAACGGTTCTAACAGAGTGCCCAGGGTCCATAATCCACTATCAGACACACCAGCACACCGATTTGCTCGGAGGTTGGTAGTTATCCTCAAGAGAATCTATCCTGAGTGTAGCATCGCGTGACAGCTAAGTCAGATTTGCATCTTCATAGCTTCCGCGCTACGATCCTAAAAAGGCTAGGATGGGTTAAGGGTTACTACGGTTCTCAATGTTATAGGCTTCAATGGAAAAAGTAATGCCTTCTCAATCGCTCAATCGGCATCAGTAATTCCAAAGAGGCAACCACCGAGTGGATAGATTTGCAAGTTCTTCTTTTTCAGGATTCGACTCCTTCAAAGTTCCCTTGACTATACTATCCCCTATCTCAAAGTTCACTCTGGTCCGGGTATAGGACCTATATCACACACAGAGGAACTCCCAAACAGAACAAACAAGTAACAAGCAAATCAGACAAAAAGCAGTAAATAAATCAAAGTAGGCTAAACCCCTCGAGGGAACCAGAGATTTCCCCAGCAGAATTGCCACTTTTCTGTAGCGGGGAAATTTGTGAGTGTAAGCTATTAATTAATTTAACTCGAAAATAAACAAGAGTCGCCACCGTACTTTTATTTTTATCCAAAGAGGAAAGGAAAAAAAGAGCGAAAAAACCTAAAGAGTTCTAAAAAAAAACAAGAACAAACAGAGACTAGGTAAGGGGGGTTGGTTATGTAAAGGGAAGGTTTTACGCACCCAATACATCTATAGTACTCTATAGGAGCCCTTTGATGTATTCATGCTTTTGGTCTGAAAATGGTTTGCTTGTAAAGAGATTGAGGAGATGAGAGGAGAAATATTTTTTTAATATTTTTGTGTTTGGAGAGACTTATCGTCTCATGCCTACGTACCCACGATGTGCAATGTAGGATCAAAACCCCGTAGTTCGTGGTACAAAGAACAAAAATGATTGGTTATGGTTTATTTTATCTTGAAAAAGACAACCTGTCATTCTCAAGAGAGAATACTCAACTAATTACCCGATGGTATGGGAAAGTGGCATTTGCATCACATTAAGATGGAGGATTTGCTTGGATTAATATCAACAAGACTAATCACTTCAACATCTAAGCGGAAAACGACCATACTTTCAACAAAATACCATGGTTAGGAGTTTTACATCTCATCACAAAAATGACTCATGTCTAATTCTTTTTGAAAAGTTTAAAAGAAAAAGGTGCATAAAAGCACAAAAGAATTTGGATGAGTTTTGTATTTTTTATGTTTTTATGAAATAGTCAAAATATAGTTAAATGGATTGACATTTATTAAGAAAACAAAGTTTAAAAAGTCACTCAACAAAAGTCGAGGTTTTATTATGAAAGCGGTTTTAAGTTTGAAAACAAGAAGGTTTTTGAAAAAGGGAGAAGATTTTTGAAAATTTAAGAATGGAGAGGAGAAGAAGTGACTATCCTAGTGCATAAAATAGAAGCTAGGGAAAAGAAGGATCTAACCAAAATGGAGCCACTTCAAAGTAATATTAAAAGAATTCCATCCTTAAGCAAATTGGCCGAATAAGGGCAAACCTTCAAGTTTTTATGGTTTAATCCTTTATTAATGTTTTAAGTCCAAATGGACAAAAGAAAAAATGGCATAAGCATAAACACATGTCCAACGGACAAAGGAAAAATTGCGGAAACATAAACATATGTCCAACAGACAAAGGAAAAATTGCGGAAACATAAACATATGTCCAACGGACAAAGGAAAAATTACGGAAACATAAACATGATATGGAATGATAATAATGAAGCATAAAAGAAATAAAAGAGATAAGGAGCGAGAAGGAAACATAAACAAAAATTAATATAATAAAATTGTTAGTAAGTTAGTGGTTAATTGTTAGTGTTAGTTATCAATAACAATTGAATAATTGCACTTAGGTCAAGGTTGATGAAACTCATTAGAGGATTGATAAGACCAAATCCTCCTAACAACAAGTTTCATGAGTTGTGAACCATAAGACAAATAATCAATCATTCTTGATAGTTTCCGATACGGGACAAATTTTGGTCTATGTTAAGCGCACACCGAGTAATTTGTTCGAGCAATTACCCTACGAATGAGGCCGGCCAATAACTCTATGTGCTAATGTACGCTAGATGACGATATATAGATCGTCATCCGAAAGTGATACCACACGAAAAGAAAAAAAAGGTAACGACCTCGTCTCGATCGAAATTCAACAAAAGAATTCCAATATCTTTGACTTTCATTGATCAAAACAAAGGAGGAATAGATGAATAGAAAGCCAAATTAAACCACACAAATATGTGATCTAAGGCTAAGAACAAAGGAAGAGGGAAGAAAAAGGCAAAAGGATCAAAACAGTCCCAAAACAGAGCCAAAATAGCATTCTGGACACTGGTTAATCGGTTAACACATATGGTTAACCGGTTAACCAGTGCAGATTTTGAATTTTCTGCGCAAAATAGGGTGTTAACTGGTTAACCATTTTACACTGAATCTGGTTAATCGGTTAACGCTGCACCAGAAGCAAAAAAATGTGCAAAATTCAACATGATCTTCTTTCAAAACATTTTTCAAACACCTTATGATCATGAATTGAATTTGCACGAATTTTAAAGTAAAAATAGACAGAAAAACCTGCAATCAAACAAACAAAATACGATCCAAAGGATCAACAACAAGCAACGCCAAGGATCTACATCTCAAATGATGAATATGAAGCTTTAACAATGGTAGAAAGTGAATTACCACTTCAAATCAGAAAATCCTTCCAAATTGCAGCAAGATCTACACTCCAAAACCTTGATCTACTGTGATTGATGAACAAAAACAAGAATGGATGAAGGTTTAGCTCTAAATTAGTAAGAATTAATGTGAATTCTTACTAACTTATGAAAGAAGAAATTAAGCTTTTGGTGAATTATGGTAGTTGGGGAGAGAAATTGCAAGGGATTTTTTGGCTCTCAAAAGCTTGAAAAATGAATGAAGTTAAGGCTCTATTTATAGAGTTTAGACTTGGAAATTTAGTGGTTTGGAATTAGGCTTGGATGGTCAAAATTAGGATTGGAATTCAAATTTGGAGGGAAATTAAAAAAAGAGTGGTGATTAGTGATGATACATGGTGGGGAGTGATCAAAATGATGTAGGGAATTAAAATGAGGTGATCTAGAATATTCCACATGTGATCAAAATTGGTGCCAATTGCTGAAAATTTGAATTTGGCACATTTTTTCAAAATTCGCACGCGTTAACCGGTTAACCAAATGTGTTAACCGGTTAACACAGTGAAAATTTGAAAATCTTGGCTTTTTGATGTGCCATCTTGATTCCGACTCGATTTTTCTTGTTCGTCAAAGAAGGCATGGAAATAAACACATGAACCCTGGAGTCCCTTAAATAATAATCAATTAAACCTTGGAAACTCTTGATCGGATGATTTTGAATTGTTTGCAGATCAACTTTGACTTTATTCAGATGAAATCCATTCACGTTGCGGGACTGATTTTTTTGGTATTTTTTTCCCTGAAAATGTTAGTGAAAGAAAACAATATTTTTGGATTTTGATTAATGGTTAGTAAGCATAAACAATTAATAATAAAACAGCTAACAAACACACACAAACCCAAAGATCACTGCAAAGCACAATCCTATAGAAGAGGGAACCAATGTGCGATCTCGTTTGTGGTATGCAAAAATGCAAATGAAAAGCAAAGAATCTTAGGGGCAAAAATTAGGGTATTACAGCTGCCCCCATTTAAGTTTCTTCTATCCGGAGATAAGAAGATTAACATCTTTGTCTCGACGAGATAGAAGAGACTTAAATATAACAATAAACCCAATTTTTGGCCCTAAGAGACCACAAAAAAGATAAAGACTATGCAAATGATATGCAGACACAAAACCTCTGTGGGGAGAATATGCCACAGGAGATCAACAAAAAGAAGAACGGGAGAAAGGAACTCGACCAGGGAAACACAAACACAGGAGACCAACAACTAGCCGGGGAACACACCGCACAACTAATGGGACTCAGTTGAGGAAAAGATTCAAACTGGGGATAAATGCATATGGAAATAAATCATAACACAACAAGGATATAACTCAACAGGGAAGACTTAGCACAACAAGGCTCCACTGGAGAAAATCAAAACCTCAACAAGGAATTATCTCTTGCGTACGGAAGAGACTAACCATCCATTGGAATTAAAAAATCTCAACAATGAACTGTCCCATCAAACCGAAGAGACTTACCATTCATTAGAGTCACAAAATCTCAACAACGAACTGTCCCGTCTAACTGAAAAGACTTACCATTCATCGGAGTCACAAATTCTCAACAACGAACTGTCCCATCAAACCGAAGAGACTTACCATTCATTGGAGTCACAAATTCTCAACAACGAACTGTCCCGTCAAACCGAAGAGACTTACCATTCATCGGAGTCACAAATTCTCAACAACGAACTGTCCCGTCAAACCGAAGAGACTTACTATTCATTGGAGTCACAAATTCTCAACAACGAACTGTCCCTTCTAACCGAAGAGACTTACCATTCATCGGAGTCACAAAATCTCAACAACGAACTATCCCGTCTAACTGAAGAGACTTACCATTCATCGGAGTCACAAAATCTCAACAACGAACTGTCCCGTCTAACTGAAGAGACTTACCATTCATCGGAGTCACAAAATCTCAACAACGAACTGTCCCGTCTAACTGAAGAGACTTACCATTCATCGGAGTCACAAAATCTCAACAACGAACTGTCTCGTCTAACTGAAGAGACTTACCATTCATCGGAGTCACAAAATCTCAACAACAAACTGTCCCGTCAAACCGAAGAGACTTACCATTCATCGGAGTCACAAAAGATATTAACTGCATCGCCTCAGGCTTCACAAATAAAGGAATGCCACGAAACAGTATTGAACCCTCAAAAGAGGAATCATACACAGATTTTAGCTGAAGGGTGCAAAATCCTCAAAGGTGCAAAATAAATGCACTTCTCAATCTAGGTTTCATAGCCTATAGATCCAAACAAATATTGCAGGGGACCAAAGTTCAATCCAAGAAGAAGCTGGAAAGAAATGGTTAAACAAGACTCATCCCGAGGAGGAAATATCTCAACTGGGGACTAATTCCATCCAGATAATGAACTGGAGAGGAAACTGAATCAATAATCTTCCACGAGGAATAAACACAACGGGGAATTACCAAGGATAGACATTTTTCTGCTTACGGGCCAACACTCTAAGTGGAGAGAGGACACACACGCTCTACAGGGATAACAACACCAGAGAGCAAAGAAGTACCAACACAAATGCAAAAATGCAAAATGCAGCAACAATATGCTATGCGCAACAAATGAATGTGTATGCAATGCGTATGAATATGAACATGCTGACAAAAAAGACATAAAGGATAAGCAGAGGGTGAAATAAACATCACAACACCACTGAATACTCGGCTAATCTCAACAAGATGGAGATGTCATTAGCAATTTTGCTAGGCATTTAGCTGAAGAAATCCTGCAAGAGATAAAGAAAAGCCATCAAAGGAAAATAAATCCTACTACAAGGCTCAACTCTTGCTGGAGAAAAGAAGATACTCCTTGGGGAAAGACCCAAATATCAATCTTCTAACGTAGATGATCCACAAAGAGGATAATAACATGAACTCTACTTTGAGGATGGCAGGAACACTGTTGGGGAATCATAACAAACCCAATCCTTTCTGAATCTTCCTGAGGATTGTAAAAATTCACAGGAACTTCCATTTTAAAAGGATGAAGAGATCTGTTGTGGAGAAATAATGAATCTGCTGGGGATTGTAGACATATAAACAACTATGCAAGATCCACTGGAAAACAAGGCAGATCTGCTGGAGATACGAGAACATTCTCAGAGGATTAACCAATTCTGAGCAAAGCATCCTGGACTTGCTAGGAAAACAGCAAAAGGTTAAACTGTGGGGGATTTTAGATAAATACTCATCATGAGTGAGAGAAAACCCAACAAGCGACTAAAAGAGATATCATCAGCGACTTTACTTGGGAATAGCCGCATTAGAGATGCATATTCTTCCCTAGGAGGATAAACCTTTGGAAAATAATTTGGAGAGAAGTACATCTTGGACCTGCCAAGGGAAGTTAACCTCACTGCTTTATGATTGGAGAGCAAATGAAACAGTAATGCTCTGTGTCTGCTGGGGAATCAACTAGGATAAATCATCCTGGAGAGAAATACAACCACAGATAAGAATCCAACAAACAACCACCAAGTCCATGCTTCTTTAAAGGACACATAAAAAACATGGCTCTCTGTTTGGGGACATTCAAAGCAACAGAAATACGTCTAGAGGATAAAACTCTGAGCGTAGATTCCTCATATGATTTCAGTTGGGGATAGCAAAAATGAATCTCTGCATGGGAACCACTATTAAGGAGAAATGGACCTCAAAACTGCTCAACCGCCTGACCATAACATAATCAGCTGTAGAGGATTCAGATCAAGACCTAGCTGGGGAAAGACCAAACAACATTGGACCTTACGAATTCAACACATTACAACAAACCCAACACCTTGTCAACAACTGATCATAATCATAGGAACAAACTCTGCTGAGGAAATATCAATAAACTCTACTGGGGAAATATTGGCAAACTCTACTGGGGAGCTGTCAACAAGTTCTGCAAAAGGAGCGAGAACGAACCCTGTTGGAGAAAACATTGATCCTACCATTCTTGGAATAACCGTTGACATTTTTTTTTATATTCATAAACCAAAGGAAAATGTTTTTATGATTTTCAAAAATTTAAATCAATTATTCACATTTTGTTTCAAAAATTATCATAAAAAATAAATGAAATTTTGCAAACAAAAACAAAATAAGAATTGCAAACAAAGGGGCAAAGGCCCAAATTTTATTAATAGAACGGAAGTCCGCAAATGGCGTAACTCCATAGATCATTACCAAGTTTAAAAAATGGTAAATACATGGAAAGGGTTACATTGAAATACAATGACCACTATTCGCCCTAACAACTTTGAATTCCACTGTGCCCAAAACTTCAGTTGAGGATGATTGAAGCAGAATCCTTGATAGACAATGTTGCTTTCAAATGATCAAGACTGACCAGATGCAGTTACTTGCCAGAATCCCTAACTTTTGCCTAGATTGTCCTTTCAGGTTTTTAATCTACCGGGATGATTATTTCTGTTTTTGTCTCTAATTATTGCCTGGACCTCCCTTTCGGGTTTTCAGCCCACCGAGACGCTCATTTTTGCCTAAGACGCCCTTTCGGGTTTTCAACTTAGCGAGCTGTTCTTTTATTTTTTAGGCGAAGTATTTCTTGACTGCATCGGCATTCACAGGACGAGTGAACTCTTCACCATCCATAGTTGTAAGAAGTAATGCACCGCCAGAGAAGGCTCTCTTAACAACATATGGGCCTTCATAATTAGGAGTCCACTTGCCCCTAGAATCATTGGTAGAAGTCGAGATCCTTTTGAGCACGAGGTCGAACCTTCTTATCAAAAGCTTTCTTCATTCTCTGTTGATACCATTGGCCATGACATTAGGCCGTCATTCTTTTCTCTTCAATCAAATTCAATTGATCATATATGCTTTGACACCATTCAGCCTCAGACAATTCAGCTTCCATCAAAACTCTCATGGAAGGGATTTCAATTTCTACCGGGAGCACTGCTTCCATACCATATACAAGAGAGAATGGGGTTGCCCCTGTTGAAGTATGGACGGATGTACGATACCCATGCAAAGCAAAAGGGAGCATCTCATGCCAATCCTTATAAGTAACAACCATCTTCTGAATAATCTTCTTAATATTCTTATTAGTAGCTTCAACAACCCCATTCATTTTAGGTCTGTAAGGAGAAGAATTATGATGCTCAATCTTAAACTCATCGCATAATTCCTTCATCATCTTGTTATTCAGGTTCGACCCATTATCAGTGATAATCTTGCTCAGAACACCATACCAACAGATGATTTGGTTCTTGACAAACCGGACCACTACCTGCTTGGTCACATTGGCATACGATGCCGCTTCAACCCACTTGGTAAAATAGTCAATAGCCACCAATATGAAACGGTGTCCGTTCGACGCTTTAGGCTCAATCATCCCAATCATATCAATGCCCCACATGGAGAAAGGCCATGGAGAAGAGATAACATTGAGAGGAGTCGGTGGTACATGAATTTTGTCAGCATAAACCTGGCACTTATGACACTTCTTCACAAATTTTCAACAGTCAGATTCCATTGTCAGCCAATAGTAACCTGCCCTTAACATTTTCCTAGCCATTGCATGCCCATTGGCATGGGTACCAAAAGATCCTTCATGAATTTCTTTCATCAACAGGTATGCTTCGTGTCTATCCACGCATCTGAGCAAGACCATGTCATAATTTCTTTTATACAACACATCATCATTCAAGAAGAAACTACCAGACAATCTTTTCAAAGTCTTCTTATCTTTCTTGGATGCCCCAAGCGGGTACTCTTGATTTTGAAGAAAGCATTTAATATCATAATACCACGGTTTATCATCAACAACTTCTTCAACCGCAAACACATGAGCTGGTCTGACAAGACGCATAACATTGATTTTGGGCACATTATTCCACCGACTTACCACAATCATGGAGGATATAGTGGCTAAAGCATCCGCCATTCGATTTGCTGCTCGGGGTATATGGTGAAACTCAACCTTATTGAAGAAAGTTAACAACCTTCTTGCATAATCTCGATAAGGAATCAAATCAGGTTGACGTGTCTCCCATTCTCCTTAAATCTGATTAATCACTAGGGCTGAATCTCCGTATACATCGAGAATCTTGATTCTCAAATCGATAGCTTCTTCCAAGCCCATAATACATGCTTCATACTCAGCCACATTATTTGTGCAAGTGAACGTCAACCTTGCAGTGAAAGGAATATGAGAACCATGAGGAGTAACAATTATTGCCCCAATACCCTTGCCATACTCATTAACCGCTCCGTCAAAAATCAAACCCCAACGGGATCCAGGCTCAGGTCCTTCACCAGGTAACGGTTCTTCACAATATTTAACCTTTAGATACATCACATCCTCATCAGGAAAATCAAACCTGATCAGTTGATAATCGTCAATTGGCTGGTGTGCCAAATGGTCAGCCAAAACACTTCCTTTTATCACCTTTTGAGTTCGGTACTCGATATCATATTCTGACAACAACATTTGCCAACGAGCGATCCTCCCAATTAAAGCAGGCTTTTCAAAGATATACTTGATTGGATCCATTTTGGATATCAACCAAGTTGTATGATTAAACATATACCGGCGGAGGCGCTTGGCAGCCCAAGCTAAAGCACAACATGTCTTTTCAAGCATTGAGTACCGAGACTCGCAATCAGTGAACTTCTTACTCAAATAATAAATGGCAAATTCTTTTCGACCATATTCATCTTGTTGACCCAGAACACATCCCATAGACTCTTCCAGCACGATCAAATACATGATCAAAGGTCTTCCTTCCACAGGAGGAGACAAAATCGGAGGTTCAAGCAGATACTCTTTAATTCTTTCAAAAGCTTTCTGACAATCCTCTGTCCAGACACAACCCTGATCTTTGCGAAGAAGCTTGAAGATCGGCGCACAGGTGGTAGTCATATTGGATATAAATCGGGAAATGTAATTCAAACGTCCCAATAATCCTCTTACTTGTTTTTCTGTTTTGGGCGCAGGCATTTCCTGGATGGCTTTAACTTTACCAAGATTAACTTCAATGCCTTTTTGGCTGACAATAAAGCCCAACAATTTTCCAGAACGGACACCAAAAGTGCATTTATTAGGATTCAAACGGAGCTTGAACTTTCTCAAACGTTGAAACAACTTCAATAAGTACTCAATATGATCTTCTTCAGTCTTCGACTTACAGATCATATCATCCACATAGACCTCAATTTCTTTATGCATCATATCATGGAACAAAGTGGTCATAGCTCTCTAGTACGTTGCACCAGCATTTTTCAAACCGAAGGGCATCACTCTGTAACAGAATGTTCCCCAGGGTGTAATGAATGTTGTTTTTTCCATATCCTTGGGTGCCATCTTTATTTGATTATAACCGGAAAATCCATCCATAAAAGAGAAGATACTGAATTTAGCAGTATTATCTACCAACATATCAATGTGTGGCAATGGAAAATCATCTTTTGGGCTGGCTTTATTCAGATCTCTATAGTCAACGCACATTCGGACTTTTCCGTCTTTCTTTGGAACAGGCACAATATTGGCCACCCATTGAGGATACTCAGAAGTCACAAGAAAACCAACATCAATCTGCTTTTGAACCTCCTCTTTGATCTTCACAGCCATGTCGGGATGAGTTCTTCTTAATTTCTGCTTCACCGGTGGACATTCAGGCTTCAACGGCAATCTATGCTCCACAATATCAGTATCAAGACCAGGCATATCTTGATAGGACCAAGCAAACACATCAACATATTCTCTAAGAAGCTCCATAATCCTCTTCTTAACATCTGACTGAAGCAGTGCCCCAACCTTGACTTCTTTTACATCATCCTCTGAACCCAAATTAACCAATTCTAATGGCTCTTCATGAGGCTGAATGGCCTTTTCCTCGTGCTCAAGCAACCGAGAAATTTCATCTAGAATCTCCTCAATACCCTATTCTTCAGCTCCAAACACAGGGAACTCAAAGTTGGGAGGGGGCATAGGGTCATTGTTTTCAATGGGTTTAACAATCAATCTACACAATGGTTTATATTTGATTTTAGAATATGAACAAAAGTGTAAATATCATGCAGATAAAGGTGATTATCACATTATTATTATTATTTTGGTTTTTTATGTTACCATTTTTCAGAAATAAAGCAAAAAGGGAAAACATAATAGGGATAAACAAAATAACATTTTATTAATGATGATAAAATTTGAAACAAAACCCTCACAAATTCACTTTCACCTTGGGCAGAGTGAAAGGTTTTTTTGACCGAAAGCGATACCGCACGAAAAGAAAAAAAGGTAACGATCTCGTCTCGATCGAAATTCAACAAAAGAATTCCAATATCTTTGACTTTCATCGATCAAAACAAAGGAGGAATAGATGAATAGAAAGCCAAATTAAACCACACAAATATGTGATCTAAGGCTAAGAACAAAGGAAGAGGGAAGAAAAAGGCAAAAGGATCAAAACAGTCCCAAAACAAAGCCAAAATAGCATTCTGGACACTGGCTAATCGGTTAACACATATGGTTAACCGGTTAACCAGTGCAGATTTTGAATTTTCTGCGCAAAATAGGGTGTTAACCGGTTAACCATTTTACACTGAATCTGGTTAATCGGTTAACGCTGCACCAGAAGCAAAAAAATGTGCAAAATTCAACATGATCTTCTTTCAAAACATTTTTCAAACACCTTATGATCATGAATTGAATTTGCACGAATTTTAAAGTAAAAATAGACAGAGAAACCTGCAATCAAACAAACAAAATATGATCCAAAGGATCAACAACAAGCAACGTCAAGGATCTACATCTCAAATGATGAATATGAAGCTTTAACAATGGTGGAAAGTGAATTACCACTTCAAATCAGAAAATCCTTCCAAATTGCAGCAAGATCTACACTCCAAAACCTTGATCTACTGTGATTGATGAACAAAAACAAGAATAGATGAAGGTTTAGCTCTAAATTAGTAAGAATCAATGTGAATTCTTACTAACTTATGAAAGAAGAAATTGAGCTTTTGGTGAATTATGGTAGTTGGGGAGAGAAATTGCAAGGGATTTTTTGGCTCTCAAAAGCTTGAAAAATGAATGAAGTTAAGGCTCTATTTATAGAGTTTAGGCTTGGAAATTTGGTGGTTTGGAATTAGGCTTGGATGATCAAAATTAGGATTGGAATTCAAATTTGGAGGGAAATTAAAAAAAGAGTGGTGATTAGTGATAGTACATGGTGGGGAGTGATCAAAATGATGTAGGGAATTAAAATGAGGTGGTCTAGAATATTCCACATGTGATCAAAATTGGTGCCAATTGCTGAAAATTTGAATTTGGCACATTTTTTCAAAATTCGCACGCGTTAACCGGTTAACCAAATGTGTTAACCGGTTAACACAGTGAAAATTTGAAAATCTTGGCTTTTTGATGTGCCATCTTGATTCCGACTCGATTTTTCTTGTTCGTCAAAGAAGACATGGAAATAAACACATGAACCCTGGAGTCCGTTGAATAATAATCAATTAAACCTTGGAAACTCTTGATCGGATGATTTTGAATTGTTTGCAGATTAACTTTGACTTTATTCAGATGAAATCCATTCAAGTTGCGGGACTGATTTTTTTGGTATTTTTTCCCTGAAAATGTTAGTGAAAGAAAACAAAATATTTTTGGATTTTGATTAATGGTTAGTAAGCATAAACAATTAACAATAAAACAGCTAACAAACACACACAAACCCAAAGATCACTGCAAAGCACAATCCTATAGAAGAGGGAACCAATGTGCAATCTCGTTTGTGGTATGGAAAAATGCAAATGAAAAGCAAAGAATCTTAGGGGCAAAAATTAGGGTATTACACGGAGCTCTAGGCACACGTGGTGCCCTAACGTTTCCAATTCCGACTAACCGTTAGTCTCCCCGGACGACGGGCAACACGGTCACGGTCATGAATGCTATGGAGACCAGGGGTCACGGGCACCACAAGACAATCCTCCTCGTCTCCAAACGACGACTTCACACTAGCTCCCCGGAGCATCGAGTTTTTCTTAAGTCATCACTCCCATGCTCGGGAGCAACGACTTGGGGGGCTCCTATTCTGGACTGGACCAATTGCTAGACACGGCCCAATCCACTTCTGCTCCCAGAACGGCCCAATTGCCTAAGTCTAATCCACAAAGGGGAAAAAGTTACCATTATGCCCCTCCAGCCGGGCAAGGACTGCACAGTCCTCCCCGGAACTGCTGCTTGTTCCGCACGACTCATAAACTTCTAAGCAGCTATGGGCAGGTGCCCGAAACTATGCATATGCTCGACATAACGATTAGTTTTGGGCACCCTGCCCGACATAACGGCTAGTTTGGGCAGTTACCTATTTCTTTGGGAAAACGGTTATTTCGCCCCAAAAATAGGACCATTGGCACACGCTGGGGGCACTATATAAACCTTCTCACTTGAGAGGGTCAGGTATCCAATATTCACCCTTAAAACTCATACTTTGTACTTGCCCCTTTTCTCTGACCCTTTCTTACTTGAGCGTCGGAGTGCCTTGCAGGTACACCCCCGCCTCCTCTCCATACGCCCACCATCTCAGACGTACTTGGTGGCCCACTTCTACAGGATCTAATCTAGCCTTCACGATTAAAGTCTATCCTAAAGTTGTCTAAGATAATCTTATCTTAAAAGGTATGAAAACTTATAGGGAGATATGAAATGCACATGCACCATGCACAATAATTGATTATCATGTATGAGATTTTCCCTTGGATATAATGCAAGCAAATTATAATGAGATTTACTCGTGCGCACTAGCAAAGTGGGCTAGCCTCGTGTATAGTGGCCAAAGGTTGATAGCGATGCTTGAGAGCAACCGACTTACATGGGTAGAAAAGATGGTGCTCGACGTTGGATCGAGAATTTTATACTTTTGAAAATGGTTTAGAATAAATGAAGACAGACAGATAAGGTGCATACATCACATACAATTATCTACTCAAACACAAATCACTACGGGGAAGGACCCTAAGAAAAAGAGGTTCACTGAGAGGAGGGTTTCTATCCTTGTTAAGGAGAAGGTTTATATCTATTATTATAAAAATGAAATATATTTATTTTTACAAGATTTTATTTTTAAATAAAATGAATTATGTTAATTACAAAAATTTATTCCTAGTATAAAAGAAGCTTTATTTTTTTATGTAAAAGTTGTTTTATTGTTATATTTTTATTATTTCAAAACCTCTTAAATGGTATTATTATTTAAAAAAAAGTTATATTCTAAAAAATTTATACAAAAGAAGTGATATTTTAAATAAGAAAAAGAAGTTATATTTTACTATATATAAAATAATTAAAGGTTGTATTTTATTAAAATTAAATTTTAATATATAAAAATTATATAATTTTTTTTTATATTTTAGAAATAAAATTAATGTTATTTTATAAAACTTTAAGGAAAAAAGAAAAACCTTATTTAAATTAAAGAAAAAAAGGAAACTACGTTAGGAAAACGGAGGGTTCATGTGCTTTGCGAGGGAGAGGGTCCATCGTGGACCCTCAAATCGTGACCGTTGGATGCATGAGCGCTAGGATCCAATGCACAGGGGTGAGGGTGCACGATGGTGGGCCGTGTGTGCGCATGCGTGTGATTACTAAAAAATGAATTCAGAAGGGGGTTTCTCTTCGTCTTCTCATGATTTCCTCTCTCGTTTCTCTTCTCTCGCCCGTCTATCTCTCTCGCGAACAACAAACCCTAACAACCGTTCGCCGCCACCCTCTGAATCTCTGATCGCTCTTAATCTCTTCATCTACTCACGCTCTCGCTAAAAAAAAATTCAAACTTGAAAACCCTAAACGAAACATGACCCTAATCCCCACGAACCCTAAGCCCCAATGTTCTCATTAATAGATTGATTACACATACCATGATTCAAAAATAATGAAAAAGGAAAAGGGATTCGTCGACAATTGAACATGGGGAGGGCGCGATCGAGCCTTCAAGGATCTATGTCCAAAGATGAGTCCTCTGTCTCTTTTTTCTTCTCTGCATTTTTGTGGCGTGATGCTTTTCAGGTTTTATGTGGATGATGTTTGTTTTCAATTTTCTCTCTATGAGTGTATATGTTCTTTGAGTTGTTCCAATGTATGCTTTTCTATGGAGCTTGTTTGTGTTTAATCCTGATGGATGTTGATGTGAGCTCTTTCAAATCCTCAGTCATGTTTATATAGGTTTTTTTTTTATGATTATTTGAACGTGTAATCTTGTCCCCTTTCGATTGTGTGTGTGTCTGACTGTTTCTTGGTGGTTTCGCAATCTAAAGTGATGAGAAGCTCATATGTAATTTCTCTGGATAATCTGTGGTATATGAGTGTGGTATTAGGTGAATTGGGAATGTGATTTTTCTTTTGTGTGAGTATGTGAAACTCTGAGTGAGAAGCCCCGTCCCCTTCTGTGGATGATATTGTCTTCTTTTATAGACCTCGCTAAGACAAAGAGTTGATTTCCAAATTGAATATTGAGATTTCCTTATCACTTCTGATTTTGGAATGTTTTTAAATTGTGTATGACCATGTTTGATATGGTTTTGGAAACAAATTGATGGTGAAATTGAGTTTCCCTTTTTTGTACGAGCATGTTTGTGAATTGATTGATACTGTTTTGGGAAGTTTCTAAATTGCTGTGAATTTATAACGTCAATTCCCCTTTGGTTCAAACATGTTGGGACAACTTTTATTCAACTTAATCTCTCCTTGAATGTTGTCTTGAGTATGCTCTGTGACTATTGATGATTAGATTCCTTCAATTTGGACTAATTATGTTTGGATATAGAAATTTAAAACTTGCCATGATCCACCTCTGTTTCAATTCAACCCTTTTGGAAAGGTAATCAAAAGGATTTTGATGCTATGATTCTTTTGAACGTGATTGTTCTCTTTTTGAAATCCTGACCTTCTCTTGTATCAGTGACTTAATTAATGTCTTTGAATTGTAGGTCATTCTCAAGTCTTTACCTACTTTGCAGTTCCTTGAATGTTCATCCTTGTGAGGAACCTTGGTGCAATGAAATGGGATACTGAAATTCAAAGCTTTTTCCATGCCAGAAACAGCAAAGTGGAAGGCCACGAACCAAGTAATTCTCTGGTTTCTTTCCTTCTATTGCTAATAGTTATTGTTCATGAATAGGGCTGCCATGGTCGGCATTTACGGTGCGCTTTAGGGCCACTTAGTACAACGTCATAGCATGTATTGCTAGATAGGCAACACCTTGCTTGCCCTTGGAGTCGCTTGGCAAAGCACTGCGACAACTCTATAGCGGTAAGAACATCTTTGAGGTGCACTTTGTTTTAAAATGTTGTTCATCCGTTTTTCTTTCTAAGACAATAAGTGCCTTCATGGTTTTCTGAAATTATGACTGAATCCAAATTTATCAATTCTTTTCCAAGGTGTTGATACCTGAGCCTGATTCTTCACAGGGTTACTGGAGGGTAATCATTCGGGGTGATACGGTGAGGAACTGGCATAGACTACAAATTAAATGCAGAGGCAATTGTTATCATCTTGAAAAAAATTAAGTGTATACAAGGTCCTTGTTGTGCTTAATGTTGTCCGGGAATAGGCTCTATCAAGCTACAATGTATATGCAAAACATGGTGGCGTCTTGAAATGCTAGTTGTAAAATAAGTACCGTTGGTGGCTTATTAAAATGGCAGAGAACGGGTCAAACTTTGCACCCTGAGAGTTCACTTTAGTGTAAACACCTATGGCCTAAAGTTTAGGACAAGCGCCTTGGCATTCTAATGTTGAACTTCACTTGTAATTGAATGATTTCAAATGATAACTAACTGGTCATGGTAGGTCCACACGCCATAACTTAGTTTTGTAACATATTTGGCTTGTAAATGGGTAATCACTCCGAGTCTTCCTTGTAAGAACAATTAGTTTGGATGCTTGGTTAATGTATGGTCATGAACTCATATGCTTGATAAGCATTTGTATCTTAAATTTGAATGATATATCAAAGTCCTTAGTTATCTTCCAGCCACTTGTTTGCTCTGTAACTTAATGCTTTATGAAAACAAACTTGTAGTGACTTTGGTTTGCACTTTTTGTTAGCAAATGTAATCTTTTGTGCCCAAACAAAAATTTGCGCAACAATGTAATCTCAAGATAGTGTAATAACGTCTCGTAATGGGCCTGCAATTCCTCACTTTATGTAGAGTTGCATTACATTCTAAGTTATTTTCTTCAAATGAACTATGAAGCAATCACACCCCTTTGTATATCCTATAAAATAAGTTGCCCTTCAATTATTAACTTCAAAAACCTTGGATCCTCCTTAATTTAACACGTTGTGACATTGATTTAAACATGAACTCTTGGAAATATTGAACTTGGCTTTCTCGTAATGAAAATTATTTGCACCTAAACTTGAATAGACCATGACTTGGATTTAAGCCTTGTGTTCAAATGTGAAGTTTTGTAACCTCTCGACTCTATTAATGGAACTTGACACTCTCGTATTAAACACGGTGAATGAATAAGATGATTACCAAAGATTTGAACATTTCCTTGGTTGAGGATCACATTAGATACTAATTATTTGAAAGAGTGGGTTTGGATCGCAAATGTAGGTTTAGGGTTGGAAATAGTTCTAAGGATCATGCTTGCAAATCTTGACTGCCCTTTGGTTTATTGAAACCGCCGTTATGAAATATTTGAAACCTTGTGAATCTCATCAAAGAAATTTGAATTCCTAAGTTGCAGCAAAAGTAATGAATCCTTTGCCTTATACCTCACACTTCAGTCCATAGAAGCCTCTTGTCTTGAGTAAACCATAAACCAAAACAAACGCCTTGAGGATTCCTTGGAAGCAAGGACACAACTTAAAAGAAAAACCAACTCTGAACCCTTGATCTTATAGTGGCCAGAAGACTATAATGGTGAGGGTATATCTCCACAGGATTTTAACACAAACTTGCAAGGATCAGAATCTCCACAAGCATACACACGTGTTGCAAGGACCAGTAAGCAGACACACACAACTTTGAACCTTCTGCAGCAGCACCTATCTTAACGAATGAGACAAACAGACAAAATCTAGATATAGTGGTTAGTTATGCACGAATGATTGACCTAATATGTTATGCAAAGAGCGAAGCGGGGATCTTAGGGTCAAAAATTAGGCTGTGACAGATGCCCCTATTTAAGTTTCTTCTATCTGGAGATATGGAGATTGAAATCTTCGTCTCGACGAGATTGGAGGGACTTAAATACAAACATGCACAATTTTTGTCCCTAAGATGCCGCCAAATGCACATGCTATGGTATGAAATGATATGAATGCAAGACAAAGATCGTGTGAGAAGTGATGTCACAGGAGGATAAATGAACGGAAAACGTTGAAACACAACTATAAAGCGAAGCGGGGATCATAGGGTCAAAAATTAGGGTGTGACAGATGCCCCTATTTAAGTTTCCTCTATCTGGAGATATAGAGATTGAAATCTTCATCTCGACGAGATATGCGGAACTTAAATATAAACATGCACAATTTTTGGCCCTAAGATGCCGCCAAATACACATGCTATGGTATGAAATGATATGAATTCAAGACAAAATCTTGTGAGAAATGATGTCACAGGAGGATAACTGAACGGAAAATGCTGAAGCACAGCTATAGAAATGGAAGACACGATGAGGAACAACTTAGCAAAACAAGACTCCACGGGGAAAGATCTAACTCCATTGAGGAAGAGACTACCACCTGACAATCACAGGGTGTCTTAAGCGGGGTGATGAACTTGCGATGAAATCTTCTAACAAAATCTACTTGAAGAACCTACTGTCGTGGTCAACCTGAGGAATTTTCAAGAGATATCAATTGGAGGAGTCTATTGTTGAGACTTAGAACCTCTTCTGAGAATACCTTCTTCAAAGGTTTTATTGAAAATGTGTCCATTATCAAGGTATTGAGGAATCTGCTGAGAAAAAAAATGATTGTCTGTCAAATTTTAAAGTTAACCAGAGAATTTACTGCCAAAATCCTGGAAAGAAGCGACTGTTTGTCGAAGTTTAAAGTTAACCAGGGAATCTACTGCCGAGATCCTGGAAATAGAGAAACATCTTCCATTGAAATCTGATGGAGATCTACTGCCGAGAATAACCAGAGAATTTACAAAAGAAATACCTTCTGCCGAGGTCTTCTAGATATCTACTGTCGAGAATAACCAGGGAAATAAAATAGAATACCTACACCGTAGTCTTGTGGAAATCTTCTACCGAGGATAACCGAGGAAATAAAATGGAATACCTACTGCCGAGGTCTTCTGGAAATCTTCTGCCGAGAATAACCAGGGAAATAATAGAAAATACCAAACCTCCCCTCATCTCGGGTCTTGGACCGCATACTGGTCTAAGTTTCTTCTTTAATCAAGCATTCCACTTGAAAAGGGTAAAATAAACCTTTCAACACTTCGAGGTTGTATGCCACGAGCAGGTTTTCAAATAAAATGCTGTGAGGTTGTATGCCACGAGCAAATTTGAGAATAAACACTTCTAGGTTGTATACCACGAGCAAAGTCTTGAAATAAAATGCTGCAAGGTTATCTGCCTTGAGCAAAGTCTTGAATTCCTCCGGTAAAGGTGAATACTTGTGGGAAAGCATCTTCACAAGGGGATTGGAACTTCATCAGATATCTTATGACTTCAGCTGGAATCCATAACTTGTTGGAGATTTGGAAGTTTCACCGGGGATCTTCAAAAGAGATGCGGGTCGGCTGACTTGTAAAAAATGTCTTCTCAAATAAAAAGAAAGATCATCTGAATCTTCACCAAACTTCTCGAAGAGATGCCATTTGATGGAAGCAAATTGAATTGTTGACCCACTGGGGAGAATACCACTGAGAAGTAATATTGTTGTAGTTGAAAATTTGTTGAAGTAATAGAATTCTTGTAATAGGGATTCTCAAATAAAGAGAATACTTGGAAAGTCTTCAATGAACCTTTCTGATGGATTTTCGGCGAGATAATAGTTAATGGAGAATGAGTTGACAAATTTCGATAACTTCACCGGGAATTTGATAAACTGTCTTGAGGAGACTGCCATTTGTCAGCCAGATAGAAAACTGAGCTCAAATAAAGAGCTAGCACTTGTTGTCCGAGTTTAACTCCCACGAAATGTTGAAATAATATTGCTGGAGAAATAATTTTCTGTCTTCCATAGAGATCTTCAAATATATTCTTCTTGGGGAGACAAAGTGCAAAATAAATGCACGCTCAGTCTAGGTTCAAAATCTCAGAGATATCCAAAATTTGTGATTGTCAAGGACCAAAGTTCAATCCAGGAAATAACTAGAAAGAAACGGTCAAACAAGACCCATCCATTGAGGAATGAACTCAAAGAGGTTTATCTTTATCCAAATATGGAAAAGAAACTAAAGCAACCATCTTCCATGAGGATCAAACTCAGCGGGGACTTAGAAAGGATGTGCTTTTTCTGCTTAGGGCTGACTACTCTACTTGGAGGGAGAAGACAAACCCAGTCACTTGGGGATAACCACGGCCTAAGTGACAGAACAAACAAACAAACACAAAACATGCAAAATGCACAAATGCCATGTATCTATATGAATAAATGTATGTCATGTTATGCCTATGCTGACAAAACAAACAAAGAAAGGAGTAAACTAGAGATGAAATAAACATCTCGGCACGGATACTTAGCCAAACTTCGCGAGATAGAAGCATCACTAGGGATGAAAGGAGAGCCACATTTGGGATCACAGTCCTGCTTCAAGGTTTCAAACTTCTCTGGGGAAAAGAAACCACTCCACATGAGGGTGAACATCATGAATTCACTGATGGGATTGTCCAGATGAATCTGGTGATTCTGTTGGAAATGAGAAAGATCCACTGGGAACGGATCAAACTCATGATTGTAGAGACTTCATGGGGATAAAATAAATATCCACTTCATCGGGGAAGCTTGGAGGTCAACATAGCAATTGGATACGTCGGAGATAAAACTTCGTGGGGATGAAATAAACATCCGCCTTTACTAGAGAAGATTGAGGTAGTGAGAAAATTCACTGAGGAATGAAATAAACATTCACTTCACTGGGGAAGGTTGAAACCAAAGAAATTCATTAGAGATTCTTAGGTTGCCACCTGGGGAAACCTTGAATCAAGTATGCCATAACTTCTTGAAGTAGAGATTCACCGGGGAATAGTCGTGACCACCTGAAGTAAAGACTGACTGGGGGAATCATCACATCACTTTAAAACAGGAGCTCTTTGGGGTGAGTGAAGAATGATACGAGAGCAAAGTAGTTCTGTATTGGTGAACTACGTGGTAGTCGCCATTTTGAACAACAGTTGCTGTGAATGGATGAAAAGTAACCGTCACTTCTCAAAATGCCCCAGATCACATGGTTTATGAGAGGAAGTCATCTCAAGAGGATTTTACAGAAAACTTGGCATCCAACTGTTCAAATGTGTTCAAACTCTTGGAGAGATTTGCCAAATCTTGACATAAATGCCCCAGATTGACTGTATTCTGTATAACTGAGTCATCACTTAGAGAGATTTATCAAATCTCGACGTAACTACCCTAGATTGACGGTGTTCTGAGTCTTCAAACTTGCCCCTGGGGTCAGACCGTGAAAGAAACAACTGGGAATCAACTTTACCCTGCTCAGCAAAGTCTTCAGGTAACGTGCCCCTGGATATGGTCATCCTTTTGAAATGATCCTGCCATTTACTCATCAGAGTTTCAAATCTCAAAAGATTTAGCTCGTCGTTGATGCTCGTATGCTAGTTTCTATGATGTCAAGCAATGTTAGCAAGCAGAAAAATGTTAATTCTGAAATTTCTAATGCAACATATGTTTGTCTTGAAAATTTATTTAAGAAATATTTTTGTGATTGACTGACCAATTTTATAAAGCCAACACGAATTTGAGCATAGCTCAAAAGAGTCAGGAAATGCCATCTTAATGAGTATGCTTTTGCAATAAAACCCTGCTTCAATTAGGTCTTTTGAGGGTTGTATTGTGGCTTGGTTCACAGTTTAAGAAACAAAGGATTAAGGCACAAAGTTTATTTGTACCCACCCAATCTTCATAATGTTCACTCCATTTTTTTATGTTAACTGAAAATTACCCTGCCCTAGGTTAAGGTGAGGGTTTTTTTTTATTTTAGAGAAGAAAACTTCTACTTCAAAGGCTCAAAAGGGTTAACAAGAGTATATCTCGCTTATACCTCCGGTGTTTAGGATTTTGAAACAATACCTTATATCACCAGCAGAGTTTTATTCAAGAGCATACGATAGGAGACATTGCGTTTGTGATTTCGTCATCCTCCATTCAATTCTCTGCCAAGGTAAGAAATTGGGCAGCATTGACATTATAAAATAGAAAGAAAACATTTTAAAAGAGTGAAACGAATGGATTTCTTCAAGACAAACATTATTATTGCATTAATCATTCAAAATTAACAAGTTCTTACACACAAAACAAGTGCATTAATGAACGCCAAAAATTACATATGAAAACAGCAAATAAGCTTAAAATATGACGAAACATAGCCTAGAGAAAACTGTCCTCTGTATCAATCCACCATGTGCAAAGAGGGGATTACTTCTTGTTCAGGTAAGAGATTGATCTGAACTTGGGGTTCACACATTTCGAAAGACAGGACCCCCTTTTGAATCATCTCTTTCACTTTCTCCTTCAAGACATAACATTCCTCGATATCGTGGCCGGGTGCCCCTTGATGAAAGGCATAGAAGGTGTCAGCTGTGAAGTAGCTCCTGTGGGCCATTGGGATAATTGGAAGAGTTTCCTTCTTGATCAAACCGTGTTCTAAGAGGATAGGGAACAAGTCGGCATAACGCACAGGTATCTCCTTATGCTCTGCTCAGCAGGCTCATTGGTGGAGGAGGAAGAAGAACCATCATAGCATTGGGATAAGACCAATTCTTTGACCAAGTTCATTAGACTCCTCTTGGTAGCCTTCATAATTACAACTTCGTCACGAAGTTCTTGTTTTTCCAGCTCTCGGGTGTCTATCAAGTCCTTCATTGTAGTAGAAAAATTTTCCATGTTGGTCCTCAAAGTGGCAATCTCCGCTCGGAGTGCTTGGTTTTCCTGTTCCAAATGATCCATCTTCTTGCTTTGATTGGCCCGAGTACCATCTTGATGATTCATCTTGACTGAGAAGAGAAACACAAATGAGAACCTAGAATGCAAAGGAATGTGAATGCAAAATGATGCGTATGATGCAACATGAACTTCAAGGAACTTGAAAGTGTATTTGTAAGCGTCGTAATCAGAAACTCATTTTATTTATTAAATTTTTAAAAGGTTTTACATAAAGATCAGGACACCTTCAAAGTTTATTATAACGAGCAAAATAACACAAAAGGAACCAGGAATCTTGTCCACCAGACGACGATCCTTCTCTTCCATGGAGTTGTTCACTCAACTTGTCAATCTGCTTTTGCATCTTTTCCTTATCAAGGGTAAGCTTCTCTATTTTTGCCTTCAACTTCAAAACTTCTCTTGAGTCAGTCACAGGAGGCTTGGGATGAGGATATGGCATCATCAAGGTGAGAGCCTTTTCACGTGCCCATGCTAAGCAAGCTTCAGTAACTGTGAAATCAGGATTCTCTATTACGGTCATTCTTTGCCTGTTTATGCGGTGCCACGCATACACAATTTTGGTTTTCAACTCAATATTTTCTCCTTGGTGGAGGAAAATTCTGGTAAAATCTTCCGGATCAGGTACTTCCTCCATCGGATGACCGAGTTGTCGACGAGCAAGCACAGGGTTATAACTAACACATCCCTTTGTACCAAGAAGATGCACATTGGGAAAATCTCCGCAGCTATGAATCATGATAATTCCTCCATACATCGGATCGTTCTATACAACGTCTGAGTGAGAGAGAGTCATGAGCTTCACGTGCCATTATGTACCATCTTTCACATCCCAAAAAGCTGTAGACCTCGGTAGGTGTGAAATAAACCACCTATAGACAGTAGTAGTGCAACATGTAATATGTCCTTCTCCTTTCAGAACCTTCGAGTGGATGGCATGGTAGGCGTCAGCCAGTAAAGTAGCAATTGGATTTCTGAGCATGAAGATTCTGATTGCGTGGACATCGACGAAATCTTCAATGTTTGGAAATAAGAACAAACCATAAGCTAGCAGCGCGAAAATGTTCTCAAAGGCTTCGGTATTCCCCATGTTAGCGAAGTGTCGAGCTTTCTCGAACAAGAACTGGGCAGGAAAACCATCGATTCTCCCTTTGACCGTCATGTGAGTTCGGATATCCAACAGCTTTAGGCGAGACGCTCTAGCAATATCTTCCTGGCTAGGTCTTCCTTCTGCACCGGAGAATGGAGGTGAGTCTTTGACAGGGATACCCAACAGAGCGGAATACTCCTCCAACGTAGGCATCAACTGGAAATCTGGGAAAATGAAACAGCGATAGATCAGGTCATAGAGTTGCACAAGCGTCTCTAACAGACCAGCAGCTACTCGAATCTGCAATAGTGGGAGGATCCTTCCATACTTCTCGGTGAAAGCCTCAGGATCTTTGATCTGATTTCCTAGTTCCCTTAATTGTTCAACATCAGGAACCTTGAAGGTGTATGTCAAAACTCCTTTCTTCCCGTAATCCATCTTACGATGCCTAGCAAAACAACTTTTAAGTTCCTTGAAGGGAGATGAAAATGCAAATGAGATGCAACAAGATTCATGGAACTCAGCTATTTATAATCGTCATGGAATATCAAAAGATTCATTTTTTATTAAAACGGTTACAATCATTAGTATCGGAATACTAAAAGATTGATTCATTATAAAATTGATTACAAACACGTATGTACGCCTTACAAGAATCATGACATAAAAGCTAAATAAAAGTTAGTAATGATGGATCTAAGAAGACTCTTTCAACAGTCTTGTCTTGAGTCATTTGACTTCTTCTTCCAATTGAGCTTTCTCCAGAATAAGTTTGTTGACAATTAATTTCCAAGGTGTTGATTGAGGACTAGAGTAAGTTAAGTCTTCTGGTGCTTTTCTATTCTTGCAAGAAGTAGCTTTTTTCCAAAATTTCTCCTTTTGTAGTCATATTTGCTCGAATATTAACCGAAGATAGGAAATGGATACTTGTCTTGAATAAGTAACTCCATTAGCTGAGAATATTCTTTAAGAGTCGGCACCACTGGTAATCAGGAAGTGTGAAACAGTGATGGGCTGGGTCGTAGAACTGCAGTAGAGTAGGAATTAAGAGCTTCCCATATCTGTTCTTGAATCCTTCTTTATCTGTCAACAAGGTCTACAGTCTCCTTAGATCGTCCAGATCATGAGTCTTGTAAGTGTACTTCAACGTTTTTTCTCTTCCAGAGTCCATGATATCCCTATGATGTTTACAAACAAAGCTAAGTTCCATGAAACTTTATGATATGATGCTCATGAATGCATGGATGCAAACACACATATAAAGCACACACAAGCAAGCAAACAGACAAAGAGTCATAGGTTTGAAAGGTTATGAGCGTGGAGCCAATGTCTAACTATCCCAATAGGTGTGTACTATGGTTTCAAATGTACCTGCCGAACGGGTTCTACAAAGTTCCCAGAGTCAACAACCCATCTTTTGAATATTATCGATTTCCCAAATAACTTGGTGGTCAATAATATTCTCAAGAGAATCTCGCCTGAGTGTAGTATCGCGTATCAACTATTTTGGGAATCGACTCCCTCATAGCCACCACACTACATACTAATAGGCCAAGCTGGGTTAAAGGTAACTACAGTTCTTAGTCTCAAGGGCTCCTAACTCGAAAATAACATTGTCTTCACAAATAGACTCGTTAAACAACATTAAGTTCGAGTGAGCCTCAACTGAGTGGTGATGTCTCAATTCAACTTCTTTGGGAATCGACTCCCTAAAAGTATCCTTGAATATATCACTGTCCTATCATAATTTTCACTCAAGTCTGGGTGTAGGACTTATCTCACCACACAAAGTGACAACCCTGCACACAAAAAAACCCAAGCAAGCATATATAACAACAGATAACAAATATATAACAAATAACATAAATAAACAAGTTAGGGGGAACCCTCAAATGAGCCTTCCCCAATGAAGTCGTCATTTCTGTCGCGGTGAGAATTGGATATCAAGCTATTGATTAACTTGAATCGCAAATCATTATTTCACTACCAGTCTTTGATTTATCCAAGGAAATGGAGAAATACCGAATGTCCCACAGTATGCAATGCAAATGCAAAGCTAAGAGTCTAAGGTTCGGGGGTTGGTTATACTTAGGGAAGGTGTTAGCATCCTAGACATCTGTAGTACTCTACATGAACCTCTTGTTTTATTATGTTATCTGCTAATGTTATCTGCTTGCTAAGGCTAAAAGGGGTAGGAAGGCCTAAAGTTCTATTCCTAAGTGTGCTCGATAAGATATCACATCTTGGGCCTACTGTCATACCCCAAATTTTGACCACTAAGATTTCCCATCATTGTGCAAATCATCATCACAATATGGATGAACCATCATGCCTCACCAAATGCCTCAAGGGTTGTTGAGCATTCACTACAATCAAAATTAGGGTTTTAAGCCCTCTCAGAGCTCTTAGACAAAGGATCAATCAAGCAATGACATGATCTTCAACTTGTCTAACCTCTCAAACATCCACAATGGATCAAAATTGACTCCCACTTCAAGGATTAAGCTCAAGGTTGCTCCCTTCTAGGTGGATCAAGTCTCAAGATCGCCAGTATCACCAAATTAGGGTTTTGGTCGACCAGGGCCTCTAAATGGGAAGTTTCATCTGGGCATAAGCCAAAGATCCAAAACACAACCTAATGTACTCCATGGAACCTCATGGACCCAAGCATTAAGTCAATTTGACCTCAGGGGATGCATACATCAAAAATCAGGAATTAGGGTTTCTTGACCTAATTCACCCCTAAGTTGACTTTTGGGACAAATCAAGAGCCAAGACCTCAAGACATGATTTGAGGATCTCTAATGAACTATATTGATCCATTTGTAACAATGGATTAATCCAAGAAGCTTGAGCAACAAGTCTCATTTTCATCTGCACCACAATTAGGGTTTCGCGAGGAAAGTCAACTGTAACTTTGACTTTTGACCAGGACATGCTCCCAAACCCTAGGACATGCCCCAATATACCCTATGACACCCATGGAACATGTCCATCAAGTTTTATTTAGGTCAAGGACATGACTTCCTGAAGAATTGCAAAATTTGGAATTCATCTGATTAAAAGTCAACTGTGCACAAAAGTCAACTTTGACTTTTTGAGATTTTTCACCAAAATGGATTTTTAACCCTAAAATGATGTTAATGTATGATTTGAATCATCATTCATCAAGAAAAATCAAATAAAGTTGGATAACTTGTAAAAGGGGTAACCATAAAACTTAGAAATTTTTCTAAGTTATGGAAAAAGTACCACTAATACACTAACTTTGGAGGATCATAACTCCTAAACCACAAGGCCAATTTTTTTCATCCAAAGATGGATTTGTAGCCCTCATTACCCTCTACAAAAACTTCAACTAGACCTAAGTCCAATTCATTAAGGATTTTGAGTTATGGAGTGATCAAAATCAAGAAATCACACTTTGTTCCAACACTTAGTGAAAATTTCACTAAGTCAGATTTTGCTTCACTTTTTGCCAAATGTAGAGGGATTTTTCACTTGGAATAAAAAGAGATCAAAACCAAACTTGTTCAAATAGTTCTTGTATCATGTAAGGGCTTTCCAAAATGGCCAAGAACATTGCCAAATTCAACTTACCCCATGAGATATGACATTGTCAAGTTGCCTTGCTGAAATCTGTCAAAGGCAAGGCAGATTTTGCATTTTGGCTAGATTTGCCAAAATCAGCCAAATTCAAATGCTCCTATCCACTTGGACACATCTGAGGATTGAATCTAAAGGGGACAATCACTGAGCCAAGCCTCCAAAGTCCATGGAACAAGAAATAGCATGTTGAACCTAGAATGACCAAAATAGGGACAAGACTCCAAATTTGGATTGGAGCATTCAATGGAAGCGTCAAGGTGGCATGGACTGAGCCATTCTCATCTGAAATCAGTCAAGACTTATCCAAGACCAAGGGAACCACAACCCTGTGCCCTAACCTCTAGTCAATGGCTAGAGGAGACTTGGATTTCCATTGGACAACATTGGCCAAACCTACTTACCAGCTGCCATTCACTATTCCTTGCAAAACAAACTTGCTCTACTATAAATAGAGCTCAATTGTGACCAGTTTGAGTACACCAAAGCCATCAAACAGATGCTTTCCTCAAAATCTCTTCTTTCACTCCAATTTTGCCTTCTAAGGCAAGTCACTATCGGGTTTTGAGTTTGAGAGCAATTCCAATCAAACCAATCACTCACACACCTCACATACATCACATATGAGCTGATCAAACACTTAGATCACTTCTGAAACACCAATTCCACAAAATCACCAGCTGGTTGCTCAAATTTTCAACCAAGTTGCAGCTGAGGTACCACAAAGTGATCCAGCCAATTTCAATCAAGTCCAACCATTCAAACACACTCCATAGGGTGTAGGGAAGTTGTTCAGATCATCACCACTCATTTGTAACACCTCCAAATCAAAAATCACATTGCACTTGCTGTCACGGCTTAGAGGTAAGCATATACTTGGTCATCTCTCAATCTATGCATATTTCCTCGCACAATAATTTGGCCATATGTTCATAATCATGCATGGAATGTTTTCCCTCAATTAATTGCATTGTTTGAGTCGTGTATCAAAAATTTTAGCCTTCATGCAGAAATTAGGGTTCTTGAGGTTTTTTCATGATTTCTTGTTATATGTTTAATTTAAATGAAATTAATGGACATAGACATGATCGTGAGGTTGAGACGAGCATAATGATATGTGGATTGCATGATATAATCAAGTATTCAGTGAGATTGCGGAGAAAATGCAAATCAGCCAAACCCAGAACACGAGCGTGTTCTTGGCGCCATTTTTGAATAATTCAAATATTTGAATTTTGTGATTTTATTTAATTGATTCAAAAATTAATTTCTCTCTGAGTTTTAATGATTTTGAGTTGATTCTTTTTTTAATAATTCACAAAAATGTTAAAATATTTTATTTTAACAAAAAATCCCAAAAATATTATTTATTTTATATAATTGATATTTTTGCAAAGAATTAATGTTTTAATTGTTTTTGACATTTAAAATATTTTTTCCACCTTGATTTTGCAACTTTTAATGCTTTCTAATTATTTTGTAGGTCAATACTTAATTTTTGAAGCATTAATCCAAAATCACAATTTGTTTTTCACATGTTAAACAATTTTGATCATTTTAATTGAATTTTTATTCAATTAAATACATTTTTGAAACAAATTAGGGTTTTTGGATTAATTCAACCCTCATAAATCATTTTCAAAACTTTTTGGGCCTCACTTATTGTATAAGTCCCGATACCGTCAAAAACAAACGGCGCGATCGTCGCCTTTTTTGAAAAAAATAACCTTGGGCCTCTCCTTGAGCTATAAGACCCATTCAACACTTTTGGGCCTCTATTAGAGTGTAAGACCCAATCCCCTTTTAACCAAAATCTTTTTGGGCCTCACTTATTATATAAGTCCCTCCGCGTTAAAAGAAAACCTCGGCGCGATCGCCACTTTTTAAACGAAAAGTCAACTGGGCCTACCCTCGTGTTATAAGCCCCACAATTTTTCTTTAAAACTTTTTGGGCCTCTTGAAGAGTGTAAGACCCATCCCTTTGTACAGAAAACATTCTTGGGCCTCAATCACTTGTATAAGTCCCTCTGTACAAATTCAACAGTGCGCCCACTGATAAAACCCTGGGCCTCTCCTTGAGCTGTAAGCCCCAAATCTTCCTTTTTCAAAGCACTTTCTCCTTTGATTTTGAATATACTGTTGTTTTCAATCTTTCTTTGTTGAACAACTAACCAAGCAGCATGGAAGCTCTACAACCGAGTAAGTGGTTATTGCTTTCATTTACCGCTTTCATATACATATAACTGTATTGTGGGGCTGTTTCACTGTAAGTCTTCTTTCATAAACTCATATCGACTGTGTAATAATAGTATAGATATTTAGAGTTTCCCCGGCAACTATGTCTAGCACTAGGTAAAGCCGTTTCGATCACTCTTAGAAATAGTCTAAATTAGATCCCCATAGGATTACCAGACACAGTCTTCCCTCCTCTCGGGGTTAAACAATATGGAGATATGAAAGGCAGCATTCCTTGTGAACCCTTTCATAGACTGTCGCTCATAGAAGTTGTCAAAGAAACTCTATTCCCCAGAGATGATCTCTTCTTCGTGAATTGCATCTCTTGAGTTTCTTCCAAATTCTCAGACTTTCCTGACTTTGATCTATTCTCGGTGAATAGCATTACCTTGAATTTCTCGGGGTTTGGGGACCCACGGGCTTCTTAAAAGCATCGGCCTCCTCTTGGGCATCGTACAAGGACCCACAGGCTTCCTAAAAGCAACCCCGCCTCCTCTTGGGCTTGGTACAAGGACCATACGGCTTCTTAGAAGTATTCACAGCCTCCTCTTAGGCTTCGTATAATGATCTCTTCCTCCGAGAATGATAGCCTCCTCTTGGGCTTCGTACAAGGACCCATCGGCTTCTTAAAAGTTTCCAGCCTCCTCTTGGGCTTTGTACAAATTGTCCCGACGACCTCCTAGAGGTATAGGAACAGAACTTAGTCATCTTCATAGAACAGTCCTTTCAAAGAGTCTACTACTGTTTCTCAAAGCATAGTGCAAAAGATGAAACTCTAGACATGGACAGTCTAATCTCCTTGAGTCTCAAAGACGTTCTCAAGTGACCCCTTCAAAAATAGGAAGGAAACCCGTAGACTCGGACAGTCTCAATACCCTTTGGATTTCCCGCTTCCTTAAAGAACAGGAATAACCCAGATCCTTGAATCAAATCCTTGAGTACAGTGTTGCTCATATAAGAACTGATTTTCTCTTTCAAAATCAGTATATTGGACCTGTCACTTAACTGAAACAGTCACCACAGCCTCCTCTTAGGCTTTGTATAATGATCCTTCTCCAGTGACGTTTAGCCTCTCTCTCGGGCTTTGTACGAGACACATAAGAGACTCCCTCGTCGAGTCAATCACCCCTTTCGCCTCCATCTCGGGCTTTATACGAGATACAAAAAGGTTCTTATTGAGCCAAGAAAATTTTAGCCTCCATCTCGGGCTTCGTACGAGATACAAAAAACTCTCTTGTTGAGTCAAATAGCCTCCATCTCAGGCTTTATACGAGATACCAAACGATCCCCTCGTTGAGTCAAAACCTTTTAGCCTCTCTCTCGGGCTTTGTACGAGACACATATCAGCCTCCTCTTAGGCTTTGTATAAGAAAATCACTGGTTAATCCAATTAACCTTTTAGCATCAAAACTGTGCCTCGTTCACAGTACACAAACATCAACAACTTTTTCCCCTTCATCTAATCGCTGTAAGCGGCAAGCCTCTGGATCGACTTCATCCATGCCACTGTCCCTCTTTTTGTATGAAAAATTCCTAAGGAAAGATAGCATTGCTCTACACTGAGTTAAAGTCTTCCCCTTTAGGTTAAAATCCCCTTTAAAGGAAATTATGGCATTGCCGGATTCACAAATCCCAGTTAAAGTAATTCTCCTTTATAAACAGTTGTGACATACAACTCGCTCTTTAGAGATGACAAATTCTCTCTAAAGTCAACACCCTTTTAGCTTCACATCTTGGGCTTTGAACAAGATACAAATCACCTTTCGCTTCACGTCTTGGGCTTTGAACAAGACACCAAAAACAATCATTTCCTCCCATAGAATAGGAGGAACTATGAACGCTCTGATTTCCCTGTTTCGGTAAACGGGAATACGTAGGCATAAGATTGAAAGAAAAATCTTAGCGAGCACAATCAACAAAAAACCCAAATCCCATATCTCCATCAATCAAAAGCAGTAATTCAAAAAACATCAGTCCTAACATCCTAATCCTTGTTCCCCGCCAGAAACCTTCTGTCTAGAAAGAAAACATTATTGGCGAAAATACAAATAACCAGTACAAAGGCCCCCCCCCACATTGATAGCATTCGTAACCTAACAGACCGCTGTTTAAACTCAGTATGCAAAACAGGGTTAATTGGAGACATCTATTTCCCTTCCTTCATCAGCTCACAATAGGATAAAAAATGAATCGACCTGTAGTTTTAAGCTCAACCGCAGAGAGCGACCAGCGCTTAAGAACCGCGTCCAAAATCGCTCGCTACAGAAAAATGGCGCCCACCGTGGGGCCCGTCTTTCCTTTTTCCTTTTCATATCTTGTGTGAAAACCACAGATTGGGGCTTCCGCCGGGGAACCCATTTTCTGTCAGGAACTTAGGATTCTTAGCTTCATAAGTCTAGGATGATTAGGACAAATATATATACTGCTTTTCCTAATTGCTATACATGTTTATTTTTCTGCTAATGGGAATGCGGGTGATGCCGTATGTGGAAAGATTGAGTATACACTTAAGATAAGTGATGGTGACGGGGTCGACCATCAACCTCAGTGGAGGCTGACCAACGCAACCCATTCTCTCACCTGGACAATCGGCCGGTTGTTAAGTCTGAGAAGCTGAGGAGCCAAACCCTTTCGTAGTGCGGAAACTATCGGAAATAGTTGTTACGCGATACTACCCTCATTTGAGGCTGGTGATCTATTCTCGGTGAATGGCACCTACTCTAAGATTGCTCTACAACTCGCTGGCGATCCGCTTGTTGTTTTGCTTTCCTGGGAGGAGTTGATGATAATGAGTACAGGTACAAAAATCACCCTAGTATAAACCTTTGGGGATGGGTAGAGCCTTGAATTCATGACAACAACCCTTTGACCCCATGTTTTTTCTATGTTTTTGTGTGCTGCATTCATGCATTCATTTAAAAAACATTAAAACATTCAAAAAATCTTCTCTTCTAGTCTCTCTGTTCTTTCAAAATAAACTAAGACTGTGATTGCAAATATCAGAGAAAGGGATTGCACTAATGGATTTCGGTAGAAGGAGAACTCACCAGTATACCTTCAAGGTTCCAAAACTAGAGGATTTGAGAAGGTTAGCGAGGATGATCACTAACCCAGAGGCTTTCAGAGCCAAGCACGGAGGTTTGCTACCACTATTAAGAGTCCATGTGATTGAGGGAATCATGGATGCGCTCATTCAGTTTTATGATCCAGTTTATCACTGTTTCACATTCCCGGATTACCAGCTTGCACCAACGCTGGAGGAGTATTCTCACCTGATCGATCTACACATTACGGATCGAGCTCCATTTTCTGGACTGGAAGAAATTCCAAAGAATCAGACTATTGCAAGAGCAATTCATTTGGACGAGTCTGAGGTTAGGACTCACCTAACCGCTAAAGGTGGCATCCAAGGTTTGCCAGCCCAGTTCTTGACAAAGAAGGCCCTGTATTTTGCCAATATAGGAAACATAACTGCTTTTGAAAGCATCTTTGTCTTGCTCACCTACGGGTTATTTTTGTTTCCCAACATTAATAACTTCGTCGATATTAACTCTATTAAGGTTTTTCTCATTGGAAATCCTGTGTCGACTTTGCTCGCAGATGCGTATCATTCTATACACTTGGGGAATTTGTACAGCGGAGGGGAGATCACATGTTGTGTACCTTTGCTTTACAAATGGTTTATCTCTCACTTGCCCAAGTCTGCTGCTTTTTGGGATTGCAAGAGTGCCTTACGTTGGTCGCAGAAGATCATGTCTCTTACCAACTCTGATATAGATTGGTGTAATAGGATCTATAATGGAATCAGAATCATTGACCGTTGTGGAAACTTCCCCAACGTACCCCTTATAGGAACTAAAGGAGGAATCAACTACCATCCGGTGTTGGTTCGCCGTCAATTTGGATACCCGATGAGACACATCCCACTGGGTGTTCATCTGGAAGGTCTTTTCTTCAAAGAAGGAGAAAACGACAGAGCACTAAAGATGGAAATAGTGCACGCTTGGAAGCATGTCCATAAGAAAGGACGAGAGTCTCTAGGAAAACCGGACTGTGTCTCGGTGGAGCCTTATCTCCATTGGGTACAAACTAGAGCTCTCAAGCTAAAGATGCCTTATCCTCGTTACGGAATTCTTCCGCCGAGGGAATCTGTCGTGTACTTCATGACGGAAACTGAAAAGCTTCAGGTTACTCTCAACAAAATTCAAAAGGAGAGAAGGTCTTGGAAGAACAAGTACCGCACCCTCGATGTAGAGTGCATAAAAATACAGCAATTACTGAAAGAGAAAGACGCTCTGATCGAAATTTTGGAGCAACATGCTGTAGATAATCAAGATGACCAAAGGAATTTGCTCGCTCCTTTCACTTGGAAAAGGAATGACAACCCGACAACGGCCCAAGAGCCCCGGTCAAAGAAAAGGAAGATACCAGAATCAGCACCTGATTTCTCTTTAGAGAGGACTCAGGACCCATTAGTTTAGGTTTCTGTTTCTGCACTTTGTAATCGACTGTATTTCCACTTCTGTAATCTTTTGAATTTCAATAAAAAGGGGTTTCCCCACCGTTTGATATTTGCAATCTAATTGTCGAAGTTTATTTTGATTAAACCAAAAAAATAATTAATATAATCATTGCATTCATCATTCTCACATCGCGTATTCTTCTTCCCTGCGAATCTCATGTTTGTGTCTCGATTCTAGAGTCAAACTGTCTCATTCGTATAATACTCGGGCCAATCGTCAAAAAAGGATGGATGATCTTGAGGAAGAAAATAGAGAGTTGAAAGAAGAGATCGACGCTCTGAGAGAGGATATGAGAAAGCTTCGTAACGACATGCAAGCCATGGCAGAAGCTCAGCTACAAAGAACTGTGATCTCAGAGATCACCTCAATGCCCGTAGTGGAGAGGTATGATCCTAGGTATCAGATACCGAAAGATCGTCCTTGGGGCATGCCTGTTAACTATATCCCGGAAGGATATGTTTTGCCGATCACTGAGGATCAGGGAATCACAACAGAAGCCGCTGGGCCTGAAGGTTACAAACTTCGGGAAAGCGAAGATGCCAGGGGCATGTTGAAGACTCCTGAAGGTTACAAACTTTGGGAAATGCCAAGACTCACTACCGTAGTCACGGTACCACCCCCTGTGGTGCACACTGTCCCAGAAGGACAGATTCCACCAACACCTTCTGGTAAGAAGGAAACTATGTTTGACAGAATGGATGAATTCCAGGAACAGTTCTTGGAAATGTAGAGGAAACTGCAAGCCATTCGCGGTCAGGATCTATTTGGAAAGGACGCCGCAGATCTCTGCTTGGTCCCCAATGTGAAAGTCCCGCACAAATTTCAAGTGCCCGACTTTGAAAAATATAAGGGTAACTCTTGCCCTCAAAGCCATCTAGTGATGTACGCTCGGCGGATGTCAGCTCAGACGGAGAATCAGGACCTACTGATTCACTACTTTCAGGATAGTTTAACCGGTGCCGTACTCAAATGGTACATGGGTTTAAACCGTGCTACGATTAGCACATTCAGAGATCTTGGTACTGCCTTCGTCCAACAATACAAATACAATTTGGACATGGCACCCGACAGAGATCAACTCAGATCGATGTCGCAAAAGGACAAGGAAACCTTTAAGGAGTATGCTCAAAGGTGGCGTGAAATTGCCGCTCAAATTTGTCCACCTCTTGAGGAAAAATAGATGACAAAGATCTTCTTAAAGACCTTAAGCTCATTTTTCTATGACCGAATGGTTGCCAGTGCGCCCAGTGATTTCACCGAAATGGTCCGCATGGGCGTACGTCTTGAGGAAGCCGTCCGAGAAGGACGTTTGGTAAAAGACACTAGATCAACAAGCGGTACTAAAAAATACGGTAGTGCTCTCCCTAAGAAAAAAGAGCAAGATATTGGGAATATCTCTCTCGGAAAGCAAAGACGACGTTATCAATCGGTAGCAGCTGTGACTCCTGCTATCAACCCTGCGTCTATTCCTACGTATCAACCTCAGGTTGCGCAGAGCCAACTTGACCAGCAAAGGACACAACAGCCTCTTTAGCAGGCTCGTCCTCCATATAACAACAACCGTACAACACGGCCGCCAGGATTTGATCCTATACCCGTATCGTACGCAGAGCTGTTTCCATTACTACTGGCTAAGGGGCACATTCAGACTAAATCTCCTCTTACAGTACCGGAAAATCCGCCTTTTTGGTTTAAGGTGGATCAAACTTGCCCTTATCATCAAGGAGGTTCAGGGCATAACATCGAGACTTGCCCCAATTTCAAGTCCGACGTGCAAAAACTTGTTAGGAGCGGGGTCTTATCCTTCAAGGATTTGCGGGGTCTTATCCTTCAAGGATACAAATCCTAATGTTCTCACGAATCCGCTACCTCAACACGAGAAGGCTGCAGTCAATTTGATAGAAGGAGAGACTAACAATGTCTATCAAATTTACGATGTACTCTTGTTGAAAACCAATCTGGTTAAGATGCATTGTAGACAGAGTGGATATGGCCATGTGCCACCTCATAATTATCATCAGTGTGATATCTGCTCTAAAGACAATCAAGGATGTTCGGTAGTGCAAGCAGCTCTACAGGAACAAATGGATCTCGGATGGATCTAGGAGCACCGAGTTCGTGCAGTTAACATGGTCTACACGAATTCTAACATCATTCAGAACCACGACATCCGTGCAATGAATGTCAACTTGGTGGCGATGCACTCAAGGCAAAGCCAGTATCATAATCTGCCGCGGCACGATTACAGTTCTTGTCTGACTTGCTCGGTAAACAAACAGGGTTGCTCTTTTGTACAAGAAGCCCTCCAGCGTCAGATGGATCTTGGATGGATCCAAGACTACCATGATAGGAACTCCTATCAAATCAACATGGTTCAGATCTTCAATATTCGCGTGATGAATACCAACCTGGTAGAGTTACATGCTGAGCAGGTCCGACTCGGATTCTTAATATCACATGACTATCAAAGCTGTAAAGCGGGTTGCGAAAACGATCGAGGTTGTACCCTTGTCCAAGAGGCACTTCAGCACTTGTAAAATCATTGGTGGATGCCAATCTACATGAATGAAGATACTCAGTAGATAAGTATCAGTAATAGAAACCCCACTCGGCGTCAGAGTCAGGATGTCCGATCAGTGGAAGCTAACCTAGTGAGGTTACATTGTATTCAAAGTGGGCGTGGCCAGGTGGCACCACACAATTATGACAGTTGTAGCGTCTGTTCGGAAAGTAACCAAGGGTGTTACCTTGTGAGAGCAGCTCTTCAGGGTCAGGTCGATCATGGAGAAATTCGTCCCTATTCGGGTTCTGGACCCATCAACTAGTCGCCGAACTACCTTGCCGAGCAAGTTGAGGATGTTGTCACGATCTCTGGTCATCACAGGACCAGGGATGTTTTCGCCATTATTCCTCTACTTGACGAATCTAAAGTTCCCAACCGGGAACAAATCGAGATTACTTATGATGGTCAGAAAAATTAGAAGGCTCCTGTAGTCATCTATCTACCAGGACCGTTACCGTATGAATTAGCTAAGGCGATCCCTTACAAATACGGTGCAACAATAATTGAAAATGGAAAGGAAATTCCATTACCCTCCGTTGTGAACATTGCAGACATCCGTCGAGTAACACGGAGTGGTAGAATCTTCAACCGAGGGGTTGGGGAACTTAACAAGGAAAAGGAGCTTCAGACGGAAGCTCCCGATCCCCCAGTCGGTCAATCCAGTAATCCCGACCTTTCGAAAAAATAATGATGAGATGCTGAAGCTCATCCAAAGGAGTGAATATAACATTGTTGATCAGCTATTACAAACTCCTTCAAAGATCTCGGTGTTATCACTGTTACTCAGTTCAGAAGCCCACAGGGAGGCTCTACAAAAAGTCTTGGAGCAAGCCTTTGTGGAACAGGATGTAACAATCAGACAGTTCGATAGCATTGTCTCTAACATCACTTCCTGCAACAATTTGGGATTTAGTGATGAAGAATTGCCTGAAGAGGGTCGTCGTCATAACATGGCGCTCAATATCACAGTTAACTGCCAGGACGATGCTTTAGCCAGCGTACTGGTAGACACAGGGTCAGCCCTGAATGTTATGCTGAAGTCCACTTTGATGCAATTATCATTCAAAGGACCTCCGATGAGAGTTAGCGAGGTTGTCGTCAAAGCATTCGACGGATCCAGAAAAACAGTTATCGGCAAAGTTGATCTTCCCATAACTATTGGTCCTCACACTTTCCAAGTCACTTTCCAGGTCATGGACATCCGGGCAACATACAGTTGTTTATTAGGAAGACCTTGGATACACCAGGCTGGAGCGGTCACTTCGACCCTCCACCAAAAGCTAAAATCCATCAAGAACGATCAACTTGTCACAGTTTATGGGGAACAAGCCTTGCTTGTGAGTAACTTGTCATGATCTACTGGAATAGAACCCAGGGAGGTTATTGGAACTCAGTTCCAAGCACTGTCAGTAAGCGAGAATAATCAGTTCAGAGGAGGAACCTCGATTTCCTCATACAAAGATGCTATTAAAGCGGTCGAGAGTACCGATATGACATGATGGGGGTAGCTTGTCATTCCCATTGACAATAAAACAAAGAAGGGTCTTGGTTTTTCTGCAACCTGTACCCGAACAGCTGCCAACGATGAAAGTCTTCATCCCCTTCAAAACTTATTCCACAGTGGAGGTTTTCTTCACCCAGTGTCTCAGACAGTTTATGCTATCAATGAGGAAGATCCCTCTGACACAGATGAAGAATGGAAGTCCTACCTTAACAAGGACGGTTATATGTCTCAGGAAGAGGTGCCTACGCCATTTTGCTATCCCGCACAGAGTCCGAGATTTATACCAAGGTTAGACGTCAAAATGATATATAGAGATTGTGATCCGGAAGGATGCCGTGCTCCGCCAAATTCATTAGAGGAAGACACTCCGATGAAAGATAATTTTGACTACACCTACTATGGCCCAATGGATGGTCTGCCAATGTGGCAACCTTACCCAGGAAACTTGGGGCCGGAAAGTCAGCCGAGTAATGAAACCCAGCTGAGCATCATTGAACAGAATACCTGTGTCCCCACCATGTCATGGGATCAACACTCATGTCATTCAGAAACTACTCAACATGAAGATGAATTTGCAACGTTTGCAGGACTTGAGTTCATCAACTATGCTTTTCCCGAGGTCAACGTCATTGAGAGAGATGACTCCTCCAGTTCCAAACAAGTTTAGGACACTCTGGGAGAACCAAGTGGAAAATTCGACTATATGGTCAAGTACACCGCTCCCGAAAGCTCTCGTATCAGGCTCGAAGATATCCAGCCAACTGGATGGGGAGATACAGCTGAGAGCACAAATGCTATGCAAAATGCAACAGAGGAATTCTCCTACGACAATTATGCCTGGGAGACAGATTCCAATGATCCCGCTCCACCAGAAATCAACGTCATTTCTGAAGACAAATCAAGGAAGGTACCAGACTTTGTGATTCACCGAGGAGTTCGCCGCCAATGGGTTGCTGTCGAGGTTCTGAAGGTCATTCATCAGTCAAAGTAATTGCCATCTTTAACCTTTCACCCTGTCCAGGTGAAACGGATGTTTTGATAGGGCTCGCTTTCTGTAAATTTCCCTCTTCGCTTTGCCCGAAGCGACAGAGTTTTGTTTTATAGGGCTGTAGTTTCAAGAGTCGACTTGTTCATAAATAAAATAACGTCGTTCTGTAATTTTCGCATTTATTTGCTGTTTTCTCTTTTTGCTTTTTCAGAAAATGGTAATCCTAAAAAAACATGTAAAAATAAAAACAAGCAGTAAAATAAAAACACTGCACACTTTTGCATTTTCTCTATCTCTTCTAAACACGAATCATCACGTCATGCAGATTGCTTATTTTAAACCCAGTTGAAACATATGATCCGATGCCTTCTCCCAACTTTGAGTTCCCGGTATTCGAGGCTGAAGGAGAAAATGACGACAAAATTCCAGAAGAGATCTCTCGACTACTCAGACAAGAGGAAATGTCCATTGAACCTCACAAAGAACCGTTGGAAACGGTAAACTTGGGTTCAGAGCAAGAGAGGAAAGAAATCAGGATTGGGGCACTGCTCAGTCCAACTGCCAGAGAGAGTTTGATAAAGCTTCTCAGAGAATTTCCCAATGTATTCGCTTGGTCTTACCAGGATATGCCCGGGTTGGATACCAGCATCGTGGAACATCACTTACCGTTAAGATAGGAATGTCCGCCAGTAAAGCAAAGGTTGAGACGGACTCACCCGGACATGGCCATCAAAATCAAAGAGGAGGTACAGAAACAGATTGACGCGGGTTTCCTCGCTACGTCTGAATATCCTCAATGGTTAGCCAACATCGTACCCGTTCCCAAAAAGGACGGAAAGGTCAGAATGTGTGTTGATTACAGAGATCTGAACAAGGCAAATCCAAAGGACGACTTTCCTTTACCACACATTGACATGTTGATTGACAGCACAGCAAAGTTTAAAGTATTTTCCTTCATGGATGGATTCTCGGGCTATAACCAGATCAAAATGGCGCCGAAAGACATGGAGAAAACTTCGTTCATTACCCCATGGGGTACCTTTTGTTACAAGGTGATGCCGTTCAGTTTGAAGAACGCCGAGGCAACCTATCAAAGGGCCATGACTACTCTGTTTCATGACATGATACACAAAGAAATCGAGGTATATGTCGATATTATGATTGCTAAATCTAGAACAGAAGAGGAGCATGTGACCCACCTGTCAAAACTATTCGAGCGGTTAAGAAAGTTCAAGCTCCGCTTGAATCCTAACAAATGCACCTTTGGTGTCCGTTCAGGGAAACTACTAGGGTTCATCGTCATCCAGAAAGGAATTGAGGTTGATCCTGACAAGGTCAAGGCCATTCAAGAAATGCCTTCTCCGAAAACTGAAAAACAAGTCAGAGGATTCTTGGGACGTTTAAACTACATCTCCAGATTCATATTCCTTATGACCGCTACTTGTGCGCCGATCTTCAAATTACTGAAAAAGAACCAGGATTGCGTTTGGACAGAAGATTGCCAAACTGCCTTTGACAGTATTAAGAAATATCTGTTGAATCCTCCGATTCTATCACCTTCAGTGGAAGGAAGACCACTGATCATTTACCTCACGGTCCTAGAGGACTCAATGGGATGTATACTTGGCCAACAAGACGAAACTAAACGGAAAGAGTCTGCCATTTACTATTTAAGCAAGAAATTCACTGACTGTGAGACTCGGTACACGATGCTTGAGAAAACTTACTGCGCTTTGGCTTGGGCAGCCAAACGTCTTCGCCAGTACATGATTCGTCATACTACTTGGTTAATCTCCGAAATGGATCCAATCAAGTATGTCTTCGAAAAACCTACTCTCACGGGAAGGATTGCCCGTTGGCAGATGATGTTATCAGAATATGACATAGAGTACCACGCTCAGAAAGCCGTTAAGGGAAGTATTTTAGCCTATCATTTGGCTCATCAATTGATTGATAATCAAGAATCAATCGGGTTTGACTTCCCAGACGAAGATGTCATGTATCTAAAGATGAAAGATTGCGATGAACCACTACCCAGTGAAGGGCCAGAACCAGGTTCCCAATGGGAACTTATCTTTGACGGAGCAGTTAATCATTATGGAAACGGAATTGGGGCAATCATTGTTACCCCTCAGGGCACCCACATTCCTTTCACTGCTAGGCTTACGTTCAAATGTACGAACAATGAGGCCAAATACGAAGCTTGTATCATGGGTCTCGATGAAGCGATTGATTTAAGGATCAAAAACTTGGACGTATATGGTGACTCAGCTTTGGTTATCAATCAGATAAAAGGAGATTGGAACACATACCAATCAGGACTGATTCCTTACAAAGACTATGCAAGAAGGTTGTTACCTTTCTTTAACAGAGTTGAGTTTCATCACATCCCTCGTGATGAGAATCACATGGCTGATGCATTAGCCACTATCTCTTCCATGATTAGTGTAGGTCAATGGAATGACATACCTAAGATCGACATAATGCGCCTTGAACGGTCCGCTTACATCTTCACGATCGAAGCAGTCATAGACGATAAACCTTGGTATCACGATATCAAATGCTTCCTTCAGAGACAAGAGTGCCCACCTGGGGCATCTAGAAAGGATAAAAAAACCCTCAGAAGATTGGCTGGAAACTTCTTCCTGAGCGATGACACTCTCTATAAGAGAAATTTTGACATGGTCTTGCTCCGATGCGTAGACAGACCAGAAGCAGACATGCTTATAAAAGAAATTCATGAAGGATCCTTTGGCACTCATGCCAACGGACACACAATGGCGAGAAAAATTTTGAGAGCAGGGTATTACTGGTTGACCATGGAATCCGACTGCTACAAGTACATGAGGAGGTGTCACAAGTGTCAGATATACTCCGACAAAATTCATGTACCGCCATCACATCTCAAAGTTCTCTCTTCCCCGTGGCCTTTCTCCATATGGGGAATCGACATGATTGGCTTGATTGAACCCAAGGCTTCAAACGGACATCGGTTCATCCTAGTAGCCATTGACTACTTCACCAAGTGGGTCGAAGCAGCGTCATTCGCTAATGTAACCCGACAAGTGGTGGTCTGATTTATCAAAAACAATATCATCTGCCATTATGGTGTTCCAAGCGAGATCATTACTGACAATGGATCTAACTTGAACAATAAGATGATGAAAGAGTTGTGTGCAGAGTTTAAGATCGAACACCATAACTCATCTCCCTATCGACCCAAGATGAACGGAGCGGTAGAAGCGGCTAACAAGAACATCAAGAAGATTGTTCAAAAGATGGTTGTAACTTACAAAGACTGGCACGAGATGCTACCCTTTGCTCTTCACGGTTATCGCACATCTGTTCACACTTCAACAGGGACAACCCCTTTCTCTCTAGTATATGGCATGGAGGCAGTTCTCCCCATAGAAGTAGAGATCCCGTCAATCAGGGTATTGATGGAAGCTAAGCTCACCGAAGCTGAATGGTGTCAAAGTCGACATGACGAACTGAATCTGATCGAAGAAAAGAGAATAACGACACTATGCCGCGGTCAGTTGTATCAACAGAGAATGAAGAGGGCGTTCGACAAAAAGGTCCGACCTCGTGTCTTCAGGAAAGGAGACCTCGTGCTCAAGAAGATACAATCTTTTCTCACTGATTCTCGGGGCAAATGGACTCCAAATTATGATGGCCCCTATGTGGTCACGAAAGCTTTCTCAGGCGGCGCCTTGAGACTTGCAACCATGGACGGAGAGGAATTTTCCTATCCCACGAATGTTGATGTAGTCAAGAAATACTTCGCCTAAAAAAAACGCCTCGGTGGATTGAAAACCCGAAAGGGCGGTCCAGGCAAAAGTTAGAGACATATAAAAAAATCATCCCGGTGGATTGGAAACATCATAGTACAATCCAGGCAAAAATTAGGGATAATGGCAAGTAACTATGTTCAACAGAGGCAAGTCCCTCAGCAGCAGTAGTTACATCATCGAAAGAAAACTCCAGTTAAGGTCATCTTCGACAGAAGCTCAGGATGCCCTGAATTCAAAGTTGGTAGAAGGATAGTGGTCGTTATGTTTCAACGTAGCCCTTTTCCCTATAAATTACCATTTTTAAACTTTGTAAATACTCAATGGAATCACGCGTTTGGCTGATCTCCATCTTATCAATAAAATTTGAGCCTTGTGCTTTTGTTTGTAATTCTTGTTTATTTTAGCTTTACAGAACGACGTTGTTAACATGATTAACGATTCTTGAAATAAAACAAAAATGAATTTACTTGTTAAAACTTTTTTTGCTTTTAAAATAAAGATGGCAATTTCTTTTGACTATTAAACATCGAAAGAACATCAATCGCTTCTCCAGAAGTAGGCAAACTTCAAAGTGCAGAATCAAAGTACTCCTTCTAGATCAGTACGCTTGAATAAAGGGATCAACTGTGTCAGAGACCTTGTTTCGTCTGACATCCACGGCCGAGTTCTCATCTCCTAAGCTCGATCACCGGTATTCCCCGCGAGGACTACTTTTCCTAAGCAAGGTGGAATTGCTATCTTGAACCAGCGATATCTCTATATGCCCCGCGATGGCCGAGTATCCAGTCATGTTCATTTTTTTGTTTGTGTGTCGCGTCAGTTTTGTCAGCATATACATACATGCATCATTGCATTATTGATTTGCATTCACATTTCATATTGCATCGCTATCACTCTAGTCGGTCTTGTCCCTTAGTGATAGGAGTTCTCTCAATCGAGTTGTCAGTCTTTCCTCGTCAGGAAACGTTGTGTCTGAACAATCTCGCCACCCGTGTATCTTTAGATCAGAGTCGGCACTCGACCACTTTGATAACTTGAACCTCTGAAGAGCCAGAGAACCTTCAACAGATGTCACTCTTCACCATTGAAGATGATATCCTTGCTTTCTCGGATTAAAGAAAATCCCCAGAGAAATCCTCTTAAGCAAAGGTTCGGCAGTACATCAGTATTTCTCCAAAAATTCGCTGATGAAAAGGTCATCGGCACCTCAAAATTGGACCCCATCATATGGCATTTCTCTGGGAAGATCCTGAGAAAAGTATGATGTAAGATCCCCAAGTGGAAACGGTCTCTCCAGATACTCGATTTCCCCCAGTAGAATCGACAAATGGCGTCTCCAATAGAGAAGTTTGTGCAACTCTACAACTCAGACGACTGGGTTCCCCAGCCAGTCTGACATCAAAACTTTTTCCACTCAAATGGCATCTCCCCAGGAAAATTCGATGAGAAGTTTGAAGGAAAGCCACTACGAATAGCGTCCCTTGTCAGTAAAGTTTATTGACAAAAGAAACTAAGACCAGTTCCTTGGTAGGAAACCAGGATCGAGGGGAAGTTTAAATCAGAAACTAAGACCAGTTCCTTGGTAGGAAACCAGGATCGAGGGGAAGTTTACATAAGCAACTGAGACCAGTTCCTTGGCTGAAGACCAGGATCGAGGGGAAGTTTTACCTCTTCTAAGCATCATTGCTTAGTAAAATAAGATGAATGTGTGCGCTACCATTCATAACCACCATCAAAATTTCGAGTATTCTGATATTTAATCCTCTTGCACCCCGAATGCCCGAATACCTTCGTCATTCACACCTTCGGGTCCAAGAAGATTAAATAGGGGCATCTGTCATACCCCAAATTTTGACCACTAAGATTTCCCATCATTGTGCAAATCATCATCACAATATGGATGAACCATCATGCCTCACCAAATGCCTCAAGGGTTGTTGAGCATTCACTACAATCAAAATTAGGGTTTTAAGCCCTCTCATAGCTCTTAGACAAAGGATCAATCAAGGAATGACATGATCTTCAACTTGTCTAACCTCTCAAACATCCACAATGGATCAAAAAGGACTCCCACTTCAAGGATTAAGCACAAGGTTGCTCCCTTCTAGGTGGATCAAGTCTCAAGATCGCCAGTATCACCAAATTAGGGTTTTGGTCGACCAGGGCCTCTAGATGGGAAGTTTCATCTGGGAATAAGCCAAAGATCCAAAACACAACCTAATGTACTCCATGGAACCTCATGGACCCAAGCATCAAGTCAATTTGACCTCAGGGGATGCATACATCAAAAATCAGGAATTAGGGTTTCTTGACCTAATTCACCCCTAAGTTGACTTTTGGGACAAATAAAGAGCCAAGACCTCAAGACATGATTTGAGGGTCTCTAATGAACTATATTGATCCATTTGGAACAATGGATTAATCCAAGAAGCTTGAGCAACAAGTCTCATTTTCATCTGCACCACAATTAGGGTTTCGCGAGGAAAGTCAACTGTAACTTTGACTTTTGACCAGGACATGCTCCCAAACCCTAGGACATGCCCCAATATACCCTATGACACCCATGGAACATGTCCATCAAGTTTGATTTAGGTCAAGGACATGATTTCCTGAAGAATTGCACAATTTGGAATTCATCTGATTAAAAGTCAACTGTGCACAAAAGTCAACTTTGACTTTTTGATATTTTTCACCAAAATGGATTTTTAACCCTAAAATGATGTTAATGTATGATTTGAATCATCATTCATCAAGAAAAATCAAATAAAGTTGGATAACTTGTAAAAGGGGTAACCATAAAACTTAGAAATTTTTCTAAGTTATGGAAAAAGTACCACTAATACACTAACTTTGGAGGATCATAACTCCTAAACCACAAGGCCAATTTTTTTCATCCAAAGATGGATTTGTAGCCCTCATTACCCTCTATAAAAACTTCAACTAGACCTAAGTCCAATTCATTAAGGATTTTGAGTTATGGAGTGATCAAAATCAAGAAATCACACTTTGTTCCAACACTTAGTGAAAATTTCACTAAGTCAGATTTTGCTTCACTTTTTGCCAAATGTAGAGGGATTTTTCACTTGGAATCAAAAGAGATCAAAACCAAACTTGTTCAAACAGTTGTTGTATCATGTAAGGGCTTTCCAAAATGGCCAAGAACATTGCCAAATTCTACTTACCCCATGAGATATGACATTGTCAAGTTGCCTTGCTGAAATCTGTCAAAGGCAAGGCAGATTTTGCATTTTGGCTCGATTTGCCAAAATCAGCCAAATTCAAATGCTCCTATCCACTTGGACACATCTGAGGATTAAATCTAAAGGGGACAATCACTGAGCCAAGCCTCCAAAGTCCATGGAACAAGAAATAGCATGTTGAACCTAGAATGGCCAAAATAGGGACAAGACTCCAAATTTGGATTGGAGCATTCAATGGAAGCATCAAGGTGGCATGGACTGAGCCATTCTCATCTGAAATCAGTCAAGACTTATCCAAGACCAAGGGAACCACAACCCTGTGCCCTAACCTCTAGTCAATGGCTAGAGGAGACTTGGATTTCCATTGGACAACATTGGCCAAACCTACTTACCAGCTGCCATTCACTATTCCTTGCAAAACAAACTTGCTCTACTATAAATAGAGCTCAATTGTGACCAGTTTGAGTACACCAAAGCCATCAAACAGATGCTTTCCTCAAAATCTCTTCTTTCACTCCAATTTTGCCTTCTAAGGCAAGTCACTATCGGGTTTTGAGTTTGAGAGCAATTCCAATCAAACCAATCACTCACACACCTCACATACATCACATATGAGCTGATCAAACACTTAGATCACTTCTGAAACACCAATTCCACAAAATCACCAGCTGGTTGCTCAAATTTTCAACCAAGTTGCAGCTGAGGTACCACAAAGTGATCCAGCCAATTTCAATCAAGTCCAACCATTCAAACACACTCCATAGGGTGTAGGGAAGCTGGTCAGATCATCACCACTCATCTGTAACACCTCCAAATCAAAAATCACATTGCACTTGCTGTCACGGCTTAGAGGTAAGCATATACTTGGTGATCTCTCAATCTATGCATATTTCCTCGCACAATAATTTGGCCATATGTTCATAATCATGCATGGAATGTTTTCCCTCAATTAATTACATTGTTTGAATCGTGTATCAAAAATTCTAGCCTTCATGCAGAAATTAGGGTTCTTGAGGTTTTTTCATGATTTCTTGTTATATGTTTAATTTAAATGAAATTAATGGACATAGACATGATCGTGAGGTTGAGACGAGCATAATGATATGTGGATTGCATGATATAATAAAGTATTCAGTGAGATTGAGGAGAAAATGCAAATCAGCCAAACCCAGAACACGCGCGTGTTCTTGGCGCCATTTTTGAATAATTCAAATATTTGAATTTTGTGATTTTATTTAATTGATTCAAAAATTAATTTCTCTCTGAGTTTTAGTGATTTTGAGTTGATTCTTTTTTTAATAATTCACAAAAATGTTAAATTATTTTATTTTAACAAAAAATCCCAAAAATATTATTTATTTTATATAATTGATATTTTTGCAAAGAATTAATGTTTTAATTGTTTTTGACATTTAAAATATTTTTTCCACCTTGATTTTGCAACTTTTAATGCTTTCTAATTATTTTGTAGGTCAATACTTAATTTTTGAAGCATTAATCCAAAATCACAATTTGTTTTTCACATGTTAAACAATTTTGATCATTTTAATTGAATTTTTATTCAATTAAATACATTTTTGAAACAAATTAGGGTTTTTGGATTAATTCAACCCTCATAAATCATTTTCAAAACGTTTTGGGTCTCTAATAGAGTGTAAGACCCAATCCTTTCTTGACCAAAACATGTTGGGCCTCACTTATTGTATAAGTCCCGATACCGTAAAAAACAAACGGCGCGATCGTCGCCTTTTTTGAAAAAAATAACCTTGGGCCTCTCCTTGAGCTATAAGACCCATTCAACACTTTTGGGCCTCTATTAGAGTGTAAGAACCAATACCCTTTTAACCAAAATCTTTTTGGGCCTCACTTATTGTATAAGTCCCTCCGCGTTAAAAGAAAACCTCGGCGCGATCGCCACTTTTTAAACGAAAAGTCAACTGGGCCTACCCTCGTGTTATAAGCCCCACTCTTTTTCTTTAAAACTTTTTGGGCCTCTTGAGAGAGTGTAAGACCCATCCCTTTGTACAAAAAACATTCTTGGGCCTCAATCACTTGTATAAGTCCCTCTGTACAAATTCAACAGTGCGCCCACTGATAAAACCCTGGGCCTCTCCTTGAGCTGTAAGCCCCAAATCTTCCTTTTTCAAAGCACTTTCTCCTTTGATTTTGAATATACTGTTGTTTTCAATCTTTCTTTGTTGAACAACTAACCAAACAGCATGGAAGCTCTACAACCGAGTAAGTGGTTATTGCTTTCATTTACCGCTTTCATATACATATAACTGTATTGTGGGGATGTTTCACTGTAAGTCTTCTTTCATAAACTCATATCGACTGTGTAATAATAGTATAGATATTTAGAGTTTCCCCGGCAACTATGTCTAGCACTAGGTAAAGCCGTTTCGATCACTCTTAGAAATATTCTAAACTAGATCCCCATAGGATTACCAGACACAGTCTTCCCTCCTCTTGGGGTTAAACAATATGGAGATATGAAAGGCAGCATTCCCTGTGAACCCTTTCATAGACTGTCGCTCATAGAAGTTGTCAAAGAAACTCTATTCCCCAGAGATGATCTCTTCTCCGTGAAATGCATCTCTTGAATTTCTTCCAAATTCTCGGACTTTCCTGACTTTGATCTATTCTCGGTGAATAGCATTGCCTTGAATTTCTCGGGGTTTGGGGACCCACGGGCTTCTTAAAAACATCGGCCTCCTCTTGGGCATCGTACAAGGACCCACAGGCTTCCTAAAAGCAACCCCGCCTCCTCTTGGGCTTAGTACAAGGACCCTACGGCTTCTTAGAAGTATTCACAGCCTCCTCTTAGGCTTCGTATAATGATCTCTTCCTCCGGGAATGATAGCCTCCTCTTGGGCTTCGTACAAGGACCCATCGGCTTCTTAAAAGTTTCCAGCCTCCTCTTGGGCTTCGTACAAATTGTCCCGACGACCTCCTAGAGGTATAGGAACAGAACTTAGTCATCTTCATAGAACAGTCCTTTCAAAGAGTCTACTACTGTTTTTCAAAGCATAGTACAAAAGATGAAACTCTAGACATGGACAGTCTAATCTCCTTGAGTCTCAAAGACGTTCCCAAGTGACCCCTTCAAAAATAAGAAGGAAACCCGTAGACTCGGACAGTCTCAATACCCTTTGGATTTCCCGCTTCCTTAAAGAACAGGAATAACCCAGATCCTTGAATCAAATCCTTGAGTACAGTGTTGCTCATATAAGAACTGATTTTCTCTTTCAAAATCAGTATACTGGACCTCTCACTTAACTGAAATAGTCACCACAGCCTCCTCTTAGGCTTTGTATAATGATCCTTCTCCAGTGACGTTTAGCCTCTCTCTCGGGCTTTGTACGAGACACATAAGAGACTCCCTCGTCGAGTCAATCACCCCTTTCGCCTCCATCTCAGGCTTTATACGAGATACAAAAAGGTTCTTATTGAGCCAAGAAAATTTTAGCCTCCATCTCGGGCTTCGTGCGAGATACAAAAAACTCTCTTGTTGAGTCAAATAGCCTCCATCTCAGGCTTTATACGAGATACCAAACGATCCCCTCGTTGAGTCAAAACCTTTTAGCCTCTCTCTCAGGCTTTGTAGGAGACACATATCAGCCTCCTCTTAGGCTTTGTATAAGAAAATCACTGGTTAATCCAATTAACCTTTTAGCATCAAAACTGTGCCTCGTTCACAGTACACAAACATCAACAACTTTTTCCCCTTCATCTAATCGCTGTAAGCGGCAAGCCTCTGGATCGACTTCATCCATGCCACTGTCCCTCTTTTAGCATGAAAAATTCCTAAGGAAAGATAGCATTGCTCTACACTGAGTTAAAGTCTTCCCCTTTAGGTTAAAATCCCCTTTAAAGGAAATTATGGCATTGGTGGATTCACAAATCCCGGTTAAAGTAATTCTCCTTTATAAACAGTTGTGACATACAACTCGCTCTTTAGAGATGACAAATTCTCTCTAAAGTCAACACCCTTTTAGCTTCACATCTTGGGCTTTGAACAAGATACAAATAACCTTTCGCTTCACGTCTTGGGCTTTGAACAAGACACCAAAAATAATCATTTCCTCCCATAGAATAGGAGGAACTACGAACGCTCTGATTTCCCTGTTTCGGTAAACGGGAATATGTAGGCATAAGATTGAAAGAAAAATCTTAGCGAGCACAATCAACAAAAAACCCAAATCCCATATCTCCATCAATCAAAAGCAGTAATTCAAAAAACATCAGTCCTAACATCCTAATCCTTGTTCCCCGCCAGAAACCTTCTGTCTAGAAAGAAAACAGTATTGGCGAAAATACAAATAACCAGTACAAAGGCCCCCCGACATTGATAGCATTCGTAACCTAACAGACCGCTGTTTAAACTCAGTATGCAAAGCAGGGTTAATTGGAGACATCTATTTCCCTTCCTTCATCAGCTCACAATAGGATAAAAAATGAATCGACCTGTAGTTTTAAGCTCAACCGCAGAGAGCGACCAGCACTTAAGAACCGCGTCCAAAATCGCTCGCTACACCTACATATCCTGTCAGGAGTGGAATCAGAACACTTGTAGTTCCTCTCTGAGGGATACTAAAGTTTGTTTGAAAAAGGACTAGGAGAAAAGATAAGTCATCATCTTAAGAAACCACCACAGTTTTGAGAATGGACCTTTGCTTCTTCTTAGGAGAAGGGCGCCAACTCAGATATAAAATTGACGAGTATGCCTCATACCTCTCCTAAGTGGAAAAGGAATCCATATCTAGTTTGTATTGTGGGGTATGAGATTGTCTGTCTCTTCTTTGAGATGATTCACATCTAATTCTCTTGTGTGGAGAATTCGGTGAGCTAGAGTTTGTTTGATTATCTAATCAATTTTAAGGGGGGATAACTTAGGAAGTCTATTCTAAAGTTGTCTAAGATAATCTTATCTTAAAAGGTATGAAAGCCTATAGGGAGGTATGAAATGCACATGCACCATTCACAATAATTGATTATCATGCATGGGATATTCCCTTGGATATAATGCAAGCAAATTATAATGAGATTTACTCGTGCGCGCTAGCAAAGTGGGCTAGCCTCGTGTATAGTGACCAAAGGTTGATAGCGATGCCTGAGAGCAACCGACTTACGTGGGTAGAAAAGATGGGGCTCGACGTTGGATCGAGAATTTTATACTTTTGAAAATGGTTTAGAACAAATGAAGACGGACAGATAAGGTGCATACATCACATACAATTATCTACTCAAACACAAATCACTAAGGGGAAGACCCCTAACAAAAAGAGGTTCACCGAGAGGAGAGTTTCTATCCTAGTTAAGGAGAAGGTTTATATCTATTATTATAAAAATGAAAAATATTTATTTTTACAGGATTTTATTTTTAAATAAAAAGAGTTATGTTAATTACAAAAATTTATTCCTAGTATAAAAGAAGCTTTTTTTTTTTTATGTAAAAGTTGTTTTATTGTTATAATTTTATTATTTAAAAACTATTAAATGGTATTATTATTTTAAGAAAAAAAGTTATATTCTAAAAAATTTATACGAAAGAAGTGATATTTTAAATAAGAAAAAGAAGTTATATTTTACTATATATAAAATAATAAAAGGTTGTATTTTATAAAAATTAAATTTTAATATATAAAAATTATATATATTTTTTATTTTATTTTTTTTTTAGGATTAAAATTAATGTTATTTTATAAAACTTTAAGGAAAAAGGAAAAAGGTTAGGAAAACAGGAAACTAGGTTAGGAAAATGGAGGGTTCAGGTGCTTCGCGAGGGAGAGGGTCCATCGTGGACCCTCAAATCGTGACCGTTGGACGCATGAGTGCTAAGATCCAATGCACAGGGGTGAGGGTGCACGACGGTGGGCCGCGTGTGCGCATGCGTGTGATTACTAAAAAACGATTTCAGAAGGGGGTTTCTCTTTGTCTTCTCACGATTTCCTCTCTCGTTTCTCTTATCTCGCCCGTCTATCTCTCTCGCGAACAACAAACCCTAACAACCGTTTGCCGCCACTCTCTGAATCTCCGATCGCTCTTAATCTCTTCATCTACTCACGCTCTCGCTAAAAATAAACTCAAACTTGAAAACCCTAAACGAAATACGACCCTAATCCCTACGAACCCTAAGCCCCAATGTTCTCATTAATAGATTGATTACACATACAATGATTCAAAAATAATGAAAAAGGACAAGGGAGTCGTCGACAATTGAACACGGGGGGGACACGATCGAGCCTTCAAGGATCTATGTCCAAAGATGTGTCCTCTGTCTCTTTTTTCTTCTCTGCATTTTTATGGCGTGATGTTTTCTGGTTTTGTGTGGATGATGTTTGTTTTCAATTTTTGAGTTGTTCCAATGTATGCTTTTCTACGGAGCTTGTTTGTGTTGAATCCTGATGGATGTTGATGTGAGCTCTTTCAAATTCTCAGTCGTGTTTGTATAGGTTTTTTTTTATGATTATTTGAACGTGTACTCTTGTCCCCTTTCGATTGTGTGTGTCTGAATGTTTTTTGGTGGTTTCGCAATCTAAAGTGATGAGAAGCTCATGTGTAATTTCTCTGGATAATCTGTGGTATATGAGTGTGGTATTGGGTGAATTGGGAATGTGATTTTTCTTTCGTGTGAGTATGTGAAACTCTGAGTGAGAAGCCTCGTCCCCTTCTGTGAATGATATTGTCTTCTTTTATAGACCTCGCTAAGACAAAGAGTTGATTTCCAAATTGAATATTGAGATTGCCTTGTCACTTTTGATTTTGGAATGTTTTTAAATTCTGCCTGACCATGTTTGATATGGTTTTGGAAACAAATTGATGGTGATATTGAGTTTTCCTTTTTTGTACGAGCATGTTTGCGAATTGATTGATACTGTTTTGGGGAGTTTCTGAATTGTTGTGAATTTATAACGTCAATTCCCCTTTGGTTCAGACATGTTGGGACAACTTTTATTCGACTTAATCTCTCCTTGAATGTTGTCTTAAGTATGCTTTATGACTATTGATGATTAGATTTCTTCAATTTGGACTGATTATGTTTGGATATAGAAATTAAAAACTTGCCATGATCCACCTCTGTTTCAATTCAACCATTTTGGAAAGGTAATCAAAAGGATTTTGATGCTATGATTATTTTGAACGTGATTGTTCTCTTTTTGAAATCCTGACCTTCTCTTGTATCAGTGACTTAATTAATGTCTTTGAATTGTAGGTCATTCTCAAGTCTTTAACTACTTTGCAGTTCCTTGAATGTCCATCCTTGTGAGGAACCTTGGTCCAACAAAATGGGATACTGATATTCAAAGCTTTTTCCATGCCAGAAACAGCGACGTGGAAGGCCACGAACCAAGTAATTCTCTGGTTTCTTTCCTTCTATTGCTAATAATTACTGTTCATGAATAGGGGTGCCATGATCGGCATTTATGGTGCGCTTTAGGGCTACTTAGTACAACTTCATAACATGTATTGCCGGATGGTTAACACCTTGCTTGCCCTTGGAGTCGCTTGGCAAAGCACTGCGACAACTCTATGGCAATAAGAACATCTTTGAGGTGCACTTTGTTTTAAAATGTTGTCAGCCGTTTTTCTTTCTAAGATAATAAGTGCCTTCATGGTTTTCAAAAATTATGACTGAATCCAAATTTATCATTTCTTTTCCTAGGTGTTGATACCTGAGCCTGATTCTTCACAGGGTTACTGGAGGGCAATCATTTGGGGCGATACGGTGAGGAACTGGCATAGACTGCAAATTAAATGCAGAGGCAATTGTTATCATCTTGAAAAAAAATTAAGTGTATAGAAGGTCCTTGTTGTGCTTAATGTTGTCCGAGAATAGGCTCTATCAAGCTACGATGTATACGCAAAACATGGTGGCGTCTTGAAATGCTAGTTGCAAAATTAGTACTGTTGGTGGCTTATTAAAATGGCAGAAAACGGGTCAAACTTTGCACCCTGAGAGTTCACTTTAGTGTAAACACCTATGGCCTAAAGTTTAGGGTAAGCGCCTTGGCATGGTAGGTCCACACGCCATAGCTTAGTTTTGTAACATATTTGGTTTGTAAATGGGTAATCACTTCATGTCTTCCATGCAAGAACAATGAGTTTGGATGCTTGGTTAATATATGGTCATGAACTCATATGCTTGATAAGCATTTGTATCTTAAATTTGAATGATAGATAAAAGTCCTTAGTTATCTTCCAGCCACTTGTTTGCTCTGTAACTTAATGCTTTATGAAAACAAACTTGTAGTGACTTTGGTTTGCACTTTTTGTTACCAAATGTAATTTCTTATGCCCAAACAAAAATTAGCACAACAATGTAATCTCAAGATAGTGTAATAACGTCTCATAATGGGCCTGCAATTCCTTACTTCATGTAGAGTTGCATTACATTCTAAGTTATTTTCTTCAAATGAACTATGAAGCAATCACACCCCTTTGTATATCCTATAAAATAAGACGCCCTTTAATTATTAACTTCAAAAACCTTGGATCGTCCTTAGTTTAACACGTTGTGACATTGATTTGAACATGAACTCTTGGAAATATTGATCTTGGCTTTCTCGTAATGAAAATTATTTGCACCTAAACTTGAATAGACCATGACTTTGGATTTAAGCCTTGTGTTCAATTGTGAAGTTTTGTAACCTCTCGACTCTATTAATGGAACTTGACACTCTCGTATTAAACACGCAGAATGAATAAGATGATTACCAAAGATTTGAACATTGCCTTGGTTGAGGATCACGTTAGATACGAATTATTTGAAAGAGTGGGTTTGGATCGCAAATGTAGGTTTGGGGTTGGAAATAGTTTTAAGGATCGTGCTTGCAAATCTTGACTGCCCTTTGGTATATTGAAATCGCCGTTATGAAATAGTTGGAACCTTGTGAATCTCATCAAAGAAATATGTATTCCTAAGTTGCAGCATAAGTAACAAATCCTTTGCCTTATACCTCACACTTCAGTCTACAGAAGCCTCTTGTCTTGAGTAAACCATAAACCAAAACCAACGCCTTGATGATTCCTTGGAAGCAAGGACACAACTTAAAAGAAAAATCAACTCTAAATCCTTGATCTTGTAGTGGGTGGCCAGAAGACTATAATGGTGAGGGTATATCTCCACAGGATTTCAACACAAACTTGCAAGGATCAGAATCTCCACAAGCATACACACATGTTGCAAGGACCAGTAAGCACACACACACAACTTTGAACCTTCTGCAACAACACCTGTCTTCACGAATGAGACAAACAAACAAAATCTAGATATAGTGGTTAGTTATGCACGAATGATTGACCTAATATGTCATGCAAAGAGCGAAGCGGGGATCTTAGGGTTAAAAATTAGGGTGTGACAGCTGTCCAGGAGAGTTCGCATAGCGAACTATAGTTTGCGCAGTGAAAGTTCGTATAGTGCGCAGTAGCGACTCGCAACGAACATGACAGTGCTGTTTGCTGCTGTTACGGACAAAATTTTTCTAAACTTTAGAAATTCATAACTTTTAATCTGTATGTCCGTTTCAGTCGCTGTTTGATTCGTTGGAAAGCTGGTTTCAAACACTTTTTGATAAAATTACTTCTAATGCTAGAATTCAAACTATTCAATGCAGTAGTCGGGTTTTTCGTGTATGTGCTATGTGTTGTGCGTTGAAACGATGAATTTGTTTTATGATTCTTGTACTGTCTTGATGTTTTGAGATGTGATTATTCTGATGAATTACCAAGAATATATTGATGATTATGAGATGTTTATGCAGGATGTTTGATGATTAAATGATTATGTGAATGAACATGAATTATATTGATGATTATGAGATGATGATACCTAACTATTTTGATGAATTACCATGAGTTATATTGATGATTATGAGATGATGATTCATGATGTTTGATGAATAAATGACGATATGATTAACATGAGATTTTGATGAATGGTGATGCACGTAATGACTTTTATTGATGATGTTGATAATGACGTTGTGTATCATGCATTCATAGCATTCCAGACTTCGGTCTATTGTGGCTTCAATCCCATTGTGTGGAAGTGAGGTAATTTGACGTGCTCCGGTTCTTGAGTAGAATCGATCCTATTGACAGGGATCTTTGGAGGGTGATGGCCTAGTGTCCATCGACTTTGATGAATTGGTACCACATGCATGAGTCTTGTTGTGCATTGAATTTATTTGGGATTGATGTGATTTATGATATCGTGATTTTTTATGTTTTCCTTTGTGATGACCCTGATGATGTTGTATATGATAATGACTCCATTTTATGCATATCCTGTTTTTATATTGATTATAATGAATTGTGATTACTCACCCTGCCTGTTTAAATGTTGCCTCTACGTGGGTAACGTGCAGGTGATCAGGCTTAGTTGTGGATTCCTTCGAGAACTTTTGGAGTTTATTTTGCTTTTGGTCGATGTAGAGGGTCTTGCTCTGATAGTGTAACATCGAGTTGGGTTGTTGAGTCGAAACATATTATGTTGACATTTTTTTATTATTTGATTATTAGGGTTTTATTTTAAAACCTTTTGATTTTGGATTATTGTGGTTATGGTGTTTCCACTGCTAATTTTGATGGCTTTTGAATATTTTGAGGAAAACCCGTGTTTACAGAGCATTTGTTTTATTTGAATTTATTGAGAAATGTGCGCCCTTTTAAGGTGGTTCTGATTTTACTCTGATATTATGATTATTCTGCTGCAATATTTATGGGGTAGAAAAGGGTGTTACATTAGTGGTATCAGGGCAGGTCGGTCAGTCCGACCAGGTTGTCTAATGTTGTCTATTCCCTAGTGTGCGACATGTGTGTCAAAACACTGTCGATGCTTGTTTTGTTTTCCATTTGTAGGTTGAGAATGAAACAAGTGTGGGGAGAAGATGGTGCTTCTCCAAGGTGCTTCAAGTGTGGAGCGATGGCTAAGTGTGGTGTTGGACGCTACGATAGTTTGTACCGCCTCATGATAGTTGGTTGTTATTGACAAATTGAGGAACTGATCACCCTTAATCTCTTGTTGATAATAGACGGGATCATGTTGGATGGGATAGGCGTGTCTTGCGAGCTTAAGTGGTGTGCACAGTGAATTGTTTGGAGTTAAGCCAAGTGCTTACAGATTGTTTTGATGAGTCGATGTAGGATGGGGTTGAGATATTTATGTTGAGGGCAACCTTGAGTATTAGTGAAGGTGGAGAAACTGGTGTTTTGCCTTTTGTTTGTGAAATTTCGGAAGTGTTTCCTGATGACGTAAGTGATTTGCCTCCAGTGCGTGAGGTAGAGGTTGCGGTAGATTTGATACCAGGTATGAGTCTGGTGTCAATGGCTCCTTACCGGATGTCTGCATCTGAGTTAGGAGAATTGAAGAAACAATTGGAAGAGTTGCTTGGGATGAAGTTTGTTCGACCGAGTGTTTCTCTGTGGGGTGGTCCTGTGTTGTCGGTGAAGAAGAAAGATGGTAGCATGAGGTTGTGTGTTGATTATCGGCAGTTGAATAAAGTGACTATTAAGAATAAGCATCCGCTCCTGAGAATTGACGATTTGATGGATTAGCTGGTAGGCGCTTGTGTGTTCAGTAAGATTGATTTGAGGTCTAGTTATCATCAGATTCGTGTTAAGCCTGATGATATCCCGAAGACGGCTTTCAGGATGAGGTATGGTCACTATGAATACACTGTGATGTCGTTTGGTGTATCCAATGCACCTGGTGTGTTCATGGAGTACATGAATCATATTTTTCATGAGTATTTGGATAAGTTTGTGGTGGTGTTTGTTGATGATATCTTGATATATTCTAGATCTGAAGAAGAACATGCTGAGCATTTGAGAACTGTGTTGCGAGTATTGAAGAAGAAGAAGTTGTATGGAAAGCTATCCAAGTGTGAGTTTTGGTTGAAGGAAGTGAATTTTCTGGGCCATGTGATTTCAAGTGGCGAGATTGCTGTTGATCCCTCTAAAATTGGTGTTGTGTTACAGTGGGAGACTCTGAAGTCTGCTACCGAGATACGAAGTTTTCTGTGATTGGCGGGTTATTACCGCAAGTTTATCGAAGGATTTTCTAAGTTGGCATTACCTTTGACTCAGTTAACTTGAAATGGTCAAGCTTTTGTGTGGGATGTAGCTTGCGAAGAGAGTTTTGTGGAATTGAAGAAGAGGTTGACGACCATTCCAGTGTTGATTTTGCCTAATCCGAGTGAATGTTTTGTGATGTATTACGATGCGTCAAAGATGGGCCTTGGTGGAGTATTAATGCAGAATGGACAAGTTGCTGCATATGCTTCGAGACAATTGCGAGTTTATGAGAGGAATTATCCTACACATGACTTGGAATTGGCCGATGTGGTGTTTGTGTTGAAGATTTGGAGACATTATCTGTTTGGCTCTAAGTTTGAAGTGTTCAGTGATCATAAAAGTCTGAAGAAATTATTTGACCAAAAAGAATTGAATATGAGGCAAAGAAGGTGGTTAGAGCTGTTGAAGGATTTCGATTTTGACTTGAGTTATCATCCGGGTAAAGCAAATGTAGTGGCTAATGCATTGAGCAGGAAGTCATCGCATATGTCGATGCTTATGCTGAGAGAATTGGAATTAATTGAGCAATTTTGAGATTTGAGTTTGGTATGTGAAGAGACCTCTTACAGTGTGAAGTTGGGAATGTTGAAGTTGACTAGTGGTATTCTGGAGGAAATCAGAGTGGGATAGCAATCTGATTTAAAGTTGGTTGACCGATTGACTTTGATTAACCAAGATAACGGATGAGAATTCTGGATTGATGAGAATGGTGTGATGAGGTTTCATGATAGGGTATGTGTTCCAGATATTCCAGAAATCAAGAAGAGTATTCTAGAAGAAGGACACCGAAGTAGGTTGAGTATCCATCTCGGTGCTACGAAGATGTGCCAGGATTTGAAAAAATTTGTTTTGGTGGCCGGGTATGAAGAAGAATATTGCCGAGTTCGTTTATGCGTGCTTGACGTGTCAGAAGTCAAAGATTGAGAATCAGAAGCCTTCAGGTATGATGCAACCATTGAATATTCTAGAATGGAAATGGGATAGCATTTCCATGGATTTTGTGTCAGGATTACTGAGAACTGCTAAGGGAAATGATTCAATTTGGGTGATCGTGGATAGATTAACTAAATCGGCTCATTTCCTGCCGATGAAGATTAATCATTTTATGCAGAAGTTAGCCGAGATGTACATTGAGGAGATTGTGCAGTTACATGGGATAACTTCGAGTATTGTGTCAGATAGAGATCTGAGATTTACATCTAGGTTCTGGAAGAGTTTACAAGATGCTTTGGGTAATAAGTTGAGGATGAGTTCTGCCTATCATCCGCAGACGGACGGTTAGACAGAAAGGACTATCCAATACTTAGAGGATTTGTTGAGGGCTTGTGTGTTGGATCGTGGAGGATCTTTGGATAGCCATTTACCATTGACTGAGTTCACGTACAATAATAGTTTTCATGCTAGTATTGGAATAGCGCCCTATGAAGCTTTGTATGGGAGAAGGTGTAGAACTCCTTTGTGTTGGTATGATTCGGGCGAGAGTGTTGTACTCAGACCTGAGATTGTACAAGAGATGACTGAGAAGATTAAGATGATCCAAGAAAGGATGAGAGCTTAGCAGAGTCTCCAGAAGAGCTACCGTGATAAGGGGAGGAAAACACTTGAATTCCAAGAGGGAGATCATGTGTTTTTTGAGGGTGACGCCAATGACTAGTGTGGGTCGAGCTTTGAAGTCTAGGAAGCTCACTCCATGTTTTATTGGTCCATATCAAATCTTGCAGAGCATAAGAGGGGTAGCCTATTGAATTGCTTTACCGTCGTCACTTGGGAATTTGCATGACGTGTTCCATGTGTCTCAGTTGAGGAAGTACATTTCCGATCCATCGCATGTGATTCAGATGGATGATGTACAAGTGAGGGATAACCTGACAGTGGAAGCATTACCTGTGCGGATTGATGGTCGAGAGATGAAGCAACTGTGGGGTAAAGACATAGCTTTGGTGAAGGTGTTGTGGGGTGGACCAGCTGGCGAAAGTTGAACTTGGAAACGTGAAGATCAAATGAGGGAGTCGTATCCGACTCTATTTCCTTGAGGTGATTTTCGAGGGCGAAAATTCTTTAAGTGGGGGAGAGTTGTAACACCCCAAATTTGTAAGAATATTTATTTAATTTATTTAAATATAATATTCGTGAATTTTAGTGAATTTTGGTGGTTTACGTTAACGTCGGTATTCTGTGGAAGCTTTGGCTATTTATTTAAATAATAGTATAGAATATAGAATATATTGTATTATTATTTATTTAAATAATATTTGAAGGGTTAAGGGCAAATTGGACTTTTAAGGAGGAGTTAGTGAGGGTAATATTAGGAAAGCCCATTTTAGAAGCCCAAAGGTTAGGTTTAACAAAAAGGAGAATTTGAGAGGAATAAGATTCATTTTGTTAGATTGTGAAAAGAAAGGAAAAGACCAGAACTCTGAGGAAAGAGGGAAAAGCCTAGGATTCAAGAAGGTTTCCAAGAACTAAAGAAAGAAAGTTTAGAATCGAAAATCTAAGGTATGAGGAGTATTGCCTTTCATTGTTTTCAATATAGGAATTCGATGTGTTTAAAGCGGATGTTTGATGTTTATGTGGGTTTGTGGGTTTATGAGTAAATTGTTGATTTAGGAGTTGTTTTTGTGGATTGATGATGAATATGAAAGGTTGGATTGAATCGGATAAAAGTAGGCCTTCGAGGCTAATCTCCCTGTTGATGTTGTTCTGGCCTTGTAGGGAAAAGGATTTGTGGGAGTTATGAAGGTATTTGGGGATTGGGATTTTTTCGTGTCAGAAGTTTTGATAAGGGGAAAAATGTATAAATTGATCGGTTAAATTGTGGTCTATGTATGATGTTAGGATCCTTAAAAAGTTGTTGTAGGCTATTATAATTGTTATATAATGGTAGTATTTCAAATTATGGGATTAAGACTTTTTACGGAATCGAATTCGGAGGTCCGGAAGGCCTTCAAACTGCAGAAATCGCATTTTTCTGGTTTGCTGTCCAGGAGAGTTCGCATAGCGGACTATATTTCGTGTAGCAAAAGTTCGCATAGCGAGCAGTAGTGACTCGTAGCAAATATGACAATGTTGTTAGCCGCTGTTACGGGCATAATTTTTCTAAACTTCAGAAATTCATAACTTTTAATCCGTATGTTAGTTTCAGTCGCCGTTCGAGTCGTTGGAAAGCTGGTTTCAAACACTTTTTGATAAAATTACTTCTAATGCTAGAATTCCAACTATTCGATGCAGTTGTCAGGTTTTTTGTGTATGTGCTATGTGTTGTGCGTTGAAACGATGAATTTGTTTTATGATTCTTGTATTGTCTTGATGTTTTGAGCTGTGATTATTCTGATGAATTACCATGATTATATTGATGATTATGAGATGTTTATATAGGATGTTTGATGATTAAATGATGATTTGAATGAACATGAATTATATTGATGATTATGAGATGATGATACCTAACTATTTTGATGAATTACCATGAGATATATTGATGATTATGAGATGATGATTCATGATGTTTGATGAATAAATAATGATATGATTAACATGAGATTTTGATGAATGATGATGCGTGTAATGACTTTTATCTATGATGATGATAATGACGTTGTGTGTCATGCATTCATAGCATTCCAGACTTTGGCCTATTGTGGCTTCAATCCCATTGTGTGGATGTGAGGTAATTTGACGTGCTCTGGTTCTTGTGTAGAATTGATCCTATTGACGGGGATCTTTGGAGGGTTATGGCCTAGTGTCCATCGACTTTGATGAATTGTACCACATGCATGTGTCTTGTTGTGCATTGCATTTATTTGGCATTGATGTGATTTATGATATCGTGATTTTTGATGTTTTCCTTTGTGATGACCCTGATGATGTTGTATATGATAATGACGCCATTTTATGCATATCCTGTTTTTATATTGATTATAATGAATTGTGATTACTCACCCTGCCTGTTTGAATGTTGCCTCCACGTGGGTAACATGCAGGTGATCAGGCTGATCTGTGGATGCCTTCGAGGAATTTTGGAGTTTATTTTGCTTTTGGTCGATGTAGAGGGTCTTGCTCTGATAGTGTAACATCAGTTTAGGTCGTTGAGTCGAAACATATTTTGTTGACATTTTGTTGTTATTTGATTATTAGGGTTTTATTTTAAAACCTTTTTATTTAGGATTGTTGTGGTTATGGTGGTTCCACTGCTAATTTTGATGGATTTTGAATATTTTGAGGAAAACCCGTGTTTACGGAGCATTTGTTTTATTTGAATTTATTGAGAAATGTGCGCCCTTTTGAGGTGTTTCTGATTTTACTGTGATATTATGATTATTCTACTGCAATATTTATGTGGTAGAAAAGGGTGTTACAATGTCTCATCCCTTGATTGTTGTTCCCTTTGCTAATTTGCTTACGTGTTATTTTTGTTTGCTTCTAGTGGTCTTCTGATTAGACAAGGAGTGAATCGGCAGATTGCTTGCATTCGCATTCGTGATCTTATCCACCTTCTGTCTATTTTGGGCTTGCTCATCAATCACAACCTGATCTGAGGAGTTCATTGTCATACTGTCCAGAAGTAGTTCCACAACCATGTCAACCTTGCCTTCCTTGCATATTGTGTTCTCATACCCAACCTGTTCCATGATTCTTTGGCTTTCGGCGTTGGAGAATCATTGTCTTTGGGCTGATGAAGGGAAGAAAGTGAGCTTTTTCTCGTTTGTATGGATGCAATGCAAATGTATGGATGCATATGTTGTTTATGCAGATGGAATGCAAATGATACATGCAACACCCAATGATGCAAAGGTTAGATGATGCAAAGGTTCAGCACATATATAATGATGCGATAACTCAAGTTCAAAAGTTAGGCATACATGATGATGCAATAACATTATGCAATAACGTTGTGCAATAATGTAAGGGATGCAACATTCTAGATAATCTGTATATGTAACTCTGTGCAGGTGCAAAGATCTGACGCGGTGAGAGAACAAAGGTTGGAAGAGTCTTGGTTTCCCGCAGAAAAACCCAATATTCCCCTCACATGTATGATCTAGTCAAGGGTCATCCTATAGCAAGTCCCCAGCTTTGGGTCCTCGGATCAAGAAGCGTAATGAGTTTTCCATTTCTGGTTTGCCATTATCGCCCCTTGGGAGGAGTGCCTCAACTGAGTTCTCGGGAATGGTCGCTAGAGTCGACAGCTCTCTAGGTTACATTCTATTGTTTGCCCTAATGCGCAGGATAGAACATCACCAAAGAAAACCTCGTCTGGATGTGGAATTTTCATGTATACTAAGTCTGGCCAAATGCCACACAAATCACACTAATTTCCACTCTAATCCTGGGTGTATACTCAAGCCTCGGTATTGGGCTTATCTCTTAGAACACCCATCCCACCAAGAATATAGCAGATATCCAGAATATACAGCATATGAATATTCAAAGCAGTAAAGAAATGCAATAAATATACATAAAGCTAAAGCAAGTAAAATAAAGCTAGTAAAGCGCAAAATATAAACATCCAAACAAGCAAGAAAGCAAACAAAACTAGGCGAGACACCAACTTGCAAGCGCAAGGACTCCCCAGCAGAGTCGCCAGCTGAAGATGGGGAGTCCCACCTAGCTAGGAGACAAGCAAAGCGAGGTGAAGCTTAAGAGCAAGAACTCTCCCCAGCAGAGTCGCCAGCTGAAGATGGCAGGTTTAACACAGAGTTGCCACCAAAATTTATTTAGTCCCAAAGGACAGGGAAAATATCGATAAAACCTAAGGGGAAGAGAAACGGGAACGGGGGTCAGTTATACGAAAGGAAGGTACTAGCACCTTATGTAACACCCTTTTCTACCCCACAAAAATACACGGTAAAATACATAAATTATCAGAGTAAAAAATCACCTCAGAAGGGTGAACATTTTCTCAATAAACTCAAAATAAAACATTTGCTCAGTAAACAACGAGTTTTCCTCAAAATGTTCAAAAGCCATCAAAATTAGCAGCGGAACCACCATAACCACAAAGATCCCAAAATAAAAAAGGTTTTAAATTAAACCATAATAATTCGAAAATGACAACAAGATAACAACTCAACATGGTTCGACTCAACGACCCAAACCGGTGTTACAATATCAGAGCAAGACCCTCTACATCCACCAAAAGCAAATAAACTCCAAAAATCCCCGAAGGCATCCACAATAAGCCTGATCACTTGCACGTTACCCACGTGGAGGCAACATTCAAATAAACAGGGTGAGTAATCATAATTCATTATAATCAATATAAAAATAGGATATGCATGAAATGGCGTCATCATCATATACAACATCATCAGGGTCATCACAAAGGAAAATATCCAAAATCACGATATCATAAATCACATAAATGCCAACTAAATGCAATGCACAACAAGACTCATGCATGTGATACCAATTCGTCAAAGTTGATGGACACTAGGCCATCACCCTCCAAAGATACCCGTCATTAGGATCGATTCTACACAAGAACCGGAGCACGTCAAAATTACCTCACATCCACACAATGGGATTGAAGCCACCATAGACCGAAGTCTGGAATGCTATGAATGCATGATACATAACATCATTATCATCATCATCAATAAAATTCGTTTCGTGATCATCATTCATCAAAATCTCATGTTAATCATATCATCATTTATTCATCAAAACATCATAAATCATCGTCTCATAATCATCAATATAATCATGGTAATTCATCAGAATAATCACAGCTCAAAACATCAAGACAGTACAAGAATCATAAAACAAATTTGCGAATAGCAGGCGTTCGCTAGATAGTTCGCTTTGCGAACTTGTTCGCTGGGGTGTTCGCCTAGCGAGCTGCCACCGAACCCCAAAATCCCATACAAAACCCAAAGAAACCCCCATTCTGTCTCTCCCTCGCTACCTCTATTCTCCTAGCGAAGTCACTCGCTGGGAATTTCACTGTGCGAATCTGGGGCGAGTGTTCTCTTTGCAAAGAAATCATTCGCTTTGCGAGGTTGCAATTTCCTACAATCGCTGCTACACATCAGTAGCATATCAGACCCAAAAACCCTTACGATTTCAGCCTCATTTACCCAAAAAACATCCCCAAAACATTCCTAAGGCATTATGGCAACAAATGCACAAAATCTTTGACTATTAGGCCGATTTATTACACTACCCTAAACCTCAAAATCACATAAACCTTCACAAATTCAAATACCTTCACAATTCCCATAAATCCCTTTCACTACAAGGTCGAAACAACATCGACAGAGAAATTAGCCTCAATGGCCTACTTTTATCCGATTCAATTGAACCCTTAATAATTAATCCACAAAAATGCCCTAAATCATCAATTTACTCCTAAACCCACAAACCCATATAAACCTCAAAAATCAGCTTTAAATACATCGAATTTCGATATCGAAAACAATGAAAGGAAATACTCCCCATATCTTAGATTGTCGATTCCAAGCTTTCTTTTATGAGTTCTTGGAAACCTTCTCGAATCCTAAGTTTTTCCCTCTTTCCTCAGAGCTATGGCCTTTTCCTTCTTTTCACGGTCTAACAAAATGAATCTTATTCCTCTCAAATTCTCCTTTTTGTTAAACCTAACCCTTAGGCTTCTAAAATGGGCTTTCCCAAAATTACCCTCACTAACTCCTCCTTAAAAGTCCAATTTACCCTTAGTCCTTCTAATATTATTTAAAATAAATTATAATACAATATATTCTATATTATATACTATTATTTAAATAAGGCTTAATTGCAACTTTGGTCCCTCTATTTTGCCTTTTTTTGAGTTTTGATCCCCTTATTTTAAAAATCACGTTTTTGGTCCCTTTTTAAAGTTTTGTTTTGGATTTTAGTCCCTTGACCAATTTGAGAATAATTTTTGATGATGTGGCACATATTTTGATGATGTGGCACATATTTTGATGATGTGTCAATATCAAGTTATAATAAACTTTTCCAATTCATTATTTATTAAATTTATAATGATAATTCATTAATATATAATAATAATAATAAACTAAAAATAATTCAGTAATATATACTAATTAATTACATATTAATTAATTTACAATGTGATATTCATTATCATTCTTTTCCAAAACGTGTTTTTGTTGTTTCCAGAAAAGTTCTTCTTCCCTAAATTGAATAACCCTAACCTTTTTCTTCTTCCCTAAATTGAATAACCCTAACCCTTTCTCTCATCTTCTACTAATCTTTAGATCTATAACCTAATCTTGTTGTTTTATTCTCTTCTTCTTCTGATCTTGTTATTCTATTCTCTTTTTTCTGATTTGGTATTAGGATTAACAAATCAGTTTGGATTTTGGATTCATATTTGAAAGATGGTCCCAATAGTTATGCTAGATCGATATATTTTTTAGAATTCGACGGTAGTTTTCTTGTCTGGAGGTGGTGGCCGAAGCAGAGGTGGCCGCGATGGATGTGCGCACGATTAAAGAGTCCAAATGCGGCTGAGGATGGAGGTTGCGTGTGGTCGTGGGTATGTGTGGTTCGTTGGTTTCTCTCTTCTTCCCCCTTCTCTTTTGTTTAGTTTTAATTTTCAGTTATGGGTTTGATGTTGATGTTCCTCATGGTTGTGTAAGTTGTTGTTGATTTAAATAATGGATGAGGGAGAAGGTTTTGTTTTGGTGAATGAAGTTTGCCAAGTGTATTTTTTTATTGTGAGTTGTTGAAGATAAATTGTAGGTGATGACTTGTTGTTATTGGTGATATTGTTTTGATAATAAAGAAGCAAGAGTTTTGATAATTATTGAATGGTAATGAAGAAGAAAGAGGTAGTGTTTTGATGATGAAGGAATGGTAAGGAGGAAGAAGGATCAATGAAGAAGAAACATGAATAAAAATTGCTGCATTTTTTTCTTCGTTAATAATTATTGGTGAATAAATGGTAGTGTTTTAATTCCTTTCTTTTAATGAAAAAACATGAATTAATGAGTTAATTCCTTTCTTTTAATGAAAACATATGGTTTTAATAAGTTAATACGTTAATACTAAATTCAATTCACAAAAACCATTTTAAATGAATTAATAAATGTTAAAATAAAAATAATCATTCAGGATTTGCCACATCATCAAAATAAGTGACATGTCACTAAAAATTAGTCCCAAATTTTCAAGGGGACTAAAATCCAAAACAAAAATTAAAAAAGGGACCAAAAACGTGGTTTTTGAAATGGAGGGATCAAAACTAAAAACAAGACAAAATAGAGGGACCAAAGTTGCAATTAAGCATTTAAATAAATAACCAAAATTCCACAAAATACCGACGTCAACACAAACCACCAAAATTCACTAAAAATCACGAATATTATATTTAAATAAATCAAATAAATATTCTTATAAATTTGGGGTGTTACACCTTACGCATCCGTCGTACTCTACGGGAACCATTTCGCTTGCTTCTAGGCTTGGAAGGGTTATCTATCTAAAGGTTTCTAGCTAAAACAAGAGGAGAGAGAGAGAGAAGAGAAAAAGAAAAGAAAGAAAGAAAGAAAGTGCTCACGAAGGATTGGGGCCTCGTGCCTACATACCCTCATAATGCAATGAGGAAATCAGAGCGTCGTAGTTCATTGAACCAGGGACAGAGACAGGAGAATGGAAGAAGGTGGAAGGATGGAAGTGTGCTCGCCAAGATCATCGTGATTTCGTGCCTACGTATCATACATTCGAATGAATGCAGAACCAGAGCTTCCATAGTTTGGGGAACTAAGACAGAAAAGGAAAATGGTGTCAAAACCAAGTGCAAAAGAAAGGAAGAAACTCCACCGGGGATTCCCAAGAAAATGGTGTCAAAACCAAGAAAGAAGTGCAAAGGAAAGACAGTAACTATGCTGAGGATAAAGTGCAAGAATGGTGTCGAAACCAAGAAGATAAAGGATCAAAAGAATAATAGAAATTCCACTGGGGAGTAAGAGAACAAAACGAGAGTGCTGAGTAACCCTACTGGGACACACATAAAGGGATGTTGTCAAAACCAAGAAAATAAGGAAACTCGGTATGTTAACTGACTGGATGTGGTTAACCGAAGAGAAAGAGATTAAGGCTCTGTGGGGAAAAAGGGTTTAACAGATAGATTGTGATCAACCAAAAGAACGGGTGTAGGACCAAACGAAGGTCGTGACCCAAAGGATGGGTGTAGGACCAAGCGAAGGTCGTGACCCAAAGGACGGGTGTGGGACCAAGCGAAGGTTGTGACCCAAAGGAAGGGTGTAGGACCAAGCGAAGGTCGTGACCCAAAGGACGGGTATGTGACCAAGCGAAGGTCGTGACCCAAAGGACGCGAAGGTCGTGACCCAAGGGACGGGTGTGGGACCAAGCGAAGGTCGTGAGCCAAAGGACGGGTATAGGACCAAGCGAAGGTCGTGACCCAAAGGACGGGTGTGGGACCAAGCGAAGGTCGTGACCCGGAGGACGGGTGTGGGACCAAGCGAGGGTCGTGACCTAAAGAACGAGTGTGGGACCAAGCGAAGGTCGTAACCCAAGAGAGGGAGTATTTGAACCAAAAGGAGGTTGCTAACTGCCGAGGATTTGGTTTTAACAGAGAGACTGTGATTAACCAACGAACATGTATGTTGGTACTGGCTGAACAAACAGTACTTGACCAACAGAAAGGTATTGAACCAAAAGAGGTTGCCAATCGTGGAGAATTCGGTGTTAACAAAATAAACTGTGATTAACCGCAAAGAACACGAGTGATTAACCAAGAGAAGGTAATTAACTCAAAAGGGGCTCAGTATTTTAACAGATAGACTGTGGTTAACTAAAAACATGGGTGATTAACCAAGGAGAGGTAATCAACCCCAAAAGGAAACTCAGTGTGTTAACAGATAGACTGTTGTTAACTGACGATAAGTGCAAACATTGGTGTTTTAACTGATAAGTAGTGGTTAACCAAACAAGGGGAGAAGAACCAAAAGAGGGTTACGAACTTCGCGAGGGTTTCGCTGTTTAACAGGAAGACTTTGTTTAATCGAGAAAAAGGAATGAAGACTCTTTCGGGGAATCAAAAGGCAATGATTGACCACAAGAAAAGAATTAGGGTATTGAAACAAGGAGAGTTTGCTAACCCAGGGACAATGATCTTAACCAAGAAAAAGGTGATGGATCAAAGAGAGATTGAGATGAGCACAAGTGATCAAGGATCAACTCGACTGGGGAAGGAGAAACACTGCAGCTTGAGGATAGAGGTGACTATTGTAACACCCCAATTCCCATCGCGAATAAATAAAACATAAATAAATCAGAGTAAATAAAAATTTATTTTTCTGACAGAAACAAGGATGCCACATTTAAAGAAAGAAAACACAATCCCTGCTCCTAAATTTGATACATAAAACAAAGTGGAATAAACCTAAAAGGGAAACATTTTCCATATAAAAGGAAAGTTCAATTATGGAATAAAGCGGAAAGATCCATAACTGACTTGTTTTACAAAATAAATTATTTTATAACATCAAACTATTCATACAAAGTTAATACAAAATAGATCCAACAAATGTATACATATATAACCAAAGCGTTCCCCGACTCCCGTGTTACGTATAAGAGCAGACAGACCGACAAAAGGGTGGAGAACTAATCTTCACAAAAGCCTCCAAGACTACTAATCTGCAATTGCCTCATAAAGCAACAAACCACAGCAGAAGGGTGAGAAACACAACTATAATATAGTTGCATACAATTATGTAATAACAGGAAATACGCACACAACAAACTTCTCACCACAAGCTTCACATACTAATACATATAGCATGCCACAGACACATAACATATTTATAATAATCCAACCCAATAACATATTCACACATAATGCACGCCAAAGTTATGACATATGGAAACACACCACCACATCACATATATTCATATATAGCATATCATAGATAAGTAATACAATCATTGTGATGTGCAACATCCCCACAAAACATGGCATATGTCTATACATAAAACATATCATCCATAGCTAATACATTTATCACATATGCACATCAATTCACCAATGCTATCATAAACTCAACACATAATCAATTCATTCATGATTTTCCACACATAATCAATCCATTCATGATTTTTCACACATAATCAATCCATTCATGATTTTCCACACATAATCAATCCATTCATGATTTATCTAAATGCAAAGAGACCGACACAACGACACCATGAAAATGCAATGCGGTACCATTCCATCAATCATTCTCATCATTAGTTCACTCAGGAACTATTGGAATCATAGCTTGTTACTTAGTGTAACTCCCCGTCGGGAAAACGATGTTCCCTGTCGCTTTAGGTCCTCTTTGTATAAGGCACACAATGTTTATGGATCGCTTTAGGTCCTCTTTGTATAAGGCACACGATCCGATCGCTTTAGGTCCTCTTTGTATAAGGCATGCTATCGTCTATAATCATCGCTTTAGGTCCTCTTTGTATAAGGCACACGATGTTATAGCGGATTCCCTCTGGAATCGTTTCGTCACTCACACCCACTAGGGAACACAACATCACAAGAATGCATATCATGATGCTTGGCATACAATGACTCATGACAATCAAATGCATACACATATACATTCATGTGAACCATTTCAACATCCATAATCATGCATATACAATCAAACCCAAAACAATGCATTTACTTGCCCTAAGGCCACAAATCATCATCACAACATTCACATCACATGCATTCACATCATATAACAACACACAAGCTATACATTATATATCCAAAGCATATTGCATGATAACACATCAATCGCAGACAACTACGACGATAAAAGTCGACAAAACGACACGTTTCCAAATTCCCGACATAATTAAACTGGCCACCAATCTCAAAAACAATTTTTATAAGAAGGAACATTTCATAAGCTTTCCAATGGTACAAAGAACGTCCCGATCCGAGTTACAGATCAAAAGTTACGGAATTTAGAAAACAGAATTAATTTTTGAAGTTCCAGGTCGCGCTAAGCGGCCTCTCTCCCCGCGCTGAGCGCGCTCTTCACTGCCTGGTGAGGTTGCGAATTTTCAAGACCGCGCTAAGCGGGAGGATGCACGCTGAGCGCGCACTGTGAAATCCATAAAAATGAACTCTTCGCAAATCCAACCCAAAACTCCTATTTTTCATCCCAAATCAAATCCAACAGCAAAACAAGCATCAACAATTGTTCATAAACACAGTGTGATCATACAACGCGATTCATATCGATTTTCGACCGTGAAAACATCGATTTCTACTCGTTTATCTCATTTCGACCTATATTTGAAAAACTAGTAAATAATCCAACACACCCATACATAATCATACACAAACATAATATAATCGAGTTTCGCACCCTTACCCGATTAATCGCGCTTCGAAGTGTCGGTTGAATCGATTCCTAAACTTTCAAGTTTTCCTCTTTTTTACTCTTTTCTTTCTCTTCTCCTTCTTCTCTTTCTTTTCTCTCTATTTTTCTCTCTTTGTTTCTATTTTATGAAAAATAACCAAGCAAAAAGACCAAAATACCCCTACTCAAATATCTCGCAAACGCTCTCAAAACGCGATAAAACATAATAACGATGAAAAATAATATATTGTTAAATAAAAGTAAAGAATAAAATAATATAAAAACGAAAATAATTAAATCGACTCGATCAAATAAATCTAACAAAAATCGGGGCGCTACAACTCTCCCCCACTTAGAAATTTTCGTCCTCGAAAATATACTGAGACGAACAACTCCGGATACGACTCTCGCATCCGACTAACCAACTTACATGCCAACACTAGGCACACCACGAATAACACAAACTGACAAACCACCTCCCTAACAACAACTACAACAATGACACGACAACGATGACAACTTACAACGACAAGATGCAAAGCCCATACAATGCACTTGACGACTAACTCACGACTCAAAGAATACCCAAGGTACGAACACACACAAGAATTAGCCACTCGCACTCAAACCATAACGATGAGAACGAGGCAACAACACAACAAGAACCTAAAGTTCTACGACACAACAACGTTTCAACAACCTCTACACAATCATAATACCAACATTCTTGTCACATAACCTTATTACAACAATGCTACGATTCATCAATCGAACATACAACCAAAACATCCATCTACATAGTAGCCCATGAATAATATTTAAACCTTTCACCTAACACTTCCATTCAGAAACGTCCAATGGTCTCATCAGTCCTACATGTTCCCAATGTTCAACCTATGAATTCTTACAAGTCCCACACGCAAATACAAAATGTGCCACATCACGCTTCCTCTACACACTCTGATTACTCGTAATCATCAAAACTACTAATCTCACGTCCAAAATCTAACTCTTTCTCATATTCACCAAAAATCATTATTCACTTTTAATATACCCAACCTCGCTCCCTACTGTGTTACCTCGCACACCAGACACAAGTCTCTGAACTGCTCGAATGATTTTAATTCCCTATCCATCAAAACAACCATGCAAAGACTATCGACTTAATTCTTCAGGCACAACCTCCGCTTTTCCCGAAGGGTAATCCAAGCCAAATTCATAACTCGTCACAAATTCTAACCGTCCTCGTTGTCTCATACTCTATTCCTTCCGACCAAACAGGTACTCAATATTCTTGTGATTACTAAACACTACGAACCCAGAACCATAAAAATAATACCTCCAAATTATCCAACACAATACAACCGCAACTAATTCCAAATCCTGAATAGTATAGATCCTCTTATGAATCCTCAATTGTCATAAAGCATAAGCTACGACTTTACCCTCTTGCATTAACACACTGACCAAACTCATCAAAGACGCATCCCAATACCTCACAAACGGATTATTAAGATCACACAGAATCAAAACTGGAGCCATAGACAACTTCTACTTTAGCTCTCTGAAACTTTCCCTACAACGAACATCCCAAACAAACGACTTACCTTTTGCAAGTCAATCGAAGTAACGAAAATGCTAACTTGGAAAAGCCTTCCATAACCTCCGATAATAACCAACTAAAGTCCAAAAAGATTCTAATCTCCTTAACCAACTTTGGAGCCTCTCATCGTAGAACTGCATCTACTTCCGATGGATCCATAACCATACTCTCATCTGAAATAACCTATCCGAGAAAACTAACCTTTTTCAATCAAAATTCTCACTCGAATAATTTAGCATAACACTTTGTCTCTTTTCAACACTTGTAATTCAATTCTCAAACACTCTACATGTTCTTCCTCTGAGTTTATAACAGATCTGAATATTCTCAATTAAAACCACTACGAACTTATCCAAACGAGTATGGAAGTTACAATTCCTCTACTCCACAACATTACAGACACATTACTAACACCAAATAACATCACTGTACGTTGTAATGCCCAACCAAATTCCAAAAGATATAAATTCTTAAAGCTTTTGCCAAACTTTTCACTGGGTAACTGGTTACTCACATAAAAGCTTAACTGAGTAAATAACAGCCTATCCCGATGATAACAAACATAACCAGTCACATTAAATCGATTAAAGCCTCAACTCACACAATTCACCACTCTTATCCAACATTCCAAACCAATCCAGTTATCTATTCATGAAAGTGGACACTTATTCTCAATCGTTACCTTATTCAACTGTTAGTAATTTATACACAATTTCTTCTCTTAACAGTCCAAATTCCATAAATCCCAACATGTAGCAACAACCACCCAAAAAGAACTCTTAATATCAATATTACATCCACACATAAGGGTTCTCTCAGGATTCCCATTAATGCTCTAAAACTCCAAAGACTCCAAAACTCACCAAAACTCTAAGTTTTGCTTTCCATAGTCTCAATACCATCATACATATCATGCTTGATATTCCGTTCAATCATCCATCCTTTTTGTTACTAACACAGCTGGAGCTCTCTAAGACGACACACTTGGTCTCACAAATCCCTTTTCCAGTAAATCTTCAAACCGCTCTTTCAATCTGAGTTTCACTTCCTAAAAGTTCTTCTACTTACTTAGCAGATCCAAACCTCAAATCTTCCCCTTCGTCAAATTTGAGTTCACACTTTACTCTCTGAGAACAACCATTAACGATACCCAATCGTTCTCTCTTAATGACTTCCCAACTGGACCAACATACCCAAACCTCTAATCCGTCTCATCTTCCGATATAAGAATCTTCATCGACTCAACAAAACAATCTGTACCCATTTTCTTAAATTCCAAACAATTTATTGCACACACTATCAAAGCCGGAAAGACACGTCTATTCCATCCAACATAATTCCGTCTACTATCAACAAGAGATTAAGGGTGATCAATCCCTCAATTTATTAATAGACATCCGACAATCATGATGGGGCATAAACCGTCTTTACCAAACTATAATAGCATTTCTTGCATCTTGTGCACAAACTACCTAAGGCACAAATCCTTAGTTGACATAAACCTTACCTCCACATTCCTTCCAGAATCGGGAACAACACTGTCCAAACCACACTTACACTCTGGCAACCCACTGCACACAAACGAAGCAACTTGGAGAAGTACAAGCTTCTCCCACACTTATCTCATTCTCAATCCTGAAGATAAAAGATTAGAAAACCAGAAAGCACTGACAGTGTTTCACACACATATCACGTACTAAGGGACAAACAACATCGACAGTATTCAACTGTCACACCAACTGACTCAACAACATGGTCGGACGGACTGACCTGCTCTGATACCACTAATGTAACACCCCAATTCCCAACGCGAATAAATAATACATAAAAAAATCAGAGTAAATAAAAATTTATTTTTCCGACAGAAACAAGGATGCCACATTTAAAGAAAGAAAACACAATCCCTACTCCTAAATTTGATACATAACACAAAGTGGAATAAACCTAAAAGGGAAACTTTTTCCATATAAAAGGAAAGTTCAATTATGGAATAAAACGGAAAGAACAATAACTGACTTGTTTTACAAAATAAATTATTTTATAACATCAAACTATTCATACAAAGTTAATACAAAATAGATCCAACAAATGTATACATATATAACTAAAGTGTTCCTCGACTCCCGTGTTACGTATAAGAGCAGACAGACCGACAAAAGGGTGGAGAACTAATCTTCACAAAAGCCTCCAAGACTACTAATCTGCAATTGCCTCATAGAGCAATAAACCACAGCAGAAGGGTGAGAAACACAACTATAATATAGTTGCATACAATTATGTAATAACAGGAAATACACACACAACAAACTTCTCACCACAAGCTTCACATACTAATACATATAGCATGCCACAGACACATAACATATTTATAATAATCCAACCCAATAACATATTCACACATAATGCACGCCAAAGTTATGACATATGGAAACACACCACCACATCACATATATTCATATATAGCATATCATAGATAAGTAATACAATCATTGTGATGTGCAACATCCCCACAAAACATGGCATATGTCTATACATAAAACATATCATCCATAACCAATACATTTATCACATATGCACATCAATTCACCAATGTTATCACAAACTCAACACATAATCAACCCATTCATGATTTTCCACACATAATCAATCCATTCATGATTTTCCACACATAATCAATCCATTCATGATTTTCCACACATAATCATTCCATTCATGATTTATGCAAATGCAAAGAGACCGACACAATCGTTCCATCCATCATTCTCATCATTAGTTCACTCAGGAACTATTGGAATCATCGCTTATTACTTAGTGTAACTCCCCGTCAGGCAAACGATGTTCCTCATCGCTTTAGGTCATCTTTGTATAAGGCATACAATGTTTATGGATCGCTTTAGGTCCTCTTTGTATAAGGCACACGATCTAATCGCTTTAGGTCTTCTTTGTATAAGGCACACGATCGTCTATAATCATCGCTTTAGGCCCTCTTTGTATAAGGCACGTGATGTTATAGCGGATTTCCTCTGGAATCATTTCGTCGCTCACACCCACTAGGGCACACGACATCACAAGAATGCATATCATGATGCTTGGCATACAATGACTCATGACAATCAAATGCATACACATATACATTCATGTGAACCATTTCAACATCCATAATCATGCATATACAATCAAACCCAAAATAATGCATTTACTTGCCCTAAGGCCACAAATCATCATCACAACATTCACATCACATGCATTCACATCATATAACAGCACACAAGCTATACATTATATATCCAAAGCATATTGCATGATAACACATCAATCGCAGACAACTACGACGATAAAAGTCGACAAAATGACACGTTTCCAAATTCTCGACATAATTAAATCAGCCACCAATCTCAAAAACCATTTTTATAAGAAGGGACATTTCATAAGCTTTCCAATGGTACAAGAACGTCCCGATCCGAGTTACGGATCAAAAGTTACGGAATTTAGAAAACAGATTTAATTTTTGAAGTTCCAGGTCACGCTAAGCGGCCTCTCTCCCCGCGCTTAGCGCGCTCCTCACTGCCTGGTGAGGTTGAGAATTTTCAAGACCGCGCTAAGCGGGAGGCTGCGCGCTGACCGCGCATTGCGAAATCTAGAAAAATGAACTCTTCGCAAATCCAACCCAAAAATCCTATTTTTCATCCAAAATTAATTCCAACAGCCAAACAAGCATCATCAATTGTTCATAAACACAGTGTGATCATACAACGCGATTCATATCGATTTCCGACCGTGAAAACATTAATTTCTACTCCTTTATCTCATTTCGACCTATATTTGAAAACTAGTAAACAATCCAACACACCCATACATAATCATACACAAACATAGCATAATCGAGTTTCGCACCCTTACCCGATTAATCGCGCTTCGAAGTGTCGGTTGAATCGATTCCTAAACTTTCAAGTTTTCCTCTTTTTTCCTCTTTTCTTTCTCTTCTCCTTCTTCTCTTTCTTTTCTCTCTATTTTTCTCTCTTTGTTTCTATTTTATGAAAAATGACCAAGCAAAAAGACCAAAATACCCCTACTCTCAAATATCTCGCAAACGCTCTCGAAACGCGATAAAACATAATAACGATGAAAAATAATATATTGTCAAATAAAAGTCAAGAATAAAATAATATAAAAACAAAAATAATTAAATCGACTCGATTAAATAAATCTAACAAAAAACGGGACGTTACAACTATTCTCAGCGAGAGGGCCAAATGCCCTTACCCAAGAAATAGTCAGAATGAGGGTAGGACAATTCCATCCTCATTCCTTCTCTAGCACTCAAAGTATAGTGCATAAATTGAAACGGACAGTGCGACGACTCCAATTTGTACAGTGCTCCAGTGTGTTATGCGAAACTCCGACTTCGAGGGGGGAAGAGAGAGAGAGAGAAAGCTCTAAAAGAAGCCTAAAGAGAAGCCCCAATGGGAGAATCAATAATCGAAACAAAGTTTTGATTAATTAATCAAAAGGGAGTAGAATGCTAATAATTTTCCAAAATGAATTGAAAAATTATTAAAGCAAAGGGTGTATTATTGATTGTACAAGATTAATCTTATTCTCTTGAGAACAAACCTAATGCAAAACAATGGGAGAAAGTGCAAAACAGTACCAAATGATACTTAAAATGCAACACAAAATCATGTTATTGTGATCAAAGAAAGTGCAAGAATGATCATATTCACACCATGTCAAGAATATGAACAAATTGAATAATCGAAACCGTGCATCGAAAGTTCATGAGTATGCTTCAAACAGAAGTTAAATGACACTTAAAACATCTATAAAAATAAAGCATATCAATCCATGGAAGTTAGAAGAAGAAAGCATGACCAACACACTTGAAAAAGCATGAAAATGGTATTCTGGTTCAGTGTTAATCGATTAACCATTTACAGTGCAAAATTAGTTAATCTATTAACACCACAAAATTCAGCAAAATTACACTGGTTAATCGATTAACACTTTTGCACTGAAAAGTGTTAATCGATTAACACTTAAAAAACAGCAAAATTACACTGGTTAATCTATTAACACTTTTTGCACTGAAATGTGTCAATTGATTAACACTGAAGCAGTGGCAAAAAAATAGTTTTCAAAAGTGGTTACAACCACTTAATCACTTATTCAAGCATTCTCGTGTTATGGCTTACATTTATGCACAAAAATTACATCATGTATGAGCAATTAATCACACATTGAAAGCATTAACATGAAGATCAAAGATCAAGCAAATCACATGATTAAACGAACTGTAAAACGATCGAAACTACATCAAAAATGCGTAAAAATGATCGAAATAGTGAGTAGAGTAAGAGCTACCAACCTACAAGCTGGAGAATTGGGTTGGTGATTATTGTAAGTAAAATTTAGAGAGAAGCAAGCAAGAAAACCATAGAATTCTGAACTTGCACTTCGAATCGTAGCGAAACCGAGCAAAAAATGCGAAAATGCACCGAGATCGAATTTGCACCGAATTGATTAGTATGAACACTTGAATTGAAGTAGAATTTGTCGTGATTCCAGAAATCCAAACACAATTGATGATGAATGAAGGCTTGGGCTCAAGAGAAAGCAATTTCATTGTGAAATTTGTTACTCTTTAATAGTGATAATGGAGCTTTAGTGAGGTTTGGGAATAAAATGTAGATGAAGAAGAAGAAGTTGTAGAAAAATTCAGAGAGAATGCGAGAGAATTGAGAGTGAAGTGTGATAAATTTGTGTGAAATGGTTGAGGATCCTTGAAAAATAATTGAAGGTTTGTTTATATAGATTTTTGGTTTGGAGTGTTAGAGGTTTGGAATTAGGCTAGGAGCTAGCTTTGGGTGGTTTGGAATTAGGCTAGGAGTTAGTTACACTTGACTCATTGAGTCAAGCGGTTAACTCGGTTAGTTAGGAAGTTAACTCGGTAGCAATCCCAATGTAAGCTTCACATCCAAAGGTTCACATACTTGGACATTAAGGAACATGGTGCACTTGGTTCAAAGTTATGCATTGGAGTAAATGTAAGTGGAGTGTCTTGAATGGTCTTGAAATGTCTAGAAATGTCTAGAATGTTCCACACAATGCTAGCACCAAGTATACCCCAAAAATGTAGAGGAAAAGTTGATGTCATGAAAAGTAGCAAAATTTTCCAAATTTACAAGGGTTAATCTATTAACACTTTTTGCAATGTAAAGTGTTAATAGATTAACCAAGCCAAAAAGTGCCCAATTTGCTTGAAAAATGTGCTTTGGCTATGGTTCCAATTTTTAACCTCTTGCTTTGATGAATAGGCATAGAAACCCTTGTTTTGTGCTTGTGTTGATGATGTGATGACTGCGTGAGGATACGATTAATTGGTCTTGGAAAACTAGAATATTCCTACAACAAAATCATAGAGAAAAATGTAAGAATGTGTATGCCAACGATGCGAATGCACATGCTTATGCAAAAAAGAAAAAATGGAGGTCAAATTTCAGATTACGACAGCTATCAAGGCGCATTATGTCGATCTTGGGTACATCGTTCCATCGATTCACACTAATCATAGAGGATAGAGTAGCCAATGCATCAGTCGTGTGGTTTTCTTCACGAGGAATGTGATGAAACTCAATCTTGTTGAAGAAGGGTAACAACCTTCTTGCGTAGTCTTTGTAAGGAATCAGCCCCATTTGATATGTGTTTCACTCTCCTTTGATTTGATTTATAACCAAGGTTGAGTCTCCAAACACATCCAAGTTCTTTATCCTTAAGTCAATAGCTTCTTCGAGACCCATGATACAAGCTTCATATTTGGCCTCATTGTTTGTGCATTTGAATGTCAATCTGGTAGTAAAAGGAATATGGGTACCCTGAGGTGTTACTATGATTGCCCTAATTCCGTTTCCATAAGCATTGACAGCTCCGTCGAATATTAGTCCCCATTGGGAACCTGGCTCCGGCCCTTCACTTGGTAGCAGTTCGTCGCAATCTTCCATTTTTAAGTACATCACATCTTCGTCTGGGAAGTTAAATTTGATTGATCCCTGATCTCCAATAGATTGATGAGCCAAATGATCGGCTAAAATACTTCCTTTGACGGCTTTCTGAGCATGGTACTCGATGTCGTATTCCGATAACAAAATCTGCCAAAGGGCAATCCTTCCTGTGAGAGCAGGCTTTTTAAAGACGCACTTGATCAGATCCCTTTCAGAGATTAACCAAGTAGTGTGACAAATCTGTACTGGCAGAGACGCTTAGCTACCCAAGCCAGAGCGCAGCAAGTTTTCTCGAGCATAGTGTATCGAGTTTCACAGTTCTTGAATTTCTTGCTTAAGTAATAAATGGCAGACTCTTTTCTTTTTGTCTCATCTTATTGGCCAAGTACACAATCCATGGAGTCTTCCAAGACTGTTAAGTAGATGATCAATAGTCTTTCTTCCACTGGAGAAGACAGAATCAGTGGATTCAACAGATATTCTTTGATGTTGTCGAAAGCCTTTTGGCAGTCTTCTGTCCATATACAACTCTGATTCTTTCTGAGTAGTTTGAAGAATGACGCGCATGTCACTTTCATGAGGGATATGAATCTTGAGATGTAATTTAGACGTCACAAAAATCCTCTTACTTGTTTTTCAGTCTTTGGTGAAGGCATTTCTTGGATGGCCTTAACTTTGTCGGGATCAACCTTAATTACTTTCTGGCTGACGATGAATCCTAGGAGTTTTCCTGAGCTAACACCGAATGTGCATTTATTAGGATTCAAGCGGAGTTTGTATCTTATTAGAGGCTCAAATAACTTTGATAGGTGTTCCACATGTTCTTCTTCTGTTTTAGATTTGGCAATCATGTCATCGACATATACCTCAATGTCTTTGTGCATCATGACGTGAAACAGAGTTTTCATGGCCCTTTGATTGGTTGCCCCTGCGTTCTTCAGACCGAACGACATTACCTTGTAACAAAAGGTGCCCCATGGGGTGATTAATGAAGTTTTCTCCATGTCTTCTGGTGCCATTCTAATTTGATTATAGCCCAAGAATCCATCCATGAAGGAGAAGACTTTGAATTTTGATATGATGTCTACCAGCATGTCAATGTGTGGTAGGGGAAATCATCTTTTGGACTTGCTTTGTTTAAATCCCTGTAGTCTACACACATTCTGACTTTTCCGTCTTTCTTAGGGACTGGCACTATGTTGGCTAGCCATTGAGGATATTCAAAGGTGGCAAGGAATCCTGCGTCGATCTGTTTCTACACTTCTTCCTTAATCTTGATGGACATATCTGGATGAGTTCTTCTCAGTTTTTGTTTGACTGGCTGACATTCTGTTTTCAGTGGTAAGTGATGTTCCACGATGTTGGTATCCAACCCTGGCATGTCTTGGTAGGACCAAGCAAACACATCTGGAAATTCTTGGAGAAGATTTATCAAGCTTTCTCTAACAGTTGCACTGAGCAGTGCTCTGATTTTAACTTCTTTTCTCTCCTCTTTTGAATCTAAATTGATCGTTTCCAACGGCTCTTTGTGAGGCTCAATGGGCCTTTCCTCTTGTCTGAGTAGTCGGGAGATCTCTTCTGGAATTTCTTCGTCCTGTTCTTCTTTAGCTTCAAATACCAGGAATTCAAAGTTGGGAGAAGGCATTGGATCGTATGTTTCAATGGGGTTTAAAACGAGTAATCTGCACAACATGATGATTCCTTTTTACAAAGGGCAGAGAGAATGCAAAAGTGTGTGCAGTGTTTTTTTTTAAAACGTTTGTTTTAATTTTGGGTTGTTTTTTAGGATTACCATTTTCTGAAAAAAAATGAAAAGTGAAAATAGCAATAAATGCAGGAATTCAGAATGACATTATTTATTTATGATTTGTCGATTCTTGAAACACAACCGTATAAAACAAAACTCTATCGCTTTGGGTGAAGCGAAGAGGGACATTTACAGAAAAGCAAGCCCTATAAAACATCCATTTCACCCGGGCAAAGTGAAAGGTCAAACAAAGATGCGGCAATTACTTCTATTTATGAACAACATTCAGGATATCGACCGCAACCCAATGGCGACGAACTCCTCTATGGATCACAAAGTTCGGTACTTTCCTTCTTGGTTTGTCTTCAGAAATGTCACTGATTTTTTACGGAGTAGGATCATTAGAGTCTTCTTCCCATACAGAGTTATTATAAGAAGACTCTTCTATCGCATCTTCCATAGTATTTTCACTCTCAAGAGGATCTCCCCATCCAGTTAGCTGGATGCCCTCATATCTGATGTGAGAGCTTTCGGGAGCAGTGTATTTTACTAGAAAGTCGTACTTGCTGCTTGGCTGCTCCAATGTATCCCAGGTTTTTGTGGGAATATATGAGTCATCTTCCTCAATGACGTTGACTTCAGGAAATGCGTAGTTAATGAATTCTTGTCCTGCGATCTTTGCAAATTCATCAACATGGTGTAGGACATTCCTAGAGTGTTCAGTGTAAGGATTCCATGATTCTAGAGGAACAGGTGTATTTCTTTCAAGATCATCCAGCAGGTAGGCTTTATCTGGCTGACTCATTTGCCCCAAGTTTTCCATGTAAGGCTTCCATATAGGTAAATCATCCAAGGGATCATAAGAATCATAGTCATAGTTGTATTTCATCAGAGTGTCTTCCTCTAATGAGTTGGGTAGAGCACGACATCCTTCGGGATCACAATCTCCATAAATCATTTTGACATCGGATCTTGGTATATATCTGGGACTTTGTTTTGGAGAGCATAATGGTATGTATATTTCTCCCTGAGATACATAACCTTCATCATTGAGATAAGATTTCCATTCTTCATCGGAAGAGTTGTTCTCCTCGATGGTGTGGACTTCTTGAGTTACTAAGTGAATGAAGCCTCCATTGTGGAAGAAATCTTAAATGGGATGAAAACTTTCATCTTTCTTTGTAGTCTGGGTACATGTTGGAGAAAAACCAAGACCTTTTCTTGTCTTGTTATCAGCAGGAATTACAATTTGTCCCCATCCTTTTAGGTTACCACTTCCCATTACTTTGAGAGCATCTTTGTATGAGGAAATCGACGTTCCTCTTTCTTGGTGATTCCCATTGCTCACCGAGAGTGCTTGAAATTGAGTTCCAACGACCTTCTCTGGTTCTACACAGAAGAATGATGATAAGTTGCTCATGATTAAAGCTTGCTCTCTGTATACCGTGGCTAATTTGTCATTCTTGACAAACTTCAGCTTCTGGTGAAGTGTCAAAGTGACTGCCCTGGCTTCGTGTATCCAAGGTCTTCCCAATAAACAATTGTATGTTGTTCGGATGTCCATGACCAGGAAAGTGACTTGGAAAGTGTGTGGACCGATGGTCATGGGAAGATCGACTTCACCGATAACTGTTTTTCTGGATCCGTCAAAGGCTTTGACGATGATCTCACTACCTCTCATGGGAGTACCTTGAAAAGATAGTCGTACCAAAGTTGAACTTGGCATGACGTTAAAGGATGAACTTGTGTCTACCAGTACGCTGGCTAAAGCATCGTCTTGGCAATTGACTGTAATATTGAGGGCCATGTTATAGTTCTTGCCTTTTTCTGGAAGTTCTTTATAACTGAAACCCAAATTGTTGCAGGAAGTGATGTTGGAGATAATGCTGTTAAATTGCCCTACTGTCACATCTTGTTCCACAAAGGCTTATTCTAAAACCTTCTGCAGAGCTTCTCTGTGAGCTTCTGAACTAAGAGAGATAACATAGAGATCCGAAACGAAGTTTACAATAATTGATCAACAATGTTGTACTCGCTTTTCTGGATAAGCTTTAGCATTTCATCGGTGTTCTTTACAAGTTCAGTGTTGCTGGATTGACTGGCTTGCTCATTAGGAACTTCTAATTTAGGTTCCTTTTCTTTTGCAGGTTCTCTAACTCCTCTGTTGAAGATTCGATCACTCCAGGTAACCCGACTGATGTCAACAATGTTCACAACGAATGGTAATGGAATTTCTTTTCCATCTTCTATTGTAGTCGCACCGTATTTGTACGGAATAGCTTTCTCCGACTTGTATGGTATTAGACCTGGAAAGTAGACGACCACATGGGCCTTTTGGGCCTTTTGACCGTCGTAGGAAACCTTGATCGGCTCTAGGTTGGGAATTTTTCTCCTGTCAAGAGGGATCTTCGGTTCATTGAGCAGAGGAATTAAGGTGAAAACATCTTTGGTAATTCCATGATTGACAGGTTCTCTTTTATTGGAGACTATGACAATGCTTTTGTCTAGTAGTCCTTGATCCTTGTTTTGAACAGGGAGGCAACCTTGTACCATGTTGATTGATTGAGAATTCAAGCATGGTTGAGTTTCTTTTCGGTCTAACTGATGCTGGAGAGCAGCTCGCACGAGGTAGCACCCTTGGTTATTTTCCAAGTATATTCCACAACGTTCATAATTGTGAGGTGATACCCGACCATATCCAATTTGTATGCAGTGCATCCTTACCAGATCTGTTTCTAGTAAGCAGATATCACAGCTTTGGTGTCTATCAGGATTTCCATTAGTTATACTAACTTGTTGTGTGTCTTCATCCTGGTAGATTGGGAGCCACCAGTGGCCCAACAGATGTTGAAGACTTCTTCGTACAAGCGCACAACCTTGGTCATTTTCATATCATTCTTTGTAGTCTTGATAATCGTGTGAGGCCAGAAAACCAAGTCTGACCTGCTTGGCATTCCACTAGACTGGTATTCATTAAGCGGATGTCAAAGATCTGAACCATGTTAACCTGATGATCATTTCTTTCATGGTAGTCTTGGATCCATCTGAGATCTATTTGATGCTGGAGGGCCTCTAGTACAAAAGAGCATCCCTGATCGTCTTTTGAGTAAATCGGGCAAGTGCTATAATCGTGCTGCGGCAAATTATAATACTGACTTTGTCTTGAATATATTGCCACTAGATTGACGTTCATCGCACGGATGTCATGGTTTTGAACAATGTTTGGATGTGCATGGGCCATGTTTACTTCGCAAATCTGGTGATCCTGAATCCAGCCCAGATCCATTTGTTCTTGAAGGGTTGTTTGTACTGTGGCACATCCTTGATTGTTCTTGGAACAGATACCACACTGATGATAGTTATGAGATGGCACATGGCTGTACCCGCTTTGTCTGCAATGCATTTTTACTAGGTTGGTTCCCAATAAGCGTACATCATGAATTTGATAACTGCTGCCAGGTTCTCCTTCTATCAAGTTCACAGTAGTCTTCTCATGTTGTGGTTATGGGTTCGTCTGAACATTCGGATTAGTATCTTTTAAAGATAAAACCCCATTTCTGACGGGTTTTTGTACATCAGATTTAAAGTTGAGGCAATTTTCAATGTTATGTCCTGACCCCCCTTGATGGTAAGGGCAAGTTTGATCTGCTATGAACCAAAAAGGTGGATTTTCTAGTACTATAAGAGGAGTCCTGGTTTAAACGTGCCCCTTGGCCAGTAGAAGCAGAAATAACTCTGCATATAACATTGGTATAAGGTCAAACCCTGATGGTCGTGTAGTACGATTGTTGTTATTGTATTGTGGGTGCGCCTGTTGAAGAGGTTGTTGCTGCCTTTGCTGATACTGTTGTTGACTTGGTTGGCTCTAAGCAACCTGAGGTTGATATGTCAGAGCTGTCGTTGGGTTGATAGCGGGAGTTACTGCTGCTAGTTATTACCGATATCTTGCTCTTTCTTCTTTTGGAAAGCACTACCATATCTTTTGGCACTGCTAGATGGCTTTGTATCTTTGACCAATCGTCCTTCTTGGACTGCTTCCTCAAGGCATACTCACATGTTCACCATTTCGGTGAAGTCACTAGGTGCACTTGCAATCATTCGGTCATAGTAAAACGAGCTTAATGTTTTCAGGAAGATCTTTGTCATTTCCTTTTCCTTGAGAGAAGGGCAGATCTAGGCGTCGATTTCACGCCATCTCTGAGCATATTCCTTGAAGGTTTCTTTATCCTTTTGTGACATTGCTCTGAGTTGGTCCCTATCTGGTGCCATGTCCAGGTTGTATTTATACTGCTGAATGAAGGCTGCTCCGATATCTCTGAAAGTACCGATTTTGGTGCGGTTTAAACCTAAAATTCTGGTACCAGATATGTGATGTCAAGTGTGATGTCAAAACATCAATATCTGCTATATGAACAAGGCAATAATAGTAACCAGACAATGCACACAAGGATTGTTCACCCAGTTCGGTGTAACTACCTATATCTGGGGGCATATAAAGCCAGGAATGAAGTCCACTATTAGTAGTATCAAATTACAGACTCAACAAACTAGTTGACAATCTACCTAAACTTAATCACTACCCAATGACCCTTCTATCTAAGAAACCACTTAGATATGAGTATCTATCTCACTCCGAATCATAGCCATGATGTCTAGCAGTCAACATCTCAGTCACTGCATCAACAGCTTAATTTCCAACAACTCTTCCATAACAGAAAAATACACAACATACTCCTATGCCTATACTCAGCCAAGACTCTTGACAGAGAATACCATCTTGGAGTTGCTTCAAAGCTTCCTCCAAGAACAATACACAACTCATTACCTACAGGTTTCTGAGTAAGAACATAGTGACCATCTCACAACCCGAGTGGTTCACTTAGACAAAACCCTAATGATCTACATCTTGGACCCGTACCTATCCTATGTTACAAGCATTCTATTTATAACATAATCCCAACTGGATTTGGGCCTTCAAATCTCAACAAATCTTCTACTGCAACTCTGCAAAAGATTCTGCTACTAAATTGATCTTCAATCAAATCTTCAATTAAATCTTCAATTAATATCATATCTTTCAGCCTTAAAGATAGTAACAAGATCTTCTTCATATTTTATTGTAACCGAATATATCTATTCCATGATATTCTCCTGCAATCTCTCAATCAGATCTTTTCCTTAACACACTTGCACACGCGCAGCCCTAACACTTACCAAACTGATGTTCTGTCATCTGATGTTATGACATCGGGTTTGACATCAGCATAAAACTGCAACCCTTAAAAACCAGAATGTTAACAAAACATAACAAATATTTTAGAAGCCATGTTGAAACATCAACCATGACATCAACCTTGTTTTACCAAAATTTCAGCCAATCACAAGAACTTACAATCTCCCCCTTTGGCTAATTTTGGCTAAAACCACTAAACACTATATCTCTGATTACAGCAGCAATTTCAACCCTATAATACTGTTAGTAGACATCAGCCACTACTGATCCTAACAGTAACCATTAGTAGCTACTGTGTACATCAACCATGGAGAATCATCTTCTTGGGAAATTCTGATGTCATGTTAGGACATCATGTCTGACAACAACTTCAGGCAGCACATCAGGAGCAACCAAGTAGAAAGTGCTGAAGTCATTTGGTGCACATGAGGAAGAAGATATCTGACACTTCCCCTCAATCCAGTATATTTCTTTTTCCTTTCAGGGCAGACCCAAAATATATGTAGAAGACTCCTCCAGAAAAGAAACGTCTATCTATTCATAAAAGACCAATGGTGGCATAAGAGAATTCTACACACATTATTTGATCAGATCCCCTAGCCAACCCAGGTAACTCAGAACACAAGTCACAACTGTGTTCATAACTCAGGACACAAGTCACAAAGACTCAACACCAACTTAAGGACATGGCATCCTTTTTGACATCTCTGAAACACATTAGGACATGGCATCTGTGCAAACAATTTAGCAAACCCTTTCCTTTCTCCCCCTTTTTAGCCACAAATTGGCAAAGAAAACCCTCACAGAACCAGACCCAAGTAGTGCTCACCCAAAACCGAACAAATGCCATAAGACTTATGAAACAAGAACACTCACTGGTTGAAGGAGAACAGAACAACCTCTATAAATAGGTGACCAGTTACTTTGGAATTAACGAGCTTTGAATGAGTCAAAAATTCTTGGTCACAGAAACGCTATTTTAGGTAAAAAAAACTCCATCCAAATTCAATGTCTATCGTCCAAAACAGTCTTGACCACCTTTATTGCTTCCTAATAGACTCTTACCATAAATTGTACCAAAACTGATCCATGCATAGTCGATGACACGTGTTCCACCTTATCCCTACGCCACTGTCAGAAAAATTCCTTGTTTGGCTCAAGAAAGACTTGTCCTGTACCATGTTCTGACATCTTATCAGACAATGTCTGCTTGCTCACACCATTATCAAACCAAGACTCCACAGAAGATTCTACATTCCAAACCAATGAAATTGTCTTCAGATTTCTCCTCAGAAGCATGTGCACACAGGATTCAAAAACTTAGCTTCACATGGCTAGAACCATCCTATGCCCACCAACAGCCTAATGTCATAACATGTTATATGACATTATCTTCTCATAAGAGGCAACCAATCTCCTCAAGCTTGATCAGAATGCAAGTTTCACAATATATGCACCTTTGCTGCAGAATCCATAGACAAGTACTCCCCCTGACATGGTTAACTAATGCTCCAGATGGAGATGACCATTTGAGTACACTTGCTGAGCACATTCACATGTTGTACTTACACTTTTGGAGAACACAAACACTGCTCCCAAACTCCACGAAATCTCAGCTTACTTAAAAGCTTAACTGAGATCCAATCTCTTCAAGAGATACTTGCAACAGAAGAAAGAACAACCCAAAAAGGCTTTTTGATCAACTCACCTTATCTGATACAACTCCTCTGCCATTACATCCACTAGTAGTTGTTGATACTAGTGAAGTCTTCAGACTCAGTAGTCATGCTTTGCCAGACATACTACTAAAACAAGTTTAGAATCTCCACATTCTAACACCTCTTCTGACAAAGATGCTTGAGCATCAACCTCCATATGCATAATCTCAATCATGACGTTACAACATCATGTGGGACATCAACTTCCCATTCCCATTCATCATTAATCATCCAACTCTTCAAAGGCAGTCATTCCCTATCATTCTCCCGTGTGATAATTTGGAATACTCCTGATCAATACCAGATTATCGTCATCTTCAGACTTCCAAGCAATCAGTGCTTCAGACTTCTCTACATTCTCCATCCAAGGCAGACCTTCTACTTCATCATTCTCCCGTATGACTATGTAGACGCTCCTTAGGCATAATGTAGGCACCAAGCTCCTGAACCAGAGCACAATCATCCTTCACCAAGGAAATTCAACCCAGATAATGTCCCAACACCAAGTTATAACATCTGCCACACACCAAGACATCATCACCATGATTCTTGATATGCTCCACCAACTGGACTTACTCTAGCATAGTAATCCAAAGAACCAGAGAAATAAACTCTCATCCACCTTCAACAAGAATAATCTCCTTGAGTCTTTAACTCATCACCCTTCTGCCCAAAAGTAACTTGTTCCATGACAATCCTCAATAATAACCAGCTGCCACACTCTGATTATCTTGATTCTTCGAATCCACTTCTGAGACCAACCAGATGCCACAGTTTGATCACCTCATTCATGAATCCTCATATGAAAACAATCAAATGCCATATTTTGACCTTTTTTACGTTTGTCAGAACTCACACAAAGATATCTTGATCCACCTATGAAACCAGATCTTCAAGTCATATGAACTACTTGCTCCAAAGCAAGACATCTTGGATTCACCAAGCCTCTTAGTCATGTAACACCTTCTCAAACCACAGCTCCCGCAAACTGTATGAGAAAGATCTTTTTGAAGCATCCATAACTATACCAAATAATGCCACTTCTAAATACTCTATAGAACACACAATCTTATTGTTCTGATTCTTTTAACCATCATGATTGTTTCCCAGAGTTCTCACACATCAACACCACATAGAGAAAAGTATCTTCTCAACACTTTAACAGTCATGCACTTTTACATCATACATATACATAGTCTCCCGTCAATGTATTCTGTCCAAAGGTGAAAGCACAACCTTATCAAATGCAGACAAATACTCAACTCCTTGTCAAGGTAACCTTCTCACACCACAGGCATCTGCTAATTCTTCTTCAAGCCATCATGACAACCATTCATACCTCAAAATTCCTCCAGGTTAGGCCAGTGTCTTGATCTTTTACTCCCCCCTGAGCAAAGAACTGAAGTGATGTTTCATCATCAGTTCCGACATCAGTCTAAAACACCAGAAACGTCCACTCGGATTTGGAGACTCCAACCAAGGTGATCCACACAAACCTCTTACGGTGAACACACGAGAACATCTGATCAACATCCAAGACTGCACACTCTTCCATCAGCTTCAAGGTTCAGACCTCCTCACGAATGATACCTGACACTCTTCTGCATCTAAAGAAGAACTTCCCTCTAACCAGTATCTGAAGCACATTACAACAACCAGGGTATCACCAACCTGTTTCTTCTAGTCCTTCAAGCCACAGTGCAGGAAGAGTTCATCTCAACCACAGGCTGATTCACACTGCTACTGCCCATAATCTCTTGGATGCATTTTAACTTAACCATGGATCATCTCCTTCTCCTTTTCTTCCACCAGCTCCAGCCAAAAAGCGAGGGCATTATGAATGATACTTTGCACAAATATACCTATCATAGCATCTCAGATATTGTTCAATTTCAGGGATCCTTCAAAACAGCTACACTCTGATAGGTCTTTGACTTAGAAATTACCATAAACAGCAGATGTGTAGCGCGATGTCGAAACATTGACATATTAAGCTCAACTTCTTTCTTGATGAAACATCCTCTAGTTCATGATCAGAATCATGTATCTTCACAAGAGAGTTCATCTTCAGATAAACCAGAACTACACTGGATACCATAACCAGGAATCTTCTCCTAATTAGGTCACCACAAATAAGCTTAAGAGATAACATATCAAGATCTTCACTCCCGCATGAAAGATTTGACAGTGATACTCTTTTGCTTTGGCTCCACCCTTTTCTTTTACCCTCAAGAAACTTGAGAAAGAAGGAATCAATGTTTTGGACAGATTGGTCTTCAATACCTGATTTGAAATATATTCTTCTTCTGCTGAGGAGACCAACCTCTAAGGTTTTTCCAAAAAATACCTTCCTAAGATCTCACCACCAGAGACACAAGAACCAGCCAGGTTACATCAGCTACCATGCAGCGGAACACACAACAACTCCTCAACACCCTTCAGGCACTACTCAATAAACCTTGCTTACCATCACCAAAATCTAAGTGCCAACAAACAGGTTCAAACTCACAACAGCAGTTCTCCACCAAAGCTACATACCCTGTCATGAATAGTTCATCCTCCACTTCAAGGGACCATACAAACAACTCTTGAACTGACCAAGTCCATAACTCAGCAAAACTATCTTCCTTGCTCATGACCCAGAAAGTATCTTCCCTAGATCTCATCCAGAAACAGACAGGATGCCTGCTCTGATACCAATTGAAATTCTGGTACTAGATATGTGATGTCACAACATCAATATCTGCTATATGAACAAGGCAATAATAGTAACCAGATAATGCACACAAGGATTATTCACCCAGTTCGGTCTAACTACCTACATCTGGGGGCATACCAAGCCAGGAAGGAAGTCCACTATTAGTAGTATCAAATTACAGACTCAACAAACCAGTTGACAATCTACCTAAACTTAATCACTACCCAATGACCCTTCTATCTAAGAAACCACTTAGATATGAGTATCTATCTCACTCCCAATCATAGCCATGATGTCTAGCAGTCAACATCTCAGTCACTGCATCAACAACTTGATTTCCAACGGCTCTTCCATAATAGAAAAATACATGACATACTCATATGCCTATACTCAGCCAAGACTCTTGACAGAGAACACCATCTTGGAGTTGCTTCAAAGCTTCCTCCAAGAACAATACACAACTCATTACCTACAGGTTTCTGAGTAAGAACATAGTGACCATCTCACAACCCGAGTGGTTCACTTAGACAAAACCCTAATGATCTACATCTTGGACCCATACCTATCCTAGGTTACAAGCATTCTATTTATAACATAATCCCAACTGGATTTGGGCCTTCAAATCTCAACAAATCTTCTGCTGCAACTCTGCAAAAGATTCTGCTACTAAATTGATCTTCAATCAAATCTTCAATTAAATCTTCAATTAATATCATATCTTTCAGCCTTAAAGATAGTAACAAGATCTTCTTCATATTTTATTGTAACCGAATATATCTATTCCATGATATTCTCCTGCAATCTCTCAATCAGATCTTTTCCTTAACACACTTGCACACGCGCAACCCTAACACTTACCAAACTGATGTTCTGTCATCTGATGTTATGACATCGGGTTTGACATCAGCATAAAACTACAACCCTTAAAAACCAGAATGTTAACTAAACATAACAAATATTTTAGAAGCTCATGTTGAAACATCAACCATGACATCAACCTTGTTTTACGAAAATTTTAGCCAATCACAAGAACTTACAAACCCATGTACCATTTGAGTGCGGCACCGGTTAAACCATCTTGGAAGTAATGGATTAGTAGCTATTGATTTTCTGTCTAGGTAGACATTTTTTTAGCGTACATTACCAAATGACTTTGAGGGCAAGAGTTGCCTTTGTATTTTTCAAAGTTGGGCACCTTGATTTTGTGCGGTATCTATACATTAGGGACCAAATAGAGGTCGGCGGCGTCTTTGCCAAACAAGTGTTGTCCACGAATGGCATGCATTTCCTTCTACATTTCCAAGAACTGTTTTTGGAATTCATTCATACTTTTGTATACGTCTTCATTTCTGCCAGAAGCAGCCTGCAGAATCTGCTCTTCTGGGATAGTGTGTACCACCGGTTGTGGTATACACATTACTTCAGTAACTCTTGGTACTTCAGTGACCTAAAGTTTGTAACCTTCAGGAGTTTCTGTTGTAATCCTTGCATCTTCATTTACCTGAAGTTTGTAACCTTCAGGTCTGGTGGTTCTTGTTACGACTTCCAGGTCTTTAGTGACCGGTGGGATGTATCTTTCAGGTATAAAGTTGAGGGGCATGCCCCAGGGGAAACCCTTAGGCATGTTGTTCTGAGAATGACTACCAGGTGTCTCAAATACTGGTGTGGATGTAATCTCCGAGATCACAGTCCTTTGATGTTGTTGTTCCTGGGCTGCTGCCAGGGATTCCATGGTGTTGTGGAGTTTCTCCAAATTCTCCTTTAGAGCATTGATTTCTTCTCTCAGCTCTCTGTTCTCTTCCTTAAGATTGTCCACTTTCTTTTGTCGATTGGTCCGAGTGTTGTACGAGTGAGACAATTTGACTCTAGAGTATGACACATGTGTGAGACTCAAAGACAAAGATGTGTTATGTGAGAATGATGAATGATATGCAAAGAATGATATATATATATATATATATATATATATATATATATATATATATATATATATATATATATATATATTAGTTTTTGTTTTCAAAAGAACTTTTAACAATTATATTGCAAATATCATACAGCGGGGGAGACCCTTTTATTGAACTCGAAAGATTGCAGTATTTTACAGAGAAAAGTACAGTATTTTACAAAGTGTGAGAAGGAAAGTTTGGCCTATGGATCCTGAGTTCTCTTTGGGGAGAGATCAGATGCTGATTCCTGAATTTTTGTTTTCTTCGGTCGGGCCCCTTCAGCTGTTGTCGGGTCGACGATCCTTTTCCAAGTGAAAGGAGAGAACAAATTTCTTTGTTCCTCCTGACTTTCTATAGCATGCTGCTTTAGTATCTCAATCAGAGCATCCTTTTCCTTTAGCAGTTCTTGAATCTTGGTGCATTCCAAATTAAGAATCTGGTACTTGTTCTTCCAAGAGTTCTTCTAACGTTGGACCTTGTTGAGAGCGGTCTGGAGTTTTTCCGTATCAGACATGAAATAAAGGACAGTTTCCTTTAATGTAAAAACTTCTTGACAAGGGTAAGGCATCCTCAATTTGATGGCTCTAGTTTGCACCCAGTGGAGATAAGGCTCTGCAGAGATGCAATTTGGTCTCCCCAGGGACCTCTCCCTTTCCTGTGAATATATTGCCAGGCATGCGCTATTTCTTTCTTCAGCGCCCTGTCATTTTCTCCTTCCTTGAAGAAAAGACCTTCCAGATGAACATTATGTGGGATATTCTTCATCGGGTATCCAAGTTGACGGCGAGCTAAAATTGGATGATAGTTGATTCCTCCTTTGGTACCAATGAGGGGTACATTGGGGAAATTTCCACACTTGTCGATGATTCTTTTTCCTTCATAAATCTGGTAGTACCAATCTATGTCAGAATTGGTAAGGGACATAATCTTCTGCGACCATCGCATACTACTCTTGTGATCCCAAAAAGCAGCAGACTTGAGTAGTGAGAAATAAACCATTTGTAGAGTAATGGTACACAGCATGTGATCATCCCTCCACTGTATAAATTCTTTAAGTGTACAGAATGGTAAGCATTCGCGAGCAAGGTTGGGACTGGGTTCCCAATTAAGAATATCTTAAAAGCATTGGTGCCAACAAAGTTATCAATGTTAGGAAAGAGGAATAACCCATATATGAGCAGAACAAAGACATCCTCGAAAGCAGTTATATTTCCTATAATAGCGAAGTATAAAGCTTTCTCCATTAGGAATTTAGCAGGTAAACCCTGGATTCCTCCTTTAGTGGTCATGTGAGTCCTGATATCTGACTCTTCCAAAGAGAATGCTCTTGCAATGGCTTGATCTTTTCGAATTTCTTCCAGTCCAGAAAATGGATCTTGATCAATGATAGGTAAATCAATCAGGTGACAGTACTCTTCCAGTGTTGGTGTAAATTGATAATCTGGGAATGTGAAGCAGTGGTATACTGGGTCATAGAACTGAATCAGTGTAGACAGGACCCCTTTAACCATGTTGACCTTTAAAAGAGACAACAGTCCTCCGTGCTTAGCTCTGAAAGCCTCGTGATTAGTAATCATTCTTCCCAATTTCCTTAGATCTTCTAGCTTTGGAACCTTAAAGGTGTATTTATGCATTTTTCTTCTACCGAAATCCATAACACAACTTCTGATATTTGCAATTATTGTTTTAGTTCTTTTAGAAAATATTTTTTCTTGTTTAAAAAGAGTTTTTTAATGAATGCATGAATGCATGAATGCAGCAAACAAAAACATTTAAAAACATGGGTTTAAGGGTTCATCGTCACGAGCATGGAGCCATGGATCTACCCATCCCCAAAGGTGTGTACTAGAGGTCAATTTTTGTACCTGTAGAACGGGTTCTAACAAAGGTTCCCAAAATCATTGACCCCTCTTGAGGATATTAACAGCAAACCGACTGACTCATGAGAGCTGTAATATCCCAAGATAAATCTCTTTTGAGTGTAGTATCACGTATCAACTATTCTCGATAGTCACTGCACTACCTAATGGTCAAATGGTTAAAAGTGTACTAATCCTCAGTTTCAAGGGTAACCCAATGGGAGAAAATAATGTTTTCACGACTTGCTCGGTCAACATTGGTAATTCCACACGCGCACCTCCACTGATTCGGTGGACTCTCAAGTTAGTTTGGTTGGGATTCACTCCCTATAAGCCTCCCTGAATACGCCACCACTTATCTCAATGTTCTCTTGGACTCACCACAGGCGTATTAATCGCATTCTCTGGTAACAATAATTTAAACAAGTATATCAAGTAATATGATGGTAGATAATATGTAAAAAATGAGAAAGCAAGTAAGATAGCAGGAAAATAAATGCAAAGCAAGGTCTATACCTCTTAAAAAAATCTAATCCTAAAATCCCTAGCAGAGTCGCCATTTTTCTATAGCCGTCGGTTTTTTTTCGGTGACGCGACCACCTTACCGCATAATTGGTGCTACTTTCTGATTTCTGTATTTATCATATGAAGCTTGAAAGGAAGGGGAAGATATCTTAAACTAACCCTGCACGCAAATGTTTTCTTTAAAAAATGCTAAGAGATCAGGGATCAGGGTCTGGTTATACAAAGGGAAGCTACTAACACTCAGAGTATCTATAGTAATCTATAGGAACCTTCTTTTTCATGTAGTTCTACTAATTTGAAATGCTTTCTGGTGTTTATCTGTTGTAGATTGGGAAAGTTTCTCCTTTGGGAGGATTAAGAGAGTGTTTTTGTTGTTTTCGGGTTTTATGTTGTTTTGGGAAGGTATCTGGACCTAAAATTTTTTTGATTTGTGTGCTCGCTAAGATTTCGCAATCTTATGCCTACGTATTCCCATAAAGAGGTTTGGGAAATCAGAGCAATCATATTTCCTCCTATTTCTATGGGAGGAAAAATTTTTGGTGTCTTGTTCAAAGCCCAAGCCCAAGATTGAAGCTAAAGGTTGATTGAGAGAGAATTTGTCATCTTTAAAGGGAGATATCTCACCTATTCATCACAAATATTGAGAAATTGGTTATAAGGGAAATTACTTTAACTGGGATATGGGAATCCAGCAATGCCATAATTTCCTTTATAAGAGGGATGTCATGAAGGAAGAAGTTTTAACTCAGTGTAGAGCAATGCCACTTTTCCCTTATGAGTCTTTCATGCTAAGAGAGGGACATTGGCTTGGATGTATGGAATCCAGAGGCTTGCCACTTACAACAATTAGATGAAAGAGATGTTTTAGCCAGGATAAGGAAAAGACTCCAGCTTGGATTTTGAATCAACAAGTGTGCCACTTACATCAATTATCTGGACAAAAGGTTTTGATTGTTTGTTTGATATGTGATGTATAGAAGAGGTATCTTCCTGCAGAGAGGACTCATGGTCTCATCTGAGGGGATGTTGATTTTTGTGTGCCTTGATCAAAGCCCAAGGTTGAAGCTAAAGGAAACTGACTCCTCTGGGGAGGGTTTTATCTCTCTTGTACAAAGCCCAAGATTGAGGTTGTTTGGGGAAAATCATTATATAAAGCCTAAGAGGAGGCTGAGTTTTGCTGAGGATTGTTAAAATCCAGGAGAAGGTCTAAATTGTATTGGGGAATCCAAAAGGGATTTACTCTTGCTGGGAATTAGGGAGGAGTTGAAGTAGCGGATGACATGAGGCTCTGATTCTATTAGGGATTTGACCCTGGCTGAGATGTTTAAGGTGAAAGTTAAGCCTTGTTGGGGGTCTGAGGAGTTTAAGGTTGAGTTTAAAAACCTTGGAAGTTTTTAACTCTGCTGGAGATTGGTGTATTGGTAAAATGATCGGGAACTATCCTATACTTTTTAGGAAACCCGAGGGTCTCTGTGTGAGGTCCAAAAGGAGACTATGATAATGAGACTTTCTAAGTCTACTTGTAAGAAGCCCAAGAGGAGGCTGAGACTGTCCAAGTCTCATTAAGAAGAGATAAACTCTGGTTGGAAAGAGATCTTTGTATGATGCCCAAGAGGAGGTTGTTGGTTAAAGATCAACTTTTGAATTGTAGGATGTTCTAGGCTTTTTTACTCTCCTGGGGATTGAACTAGCAGAGATGACTAATATATATCCTATGCTTTTAGGAAGCCTTTGGGTCTTTGTACTAAGCCCAAGAGGAGGCTAGGGAACTTTTAAGAAGCCTGGTGGTCCTTGTACTAAGCCCAAGAGGAGGCTGGGTGTCATACCCCAAATTTTGACCACCAAGATTTCCCATCATTGTGCAAATCATCATCACAATATGGATGTACCTCCATGCCTCATCAATCTCCTCAAATATGGTTGAGCATTCACCACAATCAAGGATTAGGGTTTTAAGCCCTCTCAGAGCACTTAGACAAAGGATCAATCAAGAAATGATATGATCTTCAACTTGTCTAGCCTCTCAAACACACATAAAGGATCAAGAGGACTCCCACATCAAGAATCAAGCACAAAGTTGCAACATTCCAAGTGGATCAAGCCTCAAGATCGCCAGTGTCACCAAATTAGGGTTTTGGTCGACCAAGGCCTCCAGATGGAATTTTTCCTCTGGGCATGAGCCAATACTTCAAAGCACAACCCAAGATACTCCAAGGGACCTCATGGAGCCAATCATCAAGTCAATTTAGCCTCAGGGGATGCATTCATAAAAAAATCAGGAATTAAGGTTTTTTGACCTAATTCACCCCTGAGTTGACTTTTGGGACAAAGCTTGAGACAAGACCTCAAAACATGGTTTGAGGGTCTAAAATACACCACATTGATCCATTTATAACAATGGATTGATTCAAGAAGCTTGATTCACAAGTCTCAGTTTCATCTGGACCACAATTAGGGTTTTGAAGAAAAAGTCAATTGTACCTTTGACTTTTGACCAGGACATGCTCCCAAACCTTGGGAAATGATTCAATATACCCTATAACACCTATGGAATCCATCCATTAGGTTTTATTTAGGTCAAGGACTTGATTTCACAAAGGATCACGCAGTTTGGATTTCATCTTATAAATAGTCAACTGTGCACAAAATCAAGTTTGACTTTTTGGAATTTTTCACAAATATGGTTCCCCTAAGTCAAAAATAATGTTAATGTATGATATTGATCATCATCCATCAAGAAAAATCAAGAAAAGTGAGGTTTCTTGCAAAAGGGGCAACCTTGAGAAACCAAAATTTTTCTAAGTTAGGAATAAAAGTGGTTTTGGTACCAACTTCCAAGGATCATAACTTGAGATCCAAGCAACCATTTTGGGTGATCCAAAGCTGGATTTGTAGGTCTTGCTACACTCTACAAAAGCTTCAACTACCTTAGACTCCAATTCTTCATGGATTTTAAGTTATGAAGTGATCAAAATGACAAAAACATGAAAACACCACTTTTTCCAACACTTAGTGAAATTTTCAAAATGTCCGAATCTGCCTTACTTTTTCCAAAATGTAGGGGCATTTTTCACCTTGATCCAAGTTGAACCAAGTCCAAGGGTGAACATCAAAGTTGAAGTATGCCATGAGGGCTTTCCAACAAGTACCAGATCATCTCCAAATTCAATTTGAGTAGGGTGATACAACCCTTGGAATAAGGCTTCATAAACTGATTTTTACAAGGCAGATTTTGTGCATTTGCTCGATTTGGCCAAATCAGATAACTCCAAGCCTTGTCATCATTTTAGACACATCTGAGATAAAACAAAAGGAGAATGATCTGATCCCCAAGCCTCCAAAGTCCAAGAATCTTCCTTAGCCATAATAAACCAAAAAAGGCTAAAAAGGTGCCAAGACTCCAATTTTGTTTCAATGCATTTAATGGATACACCAAGGTGGCATGCACTGACGCATTCCTAACTGAATAAGTCAAGGATAATCACTGAATCATAGGACCATAGGTTTGTGCCCTAACCTCAAGTCAATGGCTAGAGGAGACTTGAGATTCCTTTCGCTCAACATTGGCCAAAGGCCTGCTGCAGCTGCCATTCACTGTTGCTTGCAAACCAAACTTGCTCTACTATAAATAGAGCTCATTTGTGCTCAGTTTGAGTACACCAAAGCACTACAACACTTGCTTTCCTCAAAATCCCTCTCTTTAGGCTAAAATGCCTTCTTTTGCAAGGTATCTATGAGTTTTTGAGTTAGAGAGCAATTCCACCATAGCTCATGATCCAAACACCTATAATATGTTGTATCTAAGTTGTCCAAACAATCACTTGTGACCTGAAACACCAAAATCACAAAGTCAACCTCCAAAACCTCAAAAATTGACTTTTCTGCATTTTCCAAGCCATGCCTTGATTCAGTCACTTCCAAAACCAAACAAAGCCACAAACACACTCCAAATATCATCCTCAAACTGTCCCAAATGGTTCCCCTCATCTGGAACACCATTTGAGAGAGTTGCCATATTGGTCACTTTTGCCCCTTTTGCAAGAAAGTACCATAACTTGTTCTTGAGGATTTCAGCTGGTTCTAACCATTCTAAAAGCTTCTAAGGGATCAATTGAGAGTGTCTAAAGCATCAAATTACTTCTGGCACAAGGAACTTGGCAGATATCACAAAAAGCTCCAAGAGGTAAGTGCATGACAAACTTGAACTCTTTGAATTATGCGTTGCTTTGAAGTCCACTGATCATAAACATCTCATACATGTTATATATGTTGTGTTTGAACCAATTTTCCATGTAACTCTTGCCCGTACCATGTGTTAGCATAGAAAATTCAAATTTTGGCCTATTTCAAAACGACTATCGGGTTTTTAAATAGGGACCTCGTCTGAAAAAACCACGACCACCATTGGATTCCTTGTGAAATTCTGGGTCAGATGCACCTAAATTTTGTCCCAATCCATGGAGAAATGAGAAAGTTAGAGGCTTCAAGTAAATTGCCCAAAAGCTTGTCTTGCCTTGCCTTGCCCAGGCCTAGAAACAAGGCACCCCTTATGTATTTATGGGGTGGTTTTGATACACTGATGTATCACCACCCCAGTGGTAGCGCACATGTGTGTTTGGCTTGATGGTCGTGGGTTCAAACCCCACCCATACCATTTTGCCATTATCTATATTTTTGCTATTTTTCATTATTTTCATGTTTTTATTAATTAATTGAAAATTTAATTTCTCTCTCAATTTTAATTATTTTCTATTGGTTCTTTTTTTGAAAATTCCCAAAAACATTAAAATATTTTATTCCATGAGAATTTCACTAAAATATTATTTATTTCATATATTTGATAATTTTGTAAAGAATTATATTTTTATTTGTTTTTAAACACTAAAAATATTTCTTTCTCTTGGTTTTTCCAAATTCAAATGATTTTTAAATCATACCATGAATGAAACATGATTTTCCAAATATAAATCCAAGATCACAACCTCTTTTTCACATGTTTGGTTATTTTAATTGAATTTTTATTCAATTAAAATACATTAAAAAACCAAAAATTAGGGTTTTGATCACTATCACCCTAACAAATCTTTTCAAACAACTTTTGAGCCTCTAATAGAGTGTAAGACACATTCCTTGTAAATAAAAACTTTTTTGGACCTCAGTCATTGTATAAGTCCCATTGTGTTTTTAAAATCTCGGCGCGATCGTCGCTTTTTCAAAACATATTCATATGGGCATACCCTTGTGTTGTAAGTCCCATTTCTTTTCTTTTTTAAACCTTTGGGCCTTTCCTTGAGTTGTAAGACCCATCCCTTTGTATAGAAAACCTCTTTGGGCCTCAGTCATTGTATAAGTCCCGGTACAGTTTACAAAACAACGGTACTGTCATACCCTAATTTTTGACCCTAAAATTTTGTTTTTTTGTTTCGCATTGTCTTTACAGCATGACATGCATTTCATCTCGCATATTGCCTAAAATATCAGTCGGAATAATTTCTTGAATTTACAGACAGACTGGTCAAATTGAATTTCAGCAATGCATAAAATCAGTGGACGGAAAATTTTAAAATCGAACTTGCAGACGTCAATTATATTATTCTACGGTTCGCGTAGTTTAACTTGGCGTGTTCATTTTAATTTTTCGACAATTTTTCGTCGTATTTTGATCAATTTGAGCATTTTTACGAGTCAAAATTTATTTTAAAATTTGACTAAATGCTGTATTTTCCCGAGTCGTATATTTCGTACCGATCTATTTTTGTGTACTCGATTTATTTTTTTTTATCGCTTGCGTGTCTGATTTTATTTATTTGGGGTCCGTTTATTTTACTTTCTTTTTTTAACTAATATTATTTAGAATAAATAATTATAGTAATTAGCATTTTATTTTTATTTTAAATATTTATTTTCATTTTTATTATTATTTCTAATTTAAATAATGTTTAGAATAAATAAATAGGTTTTAGTTTCTATTTTAAATTTATTAAATTATTTGAATATCATTTAGTTTTAATATTATTTAATTTTGATTTTATTTAATTTTAATATTATTATAATTGGGCCTCAAATTAGATATTAGGGACATTATTGGCAACTAAAAGATAACCCTAATTTATTTTATTATATATATATATATATATATATATATATATATATATATATATGTGTGTTGATGTTAAGAATGGGGACCGGTAGAGAAAAAAGATAGAACCGATACACGGCGGCTGTTCATTGGAGGAGACTGCATTTTTTCGACCCCGTTTGTATTATACCTATACATGTACTACTGCTTCGTTCAAGTGATGGGGTTAAGACAACCAATATATATACACACACTTGATTGTCATGTTATATATATTTTTTTCCGCCATCGTACTAATTTGCAGACCTATCAAATGGTTCTTTAATTTAAAATATGATGCATAGAATTATACTTATGTTGTTTTAACATATAATTAATACATGTTAACACATACTATTTTAATATATATAATATAATCTAAACGTTCTGTTTTAATATATATAATATAATCTAACGTTTTGTTCTAATATATATATATATCATTTTATATTGTTCGGATCGAATCGTGTCGATGCGCTGTTTACATACAGACATGTATAATGCGAGACATTTTTGTTGATATGGATCCGGTTGCGATGATCACATTTTTGCGTTAGCAACATTGTTGATATTTTTTAGCACGTTAAATTTATTTTTTTCTATGCATTTTTTATTTTATAATTTTTAGATCTGCACATTCTTAATCCCTATTGCGATGATCACGTTAAGTGTAGCAAGTTAATTCTACTTTCATCGATTTTTATGCGGAACTATATTTTGTTTATCGTTGCATTTCGATTTCGGAGTTAAAATCTAAAAATAACTTTCGAGAACCGTTTGAGTGCATATAGTCATTTGCTTGACTTCTCATAGAGTGATTCCTACATGAATCCACTCTTAGTTAGCTTCAAAGCTAAACTCAGTTGCCATTCGATTGGTTTCGGACCCACATTTACTTGTTTGGTTGTGTAGTATTTCAGTCATTTACTTACTCCCCATTGATAAAATGTATCCCTCACCCTCATGTGTAATTGTTATTTGTTTTTACCGCTTCTATTTCTTTAGATAGATAATTAATAAAAATAAAATAAAATAAAATCAATCTTTCAAAAAAAAATCAAAGAATTTGGTCAACACCAAGTTCCATTTTCAAAAATATTGGTCAACACCAATTGAACAACCAAACCCAAAGCATTCTTGATCCATATATCAAGCCATACCCCAACTTGTAAGTTGACTGCTTTATAGCATCGCCATCGACCTAATGCACATACTTGCACCTTTTCTTTGAATACGGTTTCGTTTACTAGGAGCGCCCTTAGGGACTAGGTTTCGACTTAACTTTTTTCTCAAAAACCTCGATCCAACGTCGAGCCATCTTCCACCCATGTAAGTCGATTGCTTTCGAGCATCGCCATCAACCTTTGGTCACTAGACACAAGACTAGCACCACTTTGCTAGCACTCTCGTTAAATCTTACAATTAATCGCGTAATATCCAAGGGAAAATCCCATGCATGATAATCAATTATCGTGCATGGTGCATAACCATTTGCATTTCATACCTACATAGGTTCACACCCTTTAGGATAAGTTCATAGACAACTTTAGGATAAACTTCCTAAGTTAGTCCCCCTTAAAATCAATCAAACATCTTTAACTCACCAAATTCTCCACACAAGAGAATTAGATGTTAATCATCTCAAAGAAGGGACATACAATCCCATGCCCCACAAAATACAAACATTTTCAAAACTGTGGTGGTTTTCTTAAGATGATGACTCATCTTCTCTCCTAAACCTTTTAAACATTTTAGTATCCTTAATAAGGAACTACAAGTGCTCTGATTCCCTCCTGACAGGATATGTAGGCACAAGATGCGATATCTTGTCGAGCACACTTAGGATTAAAAATAATAAATCACCTACCTTTAAACCCTTAGCAAAACAAATAACAGATAACATAAAATAAATCAGGAGGTTCCTGTAGAGTACTACAGATATCTAGGATGCTAACACCTTCCCTAGGTATAACCAACCACCGAACTTAGAATCTTAGTGCATTTGCATTACATTGTGGGAATTCGGTTTTTCTCCCTTCCCTTGGATAAAATCAAAGACCGGTGGTGACATTAAAAATGCGATCCTAGTTAACAAATAACTATGGTATCCAATTTTCACCGCGACAGGTACGATTACTGTTTTTCATCTGGGCCTCTCCTTGAGTATAAGCCCTAACAATCTTTTCAAAAACAACTTCCCTTTTGATTTAGGTTCAAGTATACAGTTCTTATCAAAACTTTCTTTAATTTCTTGAACAACTAACAATACAGCTATGGAAGCTTGCTCACCTGTAAGTTTTTATCAGCTTTCTTTTACCTGATTTTATATATATTACTGTATTATGGGAAGCTTGCTCACCTGTAAGTCCTTCTTTCGTTCTTTTAAATACATGTCAAATATATATAACTGTATTGTGGGAAGCTTGCTCACCTGTAAGTCCTTTCATATCCTTTTAAATACTTGTCATATATCAACTGTATATATACTAGTATATCTGCTTAGAGTTTCCCCCGACAACTAGGTCTAGAACTAGGTAAAGCCAGTTGGTCACTCTTTAATACAGTAAAAAATAGATCCCCATAGGATTTCTAGATACAGTCTTGCCTTCTATTGGGCTTAAACAATATGGAACAAAGGGAAAGGAATTATTCTCGGTGAAACTTTTCTCAGACTGTCACAATTAGAAATTGTCAAAGAAATTCAGTTCCCCGGAGAGGATTAATTCTCGGTGAAACCTCTCTTGAATTTCTTCAAACCCTAGAACTGTTCACTAAAGGATTAATTCTCGGTGAAACCTTTCTTGAACTTTTCTTAGGTTTGGGACCCACAGGCTTCCTAAAAGCATCCCCACCTCCTCTTGGGCTTTGTACAAGGACCCTCCGGCTTCCTATAAGTCCTTATGCCTTATCTTGGGCTTAATACAAGGACCCAAAGACCTCTTAAAGGTATAGGATAGAACTTAGTCATCCTTTGCTAGAGCTGTCTTTCCAGTGTCAAAATCTCAGACCAATTTAGGGTTTATTATCATCCTTTAAAGCATCTGCCTCCTCTTGGGCATCGTACAAAGATAAACTCTTCCACACCAGTAGACTTGAACAGTATAATCTCCTCTTGAGTCTCAAAAATATTCTCAAGTTCCCTACAAACACAAGAGAAACCCTGGTCATTTTTTATCAATCTCCAGTAGAGTTAAAACCTCTATAGGTTCAAAACTCAAACTTTCTTCCAAAGTTTCCCCAGTCAAGGTCAGTTTATCATCCGAATAACACTATCCCAAATCAGAACCTCAAGGCATATGATATCTCAACTCTTCGGTAACCCTCATCAAGAGTTGATTCCCATTGGACCTGCTTCGGGATGTCAATAATCCCCAGCAGAGATTAGCCTCCTCATAGGCTTTGTATAATGATCATTCCTTTCCTCAGCACAGTTAGCCTCTTCTTGGGCTTTGTACAATGATTCTCCCCAGCGGAGCTAACCTTTTCAGACTCTCTTGTTGAGTCAATCACCTTTCAGACTCTCTTGTTGAGTCAATCACCTTTCAATACTCTCTTGTTGAGTCAACCCGTTTTAGCCTCAATCTTGGGCTTTATACAAGACAGATAAAAACACTCTCTTATTGAGTCAATCTTTTTCAGCCTACTCTTAGGTTTGGTATAATGATTTCCCCTAGCAGAAGTTAGCCTCCTCGCAGGCTGTGTATAATGATTTCTCCAGCTTGTTCAGCCTCAATCTTGGGCTTTGTACAAGACACCATATAAATTTTCTAAGCAAAGTCAATCCTCTTTTCAGCCTCAGTTTTGGGATTTGTACAAGATAGATAATACTCTCCAGTAGAGTCAAACCCCTTTTCAACCTCAATCTTGGGCTTTGTACAAGACACATACAAACCCTCCCAGGCGGAGTCAAAACCCCTTTTAGCCTCAATCTCGGGCTTTGTACAAGACAAACAGAATATCTTCCCCGGAAAAGTCAAACATTTAGCCTCCTCTTAGGTTTTGTATAATGATATCCCCAAAGAGTCAGTCTCTTTTTAGCCTCAATCTTAGGCTTTGTACAAGACAGATAAACACTCTCTTGTTGAGTCAGTCTTTTCTAGCCTCCTCTTAGGCTTTGTATAAGGATCTCCCCAGTGGAGTCAATCAACCTCTTAGCTTCTACCTTGGGCTTTGATCAAGGCACACAAAAATCAACATCCCCTCAGAGGAAATAAAAATCTCTCTGTAAGAAGTCATTTCTCTGTATATCACATATCAAAGCAGACATTCAAATCAAACCCTAATCCCAGATAACTGCTATAAGTGGCACACTTGTTGATTCAAATATCCAAGCTGTCGTCCATCTCTTATCCTGATAACTTCTTTTCTTTCATCTAATTGCTGTAAGCGGCAAACCTTTGGATTATTTACATCCACGCCGATGTCCCTCTCTTAGCATGAGAAATTCCTAAGGAAAAATGGCCTAGCTCAACACTGAGTTAAAGTTTCCTCCTTCAAGACAAATCCCCTATAAAGGAAATTATAGCATTGATGGATTCTCATATCTCAGTTAAAGTAATCCTCCTTTATAATCAGTCACCCAACAGTTGTGATAAACAGACCGGATGTCTCCCTTTAGAGATGACAAATTCCCTCTCAGTCAAACCCTTTAGCTTCAATCTTGGGCTTTAAACAAGACACAAATAAACCTTTTAGCTTCAATCTTGGGCTTTAAACAAGACAGCAAATCATCTTTTTCCTCCCTTAGAATAGGAGGAACTACGATTGCTCTGATTTCCCTGTTTCTTTAAACGGGAATACGTAGGCATAAGTGTAGCGAGCAATTTTTTTCAGTGACGCGACCACCTTATCGCTGAAGTTTGGGTTTTCCTCCTCGAAAAGAAAGGGTGCTACTTTCTGATTTCTTATTTATCCCGTGAAGCTGGAAGGGAAAGGGAAGCTATCTAAAACTAACCTTGCACGCGAATGTTTAACTAAACAAACGCTTAAAAGAGATTGGGGGGTCCGGGGTCAGGTTATACAATGGGTAGTTGTCAATTACCCATCCTATATGTGGTTAACCACAGGATGTTAGCTTTTAGGTTTCACTTTGTAATTGATAGTGTTTATCTGCTGATGGGTTGGGAAAGTTTCTTGGGAAGAGTGAGTGAGTTTTTGTTTTCAGTGAAAAATGATGATGATGATGATGATGGCTTAAGGTATTAAACCTAAAGTTTTGATCGATATGAAGGTACTGGACCTAGGGCTTTTGATTAGTATGAAGGTACAGGACCTAGAGTTTTTTATTGGTATGCTCGCTAAGATTTCGCAATCTTATGCCTACGTATTCCCGTTTAAAGGAAACAGGGAAATCAGAGCAATCGTAGTTCCTCCTATTCTAAGAGAGGAAAATATGTTTTGGTGTCTTGTTAAAAGCCCAAGATTGAATTTAAAAGGATATTTGTTTCTTGTTCAATGCCCAAGATTGAAGATAAAAGGATATTAAGTGGGAATTTGTCATCTCTAAAGAGAGACTGTTGACTTTTGTGTGCCTTGATCAAAGCACAAGGTTGATGCTAAAAGGTTAATTGATTTGGCTAGGGGATTTCTTTATACAAAGCCTAAGAGGAGGCTGGATAAGACTGACTCAACAAGAGAGTGTTTTATCTGTCTTGTACAAAGCCCAAGATTCAGGTTAAAAAAGAGACTGACTCTTTGGGGATATCATTATACAAAGCCTAAGAGGAGGCTAAAAAAGGATTTTGACTCCGTCAGGGAGGTTTATATGTGTCTTGTACAAAGCCCAAGATTGAAGCTAAAATGAGTTTGACTCTTGCTGGAGAGTATTATCTGTCTTGTACAAAGCCCAAGATTGAGGCTAAAACGGGAAATTTAATTGACTCTGGTGAGGATGCTTTTCATGTGTCTTGTACAAAGCCTAAGTTTGATGCTGCAATGAGTTTGATTCTGCTTGGGAAAATTATTCCTCAAAGCCTAAATGAAGGCTGGGAGGAAATGACTCGTCTAGGGGAAGATATTTGTCCCCAGCTCAAGCGAGGGAAATTTATGTCTTGTACAAAGCCCAAGATTGAGGCTAAAGGGTTCTGACTCAACAAGAGAGTCTGAAAAGGTGATTGACTCAACAAGAGAGTCTGAAAGTTGATTGACTTAACAAGAGAGTCTTTTATACTCCACAAGAGAGTGATTTGTTGTCTCGTACGAAGCCCGAGATAGAGGCTAAAAAGGATATTGACTCAACAAGAGAGTCTTTTATACTTAACAAGAGAGTTTGGAAAGGTGGTTGACTCAACAAGAGAGTCTGAAAAGGTTAGCTGTGCTGGGGAGAATCATTTGTACAACGCCCAAGAGGAGGCTCACTTCACTGAGGAAGGATCATTACACAAAGCCTAAGAGGAGGCTAGCTTTCTGCTGGGGATTATTGAGATCCCTAGGCAGGTCCAAGTGGGGAATTAACTTTTGCTGAGGATTACAGAAGAGTTGAGATGTCAGATACCTTGAGGTTCTGATTTGAGATAGTGTTGACCCTGGTCGGGGAACTCTCACGAGAGAGGCTGGGTTTCTGCTGGAGATCGATCCAGAGTGCCCGGGGTTTTTTCCTATAGTTGTAAGGAACTTGAGAATGTCTTTGAGATTTAAGGGGATTAGATTGTCCAAGTCTACCGGTGTGGAAGAGTTTTATCTTTTGTATGATGCCTCCAAGAGGAGGCAAAGGCATTAAGGGATGAGAAACAACCCTAAAGTGGCCTGAGGTCTGACACTAAAAAGACTGCTCTAGCAAAGGATGACTACGTTCTGTCTTATACCTTTAAGAGGTCATCAGGGTCCTAGTATTAAGCCCAAGATAAGGCGTGAGAACTTCTAAGAAGCTGAAGGGTCCTTGTACAATGCCCAAGAGGAGGCTGAGATGCTTTTAGGAAGCATGTGGGTCCCTAAACCAAGAGAAGTTCAAGAAATGCAATTCACAGATAAGAGATCATTCCAGGAAAGTTCGAGGATTTGGAAGAAACTCAGGAGACGCTATTCACAGAGAATAGAGCAACTCCGGGGAGTAGAATTTCTTTGACAATTTCTAAGGGTGACAATCTAAGAAAAGGTTCACCGAGAGTACTGCCTTTCTCTTTGTTCCATATTGTTTAACCCCAAGAGAAGGGAAGACTGTATCTGGAAATCCTATGGGGATCTCGTTTAGTTTGTATTTAAGAGTGACCAACATGGCTTTACCTAGTTCTAGACCTAGTTGTCGGGGAAAACTCAAAATAACTATACTAGTATATATACAGTTGATATATGACAAGTATTTTAAAAGGTATGAAAGAAGACTAACCATGCGCAGCTTCCCACAATACAGTTATATATATATCTGATGTGTATTTAAAAGAATGAAAGAAGACTAACCATGCGCAGCTTCCCACAATACAGTTATATATATATATATATATATATATATATATATATATATATATATATATATATATTTGAACGAGTAAATGAAAGCTGTTAAAACTTACAGGTGGGCGAGCTTCCGTGCTGTATTGTTAGTTGTTCAGAGAAATTAAAGAAAGTTTAGATAACAATTGTATATTTGAACCTAAATTAAAATGGGAGTTGTTTGTGAAAAACTAGTTGGGGATTATACTCAAGGAGAGACCCAAGGTTTAAACAGTGATTGTACTGTCGTTTTGAATATGGTATCGGGACTTATACAATGACTAAGGCCCAAAAAGTTTTGGTCGAAAGGGGATTGGGTCTTACACTCTATTAGAGGCCCAAAAGTATTTTTAAGAAAAGAAATGGGACTTATAGCTCGAAGAGAGACCCAGATGATTCTGTTAAAAAGCCGACGATCGTGCCGAACTTTTGAAAATATACAGAGGGACTTATACAATATGTGAGGCCCAAAATTGTTTATTTATAAAGGGATGGGACTTACACTCTCTCAAGAGGCCCAAAAGTGTTTGAAAAAGATTTGTTGGGGTGAAAATCAAAGAAACTCTAATTTCATCGTTTTTTAAAAGTAATCCTTTTAATAAAATGAATAAAATGACAAAAATGCCAAATAATTCTAAATAGACTACTTGTGATTTTTGGTTAAGGTTTGAGAAATGAAGTTTTAATCACAAGATGATTTAGAACTCATTTGGTTTTGATTTTCAAGATGAATATTCATTTTTAAAAGGTTTAAAAACAATAAAAAATGAATTTATTTACAAAAATATCAACTATATTAAATAAATAATATAAATCTGATTTTTTTGTAGAATAAAATATTTTAACATTTTTGTGATCTTTTCCAAAAAAACCAATAAAAAATAATTAAAATTAAGGGAGTTATTAATTTTCTAAATCATTTTAAAATAACATGAAAAATAATAAAAAGTGGAAAAAGTGATAAAAAGAGGATCTGGGGCGAGGGGGATTCGAACCCCAGACCTCTAGGGTGCAGCGCGCGCCTTCTACCACTAGGGTGGTGATACATCCGTGTATCAAAACCACCCCATGAATATATGAGGAATGCCTTGTTTTTGGCCTGGCCAAAGCAAGGCAAGGCAAGGTTTTGGCCAAAAACGTGAAGCTTGTAACTTTCTCATTTCTCCATGGATTGGGACAAAATTTAGGTCTATCCTGCCTAGAATTTCACAAGGAATCCAATGGTGGTGGTGGGTTTTTCAGATGAGGCTCCTATTTCAAAACCCGATAGTGTTCTTGAAATAGGCATATAATTGCATTTTCTATGCTACCTCTTGTTACAGGCATGAATTACATGATGAATTGGTTCAAACACAACATATATAACATGTATGAGATGTGCATGATCAGTGGACTTCAAAGCAATGCATATTTCAAAGAGTTTAAGTTGTGATGCTTACCTCTTTAGGAGCTTTTTGGGCTATCTGCCAAGTTTCTTGTGCCAGAAGTAATTAGATGCTTTAGACACTCTCAACTGATCCCTTAGAAGCTTTTAGAATGGTTGGAACCAGATAGAATCCTCGGGAACAAGTTTGAGCTCTTTCTTGCAAAAAGGGCAAAAGTGACCAATATGGCAACTCTCTCAAATGGTGTTCCAGGTGTGGGGAACCATTTGGGACAGTTCAAGGATGATATTTGGAGTGTGTTTGAGGTCTTATCTGGTTTTGAAAGTGACTGAATCAAGACATGGCTTGAAAAATGCAAAAGAGTCCAATTTTAAGGTTTTGAGAGGGGACTTTCTGATTTTGGTGTTACAGGTCACTTATGAGAGTTTGGACAGCTTAGATATGACATATTGGATATGCTTGGATCATGAGCTATGATGGAAATGCTCTTTAACTCAAAAACTCAGAGTTACCTTGCAAAAGAAGGCATTTTTGCCTAGAGAAAGAGATTTTGAGGAAAGCAAGTATTGTAGTGCTTTGGTGTGCTTAAACTGAGCACAAATGAGCTCTATTTATAGTAGAGAAAGTTTGTTTTGCAAGCAGTAGTGAATGGTGGGTGCAGCAGGCCTTTGGCCAATTGGATCATTTTGGAATCTCAAGCCTCCTCTAGCCATTTACTAGAGGTTAGAGCACAGGCCTATGGTTCTGTGGTTCAGAGCTTATCCTTGACTCATTCAGTTGGAATAGGCTTAGTTCATGCCACCTTGCTGCATCCATTGAATGCTTGGAAACAAAATTGGAGTCTTGGCCTCTTTTAGGCTTTTTAGGGTTTGGCATGCTACTTGGGGAATCTTGGACTTGTGAGGCTTGGAAATCAGTGCTTGTCCCTTGGTTGTTCCCCCTTGAGGTATGAAGATGGATAAGCATGCTTGAAATTGCACAATTTGAGCAAATCGAGCCTTTATGCACAAATCTGCCTTGCCAAGACAATTTGCAGCTGTCATAACTCCTAGCTCAGGTGGAGTTTGATGGAGTTCTTGGACATTTTGGAAAGACCTTATGTGACACAACACATGTAAGATCATAGTTTATCTTGAAAATTTTTGGTTCCAAGTGAAAAATGCCCCTACATTTGAAAAAAAGCAAGACAGATTCTGACTTAGTGAAAATTTCATTAAGTGTTGGAAAAAGTGACATTTCATGTTTTCAGCCATTTTGATCGCTCCATAAATAAAAATCCATGAGGAATTGGAATGAGCTGTAGTTGACACTTTTAAAGTATGCCATGAGATCTACAAACCCATCTTTGGACCATTCAAAATGGTTGCTTGGATCTCAAGTTATGATCCTCGGAAGTTGGTACCCTAGCCACTTTGTTCCATAACTTAGAAAAATTCTAAGTTTTTATGGTTTACCCCTTTTACAAGTTATCCCACTTTCTTTGATTTTTCTTGATGAATGATGATTCAAATCACACATTAACATTGATTTAGGGTTAAAGAACCATAATTATGAAAAATCTCAAAAAGTCAAACTTTGACTTTTGTGCACAGTTGACTTTTTATCAGATGAATTCCAAACTGTGCGATCCTTTGTGAAATCAATTCCTTGATCTAAATCAAACTTGATGGATATGTTCCATAGGTGTTATAGGGTGGATTGAATCATGTCCCAAGGTTTGGGAGCATGTCTGAGTCAAAAGTCAAAGGTACAATTGACTTTTTCCTCAAATCCCTAATTGTTGTCCTGAAGAAATTGAAACTTATTGATCAAGCTTTTTGAATCAATCCATTGTTGCAAATGGATCAATATGGTTCACTAGAGACCCTCAAATCATGTCTTGAGGTCTTGGCTCATGTTTTGTCCTAAAAGTCAACTTAGGGGTGAATTAGGTCAAGAAACCCTAATTCCTGATTTTTGGTTAATACATCCCCTGGGTCAAATTGACATGATGAATGGGTTTAAAAGGTCCCTTAGTGTATCTTGGGTTATGATTTTGAAGCATTGGCTCATGCCCAGATGAAAATTTCCATCTGGAGGCCCTAGTCAACCAAAACCCTAATTTGGTGACACTGGCGATCCTGAGGCTTGATCCACCTGGAATGCTGCAATCTTTTGCCTGATTCTTGATGTGGGAGTCCTCTTGATCATTTATGTGTGTTTGAGAGGTTAAACAAGTTGAATATCATGTCATTCCTTGATTGATCCTTTGTCTAAGAGCTCTGAGAGGGTTTGAAACCCTAATCTTTGATAATAGTGAATGCTCAAACATCTATGAGGAGATTGATGAGGCATAAAGGTTCATCCATATTGTGATGATGATTTGCACAATGATGGGAAATCTCAGTGGTCAAAATTTGGGGTATGACAATAAGATTGTGAAATCTTAGCAAGCATATCAAACAAAAACTCTAGGTCCATCACCTTCATACTAATCAAATCTCTAGGTCCAATACCTTACAAAAAACATCGGAAAACCCTAACATCAACAAAAACTCACTCTCTCTCTCATATTTCCCAAGAAACTTTCCCAACCCATCAGCCGATAAGCACCATCAAGTACAAAGCAGAACCTAAACCTATCAACCCGTGGATAACCACATATAGGATGGGTAATTGACAACTCCCCATTGTATAACCTGACCTCGAACCCTCGAATCTCTTTAAGCGTTTGTTCAGTTAAACATTCACGTGCAAGTTTAGTTTGAGATAACTTCCATTTCCCTTCCAGCTTCACAGGATAAATAAGAAATAAAAAAGTAGCACCCCACCCCCCTCCTCATTGAGGTAAGGAGAAACCGACAATCTTGCGATAAGGTGGTTGCGTCACCGACAAAAATCGCACGCTACACTGGGGATGCTTCTAGGAAGTCTGTGGGTCCAAGCCTAAGAAAAGTTCAAGAAAGGTTTCACCGAAAATAATCCTTTCTTTGTTGAACAGTTCTAAAGTTTGAAGAAATTCAAAAGAGGTTTCACCGGGAATTAATCCTCTCTAGGGAAATGAATTTCTTGTATATATTTCTAAGTTTTGACAGTCTTGAGAAAAGTTTCACCGAGAATAATGCCTTTCTCTGTTCCATATTGAATAAGCCCAAGAGGAGGCAGACTATATCGAGGGAAGTTTCCTATGAGGGAACTAGTTTTGACTATGTTAGAAGTAACCTTTGGTTTGACGTAAGTGTAGACCTAACTGCTGGGGAAAACTCTAGCCAGATATACACAGGTATATACAGACAAGTGTATTAACAGTTATATAAACAAGTATGCATTGAAAAGATGTTTGGGTCTTACAATCTGAAAAGAGGCCCAAGTGTATTATGATTGATTACAACAATATGGTTAGGGTTTTAAGAAATTGAAGAAAGTTTTAAGAAAACTTCAAATTTGAATTTGAATTAAAAGAAAGTTGTTTTTTTTTTAAAAGAGAATGTTTGGGGCTTATAACTCAAAGAGAGGCCCAAGGGGTCTAAGAGCATTTTCATCGGGAATAATGCACCTCTTAGTACCCGTTTAAAACAGACAGATGATTTTGAAAATAGAGGTATGGGGCTTACAACTCAAGGAGAGGCCCATGAAAGTTGTTCATTTTTTAAAACAAAGTTTTTGTACAAAAGATTGGGGGAGAGATCCATATGACTTATTTTGAAAACAGTGATCGCACTGCGATACCGAAAGACGTTGTGGGACTTATAATATAGCAGAGGCCCAAAAATTTGTTTATGTACAAAGAGGGTTGGGTCGTACACTCAACTTGAGGCCCAAGGGTGTTTGTAAAGAAGAAAAATGGGGCTTACACGCAAGGAGAGGCCCTTAATTTTAAATTGAAAGGCGGCGATCGCGCCGAGGTTTTGAAAACCACAGTGGGACTTGTACAGTGACTGAGGCCCAAAATATTTATGTACAAAAAGGAATGAGTCTTACACTCTATTAGAAGTCCAAAAGTCTTTCAAATGAAGTTTGAAAATTTAAAATCAAAGGGAAAACCCTAATTTTGATTTAAAATACAAATTTTCAAAGAAAATTAAATAAAAAAATGATATAAAATATCAAATATATTTAAAAACAAGTTGTGAACTTTGAAAATTTATTTTTTATTCACATGAAAGCTTGAAATTCATTTGAATTTGAAAAATCAGGAGGAAATTTTCATTAAAAATGTTTAAAAACAATTAAAATGAAATTCTTTACAAAAGCTCAAAATATATTAAATGAATAATATTATTTTTATTTTTTTGTAGAATAAAATGTTTAAACATTTTTGTGAATTTTGAAAAAAAAAAGAATCAATAAAAAATGATTAAAAATCAGAGAGAAATTAATTTTTGAAATCAATTAAGAAAATAACAAAAATTCAAATATTTGAAAAGTCAAAAAATGGTGCCAAGGCAATCTTCTTATTCCTCACGCGAACCACCTTTGCCAGATTTGCAAAACCCCTCATATCTCCCCTAATACGTAATGGTTTAGACTTTTGCAAACATGAAAGTTGCTCGTTTTTGAACAAGGATTCCAATGGTACCAATTAATTGCATTTATTTTAAGTGTGGAGTGAGAAATCAAGTGAAGAACATATGAACCGTAATTTTTGCAAGAACATCATGAAACTCCATACAAGATAAATACAAAGCAATTAATCGAGGGGAAACACTCTATATAAGTGCAGAAACATGTTGGTAACTTGAAAACACATTTATGATGCATGGATCATAGAGTTCAGTTTTGAGGAAGCTTGCCTTGCAAGAGGAAATCGAATCCTCAGTTGGAGATGTTACAGAAGTGTTTTGATGATCTGGACAGCTTCCTTGGACTTCAAGGATGATGTTCCAATGATTAGAATGGATTAAAAACCACTGGATCACTTGGCTCGACCCTATCTGCAGCCTTGAAGAAAGTTTGAGCAAATGGATAGTGACTTGATGATTCTGGTGTTCCATATGTGTTTTGAGGTTATGGATCACTCATATATGAAGTATATGAGGTGTTAGGATGGTTGGTTTGAGCTGAATTGCTCTCTATCTCAAAACACGATTCTCACTTCTCTGAAAATGAAACTTTGATTCATAAGAGGGAGATGATGGAAAACATGTGTTGTGATGTTTTGGTGTGCTTAAATCAGTCACAGAGGAAGTTTGTTTTTGAAGGAATAATGAATGGAGGCTGATCACTATGAGTAGCTATGTAGCCATTGACTAGGATAATTCAAAAGTCCAAGTCTCCTCTAGCTTGACTCAATTCAATTTCTGCTGGTTTGAACACTTAGAGCTTGGACTGATTCTTGACTGGTTTGGATTGACATGGCTTGGTTCATGACACCTCAATGCATTGCATTAATGTAACCTTGCCAAAATTGAATTTCAAAGTTTATGTCATGATGGATTAGTACATGCTTAAGTGGAATTCTTGACTTCTTGATCAAGTAACAAGTGAGTCATCAGAAGTTTTGTGTTTTTAGAAGATGACAAAGTTGGCAAAGTGACAAAACTTGAAGGAAGAAATCGTGTGGCATAAGACAAGTATCCATGCTGTTGTGTAGGCAGGGTGAAAAATTCCATTTTGGGAGGCTCATAACTTCTTAGTCAAGTTGAATCATGGGAGGCGCTTGTACTTTTTAGAAAGCCCATATATCATACTTTAACTTTGATGTTTAACTTTGGTCTTGAATCATCTTGGATTATGGTGAAAATGCCTCTAAAGTTGGACAAATCATGAGACAGATTCTGTCTCAAATTTTTCTAAGTGTTTGAAAAATGCCCATTTTTCATTTTTTGTGATTTTGATCAATCTATAACTCAAAATCCATGAGAATTTGGAATATGTTGTAGTTGACAATCTTGTAGTATGTAATGAGAGCTTTCATTTGAGATTTGGATGAAAGAAAAAGGTTACTTGGATCACAAGTTATGGCCTTGCAAAGTTGGGTAAAAATCACTTTTTTCCATAACTTAGTGGAATTTTAAGTTTCTTAAGGTTGCCTCTTTTGCAAGTGACCTCATTTTTCTTGATTTTTCTTGATGGATGATGATCCAAACCATAAGTTAACATTGTTTTTTACTTGAATTAGGTCAAGAAACCCTAATTCCTAATTTTTTATGAATGCATCCCCTGAGGCTACTTTGAACTTATGATTAGATCCATGAGGTCCCTTTGAGCTTCTTGGATCATGTTTTGAAGTATTGGCTCATGCCCAGATGAAAAATTCTCTCTGGAGGCCTCTGTCGACCAAAACCCTAATTTGGTGACACTGATGATTTTAAGGCTTGATCCACTTGAAATATTGCACTCTTGTGCTTGATTCTTGATGTGGGAGACCTCTTGATCCTTTATAGATGTTTGAGAGACTTGAAAAGTTGAAGACCGTGTCAATTCTTGAGTGATCCTTTGTCTGAGTGCTCTGAGAGGGTCCAAAACCCTAATTCTTGGCTGAGGTGAATGTTCAACAATCTTTGAGAGGATTGATAAGGCATGAAGGTACATCCATATTGTGGTGATGATTTGCACAATGATGGGAAATCTTGTGGTCAAAATTTAGGGTATGACACAATGGAATTAATGAAAAGAAAAATAATTATAATAATTTTTTATGAGAAGTTTCGGCAAAGAAGGAAACTTGCGTATTCTAGTCAAATTTATCTTTTTGTACAGGGAAAGTATGTTGGGTAGATTTAGGAAAAAACTATATTCTAAGTCTTGAAAGATGATTCGACAGGCAATTATTGATGATTCTTCAATGTAAAATTTGAATTCAATTAAAGGAGGGAATTTTGTTCTTATCCAAACATGGAGAGAGACGCGTGGAGCATTTTTAAGGAGAGGAGAAATATCGAGCGCCACTTGTATTAATCTTAGAGAGAGGCCGTTAAAAGTGGTTATTTCGGTTTATTATAAATAGGTAGTCTTAGTGATAGGATTGTGTGTGCTCTAAGTTGTACAAAATCTCGAAGTTACTCAAAGTATCTGTGTGCAGAGAAAAGAGTGTGTTGAGAAAATGTATGTTTGATGTAAACACTATACTTTTACATTTCAATTCATGTTTATTTTTCTTCATTGCCCAAGTTATTTTTAAGCACATTTACTTGCTTTTCGATTAAGTTATGCAATTTACTTTCTTTAACATTCTCAAAAGTTGTTTACTTTTAAATCTTAAATACTATCGAAGTATTCGTCATTTTTTCAAACCTTATTTAAATTGTTAGCACATGTCCTAGGATTTAGTAAGGTCGATCCTGCAAGTGACCCAATCTCTTATTGATTTGGAAGACCAACAGTTGTTTACTAATTTTCACAGTAAACAAATTGGCACGCCCAATGGGACAGTGTTAACTAAGTTTCTTTACAAAAATTACGTTTCGATCATTGTTCTCTTTGAAAACTTCGTTGTATGTGTGAGACCAAGAATTGTCTCTACAAGTCAATCTATGTTTTGATGATAACAATACGTATTTGTGAAAGAACCATTTTATGTTCTAATGTGTGTTGTGTGCAGATCATAATTATAGAATATATCAGATCCAACAAGCACCAGCCAGATGAGCGAAATTGATAATATGCGAAGTTACTATGTGTGACACAAGTCGCAAGAAGCAAGAATGCTTCTGTATCTGATCGTGATCAGTCAGATCCAAGGATGTCGATATTGCGGATGCAATGCTCTTGTGGATGCTCTCTGAAAGTGGTCAAGATTCTGAAGATTGCGAAGCTTCTAAAGAAGAGAACGAAAGTGCTGAAGCCTCTCATGACTTGAAGTTCTGAAGGCGGAAGGCTCTGAAGACCAAGTGCAGAAAGACTCTGAAGACTTATGTGTTCTGAAGATTAAGGTTCTGAAGATCAAGTATTGAAGACTCTGAAGACATATTCCTAATGGACAAGTTCTGAAGTTTCGGAAGACTTGAAGAAGTAAAGGATAACGTGCTTAAAGACAAGTGATGAAGTTCTGAAGACTGATTCCTAATGGACTTCTTCAATTGACTGAAGACTTGACGTATCAGATATCCTGATTAAGAAGACTCTACTCATACTTCATCAATTAAACATCAGAAGCCTCTGAAGTTCAGAAGTCACATGTTACCGTAGTGAGTAACTGTACAAGGCGCCCAAGAAAGATATATCCCATCACTTCTCCCACAGCAAAAAGGAGATGTGTCAGTACAACTAATTATTGCACAACGTCTCTTTTCCAATAGCCAACACTATTTCAAATAACTATATTTCTACTGGGCCATTTAAAAGGAAAGAGTTCTCGCTTCTGCATGCATCGATTTATTCCATAAAAGGTGAATTGATCAAGTCATGGTGTAAAGATAGCAACAACGATGAGTTCTCATTGTAACACTTAGAATATCCAAAGCTATCGCCATTTACACATGGCCATTATTGTTGAAGCTCAAAGATCATTATTCAACACAACAACAATGAATTAGTATAGAAGCTGTTGATGAAGAAGACAACATTGCAAATCAGTCAAGTCATCAACCACCTTCTCGTCAGCGCTACATTGAAGATCTGAAGCAAGGAGTTGTTGCTCAAAGCTTGCTCACCCCAAAGACGAAGAAGAAGAAGATCTACAAGATGTCAACAACTGTCAAATCATTATACATCTCTATAGTTTCTTAGAATAGCAAGGAGTTGTTGCTCACATCTTGCTTGAACACTTGTGTGTTCTTTTGTACTTAAACTTAGGAGTAATCTTCTTGTTAAGAAGCACCTTTGTAATCTCCAGTTAAACTAATTCTTGGTGAATTAGGATTCCTTGAGTGGTCAGTGTGACTGGAGACTCGAGAAGACAATGGCGAGATGCCATTGTGGGAAAAGCCTAAAATAAGGTCAGTAGCGTTATATTCATTATGATGAATCCCTGAACGTCTAGATGTGAAAGCCTAGCAGTAGATCTTGCGAGATTGGAACCTGCAGTTCAATGTTCGTTATATTCATTAAGTTGAATCCCTAAACGGTTCGTTGTATGTTAGTCACAATGCGACTGTGCAAGTGGTTAGTCACCGGCTGTTGCCCATGCATCTGTAATCGAGATTGATTATAGTGGATTAAGACCTTGTGTTCAAGGCGAAATCACCTAAGGAGGATGGACTGGATTAGCCTTTATGGTGAACCAGGATATAACGTGTGTTCTTTACTCTTATGCTTAATGTTCTTATTTATGTTTCTATATAGAGTATCAGAACCTTACACAAGTAAGTCAGAACCTTGCAGCTTAACTCTGATAAGCTTCCGCTCTGCAAGTTCTGAGAAGTGGATCTTATATTCAGACTCTTGTTAGTTCTGAAGCCTCATGCTTAGCAAGTCTGAATGTAACATTGCCCGTCAGAGTCTCTCAACGAACTCTTATGTAATCCCTAGTGATTCAACAACAAGAAACGAAAAGTAGTCAAAAGAGCAAATACACAATTCAAACCCCCCTTTCTTGTGTCTTTCTTGCACCTTCAATTGGTTTCAGAGCTTCGGTTCTATTATTGACGGATATCAAACACTTAACAGTGTCAGAAAAAGATCCAGATGAGGTACGTAGAAATACTCTGGGTGAGATTGAAATCCACTTACAATTTCTGTAACAGTTCAGAAGTTGACTGTGTACAAAATTGTAATCAATCTGACTACTTGAGCAAATCACTGATTCTGGAAGCTTTGCTAATCAATAAAATCTTTCCTCACCTAAAGGCTTGTTGAAAATTGAAGAATCAGCTGATTAGATGGACTCATCAGATAAGAAGTTGTATTTGCTGAATGCTCATCTTGGAAGATACATACTACGTATTTGCTCAAGGTTAAATTATCAGAAGACAAGAAGTCTGGGCTGCTGAAGAATAACTCTTTATGAGCTCCTGAGATGTTTTCAAGAGACGGACTAGGTCCACCCTTGACTTTCTTGGTTAAAGCTCATTCAGAATCTCTTCATGTAAAGAAGAAAACTTGTTGGTCTATGAATTTGAATTTCAAGAAAAGTCTGTTGAAGTCAGGAAGCTGAGGAATTCAAAACTCTTAGAATTGATTCAACATCTAAATCCTGGAATGATCAGAAGTTAATGAATTCAATGAAGAACTGAACATTGTTTTCTTGTAAGCTATACAAGGAACTGAAAGAATATTCAGGAAGAAGATTTTCATGGATTCATCAAGTACTTAATCAGGATAGATCAATTAGAGTCTTGATCAAATCAGTGCAACCAAATTCGGATGACTTGAGTCTATCTCAGTGGGATCAAACGTTATTGATCAGATCTCTATCTGATAAATTTCTCAGAACATTCTTAGTTCAGAATTTAGAAAATGTTCGCATTCCTCAGAAACCAGAATGTAAGAGAATTTTGAAGAATCTACGAACCTATAGCAGCTCACTCAGAAGCAAGTAGAATCTGAAAAATAATAATATCTCAGAATGGAAAGCGCTCAGATAAGGCTGCATAGATTCTCTCCAAAAAGATCTTCTTATTCCTAAGGTATGGTTGCTTTTATTCCTGATTATTTTAATCACTAACTGTTCACTAGTATTCTTCTAAGAGTAATTTAGATTTTCTAGCATTTATGATTAGACAATTTTTGAAGAAATTAAATAAACATTCATAATTGTGTAGTCTCAGCTGCTATAACCCTACCCATAGGTATACGGCATTTTAAGTCTATCATGCGTCCTTTCAGATGATCGTCACGACTATTCATAGCGTGCCTAGGAAATGATGATCATGCGCGTTCCAAGCTTAATAAATAGCTATCACTCCTTAATTCTCCTCACAACACTACTCCCCTTCTAAAAAGAGTCTCTATCCAGAAGCTTAGAACCTTCTTCCTCAACTATCCTGTTCAAAATGTCTTCACACAATATCAGAGGAGAAACTACTGACCTCGAACTCTAAAAGGAATACACTCTAAACGTGAACCATCTACCTCTTCTCCACAAACTAAGTGTTTTCTCTGGAATTAAATTTCAGAACTGGGAAAACTATTTCTCCATGCTTGATGGACCTATCTTCCCTGCACTTGTAACTGAGTTCTGGGTAAATGCTCGATCCCTAGAATAGGATTTTGGCAAGAATGTCATTTTATCTGTGGTCGATGGTTGTCCTGTCATGATCAACCCTACCATCATTGCAAAAGCAATTGATTGTATTACGGATGGTCTGATTGTGGAGGATAACATTAACAATGTTTGTCTTGACAAATATTTGCATGTGATCTTTGAGACTAAGGGTCATTCCACTCTACCCTGTACCCTCAATCCTGTAGCCAAAGGCTGGTACAAGCTAATGGTGACTAATCTAAGACCAAGAGAAAGAGGAGGAGGATGGCTTTCTGACAAAGAAAGATTATTTATTTTCTTCCTAGTTTGTAGAGTCAAAATAAACCTGCCCCAAACTATGTATAATCATCTGAAGAAAGAAATCCTTTTGTCTAGGGAAGACACAGTTTATCAAGTTCCCTACAATAGGGTTATGTCCCATATTCTTGATCTTCAAGGAGTTGTTGGCCATTGCAGAAGAAATGGAATGACTGAGAAGATCCTTCTTGAGTTTTGTCAACCTATGACGTCCTTAGTTTGAGATAGGAAGTTAGTCATTTTTTATTAAAATTTATAGTTGACTAAAATTATGTAAAATCTTGATATTCATATCTCTTAAGTATGTTCTATGTGTTGTTGATTGAATGGTTCTTATGATCACGATTATCTAATTAATAATAAAACGATGAGTGCTGCTTAAAATTCACATGAAAAGGCTTAGGAGTGTCTGGAGACCATAAATTCCCATAGGTCATGATTAAGTAACGATTCCATTACCACTCATTAAGATTGTGTCACGATTCTTGATTAAAGAAATTAATCATTAACTTACCTTCCCACGTTGCTTAGTGCGTCTAGGAAAATCAACCGTTGCGATTTCAAATTTTCCACAGAATTTACCTCATTCCTTCACCTATAAAAGCATCAAACCCTAAGACAGCAACACAACTCCTATTTACCTGAATCTTCAGCCTAATCACTCTCAATTTTCCTTATCACTCTCTGAAAATGGCTTTTGTCTCATAAAATGCTTCAATTTTCACAACCACACAAACTCCGGTTGACAGTCTCATAGTATTGTCTGAAATTGTTGTAAACTTCAACAGTCTAAAGTCAAATGGATGTGATATGACTCCCTCAATGGAAGCACGAGGATGGAGTAACTATTTCAAGAGGTTGGAAGGAACAACCTATGGATGCTTGGTTAAAGAGTTATGGATTCATGCTAATGCAGGCTCGACTCTCATTAGTTCTTCAGTCTTTGGAAGAAAAATCTACATATCTAAAAAGACTATTGCAGATCTCGTGGAGCATAAGGATAATGGATTCATAATTAACAAGGATCTACTTAGTGAGGAGAGAGAAGCCAAAGTCATAGCCCTTATTTTCAAAGAAGGAATAGCAGTTGAGAACCAAGTATTCCTAAACCTGAAAGATCCATTACAAGTTTGGTTCAGAATATTGCAGGGAAGCATTTTTCATCATCTTCCTGCAAATCAACTCAATGACACTCAGAAGTGTGTCTTGTTCCTTCTCATTAAAGGAATTAAGATTAATCTCCCTTCTGTTCTCTTCAAACTTCTGAAGGAAACCATAAGAAACTCCAGAAGTGGTTCTAATCCGGAGATCAAAATTATTCCGTATGGAAGACTCATCTCTGACATTTTAGTTGAATCTGGAGTAGTTGATGACATTCTACTCGATGAAGGTGAATTAAGAAAGCTGCTTAAAAGCGTTGGGAAGATACTCAAGTTTGAGGATATTATGAAAGAAGACATCACTCTAGACAATACATTCTTTAGGGAATTAACTCTGACTCCCAGGATTCCAGTTAAAGGTTTTCCGAAATTCGCTACTTACAATCAGGCAGAAGTCAGAAACTATCTGAGTAGATTTAAGGATGGAGATATCAGTGTCTGGATCAACATGAAGAATATCACTGATGTACTTCAAGAACTCACAAATTGGAAAGAAGGAAGTAAGGAGCATAAAATTGTTGATGATGAGGAACCCTCATCTAAGAGATCAAAAACCATGAATGATGCATTAAAATCCTTTAAGGACAATGCAATCACAAAAACCCAAAGCTTAGTAGAAGCTTCCAATTTTTGTATGGACTCCATGAAAATAAGAAATATCTGGACTGAGTTCTATGAATTGATCTCAGTAGAAATTGTGAAGAGCAAGAAATTGGTAATTACTCAAGTAGAAAAGAGGTTGCATGGCTCAAGAAATGATGATTCTGAAAACTGTCGCTCATCTTCTTCATCATCATTAGGCTCGTTCTAGTCTAACTCAATAGGACCCATAAAAACCCAGCTCTATTAGGTCTACGAGTACTTAAAACGTTTCTAATTAGGAATCTGTGCTTGAATTATCTATGTTTTGATTATCTTGAACTTTTCAAGTTTAAGCTCAACCTATGCTCTGCATTTTAAAACTATTTTATGTTGATGCTTCTATCTATTTGTTCACAAATGAAATGCTGTAATTAATCTTTACAGATGATCTAAAACCTTCAATTAGTAATCAGTTGATTCCATCTAAAAATCCTTCAAATGAATTTATTATGGTTAAAGATGGTTATCACCAAATGACTTTGATTGTTCTTAATTGCTCAAATGCTGGCTCTATGGTTCTATGTTGTTCAACATATCCAATATATATATATATATATATATATATATATATATATATATATATATATATATATATATATATATATATATGATGTTAATATGCTTAAATGCTTAAATGCTCAAATGAGGAAGAAATATATGATTGGAAAGAGGAATTATATGCTTAAATGCCCTTATACTCTAAGCACTTTTTGATGATGTCAAAAAGGGGGATAAATATAATGATTTTGATTGAGAGAAGTAAATCTGAAAGAATGCAGAACTCAAACAAAGTACTCACATAAAAATACGTTACTACTAACGGTTGTTGTTTGATGTTATCCGAGGAACTCTAAACAAGTTCACTAGGCATTCTAAGACAGGCATTCTAAGACATGTTAAGAAAGAAGAAGAACAGTGTAGTACACTTCGTGAACATGTGTTCATAATCAGATCTACCCAGTACTGTTCAGAAGTTGAGAACTGTCTTAAAGTCAAATTTATCGTGATCTCTATCTCACTTGGTTCAGAAGCTGTAAGCAGTCTGAAAATATGAAATTCAGAACGCAAGAATCAGAAGAAGAAAACTCTGAAAGCAGTCAAGACAAAGTACACATTCTCAAGATGCTTATTCAGAAGAACAGTGCAAATCAGAAGACAAAGAGCAGTCTGAAGATCCGGATTGAAGATCCAAGAACAAGTAGTTCTGATGTTTACCAGGAACCAATTGAAGTGAAAACAATTTGGTATCAGACTAAATCAATAATTGGTAATCAGACTCAGTACACAAAGACTAGTATCAGATTCATCAATCAAAATAAAGTTGTGAATTATTATCAAATACCTTCATTGGTATCAATTCAGCACATTAAGGAAATACCTCTCAAGTGGTATGAGAATTCATCAATCAGAGCAAAGTTGTGAATTATTATCAAATACCTTCACTGGTATCAATTTAGCACATTAAGGAAATACCTCTCAAGTGGTATGAGAAAAAAATTCTTCACTTGGTATCTGACTCAACATACTCTGGTATAAGACTCAGCACATAACATGATATCAGACCAGAATCAAATCATGAGTACCAGATTCAGAATCAAGCATTGATTGATCACAAATATTAACCTTCAATTGGTATCTGATAAAAAATCAAGATTTCATGAACCACTGAGTTGTGACAATAACTAGGTTCTAAGATGAAGACTTGTGTTCAAAAGTCAAACTCTGAAAAGTCATGATCTTTATTGGTGATTAAAACTTAATATCCCTGAACTACGTTCTGAAAGATTCCAATATCTGACTTATAGAAATTAGGGGGAGACTACCCAGAAGATTCAAATGATAAATCCTATAATCTTTACAAAGTCTGAAACTCAGGGGGAGTTTCTTGAAAGACAGTGTCTATCTCTGATGAATAGCGAGGTTATGTTATCATATAAGAACTGATCTGCTTGTGCTTAAATGAATCTGCTGAAAGGTAGAAATGCTTCAGAAGTCTCTGAAGATTACAAGCTCTGATACGACTACAAAGGAACTGAGCTCTGAAGATCTGAAGATGGAATTCTGATGAACTAGTTCAGATGCTAAAGACTCTTTGTTCTCTTAAAGACAAGATAGCGAAGCAGTCCTTTCCTATTCTTCGTCTGGTAACTCAAGTTGTTATTTTGTATGTCTTTGGATCATATAAGATTCTAGATGATCATAGATAAAACTTCGAGGATAACAAATTCAGGGGGAGTTATTGTTCCAGACTCTGAATATGTTTGTTTTGGTGATTACCCTGTATAAAATGTTCAATCAAAATACTTGATTTTGTCATCATCAAAAAGGGGGAGATTGTGAGAGCAATAATTGTCTCTACAAGTCAATCTATGTTTTGATGATAACAATACGTATTTGTGAAAGAACCATTTCATGTTCTAATGTGTGTTGTGTGCAGATCATAATTATAGAATATATCAGATTCAATAAGCACCAGCCAGATGAGCGAAATTGATAATATGCGAAGTTACTATGTGTGACACAAGTCGCAAGAAGCAAGAAAGCTTTTATATCAGATCATGATCAGTCATATCCAAGGATGCCGATATTGCGGATGCAATGCTCTTGTGGATGCTCTCTGAAAGTGGTCAATATTCTGAAGATTGTGAAGCTTCTGAAAAAGAGAACCAAAGTGCTTAAGACTCTCATGACTTGAAGTTCTGAAGGTGGAAGGCTCTGATGACCAAGTGCAGAAAGACTCTGAAGACTTATGTGTTCTGAAGATTAAGGTTCTGAAGATCAAGTATTGAAGACTCTAAAGACAGATTCCTAATGGACAAGTTCTGAAGTTTCGGAAGACTTGATGAAGTAAAGGATAACGTGCTTAAAGACAAGTGCTGAAGTTCTGAAGAATGATTCCTAATGGACTTCTTCAATTGACTGAAGACTTGACGTATCATATATCCTAATTAAGAAGACTCTACTCATGCTTCATCCATTAAACATCAGAAGCCTCTGAAGTTCAGAAGTCACATGTTACCATTGTGAGTAACTGTACACGGCGCCCAAGAAAGATATATCCCATCACTTCTCCCACAAAAAAAAGGAGATGTGTCAGTACAGCTAATTATTACACAATGTCTCTTTTCCAACAACCAACAGTATTTCAAACGGCTATATTTCTACTGGGCTATTTAAAAGGAAAGAGTTCTCGCTTCTGCATGCATCGATTCATTCCATAAAAGGTAAATTGATCAAGTCATGGTGTAAAGATAGCAACAATGATGAGTTCTCATTGTAACACTTAGAATATCCAAAGCTATCACCATTTACACATGGCCATTGTTGTTGAAGCTCAAAGATCATCATTTAACACAACAACAATGAATTGGTATAGAAGTTGTTGATGAAGAAGACAACATTGCAAATCAGTCAAGTCATCAACCAACTTCTCGTCAGATCTACATTAAAGATCTGAAGCAAGGAGTTATTGCTCAAAGCTTGCTCACCCCAAAGACGAAGAAGAAGAAGATCTACAAGATGTCAACAACTGTCAAATCATTATACATCTTTGTAGTTTCTTAGAATAGCAAGGAGATGTTGCTCACATCTTGCTTGAACACTTGTGTGTTCTTTTGTACTTAAACTTAGGAGTAATCTGCTTGTTAAGAAGCACTTTTGTAATCTCCAGTTAAACTAATTCTTGGTGAATTAGGATTCCTTGAGTGGTCAGTGTGACCGAAGACTCGGGAAGACAATGGTGAGATGTCATTGTGGGAAAATCCTGAAATAGGGTCAGTAGCGTTATATTCATTGCGATGAATCCCTGAACGTCTAGCTGTGAAAGCCTAACAGTAGATCTTGCGAGATTGGAACCTGCAGGTCAATGTTCGTTATATTCATTAAGTTGAATCCCTAAACGGTTTGTTGTATGTTAGTCACAATGCGGTTGTGCAAGTGGTTAGTCACCGGCTGTTGCCCGTGCATCTGTAATCGAGATTGATTATAGTGGATTAAAACCTTGTGTTCAAGGCGAAATCACCAAGGAGGGTGGACTGGATTAGCCTTTATGGTGAACCAGGATATATCGTGTGTTCTTTACTCTTATGCTTAATGTTCTTATTTATGTTTCTATATAGAGTATCAGAACCTTACACAAGTAAGTCAGAACGTTGCAGCTTAACTCTGAAAAGCTTCCGCTCAGCAAGTTCTGAGAAGTGGATCTTATATTCAGACTCTTGTTAGTTCTGAAGCCTCATGCTTAGCAAGTCTGAATGTAACGTTGCCAGTCAAAGTCTCTCAACGAACTTTTATGTAATCCCTAGTGATTCAACAACAAGAAACGAAAAGTAGTCAAAAGAGCAAATACACAATTCAAACCCCCCCTTTCTTGTGTCTTTCTCGCACCTTCAGTATGTTATTGAGAAGTGGAAAAGTAGCCACCACTAACGAAGATGGACCAAGGAGAAGATATACGAGGAGAATGGCGAATTCAAATTAGCCAAGTGTTTCGATTCCTCAAAGTAATAGTGGAGAACAACCCCAAGTATCTTCGACTGGGGGAACCACGATTCCAGCGACTATGTCAGAACCAATGCCATCCACGACAAGTTTGATGCCCACATAGTCGATCACCCATAGCGAGCCCATTTTAACTTATATTGGGCCAAGGGGTCCTCCAGTAACCCCCCACCAATAGGGAATGCTTCGAGTAGGCCCTTCATGCCTCCAGGTTTCTCTATACCCTTAGGCGGTTGAGAGCAACCCTTTGGAATGCCAACATCTATGATGGCAAACTTGCATAACACCGTTTCAACATTCTCAGAACCAATAATGAATGTTACCTCGCCATTACAAGGATCAGGATCTGGGATAAACATGGGTCGAAGTAGCCAGCCTTTAGGAATAGGTTATTCCACCCAAATACCAAGTTTGGCTAATAATTCCACAGCGGTTATTAGGCAGCAAATGGATGAGAATAATCACGAAAAGGTCCAAATGTTGGCCCAAATAATGGGGACGGTTTTTAATCCCCTAATCCAAAGTACTACTTAATCCAACCAATAAATGACAACCCAGATGACACGCCTTACAGATTTCTTTGGAGTACCACAGCCTCCTCGACATCCCTAGAGAGAATACATATTGGAAAATCTGGGAGGAGTCCTCGAAGAAGACCCTACCATTAATCAAGTTTAGCAAAACCAAGGAAACCCACCCCATGCAAATCTAGTCAATCTAGGAGTAGCGGTCGAACAGCCTAGGGTCGAACCCCCCCAAGCCCAACCTCAAATCCCAATTAAGGAGAAACCTAGGGTAGTAATGGTAAATAGGAATTAAAATGTTGATAACGTTGTCCAGCAGATTCAACGTGATGATATGGCCGCAGATAATGATTTAGCATCCATGGTCAAAAGAATAATGGTGCGAAATGGGGTAAACTTTGGTCTCTAAAGACCAAATTACACTTCGTCGTTGTCAGAGTATATCTTACAAACAGATCTACACCCTAGATGGAAAGTTCCTAAATTCACCAAATTCTCTAGGGACACCACTGAATCCACTGTCGAACATGTGGCTAGGTACTTGCTAGAGCCTGGAGAGATTTCGAATAATGAAAACCTTAGGGTAAAATATTTCCCAAGTTCTCTCACTAAAAACGATTTTACATGGTTTAAAACCTTGCCACCGAATTCGATCCATACCTGGACCCAGTTAGAAAGATTGTTCCATGAACAGTTTTATATGGGGTAAACCAAGATTATCCTGAAGGAATTGGCTAGTATCAAATGAAAGTTTACAGAGCCAATAGATGATTATCTGAATAGGTTTTGATTGCTTAAAGAAAGGTTCTTTACTCAAGTGCATGAACATGAGTTAGTCGAAATGGCCGCTGGTGGTCTCGACTACTCAATTATAAAGAAATTGGATACCCAGTACTTGAGAGATATTGCCCAATTGGCTGACAGAGTTCGACAGGTCGAGAGATTGAAAGTTGAAAAAGTCAGGGCAAACAAATATAGAAAAGAGAGGGTAGCCTACGTCGGAATTAGTGAAGACGACGAAGAAACATGCAATGAGTCATTAGACTTCGACGAAAATGAGGTTGACCTTGCTGAAGTAAAGCAGGGACCACCTTATGCCTGTAAAGTCTTGGCCCCTTCGAACGCAAAAAACTCAGTCGAACCAGAAAAGTACGGTAGATTCCCTAAGAAAACTTACACATTCGACGTCACCAAATGTGATGAAATCTTCGACTTGTTAGTTAAGGATGGCCAAATGATAGTGCCTCCTGGTGCTAAAATTCCTCCTTTAGAGCAAAGGAAAAAGAGAGGTTTTTGTAAGTATCATAATTTCTTGTGTCATAAAACATCTCAATGTTTTCTTTTCAGGGACCTCGTTCAAAATGCCATCAAGGATGGAAGGATAAGGTTTGGAGAAAAAGTGAAGGCTCAGATGAAAATTAATGCTGACCCTTTGCAGGTAGTTGATGCTCATTTCATTGGACATACTGTTGTTAATATGATCAAAGTTACTTATGACTTCGCTCACAACATCAATATGATCGAAGTCACTTATGACTTTATCAATGATGTTGTCATGGTTAAGATCACTGAGGATTTTGACGAGACGATGATGGAAGATTGCATGTGTGAGGTTAGTGATGGCCTCACCAAAGGAATCATCGAAGACTGTAACAATGAAGCCGCTGATGGTTTCGATACTACAGGAATCACTAAGGATTCTAATTCGGCGATGGTAACAAAAGAAACCGCTGATGGTTTCATACAGATGGATAATTTAAACAAGGCTACTGCTGGCATTACGATGAAGTTCCAAAGTTTGGACATTAATGAGGTTGTCGCTATGGATGTTAACATGGTCGAAGTTTCACAAGAGACTTCGATGGAGATTGTCGAAGAACAACGACAAGAGGAATACAACAAATTGGCTTTCCTGAAGGAAGAAGAGAGCCTGATTGATTTCATACATAGGTGCCAGAAGAAAAATTTGGAGGTTATGCTCTGTCCAAGGTGCAGTGCCGTGTTCGATAAGAAAGCAGCCCAAAACATAGAGGGAGTTCGATTGGCAAAGGCCATAGGAAACTGGAGAGACTCTGGTAGCCACCAATGTTTCGACAAGAAAATGCCATACAGAGGGCATGATCAAGCAAACCCACCACTTTCAAGCCAACTGCATAGACTTCTAAAGGAAAATGGGCAAAGCCAGTCGAAGACAGAGAGAGAGGCCAACAAAAGTGGCAGAAGTTTGAGGTTAACAGGGGTTCGTCGATTGGGTACTATAGGGAGATTGAATCTGAGGGTTAAAACCCTGGGAGTCAGAAAAGCTTCCCAGATTGCATTGGATTCTGCTTCTTAAGCCTTCGCCAGAGCTGAAAATGGCCTAGTAAACCATTCAGGACCACATTTCCTTGCAGCGAAGGGAGCCATGTTTGATGAGAAGTCATAGCGTTTGGCAAACATCAAGATAAAGCTAGTGAAGGTTTTTTTAATAGACCGACCTTCGTTAGTAGGTGTTAACTTGTCCAAGCGTGGACCCTCGACTCTCTGGTTCTTCACTTTGTCAGCATCCTCATTTATTTAATTCTTGTGGAGAAGACAGGCTTCGAATGAAGCGTTCAACCATAATTGAAGAAGCTAGAAAGGTCCAGAAATGAGGAGATTCCCTTTGTCCCTTAAACACATAAGCTAGGTAACATCTTCGCTCATAGATTCATAAAGACTAGCCAGAATCAGTTCGCTCAGACATAGATCATGGCCAGAACGGAGTTGGTTCGCCATGGTTAAGAATTCCCTGGCTACTTAGAGTGATTTCGAACAGAAAACACGACGAGACAGCCATAATGCAAGGAAAGCTATGTGTTCTACATTAGAAACTTATTCTATATCTTTATCATGATAATGTGCGATTGTTAGATGCGGAATAGCGGCAAGCAAGCAAAAATATTTATTTTCGGAAGAATTTCCTCCGGGATTTATGTCGTGTCCACAGAGATCGGTTCGAGGGAAAGAATGTCGTTCGACAGTCTCTCGCATTAATGAGTTTGGATTAAAATAGTTTCAAACAAGAAAACATAAAAGTAAATATTGAAACAAAAAGAAATCATTCTTCAGAGAGAAAAACTCGTCCGGCAATGCATATAAATCACTCCTCACAAACTTAAGCTTACCAACCAGTTATACTGAACCTACAATACTCCTCAATATCACCCAGCATCGCTCACAACACAGGTTATGTCTAACGCAAAGTTGAGCAAGCAACCGTGTCACTCTCTTCGTCACTCTCGCGAGCGAAGCCTCGAAACACGGAAGGCATTAAGCTTCGACGCCTATTGAAGATTGTTAGCTCTAAATCTATCTCTAGAATCCAGAAACTAACAGACAATCATCCCTAATCGAAGTTCACGAAGGTTATGTCTAACGCAACCCAAACCCCGCGCATAAAGCAAAAATCAGAGACAATCACCAATAAAGATTTTTAAAGCAAGTTTTATACAACGCCATGGGCGACAAATATACATGAGTTTGCAGCAAATACATATACACAACCCAACCATAAAGAAAAACACAAAGAAGAAAAGAAATGAACCAAACATCTCGCGGATTGTCGGAGCCGGTCGACGATCAATCCACCTCGGTTCATCCGTATGCATGCTCCACAGTTGTTTTCTAAGCTCCCCAATGAAAAATGAAGTTTGATGGAATTAGGAACAAGAATCCCCAAAACCATCCCTAACAAAATGACTAAAAATATAATATATACAATCAGAATTTCACAGGTTCGCTAGGCAAACCTTTTACTCGCTAGGCGAGCCTCCAAAAATGGCACATAAGTGCCTCTGAAATGTTAAACCGCCCTTGCTTTCCTTCGCGGGTTCGCGAAGCGAACGATTTATTCGCCTAGCGAATGCTCGCTAAGACGTTCGCGAAGCGAACAATGGTATTTTTCTCCTTTGCAAATTTCTACCTCTACTCGCTGGGACCTTCGCCAGCCTTCGCTAAGCGAACATTCGCTGTCACACTCGCTAAGCGAACATGACAGAAAATCAGCCCCTTATTAGACCACAACTTCTGCACCGTAGCTCCGATTTACGCACAGTTATAAGCGCTGGAAAGCTTATTCAATGCTCTACAAGAATATGGCAAGATGGCCTTTATTAGTTACCTACAAAAATGAGACAAAATCAATTAAACTCAACGATATATACACGAAAATGTAATATACACACGAAAACGTAAAGTAAACGTATTTACACATAAAGTGGGGTTTATTCAACCAATTTTTAACACAAAGTAACGATAAGTGCAACAAAACTTATATACTAAAAATAGGTACATTTTGCACTTATCAAACTCTCCCCAACTTACCTACTTGTTTGTCCACAAACAAAAATTAAACAAACTTGAAAATGCAAAAGCGATATCCAAAGAATGCCGAATCAACAGGTTTTGAAAAACGGAACGAATGAATGATTCAAATGAAAATGGTACACACAAAAATTAAATACTTACCACTGGCTACGACGACAACATAGTCACGAAACAAATGCAAAATACAAAAATCATGCCAAACATTCTAAAACAACACAAGTTCCAAAGTGAATCACACCTAGTAAAAACAATCATCGGTAGATGAAAAACACAAAATGGCGTACTTTCACTCACACAACATTCTTGCAAACAAAAGACTAAATTATGCATACATCCACAAATTCATATTGAACATACAAAGGCAAGAATCACAAGGACTTTCAAGGTTGTAACGTGGTCGGGTAAACAAACAAGGGGCAATTTCTAAAGGTAATTGAAACAAAAACTTGCCTAAACCTAAGGGAGTGATCAACTCACAAAAGTTCAAACACCAAATTCCAATTAACTTCTTCCAAAATCCCAAGTGCTACACAACACACAATACTTATTTAGCACAATTATTGAAACTCTTTTTGTTCCCTTTTTCAAGGATTTTCTTTTTTCTTCCTTTTTTCTTTCTTTTTCTCTTTCACAATTTTTTCTCTTTTTTCTTTTCTTTTTCAATCCGCATAGAATCCAACCAATGAGTACACAATCATTCTCTCCCCAACTTGAATTCAACCGCACCATCATGTGAATACTCCCTACTTTCTAAGGCAAGGAAAAATCCATACAACAACACAAAATTGAGGTCCAAGAAAAAACAAAATCCATCAAAAATAAGTGAACTAAATACTCATAGACAAGCATTAAGTTCAAATAAAAACATGGATCAAAAAGCTCAAAGGGGTTACAAATTCTCACACACTTACAAGGTGAATTGACTATTTGGCTAAGGTGGTTGTGCTCAAAATGAAACAATTGCCTTGATCCTTTTCATGCATTCATATAATCAACACAAATAAAAGATTCAACATAATAAAATCCAGTTATAACAAGAATGTTGGTTCTCCGCGCATATATGAACAATGGAAAGCCACCTCACAAAAAGGTTGGGAACTAAAGTGATTCACAATAGAACAAGTATACAAAAGAATGGATGGCATGGAAGTTTGTAAAATGCCTAAGTATCATGAATATGCTAAAGTATAGAAAGCGAAATACATACCTCAGACGCGTACAAAACTTAACAAAATCATTACCATACATCCGCAAGTTGAAACGAACCAACTTGGAAAATCACAACAGCATCCTCAAGTAAGTCAATCAAAATCTGTGAGCAAACAACAACCAAAAACATTTGAAAAGAAAAACTATAAAACATGCTTGTTTTACGTCGTAAGCTCGACGCCTTTACGGTGCTTAATTAGAAACTTCCTTCATTCATGCCATGGTGATGTCTCACCGCGCAACCAAAAGCAAGCGTCCAAACTAAACACATGAACAAACATTACGAGAACAAAACGTATATAACACTTGAACAAACATAATGGAAATAGACAATATATACGATATATACAAAACTAAAAAACAAAGAGACTATCGCAATGCGATTCAATATCAAAACCAATCCCCGACAACGACGCCATTTTTGTTAGATGCGGAATAGCGGCAAGCAAGCAAAAATATTTATTTTTGGAAGAATTCCCTCCGGGATTTATGTCGTGTCCACAGAGATCGGTTCGAGGGAAAGAATGTCGTTCGAAAGTCTCTCGCGTTAATGAGTTTGGATTAAAATAATTTCAAACAAGAAAACATAAAAGTAAATATTAAAACAAAAAGAAATCATTCTTCAGAGAGAAAAACTCGTCCGGCAATGCATATAAATCACTCCTCACAAACTTAAACTTACCGACCAGTTATACTCAACCTACAATACTCCTCAATATCACCCAGCATCGCTCACAACACAGGTTATGTCTAACGCAAAGTTGAGCAATCAACCGTGTCACTCTCTTCGTCACTCTCGCGAGCGAAGCCTCGAAACACGGAAGGCATTAAGCTTCGACGCCTATTGAAGATTGTTAGCTCTAAATCTATCTCTAGAATCCAGAAACTAACAGACAATCATCCCTAATCGAAGTTCACGAAGGTTATGTCTAACGCAACCCAAACCCCGCGCATAAAGCAAAAATCAGAGACAATCACCAATAAAGATTTTTAAAGCAAGTTTTATACAACGCCATGGGCGACAAATATACATGAGTTTGCAGCAAATACATATACACAACCCAACCATAAAGAAAAACACAAAGAAGAAAAGAAATGAACCAAACATCTCGCGGATTGTCGGAGCCGGTCGACGATCAATCCACCTCGGTTCATCCGTATGCATGCTCCACAGTTGTTTTCTAAGCTCCCCAATGAAAAATGAAGTTTGATGGAATTAGGAACAAGAATCCCCAAAACCATCCCTAACAAAATGACTAAAAATATAATATATACAATCAGAATTTCACAGGTTCGCTAGGCAAACCTTTTACTCGCTAGGCGAGCCTCCAAAAATGGCACATAAGTGCCTCTGAAATGTTAAACCGCCCTTGCTTTCCTTCGCGGGTTCGCGAAGCGAACGATTTATTCGCCTAGCGAATGCTCGCTAAGACATTCGCGAAGCGAACAATGGTATTTTTCTCCTTTGCAACTTTCTGCCTCTACTCGCTGGGACCTTCGCCAGCCTTCGCTAAGCGAACATTCGCTGTCACACTCGCTAAGCGAACATGACAGAAAATCAGCCCCTTATTAGACCACAACTTCTGCACCGTAGCTCCGATTTACGCACAGTTATAAGCGCTGGAAAGCTTATTCAATGCTCTACAAGAATATGGCAAGATGGCCTTTATTAGTTACCTACAAAAATGAGACAAAATCAATTAAACTCAACGATATATACACGAAAATGTAATATACACACGAAAACGTAAAGTAAACGTATTTACACATAAAGTGGGGTTTATTCAACCAATTTTTAACACAAAGTAACGATAAGTGCAACAAAACTTATATACTAAAAATAGGTACATTTTGCACTTATCAAACTCTCCCCAACTTACCTACTTGTTTGTCCACAAACAAAAATTAAACAAACTTGAAAATGCAAAAGCGATATCCAAAGAATGCCGAATCAACAGGTTTTGAAAGACGGAACGAATGAATGATTCAAATGAAAATGGTACACACAAAAATTAAATACTTACCACTGGCTACGACGACAACATAGTCACGAAACAAATGCAAAATACAAAAATCATGCCAAATATTCTAAAACAACACAAGTTCCAAAGTGAATCACACCTAGTAAAAACAATCATCGGTAGATGAAAAACACAAAATGACGTACTTTCACTCACACAACATTCTTGCAAACAAAAGACTAAATTATGCATACATCCACAAATTCATATTGAACATACAAAGGCAAGAATCACAAGGACTTTCAAGGTTGTAACGTGGTCGGGTAAACAAACAAGGGGCAATTTCTAAAGGTAATTGAAACAAAAACTTGCCTAAACCTAAGGGAGTGATCAACTCACAAAAGTTCAAACACCAAATTCCAATTAACTTCTTCCAAAATCACAAGTGCTACACAACACACAATACTTATTTAGCACAATTATCGAAACTCTTTTTGTTCCCTTTTTCAAGGATTTTCTTTTTTCTTCCTTTTTTCTTTCTTTTTCTCTTTCACAATTTTTTCTCTTTTTTATTTTCTTTTTCAATCCGCATAGAATCCAACCAATGAGTACACAATCATTCTCTCCCCAACTTGAATTCAACCGCACCATCATGTGAATACTCCCTACTTTCTAAGGCAAGGAAAAATCCATACAACAACACAAAATTGAGGTCCAAGAAAAAACAAAATCCATCAAAAATAAGTGAACTAAATACTCATAGACAAGCATTAAGTTCAAATAAAAACATGGATCAAAAAGCTCAAAGGGGTTACAAATTCTCACACACTTACAAGGTGAATTGACTATTTGGCTAAGGTGGTTGTGCTCAAAATGAAACAATTGCCTTGATCCTTTTCATGCATTCATATAATCAACACAAATAAAAGATTCAACATAATAAAATCCAGTTATAACAAGAATGTTGGTTCTCCGCGCATATATGAACAATGGAAAGCCACCTCACAAAAAGGTTGGGAACTAAAGTGATTCACAATAGAACAAGTATACAAAAGAATGGATGGCATGGAAGTTTGTAAAATGCCTAAGTATCATGAATATGCTAAAGTATAGAAAGCGAAATACATACCTCAGACGTGTACAAAACTTAACAAAATCATTACCATACATCCGCAAGTTGAAACGAACCAACTTGGAAAATCACAACAGCATCCTCAAGTAAGTCAATCAAAATCTGTGAGCAAACAACAACCAAAAACATTTGAAAAGAAAAACTATAAAACATGCTTGTTTTACGTCGTAAGCTCGACGCCTTTACGGTGCTTAATTAGAAACTTCATTCCTTCATGCCATGGTGATGTCTCACCGCGCAACCAAAAGCAAGCGTCCAAACTAAACACACGAACAAACATTACGAGAACAAAACGTATATAACACTTGAACAAACATAATGGAAATAGACAATATATATGATATATACAAAACTAAAAAACAAAGAGACTATCGCAATGCGATTCAATATCAAAACCAATCCCCGGCAACGACGCCATTTTTGTTAGATGCGGAATAGCGGCAAGCAAGCAAAAATATTTATTTTCGGAAGAATTCCCTCCGGGATTTATGTCGTGTCCACAGAGATCGGTTCGAGGGAAAGATTGTCGTTCGACAGTCTCTCGCGTTAATGAGTTTGGATTAAAATAGTTTCAAACAAGAAAACATAAAAGTAAATATTAAAACAAAAAGAAATCATTCTTAAGAGAGAAAAACTCGTCCGGCAATGCATATAAATCACTCCTCACAAACTTAAACTTACCGACCAGTTATACTCAACCTACAATACTCCTCAATATCACCCAGCATCGCTCACAACACAGGTTATGTCTAACGTAAAGTTGAGCAAGCAACCGTGTCACTCTCTTCGTCACTCTCGCGAGTGAAGCCTCGAAACACGGAAGGCATTAAGCTTCGACGCCTATTGAAGATTGTTAGCTCTAAATCTATCTCTAGAATCCAGAAACTAACAGACAATCATCCCTAATCGAAGTTCACGAAGGTTATGTCTAACGCAACCCAAACCCCGCGCATAAAGCAAAAATCAGAGACAATCACCAATAAAGATTTGTAAAGCAAGTTTTATACAACGCCATGGGCGACAAATATACATGAGTTTGCAGCAAATACATATACACAACCCAACCATAAAGAAAAAGACAAAGAAGAAAAGAAATGAACCAAACATCTCGCGGATTGTCGGAGCCGGTCGACGATCAATCCACCCCGGTTCATCCGTATGCATGCTCCACAGTTGTTTTCTAAGCTCCCCAATGAAAAATGAAGTTTGATGGAATTAGGAACAAGAATCCCCAAAACCATCCCTAACAAAATGACTGAAAATCTAATATATACAATCAGAATTTCGCAGGTTCGCTAGGCGAACCTTTTACTCGCTAGGCGAGCCTCCAAAAATGGCACATAAGTGCCTCTGAAATGTTAAACCGCCCTTGCTTTCCTTCGCGGGTTCGCTAAGCGAACGATTTATTCGCCTAGCGAATGCTCGCTAAGACGTTCGCGAAGCGAACAATGGTATTTTTCTCCTTTGCAACTTTCTGCCTCTACTCGCTGGGACCTTCGCCAGCCTTTGCTAAGCGAACATTCGCTGTCACACTCGCTAAGCGAACATGATAGAAAATCAGCCCCTTATTAGACCACAACTTCTGCACCGTAGCTCCGATTTACGCACAGTTATAAGCGCTGGAAAGCTTATTCAATGCTCTACAAGAATATGGCAAGATGGCCTTTATTAGTTACCTACAAAAATGAGACAAAATCAATTAAACTCAACGATATATACACGAAAATGTAATATACACACGAAAACGTAAAGTAAACGTATTTACACATAAAGTGGGGTTTATTCAACCAATTTTTAACCCAAAGTAACGATAAGTGCAACAAAACTTATATACTAAAAATAGGTACATTTTGCACTTATCAGACTCTCCCCAACTTACCTACTTGTTTGTCCACAAACAAAAATCAAACAAACTTGAAAATGCAAAAGCGATATCCAAAGAATGCCGAATCAACAGGTTTTGAAAAACGGAACGAATGAATGATTCAAATGAAAATGGTACACACAAAAATTAAATACTTACCACTGGCTACGACGACAACATAGTCACGAAACAAATGCAAAATACAAAAATCATGCCAAACATTCTAAAACAACACAAGTTCCAAAGTGAATCACACCTAGTAAAAACAATCATCGGTAGATGAAAAACACAAAATGACGTACTTTCACTCACACAACATTCTTGCAAACAAAAGACTAAATTATGCATACATCCACAAATTCATATTGAACATACAAAGGCAAGAATCACAAGGACTTTCAAGGTTGTAACGTGGTCGGGTAAACAAACAAGGGGCAATTTCTAAAGGTAATTGAAACAAAAACTTGCCTAAACCTAAGGGAGTGATCAACTCACAAAAGTTCAAACACCAAATTCCAATTAACTTCTTCCAAAATCCCAAGTGCTACACAACACACAATACTTATTTAGCACAATTATTGAAACTCTTTTTGTTCCCTTTTTAAAGGATTTTCTTTTTTCTTCCTTTTTTCTTTCTTTTTCTCTTTCACAATTTTTTCTCTTTTTTCTTTTCTTTTTCAATCCGCATAGAATCCAACCAATGAGTACACAATCATTCTCTCCCCAACTTGAATTCAACCGCACCATCATGTGAATACTCCCTACTTTCTAAGGCAAGGAAAAATCCATACAACAACACAAAATTGAGGTCCAAGAAAAAACAAAATCCATCAAAAATAAGTGAACTAAATACTCATAGACAAGCATTAAGTTCAAATAAAAACATGGATCAAAAAGCTCAAAGGGGATACAAATTCTCACACACTTACAAGGTGAATTGACTATTTGGCTAAGGTGGTTGTGCTCAAAATGAAACAATTGCCTTGATCCTTTTCATGCATTCATATAATCAACACAAATAAAAGATTCAACATAATAAAATCCAGTTATAACAAGAATGTTGGTTCTCCGCGCATATATGAACAATGGAAAGCCACCTCACAAAAAGGTTGGGAACTAAAGTGATTCACAATAGAACAAGTATACAAAAGAATGGATGGCATGGAAGTTTGTAAAATGCCTAAGTATCATGAATATGCTAAAGTATAGAAAGCGAAATACATACCTCAGACGTGTACAAAACTTAACAAAATCATTACCATACATCCGCAAGTTGAAACGAACCAACTTGGAAAATCACAACAGCATCCTCAAGTAAGTCAATCAAAATCTGTGAGCAAACAACAACCAAAAACATTTGAAAAGAAAAACTATAAAACATGCTTATTTTACGTCGTAAGCTCGACGCCTTTACGGTGCTTAATTAGAAACTTCCTTCATTCATGCCATGGTGATGTCTCACCGCGCAACCAAAAGCAAGCGTCCAAACTAAACACATGAACAAATATTACGAGAACAAAACGTATATAACACTTGAACAAACATAATGGAAATAGACAATATATACGATATATACAAAACTAAAAAACAAAGAGACTATCGCAATGCGATTCAATATCAAAACCAATCCCCGGCAACGACGCCATTTTTGTTAGATGCAGAATAGCGGCAAGCAAGCAAAAATATTTATTTTCGGAAGAATTCCCTCCGGGATTTATGTCGTGTCCACAGAGATCGGTTCGAGGGAAAGAATGTCGTTCGACAGTCTCTCGCGTTAATGAGTTTGGATTAAAATAGTTTCAAACAAGAAAACATAAAAGTAAATATTAAAACAAAAAGAAATCATTCTTCAGAGAGAAAAACTCGTCCGGAAATGCATATAAATCACTCCTCACAAACTTAAACTTACCGACCAGTTATACTCAACCTACAATACTCCTCAATATCACCCAGCATCGCTCACAACACAGGTTATGTCTAACGCAAAGTTGAGCAAGCAACCGTGTCACTCTCTCGTCACTCTCGCGAGCGAAGCCTCGAAACACGGAAGGCATTAAGCTTCGACGCCTATTGAAGATTGTTAGCTCTAAATCTATCTCTAGAATCCAGAAACTAACAGACAATCATCCCTAATCGAAGTTCACGAAGGTTATGTCTAACGCAACCCAAACCCCGCGCATAAAGAAAAAATCAGAGACAATCACCAATAAAGATTTGTAAAGCAAGTTTTATACAACGCCATGGGCGACAAATATACATGAGTTTGCAGCAAATACATATACACAACCTAACCATAAAGAAAAAGACAAAGAAGAAAAGAAATGAACCAAACATCTCGCGGATTGTCGGAGCCGGTCGACGATCAATCCACCCCGGTTCATCCGTATGCATGCTCCACAGTTGTTTTCTAAGCTCCCCAATGAAAAATGAAGTTTGATGGAATTAGGAACAAGAATCCCCAAAACCATCCCTAACAAAATGACTGAAAATCTAATATATACAATCAGAATTTCGCAGGTTCGCTTGGCGAGCCTCCAAAAATGGCACATAAGTGCCTCTGAAATGTTAAACCGCCCTTGCTTTCCTTCGCGTGTTCGCTAAGCGAACGATTTATTCGCCTAGCGAATGCTCGCTAAGACGTTCGCGAAGCGAACAATGGTCTTTTTCTCCTTTGCAACTTTCTGCCTCTACTCGCTGGGACCTTCGCCAGCCTTCACTAAGCGAACATTCGCTATCACACTCGCTAAGCGAACATGACAGAAAATCAGCCCCTTATTAGACCACAACTTCTGCACCGTATCTCTGATTTACGCACAGTTGGAAGCGCTGGAAAGCTTATTCAATGCTCTACAAGAATATGGCAAGATGGCCTTTATTAGTTACCTACAAAAATGAGACAAAATCAATTAAACTCAACGATATATACACGAAAATGTAATATACACACGAAAACGTAAAGTAAACGTATTTACACATAAAGTGGGGTTTATTCAACCAATTTTTAACACAAAGTAACGATAAGTGCAACAAAACTTATATACTAAAAATAGGTACATTTTGCACTTATCAGCGATGTGGGTCGAATATTCTGCCCTAGAGGTTGCAAAGCCAATGCTATCATCAGACATATAGTCGGGGTCATAGGTGTTGTTAGTCGGTTTGAGCTCTGTGATAGTGGCTACATCGAATAAAGTTGGTGTCATCATTCCACAGGGAAGATGAAGAGTGTAATGGGTGATATCCCAAAAATACAAGGAAGAGACAAGCTTGTTCAAACAATAGCCAGGACCTACCTTCGACAGCATAATTGATAGTTCCTGGATTGGCTGGAATTTTGGTAAAACAAAGGTTATTCAATGTTGATGTCAAGGTGCTGATGTTGTAACATTGAAGTCCTAACACTGGGCTGTGTTAAGTGGTTAAATGCTGAAGATGGATGTCTGATGTCACACAGGTGATGTTGTAACATCAGACCTGCAGAATTAATAACAGCAGGTTATATTATTAGGGCTCGCGTATTAGCTGGAATTGTGGAGAGTGGTTAACTCATTGGATGAGAATATCTTGGGATAGATATTATCTGTTACATGGGAGATTTGATTGCAGATCTGTTGGAGAATTAAAAGGTTGAAGATTTAAAAAGATTTTGGGGATAAAATCTGTTTTAAAGATTCAGTTTTAATTAACAAATCTGATCAAATATTGTGACAAGTCCAAGCCCAATTCAGGAGCTATATAAAGCGCACAAGACCAAAGGAAAAAGTACATAAAACATTCAGAAGATCAAGAGCAGAAGGCTTAGTGTCTAGAGTTTGTTTAAAGTGCTTGTATTTACACTATTCTAGGGTTTGAATAGGTGTTAAGTTTATGTCCTCTCTAAAGTTGTGAAGCAAAGAGAGTTGTTTGAATTGATCGAAAATGTGAAGTAAGATCAAGGGTACTCAAAGTGGTTTCTTTGAGTGTTTGTAAGGGATTGAGTGGTGTTCTCATACCTAAGTGGTTTCTTAGGTAGGAAGTCATTAGTAGAGTATAAGTTTAGGAGATTGTCAACGGGTCGTTGAGTCTGTAAATTATATCTACAAGTAGTGAATTCCATCCCTGGCTTGGTAGCCCCCAGAGTAGGTTGGTTGTAACCGAACTGGGTCAACAATTCTTGGTGTTATTTTACTGTTATTGCTGTCCATTATGCAGAGTGTGTTGTTGTGACATCACACCTTAACATCACACGTCTGATACCAGAATTTCAATTGGTATCAGAGCAGGCATCCTGTCTGTCTCTGGGTGAGATCTAGGGAAGTTACTTTCTGGTGATAAGATGGACAAAGAAGTTGGAGGATTCTTCAACAGACCCCCTATTTTGGATGGATCCAATTATGACTATTGGAAGCCAAGGATGACCACCTTCTTAAAATCCTTGGACAGTAGGGCTTGGAAGGCTGTTATTAAAGAATGGAAAGCTCCTGTTATGTGTGAGAAGGATGATGCTGGCAAAGATAAAGAAGGCACCTCTAAGCCAAAGCCTGAAGAAGAGTGGACCAAGGAGGAAGATGTGCTTGCCCTTGGAAATTCCAAAGCTCTGAATGCTATCTTCAATGGAGTGGATAAGAACATCTTCAGGCTAATCAATACATGTGAAGTTGCTAAAGAAGCATGGGACATCTTGCAGGCTACTCATGAAGGAACATCTAGAGTCAAGATGTCAAGACTTCAGATTTTAACATCAAAATTTGAAAGCCTGAAGATGAAGGAAGATGAGACTATTCATGATTTCCACATGAGTATTCTAGAGCTGGCCAATGCATCTAGTGCTCTTGGAGAGAAGATATCAGATGAAAAGCTTGTGAGGAAGATCCTTAGGTCCCTACCTAAGAAGTATAAGATGAAGGTTACTGCCATTGAAGAATCACAAGACATCAGCAAGATGAGAGTAGATGAGCTCATTGGATCTCTTCAAACCTTTGAGCTTGGGTTGAATGAGGAAGAACCAGAAAAGAAGCCAAAGAGTATAGCCCTGGTGACAAATGGTGAAGAGGAGAAAGGGAAGAAATCTGAATCCCAAGAGGATCTGTCTCAGGCCATAGTGATGTTGGGAAGACAGTTCACCAAAGTGTTCAAGAGAATGAATAATAACTCCAGGCCTAATGTCAAGAACATGACTTCTGACATCAGCAAGAAAGATGAAGAGAAAACTGCCTAAGATAAAGGAGTGCAGTGCTTTGAGTGTGAAGGGTATGGACATGTCAAGAAAGAATGTCCCACCTTCTTGAAAAAGCAGAAGAAGGGCATGACAGTTTCCTGGTCTGACTCTGATAGTGAGAGTGAAGGCGAGTCAGCAAAGCATGTGAGAGCTTTAACAGGAGCTGTGGTATCTGATGATGATTCTAGTGATGGAGAAGTAACTTATGAAGAGTTGGCTTCCACCTATCAAGAGCTGTGTTTAAAAAGTGCTGAGATTTGTCAAGAAAACAAGTGCCACAAGCAACAGATTGCTCAGCTAGAAAATGAAAAGACTGATCTTGAAAATGAAGTGGTGCTAGTTAGAGCTCATCTTGATCAAATGACCAAGTCTGTCAGGATGCTGAGCTGTGGCACAGACACACTTGACAAGATTCTTCAGTCAGAAAAAGCTGCTGGAGACAAAGCTGGGATAGGTTATGTGGCTGAGGACAAGGGAACTTCAGAAGGAAGCACTTCAGGTTCAAAGAAGGAAGTATCACAACATCAGCCAAAGAAGCAGGATCCTACCCCTAAGAAAGCTGATGTTTCACAACCTAAGAAGATTGAGAAGAAGACTGGTCCCTATCAGAAGAGAAAGCAGCCACAGGGAGCTAGTCAGTATATGCCCCCACAATACCATGAGAGCATGCAAGCTGCTCAGTTCAAACAACACATGTCTCATCAGATGTCTCAACATCAGGACAACTGGTATGGTTATGGGTATGGATACACCAATACTGTTCCTTATATATATGGAAGAAGAAAGCCACACCATCATGGGAGACAATCCAGGAAACAACATTCTCAGCCGTCTTATAGGAGAAGACATCAACATAATAAATGGCAGGGCAGTTATGGTAGGAGGAGACCACATTATGGATGGCAGCATAAGCAATCTCATCGTGGCAGAAGATTCAGAGATGAAAAGGTGAGATGCTATTATTGTGGAAGATTTGGACATATGCAGTACTCTTGCTACAAGCTGCATGGATACCTTCAGCCTCAAAACAGATGGAGAGAGCACAGGCCCAAAGTTGTTAAACAATGGGTACCTAAAGAGAAGGTGAAATGCTTATTGGCTCTCATGGGTGATGAAGAAGGAACATGGTATTTTGACAGTGGGTGTTCCAAGCACATGTCTGGATGTAGATCCATGTTTGATGATCTTAGACCTTGTCCCTCTCTTGAAGTCATATTTGGCAATGGAGGAAAAGGTGTTGTTGCAGGAGTTGGGAAAGTGCAAGGTAATGGTAGACCTGAACTTGACAATGTTATATTTGTCAATGGCTTAAGTGCAAATTTAATCAGCATAAGCCAGTTGTGTGATGAAGGTTACGAGGTAAACTACACTAAGCATGAGTGTGTGGTGTCCAATGAGCATAATCAGATTATTATGAAGGGTACTAGAACCAAAGACAACTGCTATCAGTGGACCTCTCTTAAAGGGAATTCAACTAATGATGTTGATGTCATAACATCAGACTATGACATCAGGATGCTGAAAGGTCACTCAAAGTTAACAAGTTCAGATGTGAATGTTTCAAAAGGAAAGTCTTTATGGAGGGAGAAAATTAGTAATTGATCTTTAAAGAGTATTCAAAATCAGGTACCTTTCCATATTGATACTACATCAAGACTTACCAAAGCATTCTCATCGCAACGATTCATCTCCCCAAATCTCAATAGAATAGAAGGTTCTTCTCCAAACCTAGTATGTCACAAAGGAACAATGTTTGTCCCTTCCAAGAACTCTGAGCAGGTACGAACTGGGGTTTCTTCCGAAGAACTCATTTCCAGTGCTCTTCCCGAGTCAGGTAACCCTAAATCCTCGACAACGGTGAATAAACCTGAAGCTAGGTCATCTCAAGCTGTTGAGGAGAAGTTTGATGTAGACGAGCATTTGGAACAGCTTGCCACCAAAATCCTTGAGAAGGGGATACGGGTGAAAGGGATTTCCGTCCCTCTAAGGCAAATGCCTGCTGAACAAGTCGACTCTCAAGGAGAAGACAAAAATCTTCAAAGCCAGGCCCTTAGTCAAGAAGCGGAAGGTGCTGATGTCAGTCTTGATGTCAGAACATCATCCCCTAGGAATGAAAGCCACAGGGGTAAAGGGAAGGAGCAGGTTGAGGTTATAGAGATTGAGGACTCATCTGATGATGATAGAATTGGAAGAGGGAAGGATAAGAAAAGGACTTCATCTACATGGAGCAAAGGTGCTAGGTCTGTCAAGAAGAGGAGAATCAGGGAGGAGGAAGATTCTGAGAGTGATGCTTAAGACATCAACCCTGCTACAAATCAAGTGCCTGATAACACCTCATCTCACAGTGCCAGAAGTGCCTCCTTGTGGAAGTGTGTGAGCCTAAGAAAGGTAGCCCTGGAAAGAGAAGTTGTAGCAAAGGACTTCGAATCTACTGAAATTATTGACCTAATTAAGCTTGCTGGTCTCATAAGGAATGTGTCAGGGTTGGCTGATTGCTATGATAGACTGGTCAGGGAGTTCATAGTGAATATACCTGAAGCGATAAATGACAGTAAGAGCCGAACCTTCAGAAGAGTTACCCTCAGGGGTAAGTGTGTCTGGTTTTCTCCTGAGATGATCAATGCCTACTTAGGAAGAAATGAGGAAGATTATGGGGAATTTGAAGTCTCCAACAATGTTATATGCAGAGAAATCACTGCTGGTCGAGTAGATTTTTGGCCCGTAGAAGGAAAGCTGTTAGCCAGTTTGTTGAGTGTCAAATATGCTTTTCTGCACAGAATAGGTATTGCCAACTGGGTTCCTACTAGTCACAAGACCACAATTTCTGTTGAATTAGAGAAGATAATTTATGCAGTTGGGACAAAGCAAAGAATTGACTATGGCTCCTACATCTATGATCATACTATTAAGCATGCTGCTACAAATGCTGTGAAGATGCACATTGCTTTTCCCTCTCTCATTTGTGGGATTATCGTGTCTCAACATCCTGGAATTCTACAGCATTCAGATGTAGTATGCAAAAGGAAGCCTGCCTTGTTACTTCATTACAAGTTGAAACATGTTCCTAACAATGTCAAGACATCTGCTTCAACATCACAACAGTCACCAGTCAAGACTGGGGTGATTGCAGAACTAGAGGAGGCTTGCAAGGAGTTAAATGAAGTCATAAGAGTTAGTACTGAAAGGAAACAAAAATTTGAAACACTTGTCATGACTCTGAGATTGGCAACAAAAGGAGGTGAAGCTATCAAAACAAGGAAGGATGCTGTTGATGAAGACGATAATGATGATCTCAGCTCAGAAGATTCAAGCTTTTAATGATTGCCTTCTATTTCAGTAGGGTTAGCTTTATTTGTTTTAGCACTTATAGTGCTTGGTTTTGTAATTTGAATATTGTGCTGTTTTATGCATTGTTTATGCTTTTAATTTCCTTCTATGATTTGTTTGCCTGTTTACTAACTGAGAGGCTAACAATGAGAGCTAGGGTATACTGACTATAGTTAATAGGGCTTCATATAGAAGCTTGCCTAATTATGGCTAAAAAGGGGGAGAAGATAGCCAAGATTGTCAAGAGGATTATTGCCATATGCTGCCAGTGTGGTGCAGATATAAGCTGATGCTGCTAAAAGGTGTTTAGTTGAAAAGTGGTGATGCAGTTATTAAGGGGGAGTATTGAAGATATCATGACATGTGAAGAGTGCAGCCAAGCAGACATCTAGGGGGAGTACAATTGCTGCACAATATGAGCTACTGAACAGCTGTGATGCTGGTTCATGTTTTCAAGGAGAAGCACCAATTGGCTGCTGTCAATAATGAAGATGGTGCTGCAGCAGATCTAGTGATGAAGACTATGAAGATTGTCAAACTGCTGCTGATGAAGATTTCAAATTAATTGAAGATTATTCCGCTGCTGAAATCTCTGATGGTGCAGAGTGCAGAAGTTGATTGCAGAGTGCAGAGTTTGTTTTAACCAAAATTAGCCAAAGGGGGAGATTGATAGTTCCTGGATTGGCTGAAATTTCGGTAAAACAAAGGTTATTCAATGTTGATGTCAAGGTGCTGATGTTGTAACATTGAAGTCTTAACACTGGGCTGTGTTAAGTGGTTAAATGCTGAAGATGGATGTCTGATGTCACACAGGTGATGTTGTAACATCAGACCTGCAGAATTAATAACAGCAGGTTATATTATTAGGGCTCGCGCATTAGCTGGAATTGTGGAGAGTGGTTAACTCATTGGATGAGAATATCTTGGGATAGATATTATCTGTTACATGGGAGATTTGATTGCAGATCTGTTGGAGAATTAAAAGGTTGAAGATTTAAAAAGATTTTGGGGATAAAATCTGTTTTGAAGATTCAGTTTTAATTAACAAATCTGATCAAATATTGTGACAAGTCCAAGCCCAATTCAGGAGCTATATAAAGCGCACAAGACCAAAGGAAAAAGTACAGAAAACATTCAGAAGATCAAGAGCAGAAGGCTTAGTGTCTAGAGTTTGTTTAAAGTGCTTGTATTTACACTATTCTAGGGTTTGAATAGGTGTTAAGTTTCTGTCCTCTCTAAAGCTGTGAAGCAAAGAGAGTTGTTTGAATTGATCAAAACTGTGAAGTAAGATTAAGGGTACTCAAAGTGGTTTCTTTGAGTGTTTGTAAGGGATTGAGTGGTGTTCTCATACCTAAGTGGTTTCTTAGGTAGGAAGTCATTAGTAGAGTATAAGTTTAGGAGATTGTCAACGGGTCGTTGAGTCTGTAAATTATATCTACAAGTAGTGAATTCCATCCCTGGCTTGGTAGCCCCCAGAGTAGGTTGGTTGTAACCGAACTGGGTCAACAATTCTTGGTGTTATTTTACTGTTATTGCTGTCCATTATGCAGAGTGTGTTGTTGTGACATCACACCTTAACATCACACGTCTGATACCAGAATTTCAATAATCAAATCATAAATGCCTATGTCTTTCCAGACTTTGGACTTTGTTTTTTCCAATTTCTTTAACCATCCTAGATAGTCAGAGGGGTCCTTAAAAGATGGGCTTGACCTAAATACCCTAAAGTTGTCCATGTACCTAAGATCGATTGCCTCTTTAGTCGAAGGGTTGTTCTGGTTAGCAGGATTGGGATCCTCGTTACTAGCCTTAGGTTTCTTAGCATGACCTATGGGTTTGTATTTATGGTAAGTTGGAAAGAAATCCCTAAGTTTGCTAGGACCAGCATTAGGATCAGACAAAGGACCTAACAAAGCCAGAGGCTTACCAGCAACAGTAAGAGGCATGAGTACCTGGGAGGCGTAGATTCTTCTCTTTTCTTCAGCAAGCGGTTCAGGCAGGTATTATTGATTTCCTACCATGGTCGAACCAGTAATTGAATCAAATGGAGGAAGCTGAGAGATCTTCTTAGAAACTTTCGCAGGTTTGTTAGATTCTCTGGTGGTTTTGTTGGCATCTTTGGTGGTTCGTGTTGTTGAAGCCATTGTTGAAATGTGAAGAGGGAAACTGAGTTCTCTGAAGTGGGAGAAGGTTTTTTGAGAGCTGAGAGTTTAGAAAGCGTAAAAAGTGAAAAGAAATGAGAAAGGGGGTATTTATAAGGAAGGGAGTGGAAGCGGTTCCAGGATGACATTAATGGTTAAAAGGGGAGTAGGACGCGTGTCTTTCCCACTATCCTTGATGGAACGGTGGCAGTTAATACCTAGCACCATGATCTCCTAGGGTCTAGAAGATATGATGATGATGATTCTCACGTGGGTTGAGGAAACGTTTTTCATAAAAGTGTAATCATGACTATGATGTCATAAGCGTGCTAAGGAAGAAGAACCGTTTGACATTGATTCACTAGAAACGTCGAGTCACACATAGATTATTTGAAGTGTCAAATAAATCTGTCAAAAAATGTCTCTTTCTTCAGAAATGTCAAAAATGACATTTTTGGGGGACAATTTGTTAGCTCCCAAATTCGACACCTAGTTTTGGATCAATGGAATTAATGAAGAGAAAAATAATAATAATATGTTATGAGAAGTTTCGACAAAGAGAGAAACTTGCATATTCTGATCGAAGTCATCTTTTTGTACAGGGAGAGTATGTTGGACAGAATTAGGAAAAAATATATATTCTAAGTCTTAAAAGATGATTCGACAGGCGATTATTGATGATGCTTCGATGTAAGATTTGAATTCAAATAAAGGAGGGAATTTTGTTCTTATCCAAACATGGAGAGAGACGCGTGGAGCATTTTTTAAGGAGAGAAGACATGTAGAGTGTCACTTGTATTAATCTTAGAGAGAGGCCGTTAAAAGTGGTTATTTCAATTCATTATAAATAGGTAGTCTTGGTGATAGGATTGTGTGTGTTCAAAGTTGTACAAAATCTCTAAGTTACTCAAAGTATCTGTGTGCAGAGAAAATAGTGTGTTGAAAAAATGTACCTTTGATGTAAACACCATACTTTTACATTTTAATTCAATTTTATTTTTCTTCATTGCCCAAGTTATTTTTAAGCACATTTACTTGCTTTCCAATTAAGTTCTGCAATTTACTTTCTTTAACATTCTTAAAAGTTGTTTACTTTTAAATCTTAAATGCTGTCGAAGTATTTGTCATTTTTCCAAACCTTATTTAAATTGTTAGCACATGCCCTAGGATTTAGTATGGTCGATCCTGCAAGTGACCCAATTTCGTATTGATTTGGAAGACCAGTGGTTGTTTATTAATTTTCATAGTAAACAGTAACACACATCAAATAAACCGTTGTTCTTTCAATACTTTGTTATCATCAAAACCCAAAGAAAATATGTTATGAACAAATATTGTTCTAACAAACACGTCATCTATATTGAAAGAGTGGGCCATCTGCCACGTTAGACTAAAGCACAATCCAAACTATGTGTGATTGGATTTATAGGAAAAAGATCGGTGTCCTTAAGGGGAATGAATGTCATATATGCATGTCCAAAGAGTTAGGTTAATCATAACTTATTCATATATCACAAACCCTAAAAGACATCTAACTTTCCATCGTAGGCTAGATCTCTACTATTGCACTCATCGCAAGTACAACTTATAATTTACTTCATAATTTTATAAACACTGTATTCCGTAACTAATTTTTAAACTTCATTAACCAACTTTGTTCACATAATTAACCAACTTATTTTAGTTATAATTAAGTTTTATATTTTTTTGTGTTTGGGCATTCTTTCACCAACTTTTTAGACACCATTAACCAAAGTTTTACCAATAATGACCCGTGAAATGGAAACTTAGTGGTGTGCACCATTACTCAGTGATACTCAATTTGATACAATATAAAATATTTTTAGATACACATGTCAATTTATAATGTGTTATTTAATTGTAAAATGAACAATGATCATACAAACTCAATTGTATTAAATAATAATATAAAAAAAAAACTGTGAGATGGACGATGAAAAAAAAGAAAAGTTTCACATTTCAAAATAAAACTTTTGTCTCTCAAATAAAAACAATTGTTGATTAAAATAAAATAGATATTATTCTGATAGTGATCCGTGAAATGGAAAATTAGTTTTGGGCAATGTTATTAAGTATTATCCAATTTGATACAATATAAAATATATTTAGATACACATGTTAATTTTAAACGAGTTACTTATTACAAAACCAACAATAATATTTAAATTTTGAATAAATTATGAATAGTTTTTATATATATATTAATTATAAAATAATTATGTTTTTATTTTATATAAATTTTTTGTGTTTTAAAAATTCTACATTTTTGTGTTTTTCATTAAATTAAAAAGAGGTTCAAATTTTGTTATTAATACTTAAAAAAATAAAATAAGAAAAAAAAATAGAGAGAGAAAATTAAAATGAAAGTGAGAAAGTGTGAGAAAAGAAATGGGGAAAAAAATTAAAATTTGAATTAAGAGAATAAAAGGAAGAGTGCGAAAATTAAAAGTAAAAAGTAGAAAATGAATGAGATGGCAAAAGCAAATAGTTTTAATTTTTTTAAACATTTATTAATTACATATATGCCTTTTTGCTAATATAATTTTTTTTTAAGAAATCGATATATTAGAAAATTTAATGATAGTTAATTTTGATAGATAGTTGATGCAGTTATTTGGTTAAAAAAATATATATCATAAAAATAAATAGGGTTTCATGGTACACTTAACATCTCACTCAAGTGCCTCATGGTACAAGAAATCATCCAAAATTACTCCTTCATCGAAACTATTCGTCATCGTTGAAGCTATCAACTTCCATATACCCTCATTGTGAATACTACCACAGTGAACTAAACTACTTACTAGGCATAAATACTCAATTGTGGGCGCAAGTATCACACCAAAATTGTCTAAAATAATAAGAGTCGTTTTAAAATCTCGCAAGGCAGATTACTACATTTGATCTAAAATAGGAAGTATTTTATAAAATATTTGTCATGAGTAACAAATTTTTTAAAATAGACACATGTACACTTATTGAATCAAGCATATCTGTAATTTAAAAAAAAAAAAAGGAAAGACAAGATTTACAATCCAAATCTTAAGAGAAATATGGAAATGCTAAGCTAGCATATAGAGAGATTTGAAGATGTAAAATAAAAAATTATAAAAAAAAAGATGTGACTTTCATCTAATTTCCCTTCCTCATAAATTGTTCTCTTTCACTATTTTAAGGTTGAATAGAAAAGAATAAAAGAACGGAAGAATGAAGTGGAAGAGCTGTGAAGGGTGCACTAGGAGGAAAAGAGTGCGTGAGAGAGAATAAGAATGGAGTGGAAGACTTGTGAAGGGTACTTGGAGGAAAAGAGTGAGCGAGAGAGAAGAAACGAAGAAAAGTGGAAAGTAGAAGATGGAAAGCGAAAAGAGAGAATGCAGGGTTCTTTATTTCTTTAACGTAAAAAAAGGTCAAAATCCAAATTAAAATTGGAAGTAATAACTAAGAATGTTTCTAATGCTTGACAGAGACACGGCAAATTATCTAAGCTATATGAAACACACACAAAAATTGAAAAGATTCAACAAAGTTAAACAATGAAAATCAAACACTGGAAAATCAATAACCAAATTCACCACAAGTGCACTGAGACCGTAGTATTAAGGTCAAGTTCAACACACTAAAGATTACAATATAAAGAGTAAACAAAGCGTACACTATTTAAACTTTATTAAGTTACAACATCTTTTGCCTAAACCAGACATTCTAATGAGATTTTGAAAATTGACGACTACAATTTTGGAGACAGACTAATAGATAAAAGGAATAAACTTGTACTTAACTTTACTTGCATATTCAGTGTATCTCTGGCCAAACGACTCAACCATCAAAGCCTCCTCCATATCTGCCTTTTGCTTATAATACAACAAACAAATAGCTACAATGAATAGCAGACTCAGCGGTGCTCGAAGCGCAACGCAATATGTCACAAACAAAAGCGCTGTTGACGAATATACTGGATGGCGCAACCAACGATAAGGTCCAAATTGCACAACAGAAATTGGAACCACCACATTCTCTGAATACTTAGCAAGATATAATGTGGCATTATAATGAAACAGCAGAGTTGCAATAATCAAACCCCAGATTCCAAGATTGCTCCACCCACCTGGTATGAGGCTAAGCTCTGGGCCTTCGAATGCTGCAAGCCAATGGCCAACCGTGATTCCTGCACTGAACAAAAGGCGAGACAACATTGGCAAGTTCACATCCCATTTTGGGTCATGACGCCGAGCATAATAATCTCCGTACAACCGCTTCCGTACACTAACATTAAAGAAAAAGAAGTAATGGTATACAAAAAAGAAAACCAAAGGCCAGCCTTCAAGGTAGCCATTGAAATAAGCCGGTGGAACAAGGGTGAGCCATGTAAAAGCTGATGTAACAATGGCCAATTGCTCAAATATGTTTGCCTCACCGATCACGTGTTTCCGAAAGCAATATAACCCATAAGCTGCAAGAACTGCCGCCACCAGCCATGGCCAGTACATCCAAGTCCAGCTAAAATACATCCAGAAGAAAGGATTTAAGAGCATATTAATAGTCCATTTTGTGGCTGTAGTTATGACTGACAGTATCGCCGTCAACTTTACAATATCGATTGGAGTCAACTGCAGAACGGTATCTTTTATCGAATCAAATGATATGTTTTTGAAGTACTTTAGGAATTGTTTACTAGAATCTGTGCTGGCTTCATTGGAAATTGAGCATCTGGGAAGAGGGAACAAACCAGCTCTTTTTCTTACTGGTTTAAGTAAGGAGGAAAAAGGTTTTCCATGGCTGCAACTGCAATGCAATTGAAAAGTCATGCGCTTGGGTCTTGGGTGGAGTTGATTACTGTTATTAACCACATCAGCATGAACTTGTTTGCTGAAAGGTCTCAGAGAGACATTGTTGCTCACAATAGAGAAACCAAAAGGTACAAGTTTGGAGTGTGAAAAAACTTTTGAACTTTCCATCACTGCTTAAGATAAAATCACATAAAAATTTACCACTGGCTGCAAGTAAGTCACGAAGCCAAAGATGCACCGGGAGAAATCAGGCTCATATTCTTCGACACATTGAGTCACTCATAAATCATAATCAATGGATCCAACCCACGGGAGAGGCAATGGAATCGGACATGTATTAATTTTGTTGTTCCCCCTGTTCCAGGTTAGCCAGCAACAACATTCATAACATTAAAACCCAGTATCATTCATTCTGTAAACAACATTATTTATAGGCATGAATAAAACAAACATCCACAAAACAAATATCAGAACATAAAATGCAAAATGACTGCTCAGTTTCAAGTTTCCACATCCTAAGATAAACAAGGTACTAACTGGTCTATTGGCACGTGTAGGATTGACACTTATTATTACATTCAATCATTTCCATTTTATTAAATTTTCTTGGTGTCCATGTATCAATATTGTGTCTTTTGTTGTTAATCTCGGATAGTGTTGTGTATCACGGAACTCTTAAAATGCTATAGTAGAATAGCCTTTTAAAAACAAGTGTACAAAGTGAACATAAATACTTAAAAAGCGACTAATACACAAAATTAAAAAGATCATCATACTTACAGTTAAAGAACTTGAAGTATAGAATGATAAAACTTAATAAGAGAAGAAGAATAAAACAAAGCAGAACTAAAAGAAGGAAGATGAGTAGAACAATTATTTGTGAGCAAGAACATAACATTACTCTCCAAAGGGTTCGGATTGCAAGTTATACCCTTGGAAAAAAAGACTACAGTTAAAAAAATATATATATGAAGAATTTATCCCCAATAATTCTAGCAGTGGACGCAATAGCGGCTGCGATAGAGGTTTGAGGCTGCAACTAGCAGCCGCTACAATCACAATTGTTGACAGTAGTTCACGGACCAATGGCATCCCGCCAAACTCTACCACAGCCATGTTATTCCGCTTCTACTATAGTGCTAAAGCGTGCTATTGACAACCTAGGTTGTGTCTGGTGTCTGTATCATAGTTTCATAGATTATGATTAAGAAAAGTACAAAACCAATTACCATTAACTTAATAGCCCAACAGGGTGTGATACAAACTCAAAATGAAAATGTCACAAATCCTAAATCCTCATATTGCGCCGTCCAACAATAACAAAAAAAAAACTCTCCACCAATTTATACTTTTTAATCAGTTTAAAAGTGTAACTACAGCATGTAAACAACTTAGACAAATAAACAAACACATGGTGTGCAGATATGAAACAAATGATAAACCCAACTTCATGCGCAGTGAAAGAGTCGAAAATGGAACAAAATAAAAGATTAAAAATGAAATGAAGAAGATAGCATAGGATAGGAATAGTACCAGTTACCGAAAAACGAAAGTTGAGTTTGGAAGCTACGAGTAGTTTGAATTTGAAAAGAGACAATTGTTGTTTCTCGTGTAATGTAATGTTGTGTTATGTTATCTCTGAAGTGGTCAAGTGGACCAACAACGCGACACCCTATCGACGGATACACACCGAAAATTGTTCGAAGTTCTTTTATCATGATTTTTTATTTATTTTTTTAAATTTAGTGACAAGTAGTAATTTATCTCCTTTTTTTATATGTATGAAGTAGTAATTTCTCTTCAACCATGTCAAATAAGTTTTTTTATTTTTTAACGTGAAATCTTCGGTAGCCACTAGTTAGTTTAAGTTGGATATAGGTATTTTTAATGCAAATTGTTAGAAAATTTTAAATTATTTTAAAATAAAATAAGATAAAATAAGTGACATGATATGAAATGATATTGTTTGATTTGTCAAAATATTAGTATCAAACTAAATATAAGAGTACGAGAGTATTCAAATTTTTTAAAATGTAAGTTAGTTGCTTTATGTTTAAAATGTTGTAGTGTTATAATTGTAAAGGGTCTTTTTTAGGACGATTTCTTTAGATCGTCCCCTAAGAGCTGACGTTGGAATATCGTTCAAACAGAGGTATTGCCTCGCCCTAGGACTTTCCTATCGTCGAGTAATGAAAAACGTGGGATAAGACGTTTATGGGTTAGAGAGAAGTTATAGTCAAAATTGACAAATAACTTCCTGGAAAATATGGATTCAACAGGCCACCATTGACTGAGTGGGCAGGGACCCTTTCTAAGAGAATCCTAGGGCCTAGAGGCCTCTATAAATACATCTCTCATGCAGGAGAGAAGAGAGATCTTAAGTAATATGGAGATCATTCTAGACACCTCAAAAGAGCATGACGCTTACTAAGGTCACACAACACCACGACTGACCATAACCATATGCTTGCTCCTAAGCGGCATCGGTCACCTGGAGAGCATCTCACCTCACATGAGCATGACTCCAAAACTACCTCAAAACACCACCGTATAGTGCTTCTCACCGTCGTGGGCAAGCGCTAACCACCACATCGTGTTATAAACCTACTAAGGTCTCTAAGCCTTCATGTCCTTGCATGGGGGGCATGCACGCTTGTACTTCTTGACCAGTACAAATGTCAATATTTTACACAACCTTGTCTTTTTCGTTAAATGTCTTACTTGATTATTTAAACAAGTAAAGTCTTCGTCAATTTATCAAAACAATTATGATAATCTCTAATATATCAAAATACTTATTATAATCTCTAATATATTTTGTGAAACACAATGAGAAGAGAATTTTCTCACGAGTAGGATAACAAGAGACTTTGTATATCAGAGTTTGATGGAACTAACCAATGAATCACTAAATCCTAGAGTTATAGTATTTATTAAGGGCTTCTTAGGTTGGGTTAGATGAAAGAAAACGTTTTCCCTAGCTTCCCGAAGAAGACATGGAAGTGTGGGAAGACCATTCTTCCTCAAATCACGGAGAGACACTTTTTTTACATACATCCTTAACTATTATCTTTTGAGCACCTTACATGACACATGTAATAAAAGAGCGTGACATAGATCTCAGTTCAGAATAGGTGACTCGAATCCAATGGTGCGACTCAAAGACGTCCATGCCCAATGAGGCAAACCGGAACACGCTCTGTAACACCCCAATTTTTTACTATAAATTTTATTTATTTATTTCATTTTTTAAATTTAAATATTTTATATAATTGTCTGTGAGTGATAAAATGTTTTATTTGATTTAGTTGGATGCTCTAATAGTTAAATTGGGAGGGTCAGAGAAATATTAGAATTATTGTTATTTTTAATTAAATAAAATAATAGAAAAATAGAGAATATTGAGTTTTGAAAATAAAATAAAGTTTTAATGAAAATAGTGGGGTGAAGGGAGAATTAACACAAGTTGAGGGAAAGTGGTGAGAATAAATAAAAATAAAAGAATTAGGTTTATTTTTATTTGTTTTAAACAGAGGAATAGGGAGAGAAAAGAATCAGAATGTGAGTTGGACAAAAATGGAGAAAGAGACAAAACCTAGGAAGAGCGTTGGAAGGAACAGAGAGAAATTCCAAAAGTAAAAACTTCAATGATTTCTGCAAATTCGAGGTAATGGGGGTTGTTCACATGTGGGTGTTTAGGCAGTCGGATAATGAGGGTTCTTTACCTTCCTATCTTCTTGATTATCTGTGTTTATGTTTTTGGCCAAAGAAGGTTTCGCCAAAACCTCATGAGGCGATTGTTGCGATAATATTTTAACTAGTTTGAATTTGATCATTGTTGACCTTGTTTTGATAACCTTGTTGATGTCGTTTGATAAGGTAGAATTGATTGAATGAATAATGGTTATGCTTTATGATAAGGCGGGTATATATGAATTTGTATGTTTTTCTTTTGAGTTCTATTAACCTTGGTTAACCTGTATTGAGAGGATTTGTAGTCAAATAGGCGAGGCGAGTTTAGCTATGTTCAATAGGACGAAAAATCAGAGAGTTTGAAAAAGTCGAAAAAAGTCAAAAAGTCAGAAAAAGTAAAAAAAAAAGTCGAGAAAAGTCAAAAGTCAGGTACGATATAGAATCGAGCAAAATATTAGAAAATGGCAGCTCGACGGCGGCTCGACGACGACTTGGAAACAGTTCGGCGGCTTTGTACGTGACTCGGCTTGGCGGCTTTCTATGCGACTTAGTGGAGGCTAGGAAACGGATCAGTGGTTTGGCCCGTGGCTCAGTGGCAGCTCGACGGCTCAGACAGGGCTAATTTTGTTCAGATATTGTTTTCATCATAATTTGAGTTTTGCGACTCCGTTTGAGGTGCAGTTTGAAGCGTTGGGGAGCTGACACGCAATACTACCGTATGGTGATGTATTAAGAGGTTAATGTACATGTGATGACGTGAATTAAATGAGTTACTCATGTTTTTTATAAATTAATAGTAACGGAGAGATAAATCTTGAATGATTTAATAGTTATTAATGATAAAAGAGTTTTAATCGTATGATTGGTTGAGTTGAATCAAGAAGGTTGAGTTCCGATTTATTTGACGTGTTTAGAGTGTGAGTATGTTTTTTAGTTACGTTGATGTGGTGGGAGTGTTATGTGAATCAAAAGGGTTGAATTTAAGTAATTTGACGTGTTCAGAGTCGTGTTGGTGAGTAGTGAGATAAGGCTAGAGTACGCCTATGAGCATTGTTGAGTTTGTATAATTATATGTTTACCCTATTGATGTGTATTTGTGAATAATTATATAATTATGTCACTACTAGAAAATACACCTTTGGTAACATAATACTACTACGGTTATGCTTTCCACCGTTGTAATATCGCAAACTGGACGTGCCTGATATATTTTTTATTTTTTTGAAAATTATGTAATCAAGGTTGAGATAAACAACTGTGGTGATAAAGTAAGTGTTACAAGCTTCGAATCCTAGCAACTACATTTTTTCCTTTTTTTCGTATTACAAAAAACGTGTGTCACTTAAGTTCATAAATAAGATCTAAATTTTTATTTTTTTTAAATTATTTAACCACAATATTTCTTGATAACTGTGATGAAAAGTGATATTTTAGTATATAAGAAAGTACAACCTTTGCTCTTCCCAAAAGAGAGAAACGACTATAATGATGATTGAAAATTTTCTTCATTTCTCAAGACGGTCATAAGTCATTCAAGAATATCAACCAATAGAACTAATCATTGCACTATTACGGAAAACACATATCACAACGGTTGGAAAATAGATACCACCACGCTGGTCCAACGATTGTGAGGTAAGGTGTGATTATATGTACGATGATTTCCACCACGGTCGTGCAACCGTGATTGTATCCATGTAGTGCGCTACCTACCACAACGGTTATTTTAAACAACCGTTGTGATATTCTTTAATGCAACATATTTAACAAAGATTGTTCTAAATAACTATGATTAAATATGGACCTGAATATATTATAAATTATGTGGAATGCTTATTTTGCAAATGCTCACTAAACATATAACCTTCCAATCTGCACTAGAACATTATAATATGACAAATTAAGTTATATTAGAAGAATAAGTTCACATTCAATGCTTGACAAGAGTTCTTCAAGTTCTTATATGTATTTTGTTCTTCAACAATAAGAACTTGGTTTAATGATCCTAGTTCTTCAACTGCCCATGTCTCCACCTCTAATTGTTTTTGCAAAATATTATTTACTTTGCAAACAAAATTAGATGTGGCGAGAAGGGTGGTTGAAGATCTACAATCATTAAACCAAGTTCTAACCGTCAAAGAACAACATGCAGTTAACAGTGTAAAGAATTCTTGTCAAGAATTGAACGTGTACTTATTTTCTAATACAATTTTATCTATCATATCATAATTTTCTAATATAGTTTGGAAACTTATATATTCGGTATGGAATTGGAAAAACACTCAAACCACATAATATATAATAAACTCATCTTTTCTACAAACATTAACAATAACATTCATCAATAACAAACCATAAACAACAAAAATGATACAACAACATATCAAGTTATAAAATGCTTCAGAAACATACCATACATGTCCCATAAAGGCGTGTTGTCAATGAAATAAGGATGGAGATAAATTTAGACCTGCAAACTTGTGTATATTTTGAATGGATATCATTCTAGATCTTTGATACAAGTTTGTAAGGCTAAATTTATCTTCGTCCTCTTTATTGAAAGAAGCATCCGTACCTACAAGTCAAAACAAGAAGGAAGTTCAAACATCATGAAACAAGCTATTGAAACAGATTTTGAAAAAAAAAACTATAGAGAAAACGAACCTATAAATACCCATTGGTTAAGATTTGTTATTATGGTTTTGTTTTGGGGTTTCCATATGAGAGAGACGAGTGAGAGAGTTGTTAGGGTTTTTTTTTTGAAAGAGAAGAGTGAAAGAGTTGTTAGGGCTTTGTTTTGAGAGAGACGGTTATTATGTACTAAAGCAATAGATAATTTCACTTATATATAAATAAAGTATCACCATTCATCACGGTTGGTAATAAAAATCATGGTGATATACAAGGTCAATAACATTTTTATCACGATAAATGGCTAATTGTAGGTGATGGGATTCGAACCATTTTACCCGGTGTGCCTTTTCACCATGGTTGCTTCATTTGACCTGTTAGTTCTGTATTGGTAGCATTTTTGCTAAAACAAAGTGGTACATCAAGATGCCATGCTTGATGTCTTGACATGTGATTCTAACATTCTGCAGTTGGTGTTTCTTAGTGTTGCAGGACTCTGTGCATGATGTCGAGCCTGATGTCCTAACATCTGTTGACAGAACATTCTGTTAGAATGTTAGGGTTTATTTGCTGCGCTTTATTTGTTGCGCTTTATTTGCAATCTTTTGTGTGTTTATGTTCAGTGATTGTGTAACGCCCCGATTTATTTAATGGTATTTATTTATTTCATTTATGTGAATTTTGTGAAATGTGTGAATTTATTGTATTTTACCTGCTAATTGAGTTAATTGGTTAATTTCCTTGATAGGTAAAATATTTGCAATAAATTATAATTTCTTTTCAACTTTTATTTCCCAAAATATATTTCATCGCTGTTTATGTTTTATCGCATTTTGAGAGCGTTTGGGAGATATTTGAGCGTAAGGGCAAAATGGTCAATTGATAAGTTAGATATTTATATAAATATAGAATAGAGAGAAAAAAGAGAGAAAGGAAAAGAAAAGAAAGAAAAGGGAAAGAAGAGAAAGGGAAAAGAAGGAAAAAGAGAGAAGAGGAGAAAGAGGAAAAAGTGAAGAAACTTCGTTTCAATCGCGAATAATCGAGTAAGGGTGAGAAGTTTCGATTATATTACAATTGTATATGTATATGTGTGTGATTGGGTGAATTTTTTCTTGTTTTTCCATAATTTTCATTTCTAGGTTGAAAATGATCAATATGAATAAAAATCGATGTTTTCACGGTCGAAAGTCGGAATAAGTCGCGTAGTGGAGTCGAGTGATGTTAGGCCGTGATTTAGTATGATCGTTTGATTGAATTGGGTTGAACTTGTAACTTTTGCGTTTTTGATATATATCGATGTTTTTGTGCAAATTGATGTTGTGATCGAGTAAATGTGTTTGGACATGTCTGGTAACATTGGTATAGGTTGATATTTAATCGGGAATGGTTGTTTATGTGTTTTCGAGTGGTTTCGATCGAGTTTGGTATTGAGTTAAATTGATAAAACTATGTTTCAAAATATTTCAACAATGGAAAATGTGTTGGATGGCTTTTTAATGGTGAAAATATTGTAGTACATTTAATTCTGAGATCGCAGCTTTTTACGGAATCGAAAACGGATGTTCGGAAGTCTTCCGATGGTGTTTTTAAGGCCAATGTACGCAGGTAGCGCGCTTAGCGCGGGGGTCTGCACGCTTAGCGCGGTCTGGGCAAAAATGAAAAATTTCTGAAACTTAAAAAATTCATAACTTTCAAACTGTAAGTCTGTTTTGACCCCCGTTCGAAGCGTTGGAAAGCTAATGAAATATTATTTCTATTAAAAATGGTTTGGGGGGCAGTAGATGAATTATTTAGGTAGTGGTTTTGTAAAAGTGTTGGGTTGTCGGGTTTTTATCGCGATAAATGCATGTGGTAGGTGTTTTACCGCGTGTTGTGCTATTGTTATATAACTTGGAGCTTTTATGTGGTTTATATGATGTTGATGCATATGATAATGATGTTGTGTGGTAAAATACATTGTTTGATTGAATATCAATGTATGTTGTTATGAGGTTTTGTGGGATTGCTGTGGTTTATATGATGTTGAATCATGTGATAAGTTGGTGTAATTGTTGTGGTTTGTGGATTATGATGGAATGCATTGTTCATGTGAAATTCAATGTTGTGATGATGGTTTGTGGCCTTATGGCAAATAAATGCATTGTGATGTGTTTGATTGTATATGCATGATTATGGATGTTGAAATGGTTCACATGGCTGTATATGTGTATGCATTTGATTGTCATGAGTCATTGTATGCCAAGCATCATGATATGCATTCTTGTGATGTCGTATGCCCTAGTGGGTGTGACCGACGAAACGGTTCCAGAGGGAATCCGCTATAACATCATGTGCCTTATACAAAGAGGTGTGAGCGATGATTATAGACGATCGTGTGCCTTATACAAAGAGGTGTAAGCGATCGGGTCATGTGCCTTATACAAAGAGGTGTGAGCGATCCATAAACGTCGTGTGCCTTATACAAAGAGGTGTGAGCGACGGGAGAATATCGTTTGCCCGACGGGGAGTTACACTAAGTAACAAGCGATGATTCTAATAATTCCTGAGTGAATTAATGATGATGAGATGATGGATGGAACGGTACCACATTGCATTGCATTGCATAGAGTCATTGTGTCAGTCTCTGTGCATTTGCATGAATGGATTGATCATGTGTGGAAAATCATGAATGGATTGATTATGTGTGGGAAATTGTGAAATGATTGAATATGTGTTGAGCTTGTGATAGCATTGGTGATTTGATATGCATTTGTGGTAAATGCATTGGTTATAGATGATATGTTTTATGTATAGACATATGCTATGTTTTGTGGGGATGTTGTACATTACAATGATTGTATTAATTATCTATGGTATGCTATATATGAATATATGTGATGTGGTGGTGTGTTTCCATATGTTATTATTTTGGTATGCCTTATGTGCGAATATGTGATTATATTGGATAATTTATATATACTATGTTGTTAGATTATTAGATATATGTTATGTATATGTGGCATGCTATATGTATTAATATGTGATGCTTGTGGTGAGAATAATTATGCATGTGAATTTATATGTGTTGCATATTATTATGCAATCTTGATTTAGTTTTTATTTCTCACCCTTCTGCTGTGGTTTGTTGCTCTATGAGGCAATTGCATATTAGTATCTTGGAGGCTTTTGTGAAGATTAGTTCTCCATCCTTTTGTCGGTATGTCTGCTCTGATACGTAACACGGGAGTCAGGGAACGCTTTTGTTATATATGTATACATTTGTTGGATCTATTTTGTATTAACTTTGTATGAATATGTTGATGTTATAAAACAATTTATTTTGTAAAACAAGTCATTTATGGATCTTTCCGCTTTATTCCATAATTGAACTTTCCTTTTGTTGGAAAAAGTCTCCCTTTTATGTTTATTCCATTTTGTGTTATGTATCAAATTTATGAGCAGGGATTATGTTTTCTTTCTTTAAATGTGGCATCCTTGTTTCTGTCTAAGGATAAAAATTTTATTCACTTTGATTTATCTATGTATTATTTATTCGCGATGGGAATTGGGGTGTTACATTAGTGGTATCAGAGCAGGTCGGTTCGTCCGGCCAAGTTGTTGAGTTAGTTGGTGAGACAGTTGAATACTGTCGATGTTGTTTGTCCCTTAGTACGTGATATGTGTGTGAAACACTGTCAGTGCTTTCTGGTTTTCTAATATTTTATCTTCAGGATTGAGAATGAGATAAGTGAGGGAGAAGCTTGTACTTCTCCAAGTTGCTTCGTTTGTGTGCCGTTTGTTGCAAGAGTGTAAGTGTTGTTTGGACAGTGTTGTTCCCGATTCCGGAGGGAATGCGGAGGTAAGGTTTATGTCGACTAAAGATTTGTGCCTTAAGTAGTTTTTTGCTCTAGATGCAAGAAATGCTATTATAGTTTGGTAAAGACGGCTTATGCCCCATCATGATTGTCGGCTGTCTATTGACAAATTGAGGAACTGATCACCCTTAATCTCTTGTTGATAGTAGACGGAATTATGTTGGATGGAATAGATGTGTCTTTCCAGCTTTGATAGTATGTTTTGTGAATCGTTTGGAGCTAAGCCAGTGAGTACAGATTGTTTTGACGAGTCGATGAAGATTTTTATATCTGAAGGTGAGGCGGATTTGAGGTTTTTGTATGTTGGTCAAGTTGGAATGTCTCTGAGGGAGAATGATTGGGTATTACTAATGGTTGTTCTCAGAGAATAGAGTGTGAACTTAAATTGGACGAAGGCGAATAGTTGAGGTTTATATCTGCTAAGTAAGTAGAAAAAACTCTTAGGAGATGAGACTGAGATATTGTTATGTTTGTGATGATAGTTTCTAGAAATTGGCAGAAAGGCCGCAGTGAAGGGCTGCCAGTTGTGCGTGATTTTCAGATGTATTTCCAGATGGAATATTGGATGTTAGCATTAGAAGTACCCGGACTGATAGAGCAGTTGGAAGATTTACTGGAAAGGAGAATTGTGAGGTCAAGTGTGTCGTCTTGGAGAGCTCCAGTATTGTTTGTAACAAAAAGGAGGGATGATTGAATGGAATAACCAGCATGATGTGTATAATGGTATTGAGACTTTGGAAAGCGAAACTTAGAGTTCTGGTGAGGTTTGGAGTCTTTGGAGTTTTAGAACATTAATTGAAATCTTGAGAAAACCCTTATGTGTGGATGTAATATTGATATTAAGAGTTCCTTTTGGTGGGTTGTTGATACTTGTTATGCTGGTTGGAACTGATTTAAGATGAAAATGGTGAGTTTTGGGAAGGACTGTCGAAGGGTTATTTTTCTGAAAATCGCAGTACGCGCTTAGCGCGCAGCCGCCCGTTTAGCGCGGTCTGGAGAATTTGCAACCTCTCCAGGCAGTGAGGAGCGCGCTTAGCGCGGGGTGGAGCCCGCTTAGTGCAACCTGGGGAAAAAATTAAAACTTGTTTTTTTTCTAAAATCCATAACTTTTGATTCGTAACTCGGATTGAGATGTTCTTTCTTAAAAAAAATGGTGTTGAGATTTAGTGGCCGATTTGATTGTGTCATGAATTTGGATAAGTTCGTAGTGGTTTTAATTGAGTGTATTCGGATCTGTTATAAACTCAGAGGAAGAACAGGTAGAATGTTTGAGAACTGAATTACAAGTGTTGAAATGAGACAAAGTTTTATGCTAAGTTATTCAAGTGAGAATTTTGGTTTAAAAAGGTTAGTTTCTTGGATATCTGATTTCAGATGAGAGTATGGTTATGGATCCATCGGAAGTGGATGTAGTTCTACATGAGAGGCTCCGAAGTCGGTTAAGGTGATTAGAAACTTTTTGGACTTTAGTTGGTTATTGCCGGAGGTTATGGAAGGCTTTTCCAAGTTAGCGTATTCGTTACTTCGGTTGACTTGCAAAGGGTAAGTCGTTTGCTTGGAATGTTCCTTGTAAGGAAAGTTTCAGAGAGCTAAAGTAGAAGTTGTCTACGACTCCAACTTTGATTCTGTGTGATCCTGATAAACTGCTTGTGAGGTATTGTGATGTGTCTTTAATGAGTGTAGTTAGTGTATTAATGCAAGAGGGTAAATTCGTGGCTTAGGCTTTACGACAATTGAGGATGCATAAGAGGATTTATACTATTCAGGATTTGGAATTGGTTGCGGTTGTTTTGTGTTGGAAAATTTGGAGGTATTATCTTTATGGTTCTGGGTTCGAAGTGTTTAGTAATCACAAGAATAGTGAGTACCTGTTTGGTCGGAAGGAATATAGTATGAAACAGCGAGGATGGTTGGAATTTGTGATGAGTTATGACTTTAGCTGGAATTATCCTATTGGTAAAGTTAATGTCGTGCCTGATGAGTTAAGTCAAAAGTTTTTATACATGTCTGTTTTGAGGGTTAGGGAGTTAGAATTATTTGAGCAGTTCAGAGACTTGTATCTGGTGGGTGTAACACCCTAAAATTTGCCCTCTCATTTTTCATATCATTTAGCATATACTTTCATTGCATTGCATTCCATTCAAGCATAAAAAAATAAAGCATTCATCTTTGCATTCAGCATAGGGCATGTGATCAGTGGTTTTCAGAGTATTGGCCAGCCAAGAAAAGAGAACAAGAGCCAAGGGTCTCCCAGCAAGCCTCAAAGGTCTCTTATATCATATTTCATCTCAATTGATCCCACAAGTCATTGGAAGATGGGAATTCATCATGAAGATTGAGCAGTTCATCATTTCCTATAAAAAACAGTCAAAATTAGGGTTTTGGATTCAAGCAGTCTCCTGATGAAATTTTGGTTCAAACTTGATCTCAATGTTTTCTACATGATGTCAAGTATCTAAGGATGGAAGATTTCCCATTGGTTCATTTCAGAAGAGGTTCAATTGGCCAGTTATTTGAGAATCAAGAAATTGAGGTAAAAGTCAATTGTGCAGTGAAAAAAGTCAACTCCTAACTTTTAAGGTCAAATTCATGAAATTCAAGTTACATATGTTCATTGGACAAGATTTGATCAAGAAATGATGGAGGAGTCATGAAAAATCAAGAATTGTGCAAAGTTTCCATTTTTAGAAACTTAGGGTTTCCAAAAATGGCAAGTTTGGACCATTTTACACTATACTTCAAGGCATTCTTTCTCCATGATAAAAGCTTCAAACTTCAGGCCCAAGTTGAACCAATTAAAGATCACATTCCAAGCTTCAAATCAATATAAAGAACTCTTCCATTGGATCAAAATTGAGAGAGTTATGATCAATCAAAGTTTGGTAAAATCAAGGCAAAAACCAAGTCATGGCAAGGCAAGTGCAGGCCTCCAAGCCATAATTTCATCAAACACTTGGTGTGGCAAATTTCAAGCCATTTTTCTCATTGAATAAAGCTTCAAATGAAAAAATGTTGAACATCAAAGTTGTTCCTCTCCTTGTCCTCTTCAACTTTGATGTTGGACATTTTTCCATTTGAACAAATTATGAAGGGGTTATGATGGTCCAAACAATGGGGTTTCATGCTGAAGTTCACAAGTCATGATGCCATGCCAGCCTACCAAGTCACGCGCCCTTGAAGTCAGTTTTGTGCCTTGATGATCTAAGCTATTTTTGATCATCTTACAAGTCTCTATTCAATTCAATTTCCATACCAATCTTGTTCTAACATGTTCCCTCTTTCCATAGCCATCAAAACCTCACCATTTCATACCTTGTACATGAAGAATTTCATCATTAAACTCCCTTGTTTCCATTGTTTTCTTGCTGACTAAACATGAGAAGTTTGTATTGTTTTGCTTTGGTCATTTCACACGCATACTACACACCATCCATCCATTCCTTTCTTATTATGAACAAACACTCCCTTACACATACATCCTACATACCTGATCCACACACCAAAAAGGAAATGCCAAGCTTGTTCAACAAGTTTCTGCTACACCACACATCAACATCACCACTCTTCATTTCATCAGTTTCACCATAAACTAGCATGTTCCCTCATCACCATATCCAAACCTTTCCAACTCGCCAATAACTAACATGACTCAGTTAGTTAGCTAAACTCACTTAACCAACTCAATTAACTCAATCTCCAACTGTTAATCACACTAGTTAACACCCTAACTCAACATATATAAGCAAAACTCTCACAGATTTTCAAAAAACACTTCATTTTTCACATATTTTTCAAACTCACCATCTAAAACTCTCTCTGAATTCTCTCTCTCTCATTGCATGAATTCATCAATCTCATCATCATCTTCATCAATATTGCATAACCATTGATCAAGAACTAAGTGAATCAGAACCAAGTGTAGCATCTTTCTCACTCTGAATCTCTCAGTTTCATCAAGAATCAAGGTTCTACGAGCATTTATTTTGCTCAAACAAGTGCAAGGATTCAAGCTCTCACCTCTGGTTTTCTAAAGATCCAAGAATCTCCAAGTTTCAGGTTCTAATTTATCAATTTTTTTTTTGCGCGAACTCATGTTGTTTCAGCTTGTTTTTTGTTGATTTTGAAGCTTACTAGAAGCTATGAACTCTGGCTAGTTGATAGAGCTTCTTAGAAGCTTAGATTCAAAACTTAGGGCAAAGTGTTTATGGTTGTTTCTTGCTGTGTGCGCATGGTTTGATGATTTCAATGGTAGATTCGTGACCTACGTAACTTCCTCTTCATTTTAGTATGCTTTTTTGTTAATTTCTGGAGGTTTTGAAGTTGCAGTCGCCGGAGAGTGGCCGGAGAAGATGACCGGAGGTCCTTCTCCGGCCGGTGAGGTTCGTTTAGGGTTTTACTTCCAGTTTAAACCATGGCCGTTAGATAGACTTTGATCCAACGTTCAATAATGTGCCAACACATTAGTGACACACTCTCCCTCGCGTACTTCCTCTCTCTCTCTCTCTCTCTCTCTCTCTCTCTCTCTCTCCGATTGCTTGTGTGAGTGTGCGTTCATGTTTGTTATTGTGTGCGTGCATCATGAAGCGTTAGATTTGATTGATTCTATGATAATACGTTGTTGATTGATCATGTGGCTCAGATGGAGTCAAATCTTTGACTAATTGTGCACCATCCCACACACACATGTGCACCTTTTTGGAATGAGTTTTTTTTTGCTTTCCACACACCCTCTTTTTTAGGCCCAACCAGTTTGAATTATCATTTTACTATGTCTGCACCCCCGTCTCCCATTTTCTTTTCATTTTAAAGTTCTTTTTCAAGCTGATTCCATTTTATTCTTTTAAAAATATCAAAATGCATTAAATAATTCCATAAAAATTCATGAACCATTTTTACACATTAATATGATTTTCCATATTTTTTATTTCTGATTTTATTTTATTTTTGCATTATTTTCTTAATTTCCTTTTAATTTCTTTTTTTTTATGTTCATTCTTCTTGATGTTTAGTTCATTTCAATTTTAATTGAGCTAGTTCTTTTCTGAATTTTTGCATGGCATTTTGTATGATCATATTACACATCTAAATGCATTTAAAACCATTTTTCTCATATTTTTAAAAATCATCTTTGCATAGCATTTGAACCATATCATTGTGCATTGTTCATTGTTGACTTAATATGCCTTTGATGACTTGTTTGGATTGGTTTCCTTTTGAGTTTTGCCATGAACTTTTGACATGTGATTAGCTTCTGACTCATACACTTTATGACTTAATTCCATAATTCTTCCAAGTTCATTTCTATTTTTGCCTTGATATTTTTTACATGTGCATTTATGAACTTCATGGTAAGCATATGCTATGGTTGTGTGTCATATTGCTTATGATTTCTTGAGTTGATTGGTGTTATATTTTGACACATGTTTACTTGAATATTATAGGTCATCTTATATCATGGTTATAGGTCCATTGGATTTGTGTTTGCCTTGATGTGTGGTTGTGCATTTTAACTTGCATTTTTGACCTAATTCCACATCTAACTTCTTCTTGTGCTCCATGTGATTTGTGTTTGGATTGTGTAGGCCATTTCATTCATGTCATTTGCACATCATCAATTGTATGCTATTGTTCTATATGCACTCATAATCATTTCATATGTCTTGCCTCTTTAACATGTAAATTTGTGCATCTAATTGAACTTGTTTCTCTCCTTTTCTTTCTCATTTCACCTATGTTCTTCTACTTGAATCATTTCATCCATGTCTTGCATGAGGGTTCATATGCATTGTGAGACATTTTTAAATGTTATATGCTTCTGACCTTGTCATTTCATTAAGCATAAATACATGTTCATTTTGCATTTTTACTCATCTTTCATAAACTATTTTCATGTTGCATTGCTTGGATGTTTAAGACATTGTTTTGTGCAAAGGTTGTTGGTGTTTGATTTCTTAATGTTAGAGGACTTTCTTATGGTTTAGGTTCTGACCTTGAGTACTTCTCAACCTTTAGGACATTTACTCTTTAGTTCTTTAGCTTGTTTGGTCTTTATTGGTTAGCCTTTCCTTATTTCTTTACTTGTAAATTGTTTTGCTAACTGTTTCAGGGGCTAATGGTAAGACAATTGTGTGGGTGTGCACCCACATACAACCCTTTCTCTTATATTTTTAAGCTTTTAATTTGTGTTTGTGATAAGCATCTAATGCTTTCTCTGTTCAATCCCTTTCACTCCCTTTGAGTTCTTAACTTAACTTCCATCTTGGAGGTAAGTTAGAACTCACTTTTCTTCTCTTTTCTTTTAGAGTTAGGTTTCTAAACCACACTTAACCTTTAGGATCATCCATGTATGATAACCTTAAGGTTTGAGTCTTAGTCTCCCTCATTAGATTTTGCCTTTCTAACCATTTGAGTCTTTCTTCTTCTCATCTCAAAAAAAAAAAGAAAAAATACTTAATAAAGGCATGAAATATATTATATTTGAGCCTTTCATGTAAGAATGAGATAGTGAGGGGTATTCTCTCACTTTCTTAGAATGTTTAGCATACGTCCCGTCTTGGGTCGATATGCGAGGCATTCGATCTTACGTGAAAGACTTAAATACAATATGCGTTGTAAACACCAATAATCAAAATACTTCTTCTTAAAAAAATACAAAAACAAACAAACTCTCTTCTCATCTCTTCACTCTCTTCCTTAAGGACTCGTCATATTCATTCTACCGCAAACAGGTAACGCCTAAGTCTCCATACAGCGAGCTGCAACACCTAAACTGCTGGGACGCACACTATGACGTTTCCACTAAAAAATACAAACAAAGTTACCCTTGCTGAGCCGAACTACGTTTGCTCTAATTCTTCTTTCTCGTCTGATTGAAGATATGTAGGCACGAGATACGATATCTCGATGAGCAACCTTTCCCCGTAGTTCGTCGAACTACGTTGACTCTGACTTTCCCATTTCACTGAGGGAATACGTAGGCCTAGGACAACGATAATGTCCTATCGAGTCACTTCTTTTTCTTTTCTTCTTCGTTATTTCCCGTTCCTGTTCCTTTTCCTTTCCAATAGCAGCGGAGCTCCAGATGATGACACTCTTTGATCTAAACAGCAAGCGTGGATCCCATCGGGTACGATGGACGTAAGGGGGTGCTAATACCTTCCTCTCGCGTAACCGACTCCCGAACCCAGTTCTCTTGGTCGCAAGACCATGCTCTTTCCTTCCCCTCAGGTTTATACAATGTTTCCTTTCCCTCTCTTGGGATAAATACACATTGCTGGCGACTCTGTTTCGTGCCACTTTCGCGTTTGTACTTGGATGAAAATCCTGGGAGCGACAACTGGCGACTCTGCTGGGGATCGAACCCAGAATCTTTGGTTCCCTAAGCGAGTCAGTCCAAGCGCTTGTTTGTTTTTCTTTCATTGGGTGTTTACTTTGATGATGTTGTTGCTATTTTACTGTATTTTACTGTACTTTACTATACTTTACTATATTTACTGCATTTACTGCATTTTTCATTACTGTCGACATTATATTGGACTGGGTTGTGCTGGTTTTTCTGTTTGGCGGGATGGATGATCTGAGAGATAAGCCCATTACACAGGCTTGAGTACATACATAGGACTAGAGTGGAAAGTAGTGTGGCCTACGTAGCATCTTGTTATGTATGGTTTATACGAAATTCACAACCAGACGAGGTTTTCTTGGGAGATGTTCTGATTTGCGCGTCTTGTGCATTTCGAGGCGTTAACCTAGAAAGCTGTCGATTCTGGTGACCGATCATTGAGGACCTTAGGGGAAACATCCCTCTTTAGTGGTGACAGTGGCATACCACATTCTGTGGCAAACCCATTCGCATCCGAGGGCCCACTTTGGAACTTGCATAGGATGACCTTTATTTTTGGGGAATCAGTGGACATTCTCTTTGTTTGGCGATAGTATTGTACCCCGAGGGATGAATGTACTATTTCTTCTCAAAATAGAGAATTCGAAACTGAGGAACCGCTGTTCTAGTACCCACATGTAAGTATGGGCGGATGTTTATAGGTTTGCAGGTAACCATGCCTCCCACATACCCTGACATTCTGGTATTTTCACAGACAGATGATGTGATCTATTACAGTCAGTGGGTTTCTATCTACAGTATTATTCCCAGATCTGTACAGACACCGTGCACACAGTCCAGCACAGACACAGAGCATGCTGATCACATGCCTTTTTGCATTGCATTATCATATCATAACATTCATGTTTGTCATTTACAGGTGCTTATTACACTTCTAATTTCAATCAATGGGATCAACAGAGACAGTTGCCAAGAGAAAGAATAATGTTGCCTACAAATTCCCAGAACCTAATTTGGATTTACTGCACAAGGTGATAGCTATGGCTGACCCGGGTGTTCTTATCAACTTCCAGAAGAAATAAGGGAAATTGGTGGAGATGGTCTGCAGAATCACACAGTATGAACATGATGCTCTTCACACTTTGCTACAGTTTTATGAGCCTTCGTTGAGATGCTTTCTCTTTCCTGGTTATATTTTGATGCCCATGTTGGAAGAATTCTCATTTATTTTGGGAATTCCGGTCAAATCAGCATTACCATTCTTTTCTGGTAGTCACCCTAGCATAGAGGAGGTTGCAGCCGCGGTACAGGTGAAAGATTCGGTGCTGAAAGGAAATGTGGCTAGCAAAAATGGGGTCAAAGGTTTTCACTTAGAATTTCTTGCCGATCAAGCTCAAGAGGCTGTTGACGCAAAGAATTGGGCAGTTTACAACTCCATCCTGGCTTTGTGCATATATGGTATTGTTCTTTTCCCCAATCAACAGGAGTTTATGGATATGCAGGCTATAAGAGTTTTTGTTCTCAAAAATCCAATTCCTACTTTGTTAGGAGATTTTTACTACTTTGTGCACTTCAAGAATGAAAAAGAAGGGGAGGATCTGTCAACTGTTGCACTCCACTTTTATCTCATTGGTTTTTGAAGCATTTACCTCAGACAGGGGCTTTTGTAGACATAAAGGATTCTTTAAAATGGTCCAAGCGGTTAATGGGATTAACTGCTAATAACATTGTCTGGTTTGATCGTCAGTTGCTGGGAATAGAGATTATCACCAGTTGTGGGGATTTTCCCAATGTGCCTCTAATTGGCAGGAAAGGAGGAATCAATTATAACCCAATCCTGGCCATTAGACAGTTTGGATACGCTTCCAGGTATCCTCCCACAGATCGGGATGTGGAGAAATCTTTGTTCTTTACAGGGACTGAAGATGGGGAAATGCTGAGAGAAGTTGTGAATGCTTGGGGGCACCTGCATAAAATAGGAAAGACAGTTTTTGGAAAAAGAGATCTTACTCTGATTATGATAGATGGATTGAAATGAAGGTGAACGAATTACTCCTGCCTTTTTCAAAGGAAACCCCTTTATATCCCATAATGCCAGAGCAGCCTACCACGGTAGCCATTGACGAATTTGACAAGCTGCAGAATTTGATGAAGGAGCTTCGGGTGGAGAATTTTAATTTGAGTAGTCTTCTTCAAAATGCTCTACACGCCAACAAAGAATTGGAGCGGAAAGCCCAAGATGCCGAAAAAGTCTTAGCTGCAAAAGAAAAGGATTTTGCCGAAAGAGCTCAACACTTCCAGAAAATTAGTAAGGGTTCCAATGCTTCCACTCAAGCTCATAGGAGGACCAAACAGGCCTTAGCGCAGACTAAAGACACGCTAGCCAAGTATCAACAAGACTGGGACGAGGTTAGAATAAAAAACACAGAGTTGCAGGAACAGCTGAAGATCAAGGATGATGAGCTTAAAAAGGCACATGAGCAACGAAGAAAGTATCGGGAGAACCTTGGCGAAAGTCAAGAGCAATTGGAAAGCTCCAGAGAGGAGCTAAAGACTTCTAGGAATGAGCTTGAAGAGGCTAGGATAGATGTGGAGAAACTCAAAATACAAGCTGGCGTGAAAAGGCATAAAGGGGTTTTTGATGATGAAGCTCTCCTGATGCATATGGGTTCGTTGACTGACGCTCTCATGAAAATAGATGTTTTGATTAAGGAGTTAATCAAAAGACCAAATCACCAGCGCACTCGCATACTCTTCGAGGAAGTCAAATATTCAATCGAAAAGTTGAAGGATTTGGAGTTGTCAGATTGACAGTCTTTTCTATTATTTCTTTTATTGTATTTTTGTTGATCGATATCATCAGGTTTGTTGATGAATCCACTGTTTTGGTGTATGATGTTTGAACTCATTGTTGAACACTGTGTGTATGTCTATTTTCTTTTTAATAGAGATGAGCAGTTTATTCAGAAGTATTCCTTTGGCAGCTATTTGTACACGAGCACATAATCACGACATGTCTCTTCATATCACGATTTCTGATCTTCAGATTTCTGTGGTTACGATTGGAATCAGGGTGTAAGACACCTCGTAAATGATAAAAATGGCATTTGCATTGCATTGCATATCATTCTTGCATGACAGGTACTCGTTGCAGGTCCTCTAACCTTTATTTGGTTTCAGGCACTATAGCTGATATCCCCATTCACCGGTACGCAACTCGCAGAAACCAAGCTAAGATCATGGATCAGATGCAAACTGAATTGGCTGAGCTGAGGAACAGGATGGACCAGTTCATGGCATTAATGACTGGTATGGCTCAAAATCAGGAAAGACTCAGGGTAATGGTCGAGCGGCCACAAGTAGAGGTGCAGAATGGCAATGGTAATAACAGAGATACTGGTAATCAGACTGGCGTTAATGCAGGCGGGGATCCTCCTAGAACTACTGGGGTTCGTCATGTTGTGGAAGACAACCAAGAGGATCAGTTCACGCTGTTGGATACTGAAGAAGAGAACACTCGCAGGTTTGACAAGCTCACCGAAAAATCAGGTCTATTGAATCCCAAAACACACTTGGTTTTGATGTTTCTGACTTGGGATTGGTACCTGGAGTAAGGATCCCACACAAGTTCACGCCACCAACATTTGACAAGTACAATGGCACCACCTGTCCTAAAACTCATCTCCAGTCTTATGTGGGGAGGATAGCTGCTCATACTGATGATGAGAAATTGTGGATGTACTATTTCCAGGACAGCCTTACTGGGGCATCTCAAGAATGGTATATGAAGTTGAGCAGGGCTTCTGTAAGGAACTGGAAGGAGTTAGCTCATGCTTTTGTCAAACAGTATCAATACAATATGGATATGGCACCGAACCGTACTCAGCTGCAGAGTATGGCTCACAATGCGAAGGAGAGTTTTAAGGAATATGCTCAAAGGTGGCACCAGTTGGCTGCCATGGTTCAACCTCCGTTGTAGGACCGAGAGATGGCTGACATGTTTATGGGTACCCTTCAGGGAACTTATCTTGATAGGTTGGCCGCCTGTCCTTCAACTGGGTTTGCAGACATTGTAATCGCTGGGGAAAGGATTGAAAGTATGTTGAAGCTCGGAAAAATACAAGATGTCAGTGGCGCTAGTTCGTTAGGAGCGAAGAAGCCTTTTGCTAATGGACAAAGAAGGAGAGAAGGTGAGACAAATGCTATGTACAGAGGACGAGGAAGAGGACGTTCTCAGGACTATCACCAAATGGATGCAGTGACAATTCCAACACTACCTATTCATTAACAACAGCCACAATAGCAGGTTCAACAACAGCGACCACAGTTTCAACAAAGGTCTAGGTAGAGGGACCGCAAAATTGACCCTCGTCCTATGACTTACTCAGCTTTGCTACCCCAGCTACTCCAACTGAAATTGGTCGAACTTCGTACCATGAGACCTCCCGCTGCTGGTAATTTGCCACCCAATTATGATGCTAATGCCCGCTGCGATTTCCATTCCGGAGCTCCGGGGCACACCACTGAAAAGTGTTGGGCATTTCAGCATAAGGTACATGATTTGATTGATGCCAAGGCAATTAATTTCTCAACTCCACCGAATGTGCTTCAGAATCCTATGCCAGATCATAATGTGCCGAAGGTCAACGCCATTGAAGATGGGGAAGTTTTGAACTTGGTAACTGATATGAACAGGGTGAAGACTCATTTGAGTTTTGTGAAGGCTCGTTTGTTGAAGGGGCAGGTGTTCCCTGGCTGTGAAGAAGGTTGTGTTGATTGCAAGAGTCAGAGTAATGGTTGTGATAAACTGAAGGCCGGTATCCAGAGTTTGATAGATGAGGGTTGTCTACAGTTCGATCAGGGAGACAAAAAGAATGATGATGTGTTAGCTGTTACCATTTATTTTATGCCAGCTGAAATTCAAGTGCCATCTCCTGTTGCAACCATTATGCCGACTGTAGTGAGTCCTGTTACTATTACGGTACCAGGACCGGTTCCTTATACTAGTGAGCGGGCTATCCCAAGGCACTATGGTGCAGATGTTTACTATCAGGGAGAAAAACAAGAAGTGGAAGCTTCGTCTGGGGGTAGTTCCAGTATTGATAATGTTGGAGGGCTTGGTGGCTTCACCAGAAGTGGACGTTTGTTTGCTCCACAGACTCTGAGAAATAATGCTGAAGCTGAGGCAGCAGCCAAAGCCAAGGGTAAACAGGTGGCTACAGAGGAGGTTGTCATTCCTGAATCTGTACAGAAGGGTACTTTTGAGAAAGAAGTCGAGGAGTTCATGAGGCTTATCAAAAAGAGTGACTATAAAGTGGTTGATCAGTTGAATCAAACCCCACCAAAATTTCCATCTTGTCGTTGCTTATGTGTTCTGCAGCTCATCGAGAAGCACTTCTGAAGGTTTTGAATATGGCCTATGTACCTCAAGAGATTAGGTGAATCAATTGGAGTCTGTTGTTGCTAATGTCAATGCTAGACATGGGCTAGGTTTTACAGATTGTGATCTGACTACTGAGGGTCGCAATCACAACAGGGCATTGCACATCACTCTGGAGTGTAAAGGGGTAGTGTTATCTCATGTATTGGTGGACATGGGGTCTTCTCTGAATGTGTTACCAAAGAAGGCCTTAATGAAGTTAGATGCTGATGGAATTATTCTAAGACCAAGTGATCTGGTAGTAAGGGATTTCTATGGTTCGAAGTGTTCTGTATTTGGAGAGGTGGAGCCCCCAGTAAAGATCGGTCCTCAAGTGTTCAAGTGTGTGTTCTACGTGATGGACATTCAACCTGCATATAGCTGCTTGTTAGGCAGGTCGTGGATTCATGCTGCTGGGGCAGTGACATCTACGCTGCACCAAAAGTTGAAATATGTGGTTGATGGTCAAGGGGTGACTGTATGTGGAGAATAAGACATCTTCGTCAATCAGCTGTATACCTTTAAGTACATGGAAATGGATGGAGAGATCCATGAGATGTTGTGTCAAGCATTTGAGGCCGTCAATGTTGGTGATTCATCTTCAAAGGCAGTGTCTACTCAGAGCGAAGAACAGGTGGGTACCTCTATTGCTTCTTATAGACAGGCAGTGGAAGTAGTCCAAGCTGGCAATGCCCAAGGCTGGGGCAAATTGATTGAAGTCTCTGCCATGGAAGATAAGTTCGGTATAGGCTATAATCTGTATCAAGCTGCTGCAACAGAGCGCCAGGGGCCGATTACTTTCTACAGCGGAGGCATCATTAATCCTAATCAGATGTGCGCTGCAAGTGAAGATGGCATTGACAGTGATTGTGATCTCGACAACTGGGTGCGCCTGTGTGTACCGGGTCAAGAGCTGTGCAATTGGTCTGTTGAAGAAATTGTTCAAGTTACTCTTCAAATAGAGTTATTTTCTTTGTTTTTCTTTGTTGCATGTTAAAATCTTGCGCTCTGCCCAAGGCATGTAGATCCATTTGTAGGGCCTCATAATTGCATTTGCAATGTTTTTTATCATTAATAAAGGATGTTTTGCATTCAAATTTTGTGTTCCTTGTCTTTCATTTTTATTTTTGCAGAAAACAATAAAATGGCAATGTTTTATTTTTGTTTCTTTTTTACAAAACAGTCTCATTCTAAAATAAAGCACGATCCTCCATCATGCATACTTAATCACCCGGATTTCATTGATAACGATTCTGCTATGGCCAAGTATGACTTTGATAATCCAATCTATCAAGCCGAAGAGGGGGATGAAGAAGACTGTAAAGTTCCCGAGGAATTGGCTAGATTGTTGAAGAAGGAGGAGAGGGTCATTCAACCTCACCAAGAGACAATTGAGGTTATCAACGTTAGGTCCGAGGACGCCAAGAAAGAGATTAAGATTGGAGCCAATCTGCAGGCCGAGGTAAAGAAAGAGCTGATCAGTATGCTGCGGGAATATGTCGACATCTTTGCTTGGTCATATCAAGATATGTCGGGGTTAGATACAGACATTGTTATGCACAGGTTACCGTTGAAAGAGGGCTGTCTTCCTGTCAAACAGAAGCTGCGGAGGACTAAACCAGAAATGTCTCTCAAAATCAAAGAGGAGGTGCAAAAACAGTTAGATGCGGGATTTTTGGCCGTAACTAATTACCCACCATGGGTTGCAAATATTGTTCATGTGCCGAAGAAAGATGGTAAGGTCAGAATGTGCGTTGATTACCGAGATCTAAACAGAGCAAGTCCGAAAGATGACTTTCCTTTACCTCATATTGATGTACTGGTTGACAACACCGCTCAATTCTCGGTATTCTCCTTCATGGATGGCTTCTCCGGGTATAATCAAATCAAGATGGCACCAGAGGACATGGAGAAGACAACGTTCATTACCCCGTGGGGTACCTTCTGTTACAAGGTGATGCCTTTTGGGTTGAAAAACACAGGGGCAACGTATCAGCGAGCTATGGTAACCCTATTCCACGACTTGATTCATAAAGAGATTGAATGTTATGTGGATGATATGATTGCCAAGTCTCAAACAGAAGAGGAGCATCTGGTCAATTTACAGAAGTTGTTTGAAAGGTTGAGGAAGTTTCGACTCAGGCTGAATCCAAACAAGTACACTTTCGGAGTACGGTCCGGTAAATTGCTGGGTTTCATCGTAAGCGAAAAAGGAATTGAGGTTGATTCTGCCAAAATAAAAGCGATACAGGAAATGCCTGTACCAAGAACAGAAAAAGAAGTACGTGGTTTTCTGGGTAGATTGAACTACATTGCACGGTTCATATCTCACCTTACAGCCACTTTTGAACCAATATTTAAGCTATTAAGAAAAGAACAAGCGGCCAGGTGGAATGACGATTGCCAAAGGGCTTTCGAGAAAATAAAAGAATATTTGCAGGAACCTCCAATTCTCATGCCTCCAGTTCCAGGGAGACCGTTGATCATGTATTTGACTGTGCTTGAAGGATCCATGGGTTGTGTTCTCGGTCAACATGACGAGACGGGTAAGAAGGAGCACGCCATCTACTATTTGAGCAAAAAATTCAATGATTGTGAATCATGATACTCAATGCTTGAAAGGACATGCTGTGTACTTGCATGGGCTGCTAAGCGATTAAGGCAATATATGCTCACTCATACAACCTTGTTAATTTCAAAGATGGACCCTGTCAAGTACATATTTGAGAAACCAGCATTGACCAGACGGGTTGCACGTTGGCAGATGGTGCTGACTGAATATGATATCCAGTATACTTCTCAAAAAGCCATCAAAGGAAGTATCCTGTCAGACTATCTTGCGCAGCAGCCTATTGATGATTACCAACCCATGAAATTTAATTTCCCTGATGAGGACATCATGTTTCTCAAAGTTAAAGACTGCGAGGAACCACTCCTGGAGGAGGGGCCAGACCCTGAATCCAAATGGAGTTTGATGTTTGATGGGGCCGTCAACATGAATGGATACGGATTTGGAACAATTCTTGGCACGCCAGAAGGTGTTCATATGCCTTTCACTGCCCGAGTAACTTTCGGATGCACCAACAATGAAGCAGAATATGAAGCTTGTATAATGGGGATTGAGGAGGCGATTAATTTACGAATTAAGACCCTCGATATCTTCGGTGATTCAACTTTGGTAATCAATCAAGTGAATGGGAACTGGTACACGCATCAACCACATCTGATTCCGTATAGAGATTATACAAGAAGATTGTTGACGTTTTTCACAACGGTAAAGCTGTACCATATTCCTCGAGATAAGAATAAGTTTGTTGATGCCTTGGCCACATTGTCTTCTATGATCAAAGTGCAAAGATGGAACCATGTACCCAGGATTAATGTGTCTCGTCTTGACAGACCTGCATTTGTGTTTGCTATTAACGCAGTGCCTGATGACAAGCCGTGGTTTCATGACATCAAATGTTTCTTAAAGAGTCGGGAATACCCGCCTGGGGCATCTACCAATGATAAGAAGACTTTGAGGAGATTGGATGGTAGCTTCTTTTTGAACCAAGATGACGTGCTGTACAAACAGAACTTCGACATGGTTTTGCTCAGATGTGTGGATAGACACAAAGCAAACATGTTGATGCAAGAAGTGCATGAAGGCTCTTTCGGTACCCATGTCGGAGGACATGCAATGGCAAAGAAATTGTTGAGTTCGAGGTATTATTGGTTGACTATGGATGCAGATTATTGTTCATACGCCCGTAAATGTCACAAATGTCAGATTTATGCAGACAAAGTGCATATACCTCCGAATTCGTTGAATGTTATGTCTTCCCCTTGGCCCTTTGCAATGTGGGGCAATTGACATGATTGGAAAGATTGAGCCAACTGCTTCCAACGGCCATCGCTTCATTTTGGTCGCTATTGATTATTTTACCAAATGGGTGGAAGCAGCATTTTATGCTAATGTCACCAAGCAGGTGGTAGCCAGATTTCTGAAGAAAGATATCATCTGTTGCTATGGAGTGCCTGAAAGAATCATTACTGATAATGGTTCTAATCTCAACAACAAGATGATGGCAGAATTATGTCGGGACTTCAAAATTAAGCATCACAATTCGTCGCCGTACCGTCCAAAGATGAATGGCGCTGTTGAAGCGGCCAACAAGAATATCAAGAAGATTGTGCAGAAGATGGTGGTGACCTACAAAGATTGGCATGAGATGTTACCGTTTGCCTTGCATGGGTACCGAACATCAGTAAGGACATCTACTGGGGCAACACCGTTCTCATTTGTGTATGGTATGGAGGCAGTCCTACCAGTTGAAGTTGAGATTCCCTCGCTGAGAGTTATGATGGATGTCAAACTGGATGAGGCAGAATGGGTACGCACCCGATTCAATGAGCTGAGCCTAGTTGAGGAAAAGAGACTAGCAGCTATTTGTCATGGTTAATTATATCAGAGAAGGATGAAGCGAGCATTTGATCAGAAAGTGCGGCCTCGGGAGTATCAAGTTGGTGAATTGGTACTTAAAAGGATCCTTTCTCCAAACACAGATCATAGGGGAAAATGGACGCCAAACTATGAAGGTCCATTCGTGGTTAAAAAGGTTTTCTCTGGCAGAGCCTTGATGCTTACAACCATGGATGGTGAAGATTTTCCATCCCCTGTCAACTCAGACGCAGTCAAAAAATACTTCGCATAAAGAGACCCGCTGGACGAAAAAAAAGAAAAAAAAAGTCCAGGAAAACAAGGGCATCCCGGCAAACCATAAAAAATAGAATAAAAAAAGGTTCGGGCAAAAATTAGGGATATAAAAAAAATTTGTACACCCGGTGAGTTGAAAATCCGCAAGGACAACTCAGGCAAAAAAGGGTATCCCGGTGGATTGAAAACCGAAAAAGGGCGGTCCACACAAAAGAGGGATTAAACGATGACTGCGATCTGAGTTATCTGTACTACCTCATCGTTTCACTCAAACTGGCAATCTCCAAAGGATAGGAATTAGTCCAATCATCCTCTTCAGAAAGCGAAGATAATCGGAAAGTCTTGAAGACATACTAGTCATAGCAGAATGGAAACTCAGTGAAATGCCGTTTTCACATTGCCATTAGGATAGTTTCTTTTCTCAATTTTTAGCAATCACCTCTTTCTAGGGATTGCTTCCTGATGTACTTGCCTATTCCGGGCCTTTCAATCAATAAAGTTGGTTATTCAGTCAAAAAGCTTCTTATTTGTTTTCATTTTACTGTTTTGTTTGCAAAAACATCCGAATTTTTGATAAAAAACATTGCATTGTTGAAAACATTGGGGCTTTATAATAGCATGTACAGGGAAAACATTTAAAATTACTTTGGATGTTGATTAACTCCGGACCATGGATTCAAACCATGCAGTCTCCGGGACATATGTGTGCATTTCTTTTGTTGCAAGTTTACATTCAGAAGCCTAGCATAAAGTCATTTTCAGCGCCAAGATTGGTGGGGCTCTCCCCAACCGATGGTGGTTTAAAGTCAGATTGTCTCAGTACGGGGCATATGTACATATCCTTTTGCTTGCAGGATACCGGGGCAATCATGTTCAAGAAAGGGCTCACGTGTCACCTTTTGTCACAAAGTTTACTAATTGAGTCCATCATTCGGCCGACGGCCGCCCACGACGATTCGATATCGACAAGTTAATTTCAACTGGGTATCATTGTATCTTATTAAATCGATTCTCCCATTCAGTACTTCCAATAATTATAAGCTTTTCTGTGTTGATAACGGTTGTAAATTCCCTAGTAGAGTTATTTCGTAGACCTTGCAGCTAATGCTCAAGACTCAGTGAGTGTCCAGGAGTTTGAAGATGCCGAATCTTCTGTAAAATCCTCTTGGGACGATTTCTTCAGACCAGCCTTGTAATCTGGGGCAAAAGTGAGATTGTGACCTCCCAAGCATGGGGCATCTTGAAATCCATTCGGTAGGATGTGTTCCAGATCTATTATCTCCAGTAGAGTGACATCTCAATTATTGTACGACTAGCTCAAGTCTCAGTATTTGCCTAAGAGTTTGAAGACGCTTGGTCTTCTATAAAATCCTCTTAAGAGACATTCCCCAGCGCGAGACGCTTTGAAGCTGTTTTCCCCAGCAGAGTTTGTAAACTCATTATCCCTAGTGGAGTCGTCAAACGGAAAGTTCGCCTAACATGGGGCATTGTGGCACTTATCCTAAGCTCGACAGCTTTGTTCCTTAACAGATTACCAAGGATTTGTTTTGTGCTCTCCTAGCAGATCTCTAGGGACTCTTTCTCAGCAGGTTGCAACGAAATGTTTTCCAATCAGGGTTTGCGTACTCCCCGACGGAGTGGTTCCGATCCTCAGCAAGATTATATCTCGGGAAGTTATATCCCCACAGAGTTCATCATTGAATATTGCCAGCAATACTCCCCAGCTGAGTTGTCCTTTTCCCCACAGAGGTTTAGCAGATCAACAGAATCTCTTCCTCAGCAGAGTGTTAGTATATTCTTTCCCAGCCGAGTCAGAAGGTTGATTATCCCCGCAAAGGATCTCGGGTTTGATCAATCCCCAAGCAGAGTTTTAATGACTTTTCTTCCTCAGCAGAACGTCATTCAGAAAAGTCTCATCCCCAGCGAAGTTGATATGACCAGAATTCGTCCCCAGTCAGATGAAGTAATTCCTGGCAGAGTCATAATTCCCTATATCTCAAAGTCTAATTTATTTTTGGTAAGCTTGTCAATTCAAAGTGGACGGATTGTTCATTCATTCTCCAGCAGAAATACTATCCTTGCAGGAGTTTCTAAAGTCAAATCATTTGATCATTGTTCCTCAGCAGAGTCAGCAGGGAGGTCTGATATGTATGCAGAGCGTAATCCAGTGTTGAATTCTCGTAAAAGTCCACCCGCAATATGGCCAGTCAGTAGTCAACTGACTTCATCCAAAAGGCATCTTTTAAAAGCCCACCGGCAGCGTGGCCCGTCAGCATTTGCCCGGTCTTATTCAAAGCAAGCAAAAGTACGACTGCAGATTGGTAAAAGTCCATCTTAGGGTGGCAAATCAGTAAAGTCCAATCGCAGATTGGAAAAAGTCCATCTTAGGGTGGCAAATCAGCAAAGTCCAACCGCAGATTGGTAAAAGACCATCTTAGGGTGGCAAATCAGTAAAGTCCACCCGTAGTGTGGCAACCCAGTAGTCGTCTGGCATCGTACAAAAGACATTTTTAAAGTCCACCCGCAGCGTGGCAAGCCAGTAGTCGTCTGGCGTCGTACAAAAGACATTTTTAAAGTCCACTCGCAGCGTGGCAAGCCAGTAGTCATCTGGCGTCGTACAAAAGACGTTTTTTAAGTCCGCCCGCAGCGTGGCAAGTCCGTAGTCATCTGACTCCATTCAAAAGACGTTGTTAAAGTCCACCCGCAGTGTGGCAAGCCAGTAGTCGTCTGTCGTCGTACAAAAGACGTTGTTAAATTCCATTCGTAGTGTGGCAAGCCAGTAGTCATCGGGCATCGTACAAAAGATGTTTTCCAAGTCCATCCGCAGTGTGGCAAGCCAGTAGTCGTCTGGCGTCGTACAAAAGATGTTTTCCAAGTCCATCCGCAGTATGGCAAGCCAGTAGTCATCTGGCGTCGTTCAAAAAGACATCTCTCTAGTGTTATGGTTATCATCAGAGTTTTTATCCAGACATAGTTCATTTGGTTGGGTTTATATCCTTTTTCTTCTTCTCCACTGAGTGCAAATTTTCTGGTTATTTTCGGTATTCAATCCCTCCATACCTTGAAAGTCTGAAAGCTATCGCTATCATCCATTCAGGTCTACCGTGATTGAATAGGGGCAGTTGTAACACCCTAACATTTGCCCTCTCATTTTTCATATCATTTAGCGTATACTTTCATTGCATTGCGTTCCATTCAAGCATAGTAAAATAAAGCATTCATCTTTGCATTCAACATAGGGCATGCGATAAGTGGTTTTCAGAGTATTGGCCAGCCAAGACAAGAGAACAAGAGCCAAGGGTCTCCCAGCAAGCCTCAAGGGTCTCTTATATCATATTTCATCTCAATTGATCCCACAAGTCATTGGAAGATGGGAATTCATCATGAAGATTGAGCAGTTCATCATTTCCTGTAAAAAACAGTCCAAATTAGGGTTTTGGATTCAAGCAGTCTCCTGATGAAATTTTGGTTCAAACTTGATCTCAATGTTTTCTACATGATGTTAAGTATCTAAGGATGGAAGATTGCCCATTGGTTCATTTCAGAAGAGGTTCAATTGGCTAGTTACTTGAGAATCAAGAAATTGGGGAAAAAGTCAACTGTGCAGTGAAAAAAGTCAACTCTTGACTTTTAAGGTCAAATTCATGAAATTCAAGTTACATATGTTCATTGGACAAGATTTGATTAAGAAATGATGGAGGAGTCATGAAAAATCAAGAATTGTGCAAAGTTTCCATTTTTAGAAACTTAGGGTTTCCAAAAATGGCAAGTATGGACCATTTTGCACTACACTTCAAGGTATTCTTTCTCTATGATAAAAGCTTCAAACTTCAGGTCCAAGTTGAGCCAATTAAAGATCACATTCCAAGCTTCAAATAAATATAAAGAACTCTTCCATTGGATAAAAATTGAGAGAGTTATGATCAATCAAAGTTTGGTAAAATCAAGGCAAAAACCAAGTCATGGCAAGGCAAGTGCAGGCCTCCAGGCCATAATTTCATCAAACACTTGGTGTACCAAATGTCAAGCCATTTTTATCATTGAATAAAGCTTCAAATGAAAAAATTTTGAACATTAAAGTTGTTCCTCTCCATGTCCTCTTCAACTTTGATGTTGGACATTTTTCCATTTGAACAAATTATGAAGGGGTTATGATTGTCCAAACATTGGGGTTTCATGCTGAAGTTCACAAGTCATGATGCCATGCCAGCCTACCAAGTCACGCGCCCTTGAATTCGGTTTTGTGCCTTGATGTTCTAAGCTATTTTTGATCATCTTACAAGTCTCTATTCAATTCAATTTCCATACCAATCTTGTTCTAACATGTTCCCTCTTTCCATACCAATCATGTTCTCTCTCTCTCTCTCTCTCTCTCTCTCTCTCTCTCTCTCTCCAATTGCTTGTGTGTGTGCGTTCATGTTTGTTATTGTGTGCGTGCATCATGAAGCATTAGATTTGATTGATTCTATGATAATACGTTGTTGATTGATCATGTGGCTCAGATGGAGTCAAATCTTTGACTAATTGTGCACCATCCCACACACACATGCGCACCTTTTTCGACTGAGTTTTTTTTGCTTTCCACATACCTTCTTTTTTAGGCCCAACCAATTTGAATTATCATTTTACTATGTCTGCACCCCCGTCTCCCATTTTCTTTTCATTTTAAAGTTCTTTTTCAAGCTGATTCCATTTTATTCTTTTAAAAATATCAAAATACATTAAATAATTCCATAAAAATTCATGAACCATTTTTACACATTAAAATGATTTTCCATATTTTTTATTTCTGATTTTATTTTATTTTTTCATTATTTTCTTAATTTCCTTTTAATTTCTTTTTTTATGTTCATTCTTCTTGATGTTTGGTTCATTTCTATTTTAATTGAGCTAGTTCTTTTCTAAATTTTTGCATGGAATTTTGTATGATCATATTAAACATCTAAATTCATTTAAAACCATTTTTCTCATATTTTTAAAAATCATCGTTGCATAGCATTTGACATATCATTGTGCATTGTTCATTGTTGACTTAATATTCCTTTGATGACTTGTTTGGATTGGTTTCTTTTTTGAGTTTTCCATGAACTTTTGACATGTGATTAGCTTCTGACTCATACACTTTGTGACTTAATTTGATAATTCTTCCAAGTTCATTTCTATTTTTGCCTTGATCGTTCTTTACATGTGCATTTATGAACTTCATGGTAAGCATATGCTATGGTTGTGTGTCATATTGCTTATGATTTCTTGAGTTGATTGGTGTTATATTTTGACACATGTTTACTTGAATATTATAGGTCACCTTATATCATGGTTATAGGTCAATTGGATTTGTGTTTGCCTTGATGTGTGGTTGTGCATTTTAACTTGCATTTTTTACCTAATTCCACATCTAACTTCTTCTTGTGCTCTATGTGATTTGTGTTTGCATTGTGTAGGCCATTTCATTCATGTCATTTGCCCATCATCAATTGTATGCTACTGTTCTATATGCACTCATAATCATTTCATATGTCTTGCCTCTTTAACATGTAAATTTGTGCATTTAATTGAACTTGTTTCTCTCCTTTTCTTTCTCCTTCCATCTATGTTCTTCTACTTGAATCATTTCATCAATGACTTGCATGAGGGTTCATATGCATTGTGAGACATTTTTAAATGTTATATGCTTCTGACCTTGTCATTTCATTAAGCATAAATACATGTTCATTTTGCATTTTTACTCATCTTTCATCAACTATTTTCATGTTGCATTGCTTGGATGTTTAAGACATTGTTTTGTGCAAAGTTTGTTGGTGTTTGATTTCTTAATGTTAGAGGACTTTCTTATGGTTTAGGTTCTGACCTTGAGTACTTCTCAACCTTTAGGACCTTTACTCTTTAGTTCTTTAGCTTGTTTGGTCTTTATTGGTTAGCCTTTCCTTATTTCTTTACTTATAAATTATTTTGCTAACTTTTTCAGGGGCTAATGGTAAGACAAGTGTATGGGTGTGCACCCACATACAACCCTTTCTCTTATCTTTTTAACCTTTTAATTTGTGTTTGTGATAAGCATCTAATGCTTTCTTTGTTTAATCCCTTTCACTCCTTTTGAGTTCTTAACTTAACTTCCATCTTGGAGGTAAGTTAGAACTCACTTTTCTTCTCTTTTCTTTTAGAGTTAGGTTTCTAAACCACACTTAACCTTTAGGATCATCCATGTATGATAACCTTAAGGTTTGAGTCTTAGTCTCCCTCATTAGATTTTGCCTTTCTAACCATTTGAGTCTTTCTTCTTCTCATATCAAAACAAAAAGAAAAAAATACTTAATAAAGGCATGACATATATTGTATTTGAGCCTTTCATGTAAGAATAAGATAGTGAGGGGTCTTCTCTCACTTTCTTTGAATGTTTAGCATACGTCCCGTCTTGGGTCGATATGCGAGGCATTCGATCTTACGTGAAAGACTTAAATACAATATGCGTTGTAAACACCAATAATAAAAATACTTCTTCTTAAAAAATACAAAAACAAACAAACTCTCTTCTCATCTCTTCACTCTCTTCCTTAAGGACTCGTCATGTCTGTTCTACCGCAAACTGGTAACGCCTAAGTCTCCATACAGCGAGCTGTAACACCTAAACTACTGGGACGCACACTATGACGTTTCCACTAAAAAATACAAACAAAGCAACCCTTGCTGAGCTGAACTACGTTTGCTCTGATTCTTCTTTCTCGTCTGATTGAAGATATGTAGGCACGAGATGCGATATTTCGACGAGCAACCTTTCCCCGTAGTCCGTCGAACTACGTTGACTCTGACTTTCCCATTGCACTGAGGGAATACGTAGGCCTAGGACAACGATAATGTCCTATCGAGTCACTTTTTTTTCTTTTCTTCTTCGTTCTTTCCTGTTCCTGTTCCTTTTCCTTTCCAGTAGCAGCGGAGCTCCAAATGATGGCACGCTTTGATCGAAACAGTAAGCGTGGATCCCATCGGGTACGATGGACGTGAGGGGGTGCTAATACCTTCCTCTCACGTAACCGACTCCGGAACCCAGTTCTCTTGGTCGCAAGACCATGCTATTTCCTTCCCCTCAGGTTTATGCAGTGTTTCCTTTCCCTCTCTTGGGATAAATACACATTGCAGGCGACTCTGTTTGGTGCCACTTTCGCGTTTGTACTTGGATGAAAATCCCGGGAGCGACAGTGGGTGACTTGATAGAGTTCAAAGGTTGAACAGTGGAAAACGGTAGGAATGATGAGACCGTGGGATGTTCTATAATGGAAGTGATAGGTGGAAGGTTTCAATATTAATCATGTACTAATATGTAAATGGATATATTAGTTACATGTTTGGTGGGCAAATCACAACGTTGTTGTATTGATGTTATGTTTGGTATTTTGGTTTTGTTGATGTTGTTTAGACGATGTTGTGTTGTGGGACTTTAGGTTCTTTTCTTTGTTGTTGCCTCGTTTCCATCGTGATGGTTCGCGTGCGAGTAGATAATCCCTGTGAGGTAGATTAGGGGAGTGTTACCTGGGTGTTGGTGACATGGTTTTCTTTGAGTCGTGAGTTGGTCGTCAAGTGCATTTATGGGCTTTGCATCTTGTCGTTGTAGTTGTCGTCGTTGTCGTGTCATTGTTATAGCTGCTGTTAGCAAGGTGGTTTGTCAGTTTGTGTTATTCGTGGTATGCCTAGTGTTGGCATGTTGATGGGTTAGTCGGATGTGAGAGTCGTATCCGGAGTTGTTCGTCTCAGTTATATTTTTGAGGACGAAAATGTCTAAGTGGGGGAGAGTTGTAACGCCCCTATTTGTTTAATGGTATTTATTTATTTCATTTATGTGAATTTTGTGAAATGTGTGAATTTATTGTATTTTACCTGCTAATTGAGTTAATTGGTTAATTTCCCTGATAGGTGAAATATTTGCAATAAATTATAATTTCTTTTCAACTTTTATTTCCCGAAATATATTTCATCGCTGTTTATGTTTTATCGCATTTTGAGAGCGTTTGGGAGATATTTGAGCGTAAGGGCAAAATGGTCAATTGATAAGTTAGATATTTATATAAATATAGAATAGAGAGAAAAAAGAGAAAAAGGAAAAGAAAAGAAAGAAAAGGGAAAGAAGAGAAAGAGAAGAGAAGCAAAAAGACAGAAGAGGAGAAAGAGGAAAAAGTGAAGAAACTCCGTTTCAATCGCGAATAATCGGGTAAGGGTGAAAAGTTTCGATTATATTGCGATTGTATATGTATATGTGTGTGATTGGGTGAATGTTTTTCTTGTTTTTCCATAGTTTTCATTTCTAGGTTGAAAATGATCAATATGAATAGAAATCGATGTTTTCACGGTCGAAAGTCAGAATAAGTCGCGTAGTGGAGTCGAGTGATGTTAGGCCGTGATTTAGTATGATCGTTTGATTGAATTGGGTTGAATTTGTAACTTTTGCGTTTTTGATATATATCGATGTTTTTGTGCAAATTGATGTTGTGATCGAGTCTGGTAACATTGGTATAGGTTGATATTTAATCGGGAATGTTTGTTTGTGTGTTTTCGAGTGGTTTCGATCGAGTTTGGAATTGGGTTAAATTGATAAAACTATGTTTCAAAATATTTCAGCAATGGAAAATGTGTTGGATGGCTTTTTAATGGTGAAAATATTGTAGTACGTTGAATTCTGAGATCGCAGCTTTTTACAGAATAAAAAACGGATGTCCAGAAGTCTTCCGATGGTGTTTTTAAGGCCAATGTACGCAGGTAGCGCGCTTAGCGCGGGGGTCTTCGTGCTTAGCGCGGTCTGGGCAAAAATGAAAAATTTCCGAAACTTTAAAAAATCATAACTTTCAAACTGTAAGTTCGTTTTGACCCCCGTTTGAAGCGTTGGAAAGATAGTGAAATATTTTTTCTATTAAAAATGGTTTGGAGGGAAGTAGATGAATTATTTAGGTCGTGGTTTTGTTAAAGTGTTGGGTTGTCGGGTTTTTATCACGTTAAATGCGTGTGGTAGGTGTTTTACTGTGTGTTGTGCTATTGTTATATAACGTGGAGCTTTTATGTGGTTTATATGATGTTGATGCATGTGATAATGATGTTGTTGTATGGTAAAATACATTGTTTGATTGAATATCAATGTATGTTGTTATGAGGTTTTGTGGGATTGTTGTGGTTTATATGATGTTGAAGCATGTGATAAGTTGGTGTAATTGTTGTGGTTTGTGGATTATGATGGAATGCATTGTTCATGTGAAATTCAATGTTGTGATGATGGTTTGTGGCCTTATGGCAAATAAATGCATTGTGATGTGTTTGATTGTATATGCATGATTATGGATGTTGAAATGGCTCACATGGTTGTATATGTGTATGCATTTGATTGTCATAAGTCATTGTATGCCAAGCATCTTGATATGCATTCTTGTGATGTCGTGTGCCCTAGTGGGTGTGAGCGACGAAACGGTTCTAGAGGGTATCCGCTATAACATCGTGTGCCTTATACAAAGAGGTGTGAGTGATGATTATAGACGATCATGTACCTTATACAAAAAGGTGTGAGCGATCGAGTCGTGTGCCTTATACAAAGAGGTGTGAGCGATCCATAAATGTCGTGTTCCTTATACAAAGAGGTGTGAGCGATGAGAGAACATCGTTTGCCCGACGGGGAGTTACACTAAGTAACAAGCGATGATTCCAATAATTCCTGAGTGAACTAATAATGATGAGATGGTGGTTGGAACGGTACCACATTGCATTGCATAAAGTCGTTGTGTCGGTCTCTGTGCATTTGCATGAATCATGAATGGATTGATTATGTGTGGAAAATCATGAATGGATTGATTATGTGTGGGAAATTGTGAAATGATTAAATATGTGTTGAGCTTGTGATAGCATTGGTGATTTGATATGCATTTGTGATAAATGCATTGGTTATAGATGATATGTTTTATGTATAGACATATGCTATGTTTTGTGGGGATATTGTACATTACAATGATTGTATTAATTATCTATGGTATGCTATATATGAATATATGTGATGTGGTGGTGTGTTTCCATATGTTATTATTTGGTGTGCCTTATGTGCGAATATGTGATTATGTTGGATAATTGATATATGCTATGTTGTTGGATTATTAGATATATGTTATGTATATGTGGCATGCTATATGTATTAATATGCGATGCTTGTGGAGAGAATAATTATGCATGTGAATTTATGTGTGTTGCATATTATTATGCAATCTTGATTTAGTTGTTATTTCTCACCCTTCTGCTGTGGTTTGTTGCTCTATGAGGCAATTGCAGATTAGCATCTTGGAGGCTTTTGTGAAGATTAATTCTCCATCCTTTTGTCGGTCTGTCTGCTCTAATACGTAACACGGGAGTCGGGGAACGCTTTTGTTATATATGTATACATTTGTTGGATCTATTTTGTATTAACTTTGTATGAATATGTTGATGTTATAAAACAATTTATTTTGTAAAACAAGTCAGTTATGGATCTTTCTGCTTTATTCCATAATTGAACTTTCCTTTTGTTGGAAAAAGTTTCCCTTTTATGTTTATTCCATTTTGTGTTATTTATCAAATTTATGAGCAGGCATTGTGTTTTCTTTCTTTAAATGTGGCATCCTTGTTTCTGTCTAAGGATAAAATTTTTATTCACTCTGATTTATCTATGTATTATTTATTCGCGATGGGAATTGGGGTGTTACAAATTGCGTGCGAAAATCTTGGAGTAGCATTATTTTGGAGCAAGCACTTTCTGTTATTTTCAGTTTATTCTAATTTTGTTCAAAAAGATGTGGAGAATAATTAGCTTTAATTATTAATCAAATCTAAGATCTGCTAATGCCCAGGCCCAAAGAGAGTTTTGCTATTTAAAGACGTGTTGGCCCTAATTGCCAGATAGAGAGAAAAGTTATTGAAAGCTGCGTTTCAAGTTTTAGGGTTTAAGTCTTTTGTTAATTGTTCGATTTTGTGAGCCATTCATTCATCATTTAGATGCTTGACTTGGACTGAGTTTTGAGTTGTAAGTTGTTCACTCTAAGCTTTTAAGTACAAGTGTTTTGTTCTTGATTGAAGCTTTTAAGCAAAATCAAGTATTGTCATTGAAGTGTGTTCTTCTCTTTTGTATTGTTCTGTTGTTATCACTGCATGTGATTGAGGGGGAGTGAGAGGTGTCTCTTATCTAAGAGTGTCTTAGATAGAAATTACACAGGTAGAGATTAGGTGAGAAGATTGTAAACTGGACAGTGTTTAGTGAGAGTCTTCAAACTAATTCTGTTTAGTGGATTTCCTTCCTGGCTTGGTAGCCCCCAGACGTAGGTGTGATTGCACCGAACTGGGTTAACAATTGCTTGTGTCTCTTTACAATTGTTTACTACTTTTTATCTTGTTCACAAATTGATCATTGATCAGATATTAATGTCGTGACATCTCTTTCAACATCTCATATCTGTTATCAGAATTTCAATTGGCATCAGAGCAGGCATCCTGTTCTGTTTTTGGGTGAGATCTAGGGACGATACTTTCTGGTACTATGGACAAGGAAGGAGGATTTATGAACAGACCACCCATCTTGGATCGATCTAATTATGATTATTGGAAACCACACATGGTGGCCTTCTTGAAATCATTGGATAGTATGGCCTGGAAAGCTGTCATAAAAGGATGGAAACACCCTGTCATTATTAGGAAAGATGGAAGAGAAACAGTTGATCTGAAACCTGAGGAAGAATGGACTAAAGAGGAGGATGAATTGGCTCTTGGAAACTCTAAAGCATTGAATGCTTTGTTCAATGGGATTGATAGAAACATATTTAGATTGGTGAACAATTGTGAGGTAGCTAAAGATGCTTGGGACATCCTCAAAACTACTCATGAAGGTACCTCTAAAGTGAAGATGTCAAGACTTCAATTGCTCACTACCAAGTTTGAAAATTTAAATATGAAGGAAGATGAAAGCATACATGACTTCCATATGAATATTCTTGAAATAGCAATGCTTCAAGTGCCCTAGGTGAAAAGATGTCTGATGAAAAGCTAGTAAGAAAAATTCTCAGGTCTTTTCCCAAGAGATTTGATATGAAAGTGACTGCCATAGAAGAAGCTCAAGATATCAGCAAGATGAGGGTGGATGAACTTGTTGGATCCCTCCAAACATTTGAACTTGGGATAAGTGACAGATCTAAAAAGAAAGCCAAGAGCATAGCCTTTATGTCCAATGCTGAAGATGGAGAGGAGGAATGTGCTCTGATACTGACGAGAGCTTATCAAATGCTATAGTACTGCTAGGAAGACAGTTCAACAAGGTGATGAAGAGAATGGACATAAAGTCAAGACCTAATGTCAAGAACAACTCATCTGACATCAACAGGTCTAATGTTATTGGTAGAAGATCAAGGGATAAAGAAAAATCCACTCAAGGGAAAGGGATTCAGTGCCGTGGATGTGAGGGATTTGGTCACATTAGAGCTGAATGCCCTACTTACCTCAAGAAACAAAAGAAGAGTCTAACTGCATCTTGGTCGGGTGAGGATTCTGAAAGTGAACTTGAAGAAGAATCTGCTAAACATGTGACGGCTTTGACTGGAAGATGTGCCTCTGATGGAGATTCTAGTGATGATGAATTGACCTTTGAACAACTAGCAGCTTCCTACAAAGAACTATGTCTCAGAAGTGAAGAAGTCTGTTGTGAAGGGGAGAAGCAGAAGAAACTTATAATTCAACTGAAGGCTGAAAAGACAGAACATCTTGGAACAATCTCTAAGCTAGAGAATGAAGTCATGTTGCTGAACTCCAAGCTTGATCAAATGACCAAATCTGTCAGAATGTTGAACAGTGGATCTGACACATTGGATGAAATCCTTCAGGTTGGAAAAATGGCAGGAGATATGACTGGGCTAGGATTTGATGGAGAAAAGAAACCCATTTTAGATGCTAGTTCTTCTCGACCTAAACATAATATGTCACATCAGGTGTCTCAACATCATAGGAGAGGACATTCATCTGGACCTAAACATAATATGACACATCAGGTGCCTCAACATCATGGGAGAGGACCTCCCAACCACTTAAGAGGAAGATTCCAAAGACGGAGATGCCATTACTGCGGGCGTTTTGGTCACATAAAACCTTTCTGCTTCAGGCTGTATGGATATCCTAAGCCTGCTCCTCAACCTAGACCCAATCAAAACATTCCTACTAATGGAAGACAATGGGTTCCCAAGACTGCTGCTACCAGTTTGATAGCTCACATGTCTCTCAGGGTTTTAGCTAAGGAGGATTGGTACTTTGACAGTGGTTGCTCTAGACACATGACAGAAATTAAAAATATGTTAGTTGACATCAAATCTCATTCCACCAGCTATGTGACCTTTGGTGATGGAGCCAAGGGTGAAAAAAGGGGGTTGGAAAGCTGAACTGCTCAGGAGTTCCAAATCGTGATAATGTGTTGCTGGTTAAAGGGTTGACTGCCAACTTGATAAGCATCAGTCAACTGTGTGATCAAGGATTCAATGTCAATTTCACCAAATCTGAATGCTTGGTTACAAATGAAAAGAGTGAAGTGATTATGAAGTGAGTCAGATCTAAGGACAACTTCTACTTATGGGTTCCTCAAGATTCTAGTTACTCCTCCACTTGTGCTCTAGCCAAAGGGGTTGAAGTGAAGCCGTGGCACCAAAAACTTGGTCATTTACATCTAAAAGGGATGAAGAGGATCATCTCTATGGAAGCTGTCAGAGGAATTCCTAAGCTAAAGATTGAAGAAGGAAGGGTATGTGGTGAATGCCAAATTGGAAAGCAAACTAAGATGTCACACCAGAAGATTAAACATCTCACTACTTCAAAAGTGTTGGAACTTCTTCACATGGACTTGATGGGACCTATACAGGTGGAAAGTCTTGGTGAAAAGAAGTATGCTTATGTGGTGGTGGATGATTTCTCCAGATATACTTGGGTGAATTTTATAAGAGAAAAATATGAAGTGTTTGATGTGTTCAAAGATCTTTGCCAAAGACTTCAAAGAGAAAAGGAGAGCAATGTTGTTAGAATTAGAAGTGACCATGGGAAGGAATTTGAGAATCACAAATTTGCTGAATTTTGCTCATCTGAAGGGATTGGCCATGAATTTTCTTCTCCCATTACTCCACAGCAGAATGGAGTTGTAGAACGAAAAAATAGAACTATCCAGGAATCAGCTAGAGCTATGATCCATGCTAAGAAACTGCCCTACCATTTATGGGCTAAAGCTATGAACACTGCTTGCTATGTTCATAATAGAGTGACCTTAAGAACAGGAACCACTACTACCTTGTATGAGATATGGAAGGGAAGAAAACCTACTGTTAAGTACTTCTATGTGTTTGGAAGCAAATGCTATATCTTGGCAGATCATGACCAAAGAAGAAAGATGGATCCAAAAAGTGATGAAGGAATATTCTTGGACTATTCTACTAACAGCAGAGCCTATAGAGTCTTCAACTCCAGAACTAAAGTTATGATGGAGTCCATAAATGCTGTTGTTGATGATTTGCATAAGGAGGCTGATGCTCTAGAAGATGTTGAAACATTCTTTGATAATTTGCTGAAACTTCAGACAAAAACAATGATCCTAATCCTACTAATGTAGAACCTGAATCTGAGCCAGTAAACAAGGGACCCTCCATCAAAATCCAGAAAGACCATCCTATAGATCTTATCATTGGTGATCTAAATGAGGGAGTCGCTACTAGATCAAGAGAAGTCATAACAAGTTCTTGTTTTGTGTCAAAAATTGAACCAAAAAATGTCAAGGAAGGCTTAACTGATGAATTCTGGATTAATACCATGCAAGAAGAGCTAGGGAAATTCAAGAGAAATGAAGTATGGGAGTTGGTTCCAAGACCTAAAAAAAAAATGTGATTGGAACAAAATGGATATACAAAAACAAGTCAGATGAAAAAGGGGTGGTCACAAGAAATAAAGCTAGATTGGTTGCTCAGGGATATACTCAGATTGAAGGGGTTGACTTTGATGAAACCTTTGCTCCTGTAGCTCGTCTTGAATCCATTAGATTGCTATTAGGAGTTGCCTGCATCCTGAGATTCAAGCTGTTTCAGATGGATGTAAAGAGTGCCTTCTTAAATGGGTACCTAAGTGAGGAGGTCTATGTGGAACAACCTAAGGGATTCATTGATCCAACTTTTCCTAATCATGTTTATAAGTTGAAGAAAGCTCTGTATGGATTGAAGCAAGCTCCAAGAGCTTGGTATGAAAGACTAACTGAATTTCTAGTTGAGAATGGATACATAAAAGGGGGGGCATAGACAAGACTCTTTTTGTCAAAGATGAAGGAGGGAAACTCATGGTGGCTCAAATCTATGTTGATGATATTGTGTTTGGTGGGATGTCTGATGAGATGGTTCAACATTTTGTTCAGCAAATGCAGTCAGAGTTTGAGATGAGCCTTGTTGGTGAGTTAACTTATTTTCTTGGGTTGCAAGTCAAACAGATGGAAGACTCTATATTCCTATCTCGGAGTAAATATGCCAAGAACATAGTTAAGAAGTTTGGGATGGAAAATGCCAGTCACAAAAGGACACCTGCTCCTACTCACCTGAAGTTGTCTAGAGATGAAAAGGGTGTTAATGTGGACCAAAGTCTCTATAGAAGTATGATAGGGAGCCTGTTATATCTTACAGCTAGCAGACCTGACATTGATTTTGATGTAGGTGTGTGTGCTAGATACCAAGCTGAACCCAAAGTGAGTCATATCAATTAAGTAAAGAGGATTCTGAAGTATGTTAATGGAACATATGATTATGGTATGTTATACACACATGGATCTGGCTATATATTATCTGGATATTGTGATGCTGATTGGGCTAGAAGTGCTGATGATAAGAAAAGCACACCAGGAGGTTGCTTCTTCTTGGGGAACAATCTTATATCTTGGTTCAGCAAGAAGCAAAATTGTGTTTCTCTGTCTACAGTTGAAGCTGAGTATATAGCACCTGGGAGCAGCTGTTCTCAACTGGTGTGGATGAAACAAATGCTGACTGAATATAATGTCACACAAGATGTCATGACATTGTATTGTGATAATTTGAGTGCTATAAACATCTCCAAAAACCCTATTCAACATAGCAGAACCAAACACATTGATATTCGTCATCATTTTATTAGGGAACTTGTAGAAGACAAGATTATTGCCTTAGAATAAGTTACCACAGAGAAGCAATTAGCTGACATCTTCACTAAGGCATTGGATGTAAGTCAGTTTGAATTTTTAAGAGGAAAATTAGGGCTGTGTATTTATGAGGATTTGTAGCAATTAATGGCGTGTGGGAAAATATTTTTTTAGTTTAAAAATTTAAAGTGTCATTTACTGTCTTGTGGAAATATCATTAATTTCCCCTTATGTTTCCAACAAATAAAGTGCCCCTATCGTAGGCAATCATTTCTAGAAAGCCTTCTCACTCGTTACATCCATCTTGTGCCATACTTGACTAGTCCTTTCAACTTCTTTCTCAGAATGTCCTCCGTCCCAGTTCAAACATTTGCAAGACTATCAAGATGTCTAAACAACCAACTTCGTCTCCTTCCAAACACCCAGCTGATCTGTCTGCTTCAAAATCTAGGGTTCACTCTGAAGACATTTCTCCTGATGATGCTCTTGATGTTGCTCCATTGGCTATGATTCCCCATACTGAAACTACGATGAAAAAGCCCAGAAAAACGCATGCAAGGGGTTCCAAACATGCGCATGCAAGTAACACTTCTAAAACCCCTTTTGAGCCATCTTCTGAAACTAGGGCAACTAAAGGTAGTAAGTATGTTGATAGAGCTATTAGAAGCATTGTTACTGGACTTTTGTATGGAGATCATAAGGTTCCTGGGATTTCAATCCCACTTGCTCAAATTAATGCTATCCCCACTTTAAATGAAAATCAAAGTGATGAAAGGGATGTTGATCCTTCAAATTCTAAGAAGGATACTGATACTACAAATCTGCACAAGTTGGCTAACTCTGTGCTGAAGGAAGGAATGAGTGTTGGTTCTGGTGTGGAGTAGAAGAGTGCTGGTCCTGATCAGAGTGAGGGAAAAACTAATGATTATGATGATGTTGTGAATCTTGATGAGGTTCCTTCTGACAATGATTTAATTGAAAATGTGTATCCTGGCATAGCTAAGCGCTTGAAGGCAAGAAGAGGGAAATCTATGGTCAAATGACAAGAAAAAGACTGTTGTAGGTCCCCCTAAGTCCTGGAGCAAAGTGGCTACTTCCTCCAAGAAGAGGAAGATTCGGTCTGAGTCTGACTCTGAGTATGATGTTGAGGATGATGTCAAGGACATCACTCCTGTGAAAAAGTCTGTGGTCAAGAAGATCTCTGACAAAGCTCCTGATGCCCCCTTGGATAACATCTCTTTTCACTATGCTGAGAGTGTTGAAAGGTGGAAATATTGTATAAAAGGAGGATTGCTCTTGAGAGAGAATTAGGGAAAGATGCTCTGGATTGTAAGGATGTAATGGATCTTATTACTTTTGCTGGATTGATGAAATCTGTGACTAGGTTTGCTAAGTGTTATGAAGTGCTTGTGAAGGAATTCATTGTTAATATCCCTGTGGACTGTGCTGACTACAAGAGTAAAGACTTTATGAAGGTGTTTATTAGAGGAAAATGTGTTGAGTTCTCTCCCATCATCATCAATAGATATCTGGGAAGAAGTGAGGAAGAACAGAGTGAGCTAGAGGTAACTGATAACCAAGTCTGCAAAGAGATTACTGCCAATCAGGTTACTACATGGCCATTGAAAGACAAGTTGTCTGCTGGAAGACTTAGTGTCAAATATGCTATTCTTCATAGGATTGTAACTGCTAACTGGGTTCCCACCAATCATACATCTACTATTTCTGTTGGTTTGGGAAGATTTATCTATGCTGTTGAAACCGAGCAGAATTTTGACTATGGCTCCCACATCTTTGATCAAACTATGAAGCATGCTGGAACCTGTGCTGTAAAGATGCCCATTGCCTTTCCTTCTCTGATCTGTGGCATTATATTAAATCAACACCCTGGAATCCTGGCTAATACTGATGTTGTTTGCAAAAGGGAATCTGCTTTGTCCCTTCATTATAAACTATTTGCAGGTAAACATGTCCCTGACATTGTTATGACATCTGCTGGTGCTTCAAATCAACCCACAGACAAGTCAGGGGTGATCTCTGAATTAGTGGAAGCCTGCAAAGAGCTGGATGAGGTTATTCGGGTTAGTACTGAGAGAAAACTCAAGTTTGAAAGGATGATCAGGACTCTGAGAATGACTGAGGGTGATAATATTGAGGATGAAAATGAAAAGGAAGATATTGAGGAGGGTGGTTCTGGTGATTCTGATGGTAATGCTGAGGGTGAAGATAACAATTCTGAGACTGATGACTCTGCTGGTTCTAAAGATGTTTGATTGATCTGTTTCTTGAAGATTTTTTTGTTGTACTTTTGGTTCTTATCTGGTTTTCTGTTGGCACCAATGTGTGCATTGTGTGTACTGCACTTTTGGTAGTTGATGACAGCTTCTGAATGTTACTTTTTTCTGGTTGGTATGGAATTTTTTGTGTGGTGTTTGTCTAATTATGGCTAAAAAGGGGGAGAGAGTAGCTTAGTAGTGCTGTTGGGTATCTCTGTTCCTTGGCTTGAGGGGGAGCTTCAGTAAGTTTTTGGGAATGTTAGATGTGTTTTGTTTCTACTGCAGGGTTCTCTGTTATGTGTTGGTGTTTGTTTGTTTGTTTTAGCCAAAATTTACCAAAGGGGGAGTTTGTTAGTTTTGTATTGGCATCATTTTTGCTAAAACAAAGTGGTACATCAAGATGCCATGCTTGATGTCTTTTGTTAATTTTTCGATTTTGTGAGCCATTCATTCATCATTTAGATGCTTGACTTGGACTGAGTTTTGAGTTGTAAGTTATTCACTCTAAGATTTTAAATACGAGTGTTTTGTTCTTGATTAAAGCTTTTAAGCAAAATCAAGTATTGTCATTGAAGTGTGTTCTTCTCTTTTGTATTATTCTGTTGTTATCACTGCATGTGATTGAGGGGCAGTGAGAGGTGTCTCTTATCTAAGAGTGTCTTAGATAGAAATTACATTGGTAGAGATTAGGTGAGAAGATTGTAAACTGGAGAGTGTTTACTGAGAGCCTTCAAACTAATTCTGTTTAGTGGATTTCCTTCCTGGCTTGGTAGCCCCCAGACGTAGGTGTGATTGCACCGAACTGGGTTAACAATTGCTTGTGTCTCTTTACAATTGTTTACTACTTTTATCTTGTTCAAAAATTGATCATGATATTAGTGTCGTGACATCTCTTTCGACATCTCATATCTGTTATCAGAATTTCATGACCATTGTGATATGTCCTCAAGTAAATTTTGAAAAAAAAGTGCCCATAAATAAACTATTACCACGGTTAACACTATGGCAGTTATAAAATTGGTGTTACGCAAGGTATATTTTGTAGTAGTGTTGCTAGCATTAAATCATTAATGTTTCATCTTCAACCTCTTCTATAAATGCATATTTTCATATAATGAATTTTCGTATCTTCAAACTATTCTTATTAACTTTCTATAGCAACATGAGTTCTCCATCTTAGAAGGCTAAAAGAATTATCTCAACAGAAGTCACTCTTGAGAACAAAACCATCACCACAGTACAACATCATCGGCAGTCAACTGAGAAGGTCTAGCCATATGGGTCGACTGCTGTCAGGGATGCACTGAGGGTGAGGAAGGCCAAGAAGAAGAAGAAGAAGAAGATGCTGAAGGAAAAGAAGAGAAAGGTGTCGAGGAAGATTGTTTACTATGACTCAGATGAGGGTAGTAAGAAGTAAGTAGTGGATTGGGAAGATTCTTGTAGTGTTAGAGGATATTGTTCCGATCTAGAAAAAATTATGTAATGAAAAAATTATGTTTTATGTACTCTTTCCTTGTGTGCCTCTTTGTAGAACTTCTTTATTATTGTTTTAAGTACTATTTCCTTATGATCAATGAAAAAACTCTCTCACCATAATTCTCCGGTATGTTATTATTGTTGTTGTTCTCATTGCTTTGGTTCATTAACGTTGTTCATTTTTCCTATTACAAAAAGCGCGTGTCATTTAAGTTCATAAATAAATAAATAAATTGAAAATTATTTAACCACGGTTTTACTATTCAACCATTGTAATAAGATCTACATTTCACTGCGATTGCATCACAATTTTCATGTCAAACGTGATGAAAAGTGATATTTTTTAGTATATAAGTGAAAGTATCTGTCGTTTAGTACATAACAGTCATTTCTCTCAAAAGAAAACCCTAACATATTTCACTCATCTCTCTCATAACATAACCCTAACATCCATGTCACTCTTTAAACATACTTCAACCTTCAGATTCGTCTTCACCAATCGCTACCTTGAGGTTCGTTGATTAAACTTATGCTTTCGATTTTGTTTACGTTTCTTGTTAAAAATGGGTTCTCATTTTTTAATTTGGTGAATGTTCTCATTTTTTTAGATTCTTCTTCACCACCTTAACAAAGCGCATACTTTGGCTATGGTACATATGGTTTGTGTTACTATGAAAACAAATACAAGAAGTATGAAGCTATTGTGTAACCTCCATTCACCTTGTACTTCTTTTTTCATAGCATCATAAACTAGATAAACTTCATAATTTGTTTCAGTTCACCGATTAGTTTCAAAAAAGGTGTGTTCTTGAAACATTTTATTATATCTTGTGTTGTTGTATATTGTTGTTGTTGTTGATTAATCCTTTCGGAACTTCATAATTTGTTGTTGTTGTTGTTTATTATATCTTGCATTCTTGAACCTTATTTTTTATTTTGTTGTATGTTGTTGTGTTGTTGATAAATGTTGTTATATGTTGTTGTTGTTGATTAATGTTTTTAGAACAAGAACAAAACATTTCTAAGTCACAAGAAAGAGGCTTCTTGTGACTTAACAATGTTTTGTTCTTTAAATTCTTATGTAGGTTGGACAGTAGATGAAGTCAAGTTTATTATATGCTATGTAGATTGTTTGTTTCACTAACCCTTCACTGAAAATACATTTCATTTAAATTGACATAGAAACTTATAAACTTAAAATTAAGCTTTATTTGAAAACCAACTTATATCAATCAATGTTCTCTAAATTGCATCCGTATCACCATTCATCTCACATTATTTAACATTTAGAATGTGGTTCAATGACCAGGTTCCTTCATTGCATCTATATCTTCTCTTATAGTTTAATTTGAAAAACAATAATTTATTGGTCAATAAATTGATGTTATTCAAATTAAACTAAAATAGAAGGAATCGATGCCATGAAGGACTTAGACCATTGAACCACATTCTATATATTAAAGACCGGTAAATGAATGATGAGACGCAAGCAATTTGGAAAAAAATGGTTTGTTTAAGTTGGTTTTCAAGAATAGTTTAATTTTCAAATTATATACTTCTTCATCAATTTGAATGGTTGTATTTCTTTAGCGAGGTGTATGGAAAAACAAGCAATCTACATATTATATAATAAACTCTGCATACTTTCAACAACGATTTTATATTTTAACCGTGATAAAATGTTATTTACGTTCCCAATAAAATGTTGCACGTAGGTTTCGAACTGAGTACCTAAATGTATATATCATAATGGTTGATATAAGTAATAGTTGTGATAGGTAGCGGACGTCCTGCCTTATTATCACGGTCTCGCGGCCCTGGTGGAAAGCACCAGACATACAATCATCTCTTACCTCACAACCGTTAGTCAGGCGTTGTGGTATCTCTTTTCCTACTGTTGTGGTATGGCTTTTCCGTAGTAGTGTGTGTATTAAGTCAAACTATAATTATATATATTGAGTTGAGTAGTTCACATAGGAACTACAGTGGTGGCCTTATATTGGCGATATTTACGTTGAGATGTGTAGTTTAGGGGGAAAGTACTATGGTGGCCTTATATTAGCAATGATGTGGGTTCAGAGAGGAACCCATAATGATTGTTGCATTGCTATTGTTTATGGCATTTCATGCATTCATGTATATAAAAGATAGGTAGGATTTCAGTCCAGTGAGGATCTTAGATTCACATAGGAAATCATTAGTTCAAAGAGGAACCAGAGACGTTGGATCAATCAGTAACATAAATCTAAAATGTAAAACCTTGGTACCACATGCATTTGGAGGAGAATTACATTGCATTACATACCTGCATTGTGATTGTTTATTGTCGTTAATCTAAAATAGGTGATTGATAAATAATGTTATTGAAATTATCCTTGATGATTAAACACCAATAACATTTGCGAATGTATTCTCACCGCCTATTTGTTTGTTTGTGTTATTCGTTATGTCGGCGTTGCAAATAATTAAGTAGAAGAGCATTAGTTGTTGTTGTGTTGAGGAATGGCGTAGATGCCTTATTCTTTTTTTATCGCTTTGAATTATTTATAGTATATCAATTGTTGCTATGATATGAAACACTAGTATGGATTACTGTTTGTTTTATGTTTTTTTGAGAATTGTTGGATTAATTTACTTATGGTTGAGATTGACTTATGTTAATTATGAGATATCTAAGTGGAACATGTTTTTTGAGTTTCTGCTGTTTATTTCTAAAAATTGTTGAGAATGATGTTTTATGAGAAAAATGGGACACCCTTTGGTGAATAAAAAGTATGTTTACATGATTTTGTTTAAATAAGAGTTCTTCGGGGTTTAGGGTGTTACACACTCGCCTTGTATTCCAACACTAAATTGGTCTATTTTTCCATGGGTTGTCCCTTTATGGGCCCAATAAAACTATTTTAGTTGTAGTCCCTAAAGTATGAGACCTAGGAAGGGAAAAATGATTAACTTAAGAGATGCAACTGTCTTATTGATGTGAACCCTTTGAGAATTTCATTGGACGAGTCTCTCAAGCGTTGCTCGGGGCGAGACCTTCAAGTATTTCTCGGAGCAAGTCCATTAAGTGTTGTTCGAGACGAATCCCTCGAACACTACTTAGATTGAGTCTCTCTGAAGTTTCTTGGGGCACCTGCAACATTTAATGCTAAGGCACGCTTACTCTTGTCTCAGGAAGGTGTGATCACTGTGAATCATTGATCATATGCATGCAGATATATCTAGTCGTAGATGTTTTTGTTTTCTAATTGCATGTGCATGCTTAGGTTAAGGAAATGATGACATGCATGCCCTAGGAAGTTTTTGTTATGTTAGCATGGTTTTGTTTCATTCTTCCTTATGTTACTTCTGAATATCTTTTTGCTTCCCTTAAAGTAGGAAAATTCCTTAGAAATTACTCCTAAGAAAGACCAACTGATTCTTCTGTTTATCTCCCATTCAAACTCAAGTATTACGTCTTCCCCATTTCCCTTTATATTTTCCATTTCTAGTAAAGAGCTCATGGAGATGTAGGAATATTATATGACAAGTGTTAAGTAAGCTGATGGGACGGTTGATTATAAACTTTTTAAAATAGGGATGTTCGAGAGTAATGAGAGTACCTCTGAATCTAGTAGTGATAGTAACTACTTTTTCCCTTTTCCTTTCCCAAAAATATCAAGTTTATTGATGGCGTCAAACTCTTCCAAACAATCAAGGGTGAAATATTATGACACAATGTACACCATGTAAGGGAAGATGGACTCCTTCTATAAGGGCTTGAATTTGTACGACTTATGGGGCGATGAGGAGGTCATTTTGGAGTCTTGCTTTAAAGTTGAAAGGACTTGCAAGGTGCCCTTTGATGATTTAGAGGGAAACTTCTTCTACATCTATTTTTGATCCTGGATTTGAGGGTGTTAATCCTCTTCGCCATGTTTGAGTTTGAGGTACTCAAAACCACCAATGTCACCCCTTCTGAAATATCGCCCAATGGACGGGCCTTTATCAAGGTGTTTTAAATTTTGTGTAGGAATTTAGAGATATCTCTCACTATTGATTTGTTCTTCTATTTCTATGGCACTAAGACGGCTATCACGAGAGGTGTGGTCACCTTGGGCGCCCTATAGGGGAGAGTTATCTTCTCCCACATTCAAGCAATTATAAAAACTAGAAAGATAGGTTCTTGAGAGTGAGGGGGAAAGATGACCAGTCTATGATAATGTTCGACGAGAAGGACAAAGACTGATTTCTATTTTACTAGACAGAAGACCATGTGGGGATAAATGGGTTCAACTATGATTTCCTTACTGAAATCAAAAAAGAGGTCCTTGATATCTTGGACGAATTTTGTATAATGAGTTTTAGGGAGATGTTGTAGTTTGACAAGAGGGATAATGGTAACAAAGAAATTGTTGACTACATGCGTGAGTCTAATCATTATTAGGGCGTTTATAAAATACTTATTTTTTTACAGTTATCCTTCCTTTTATGTGCAAGAAATATGGCACCACTGACCATCGAACGAAAAAATCTCTTCATACCAAGCAAAAGGTTTCACATAGGAAAAAATGGTCTGAGGATCCAAAGAGTCATCCTGGAGGCCTTATGGGAAAAGGGAAAAAGAAAAAGGGTGATGGGGGAACCATTATCCCCACCTGCCCTTTGAAGATCGTGAATCCTGTCATTGCTAGAAAGGTGGACTTTGGTTTTGAAATTCATTCCTCTACTGAGGTGTAACCCTTACCCACCATCGGTTTGGATGTGCAATTAGACCCTATCAATCTGGATGGAACACCTAAGAAGGGAAAATCCTCCTCTGCTCCATATGGGAACAAGGGGTAGTCCCTCTACAATGAGGATTTTAATTATAGGAGTTATGTGCATATGTGTATGGCCTTCCCTGTAGATTTCCCTAATAATCATCACAGGGCGACTCATATGGTAATCAGGGAGATGACGAACGCGCTAGGACCTATATGCTAAGGGGGTTCATGTAACGCTCCATTTTGTCCGATTTATTTAATCGAGTCAATTTAATTATTTTCGTTTTTATATTATTTTATTCTTGACTTTTATTTGACAATATATTATTTTTCATCGCTGTTTATGTTTTATCGCGTTTTGAGAGCGTTTGCGAGATATTTGAGCTGAGGGGTAAAATAGTCTTCTTGGGGTTTAGATATTTTGTTATAAATAGAGATTTGAGAGAAAAAGAGAGAAAAGAAAGAGAAAGGAAAGAAAGGAAGAGGAAGGGAAAGAAGAGGAGAGAAAAGAGAGGAAAAGAGGAAAATCGACATAGCTCCGTTTCAAGCGCGATTAATCGGGTAAGGGTGAGAAGTTTCGATTATATCTTGCTTGTATACGTATATGTATGTGTATGTGTATGTTTGAATGTTTACTTGTTTTCCTTAGTTTTTCAATTATAGGTCGAAATGAGATAAACGAGTAGAAATCGATGTTTTCACGGTCGAAATTCGATATAAATTGCGTTGTATGATCACACTGTGTTTATGAGCAATTGTTGATATTTGTTTTGCTGTTGGAATTGATTTAGGATGAAAAATGGGATTTTTGGGGGTTTTGGAACTATGTAACCCGCAGCAGGAAATTCTGGTTCTGGTGCGATTAGCCAGACGAATTGGGAATTCGCCAGGAGAATTAGGTCTCGCCACTAGTTCGCCAGGCGAAGTGTTGGCGAAGGGTGATTCGCCAGGCGAAATTGTAAGTCGCCAGGCGAAATCGGAAAAACAGAAATGTGTTAGTTACTGGAACTCTTGGGGTTTTTCTAAAAATTGTGGTTCGCCACTAGTTCGCCAGGCGAAGTGCTGGCGAAGGGGGATCCGCCAGGCGAAATCCTAAGTCGCTAGGCGAATCTGGCTGTTTCTCAATAAATTCTTTTCTTTGAAAATTCATAACTTTTGATCCGTAACTCGGATCGAGGTGTTCTTGGTACCGTTAGAAAGCTACTGAAATGTTCCTTCTTATACAAATGGTTTTGAGATTGTTGGCCTATTTAATTATGTTGGGAATTTAGAAATGTGTCGTTTGTCGACTTTTACCGTTTTAATTGAGTGTATTTAATATGTTATCGTGCCATATGCTTCATATATATATATCGTAGGACTTGTGTGATGTTATATGATGTGATTGCATGTGATAATGATGCTGTTGTGTGGAAAAATACATTGTTTGATTGAATATCAATGTATGTTGTTATGATGTTTTGTGGGATTGTTGTGGTTTATATGATGTTGAAGCATGTGATAAATTGTTGTAATTGTTGTGGTTGTGGTTTATGGTGAGTAATTCTTGATGTGAATTGATATGAGTGTATAGGCTAAAATTCTAATTGTTGTGGTTTGTGGATTATGATTATATGCATTGTATTGTGTTTGATTATATATGCAGGATTATGGATGTGTATATGTGTGCATTTGAATGTCATGAGTCATTGTATGCCAAGCATCATGATATGCATTCTTGTGATGTCGGGTGCCCTAGTGGGTGTGAGCGACGAAACGGTTCCCGAGGGAATATGCTATAACATCGTGAGCCTTATACCGAGAGGACCTAAAGCGATGGTTATAGATGATCGTGTGCCTTATATAAAGAGGACTAAAGCGATCGGATCGTGAGCTTTATACCGAGAGGACCTAAAGCGATCCATAAACGTCGTGAGCCTTATACCGAGAGGACCTAAAGCGACGGGGAACATCGTTTGCCCGGCGGGGAGTTACACTAAGTAACAAGCGATGATTCCAATAGTTCCTGAGTGAACTGGTGATGAGAAATAATGGATGGAATGGTACCGCATATGCATTGCATAAAGTCGTTGTGTCGGTCTCTGTGCATTTGCATAAATCATGAATGGATTGATTATGTGTGAGAATTGTGAATGGATGCATTATGTGTGAGAATTGTGAATTGATTGAGTATGTGTTGAGATTTATGATCGGATTGGTGAATTGATGTGCATATGTGATAAATGCATTGGTGGTGGATGATATGTTTTACGTATAGACATATGTTATGTTTTGTGGGGATGTTGTACATTACCATGATTATATTAATTGTCCATGATATGCTATGTATGAATATATGTGATGTGGTGGTGTGTTTCCATATGTCATGACCTTGGTATGCCTTATGTGTGAATATGTGATTATGTTGGAATGTTAGAAATATGTTAAGTATATGTGGCGTGCTATATGTATTGGTATGTGATAGTTGTGGTGAGAATAACTATGTATGTGAATTTATATGTGTTTGTATATTATTATGCAATCTTGATTTAGTTGTTATTTCTCACCCTTCTGCTGTGGTTTGTTGCTCTATGAGGCAATTGCATATCTGTGTCTTGGAGGCTTTTGTGAAGATCAGTCCTCCGTTCTTTGTCGGTCCGTCTGCTCTGATACGTAACACGGGAGTCTGGGAACGCTTTTGTTATATGTATACAATTGTAGGATCTATTTTGTATTACTTTTGTATGAATATTTATATGTTATAAAACAATTTATTTTGTAAAACAAGGCAGTTATGGATCTTTCCGCTTTATTCCATAATTGAACCTCCCTTTTATATGGAAAAAGTTTCCCGTTGAGGTTATTTCATTTTGTGTTATGTATCAAAAATATTTGAGCAGGGATTGTGTTTTCTTTCCTTAATTGTGGCATCCTTATTTCTGTTGGAAAAATAAATTTTTATTTACTCTGATTTAATTATGTATTATTTATTCGCGATGGGAATTGGGGTGTTATAGTTCATGTAAGGATGAGCTCCCCCGAGTGAGAGCGAATCTGGAAACATTGAAGGAGTCTTTTAAATAAGAGACTCTCATTAAGAATAGGCTGGAAGAAGACTTTACACACACCCAAAATGACATCGTCACCTCTGAGGGTAAAGTCTTTGAAAATAAAAGCCCTAAGTGGCTTGCCTTTACGCCCGATATGTTAGAACAAGATTTGTTCTTGATATTTTCTCTTTTAGTTTTGATGATAACAAAAATATTAAAAGTATAATGGTTTATTTGATGTGTGTTTTATTTATGCAGGTTCTTGTTCTTGTACATAAATAACCAGATGCTGTTTTCCTTAGACACACTTGAAGTTGCTTCATTGCTAGCTTCTGGTGGCAGAGTCTGAAGAACAATTTCTAGTGTGGTTTGACGAAGACTCTGAACTGAAGGCCTCAACATTCAGACGAGTTTCTACACTTAGTAATTGTATATTAGCATCTGGTACATTCAGAGTTGGTGATAGAGCTGTGGACTATCCGTACTACTGAAAGCAAGATGTATTATCTTATCATGTTGTCAGCTCGAGTCTACAGGATTACAAGGCTCAAGAAAAGTTGGTACATTTTATGGATGTTTTCTCCCAACGGCTCTATTAGTACAGAACCTCTTAAAGACTCAAAGGTTAAACGTGTTACACATTGGATTCAAAATTTGATGTGCATACATCTTCCAATATCTCTTGTACTATGGAGCAAAAGCAAAGACACTTGATCAAGTAACCTTCTCAACGGCTAGTTTCTGGAAAGCCTATATATATGGCTGAAGATTCAAGCCTGAATTTTTAACAAGGATTCTTCTGTTGAAGAAGTAGCAAGATCAAGCAATTATCAACTCTATGTAATATGCAGATTTTATATTTTAGGTTGTAATTGTAAAAGCCTTAAGATTTATTACCTCTACACATATTAAGAAATCTTAAGTGCTTTAGGCCTTTGTTATGGTGATCTCCCGTACCTATGATGCTTGCATCATGTACACCTTGTTCTCTATTCTGCTAAGCCTTCAGTAGTTTAGATTAAGTCTCCTGCTGTGTGCTAGAGCAAAAAGTCTTATCTCATTAGGATTCAAGCAACAAGTCTTAAGCCAAGATGCTTAACCCACGTAAGTCTCATTGCTTAAGTGCTTGAGTTGTGAAAGTCTTATTCAGCTAGTCCGATTGAGCAAGAAGTCTAAAGTACGGCTTGAGCAAGGGAAGTCTCAGTCTGGATGGCCAGAAGAGCGGGTGGCTTGGCCAGAGGATGTGAGTAAAGGGAAGTATTAGACATGTGCTTTAAGCAAAGGGAAGTCTCAACCAGAAGACAGATGAGCAGGTGGCTCAGTTAGATGGTGTGAGCAAGGGAAGTCTTAGACACGAGCTCTAAGCAAGAGAAGTCTCAGACAATTGGTCTAAGCAGTTGTAAAAGTCTTATACAGAAGCATAAGCGATTGTATTCATAAAGTAGTTATAATGAAAAGCTCTTGTGAGGCAAGGGGACTAGACTACTCTCAGTTAGGGGAGGAACCAATATAAATCTTTTTTGTCTTCTGCTATTATTTTATTTACTTTTGTTGTATCCGCCGCCAAATGAATTAACTCAGAATCTGAACATCAATTCTGATTCTGAGACTCTGATCAGAAGCTAAATAATAAGAAAACACGAAACACAATTCAACCCCCCTTCTTGTGTACTTTTCACACCTTCAATTGGTATCAGAGCATGGTTTGTGCATAACACTTAATAGTGGTGCAGATATTGATCCAATAAGAAAAGTATACTTCTTCTTTAAGAAGGAATCAAGTGCCACATGAAAAATATCATACGACTTTTCCTACCATATTCAAATGGGTGATTCCATTGAATTTAAATGATGGAAAAGCTAAACATATTTTTAACTCATTGGACTTGATAAAGGGTTGCTGAAGGTCTATAGAATATCCTTGAAAAGGGTATTACTATAGAAGTTGATGGTGTTAAAGATGACCATCTTGAAAATCTATTTCACCAACTCAGAAGATGCATATTGAATATCTTCAGAGGTACTTGCATTCTGGTAAATGCACTATCTCACTTCTAAGTATATCAACATTGAAATTCTGGTATCAGACGTGTGATGTTAAGGTGCGATGTCACAACAACACACTCTGCACAATGGACAGCAATAACAGTAACAAAGCAACACAAAGAATTGTTCACCCAGTTCGGTCTAACTACCTACGTCTGGGGGCTACCAAGCCAGGGATGAAATTCACTACTTGTAGAATTAATTTACAGACTCAACAACCCAGTTGAAATCTCCTAAACTTAATTCCTACTAGTGACTTTCTACCTAAGAAACCACTTAGATATGAGAACACTACTCAATCCCTAAAACACTTCAAAGAACAACCTCTTTGAGCAACCTTGATCTTACTTCACAGCTTTGATCAAGTAATAACTCTCTTTTGCTTCACAGCTTTTAAGAGAGGACAGAATACGACTCAGCAATTCACCCTAGAATTCTGGTTATACAACTCGTACAAAATACTCAAGACACTCAGCCTATGCTCTTGATCTTCTCTTTGTATTTCTGTCACGTTTTCCTTTGGTCTTGTGCGCTTTATATAGCTCCTTGAATTGGTCTTGGACCTGCTACAATATCTCCCAGATTTGTTATTTAAAACTGAATATTTACAACAAATTTTCTCCTAAAATCTTTTTAAATCTTCAACCTTTTAAATCTCCTACAAATCTGCACCAGATCTCCTATGCAGCAGAAAATATCTATCCCAAGATATTCGCATCCAATGAGATAGCCTGCTCTCCACAATTCCAGCTAACACGCAACCCTAACAACATCACAACCTGATGTTATTAATTCTGCAGATCTAATATCACAACATCGCCTATGTGACATCAGACATCCAACTTCAGCAAATTAATTACTTAACACAGCCCAGTGTTAAATCTCAATGTTGCAACATCAGTACCTTGACATCAACATTGAACATACTTTGTTTTACCAAAATTCCAGCCAATCCAAGAACTAACAATCTCCCCCTTTGGCTAATTTTGGCTAAAACAATCTCTGCACTCTGCACCTTCAGAGACTTCAGCAGCGGAAAAAAACTTCAATCAAAAATCTTGAAACTCCAAGCAGCATCTTCAGTAGTAACATCTTTTCTTCACAAAACTCTGCTGCTCACATAAAACCTCAGGCATACTCTGCTGCTTCAAAAAGCTACAGCTGCACACAATTCAACATTAGTAGCATCTTTAATTTACTTCAGCATCCAGCAGCAGCATCAAAAAAACTTCATTATGGACTTTCCTACACAAATTTCAACATCTTCAACAACAACAATCTTCAAACAGCTGCACATATTACATTATCAGCAGCAATGAGCACTCCCCCTCAATGCAACAACTAGCATAGCAGCTGTCAATACTCCCCCTTAATATCTGCATCACCTTAGCAGCATTTACCTTTGGCTTTCTCTCTTTGGCTACATCTCCCCCTTTTTAGCCATAATTAGACAAGCCTCAATTAGAAGCCCTAATAACTACAGTTAGTACACCCTAGCTCTCATTGTTAGCCTCACAGTTAGCAACCAGGCAAAACAAATCATTGAAAAAAAACATAACCAGGTGCATATAACAGCACAATATTCAAATTACATAACCAAGCACATTCAGTGCAAAAGCAGAAAATAAAACTAAAACTACTAATAAGAGAAACATTAACAACTTTGATCATCAAAGCTGAGATCATCATTTTCTTCATCTTATTTTGGACTATCATTGTCAGACTCATCTGTCTTATCAGCAACTACTTTCTCTTTCATCTTCATAAGTAATTTTTTAAACTTGTCCTTCCTTTCAATGTTTACTCTAATGACTTCATCAAGTTCTTTACAGGCTTCCTCCAGTTCAAAAATCATATCAGTATTGACATGAGTATGATTAGTAGATGTTGAGGCAGGTGCTTTGACATTATTAGCAACATGTCTTCCTTTAAACAGCTTCTGATGAAACGACAATCCAGGCTTCCTTCTACTCACACTATCATCTTGATTAAGAATCCCAGGATGCTGAGACAGAATTATCCCACAAATGAGGGATGGAAATGCAATTGGCAACTTCACAACTCTTGTTGCAGCGTGCTTGATAGTTTGATTATAGATGTAAGAGCCATAATCAATCAGTTTCTTTGTTCCAATGGCATAAACTAATTTTCCCAGTCCAGCAGAAACAGAGGTCTTGTGGTTAGTGGGAACCCAGTTAACCGCACCTATTCTATGAAGTAAAGCATATTTCACACTCAATAAACTTGCTGACAACTTTCCTCTTGAAGGCCAAACTTCAACCTGACCAGCTGTGATCTCTTTGCATATAGCATTATTAGAAACTTCTAATTCTCCAACATCTTCCTCACTTCTTCCTAAGTAGGCATTGATCACCTTAGGAGAGAACCAGACACACTTACCCCTGACGGTAACTCTTCTGAAGGTTAGGCTTTTGCTGTTATCAATAGACTCAGGGATATTCACTATAAATTCTCTGACCAGTCTATCATAGCACTTGGACAATCCTGACACAGTCCTTATGAGATCAGCAAACTAAATTAAATCTACAATTCTAGTAGATTTTAAGTCATCGCCTACTAGCTCTCTTTCCAGAGCTATCCTTCGTTGGCTCACACAGTTCCACATGGATGCACTTCTGGCACAGTGAAATGAGATGTTATCAGGTACTTGATTAGCATCTCCTTTCATCACAGGGTTGATGTCTTGAACATCACATTCTGAATCTGATTCTTCCCTGATTCTCCTCTTCTTGCCAGACCTGGCAACGTTGCTCCACGACTTGGGAGAGTCTGCGACTGAAATCCTTTTCTTATCCTTGACCATATCTTCATTTGGAAGGGACTTCACTCCTTTCCCTTTCCTATCCTCACTGTCAGATGAGTCCTCAACATCTATAACCTCAACCTGATCCTTCCCTTTACTCCTGTGACTTTCTTTCTTAGGGGACGATGTTCTGACATCAAAGATGACATCAGTATCATCAAGATCTTCTCCTTCAGCTTCTTGACTCACAGACAAGGCCAGTCTTTGAAGATTTTTGTCCTCACTTTGAATGTCCACCTGTTCAGCAGGAATTTGCCTTAAAGGGACAGAAATCCCTTTCACACGTATTCCCTTCTCAAGGATTTTGGTGGCAATCTGCTCCAAATGCATGTCTACATCATACTTCTCCTCAACCGCATGAGAGGATGATGACCCAATTTCAGTTCTATTCATCTTGGTTGGGGGTTTAGAATTACCTGACTCGGGAAGTGCCATAGGAGTGTGTTCTTTGTCAACCAGCTCTTTGTCCAAAGAAACCCTAGTTCGTACATGTGCAGTTCTTTGAGAACCAGAGTTCTTGGATGGGGAAGACATCGTTCCTTTGTAACAGACTAGGTTTAGAGAAGAACTTTATATTCTGTTGAGATTTAGGGAGATGAATCATTGCGATGAGAATGCTTTGATAAGTCTTGATATAGAATCAATGTGGTAAGGCGCCTGATTTTGAGTACCTCTTAAAAACCAATCACTAATTTTCTCCCTCCATAAAGACTTTCCTTTTAAAAATTTAAAAGAATTCTCATCAGAACTTATTAACTCCGAGTGCTCTTTCTACATCCTGATGTCATAGTCTGAAGTTATAACATCAACTTGAACATCATTAGTTGAATTTCCTTCAAGAGAAATCCACTGATAGCAGTTATCTTTGGTTCTAGCACCCTTCATAACAACCTGATTATACTCATCTGAAACCACACACTCATCTTTGGTATAGTTCACTTTGTACCCTTCATCACACAATTGGCTTATGCTGATCAAATTTGCATTTAGACCATTGACAAATAGAACATTATCTAGTTCAGGTCTATCATCACCTTCCACTTTTCCAACTCCTGCAACTACATCTTTCTTGCCATTCCCAAATATAACCTCATGAGAGGGACAATGACTGACTTCAACTATCAGAGTTCTGACTCCAGTCATATGCTTTGAACATCCACTGTTAAAGTACCATGTATCCTTATCAACTTGGCAACCTGAGGTGTGGGCTAAAAGACATTTCACCTTCTCCTTAGGAACCCATTGTTTAGCAACTTCAGGTCTGACCCCATTGGGTTTGTTTTGAGGAGCAGATTGTGGATAACCATGCAATTTAAAACAAGAGTACTGCATATGTCCAAATCTTCCATAATAGAAGCATCTTACTCTGTCATCTCTAAAGTGGTTAAATCTTTTGCCACTTTGATGATAGTGCTGTGGCTGCCACCCATAGTGTCTTCTTCCATAGTTGGAATATCTTCTACTGTACTGATGCTGTCTTCTAGGCTATCTCCTATGGTGATGAGGCTTCCTTCTTCCATAGTTATGAACCACAACATTGTTGTGTCCATATCCATACCCATACCAGTTTCCCTGATGTTGAGACATCTGATGAGACATATTCTGTTTGAACCTTACAGCTTGCATGCTCCTGTGATATTGGGGAGGCATATACTGACTGGCTCCTTGAGACTGCATCTTCCTCTGAAGGGTACCGTCCTTTTTCTCAACATTCTGAGCCTAAACAACCTTCTTAGGGGTAGAATCATGTCTCTTTGTTTGAGACATTGGTTGGGACACCTCCTCCTTTGCTCCTGAAGTGCTTGCCACATATCCTATACCAGACTTATCACCAGCAACCTTTTCTGTCTGAAGGATTTTATCAAGTGTGTCTGTCCCATAGCTCAGCATCCTAATAGACTTGGTCATTTGATCAAGGTGAGCTTTAACTAGTACAACTTCATTTTCCAGATCAGCCTTTTCATTCTCAAGCTGAGCAATCTGTTGCTTGTGGCACTTGTTTTCTTGACAAATCTCAGCACTTTTTAAACACAGCTCTTGATAAGTAGATGCTGACTCCTCATAAGTTATTTTTCCATCACTAGAATCATCATCAGAAACAACAGCTCCTGTTAAAGCTCTAACATGCTTTGCTGACTCACCTTCACTTTCACTATCAGAGTTAGACCAGGAAACTGTCATGCCCTTCTTCTGCTTTTTCAAGAAGGTGGGACATTCTTTCTTGACATGTCCATACCCTTCACACTTAAAGCACTGAACTCCTTTATCTTGGGTAGTTTTCTCTTCATCCTTCTCTTTTGACTTGCTGGTGTCAGAAGATATGTTCTTGACATTAGGCCTGGAGTTATTGTTCATTCTCTTGAATACTTTATTGAACTGTCTTCCCAACATAACTATGGCCTGAGATAGATCCTCCTGGGATTCAGAACTCTTTCCTTTTACTCCTTCATCATTTGACACCAAGGCTATACTCTTTGGCTTCTTTTCTGGTTCTTCCTCATTCAACCCAAGCTCAAAAGTTTGAAGAGATCCAATGAGCTCATCTACTCTCATCTTGCTGATGTCTTGAGCTTCTTCAATAACAGTCACCTTCATCTTGTACCTCTTAGGAAGGGACCTAAGAATCTTCCTTACAAGCTTTTCTTCAGACATTTTTTCTCCAAGAGCACTAGATGCATTAGCCAGCTCCAGAACATTCATGTGGAAGTCATGAATAGTCTCATCTTCCTTCATCTTCAGGCCTTCAAATTTTGATGTTAAAAGCTGAAGTCTTGACATCTTAACTCTAGGTGTTCCTTCATGTGTAGCCTGCAAAATATCCCACGCTTCCTTAGCAACTTCACAGGTATTGATTAACCTGAAAATATTCTTATCCACTCCATTGAAGATTGCATTTAGAGCTTTGGAATTTCCAAGGGCGAGCTCATCTTCCTCCTTGGTCCACTCTTCTTCAGGCTTTGGCTTAGAGGTGCCTTCTTTATCTTTGCCAGCATCATCTTTCTCACACATGACAGGTGCTTTCCACTCTTTAATAATGTAACACCCCGATTTTTAACAGCGAGAGTGTATATATTTTTTTTTGAATGCCATACATAATATTGATAACTGTCTTTTCAGGAAAATAATAAAAATGATTAATCAGAGTACGAGCTTTCGATCTAAGTCTTTTCCATACATAGGACCAGCGTAATGCCCACTAGTATAAATATTTGTCCATACACATAAAAATAAGCACTCAGCTTTAACAATAACAACAACAACAACATGGACAACCTCAAAACATGACCCTAAGCTGATCTTGAATTCCTAGCCCCAAGACATCGCATCTTATAAGCCTTCACGACACCTGGATACCTTAACTATCACAACTTCTAAACCTGGGTGGTCGTTAGCCACATCATAATAATAGTAGAGGGTCACGATCTAAAAACAGCATATATGGAAGAATACACACATGCCCGCAGAACATGATATACATAACAACATAAATAAGATGACAATATGATATGCAGAGCAACGTAAATGAGGTGACAATATGATATATGTAACAATCACAACATTTAATTTAACACACACATGCAATGCACACACATCCTAAATGCAGACCTATATGAATTTGGTGGTCCCAATTCGTCGGGTACCCTCACCATGCATGAATTCCGGAATTTAACCTCTCCGCAGAGAGTCGTGATACCCCCTTGGGTCCTCACTAACCGTGCTGCCTCGCAGACACAAAAGTGTTGCCCTTACAAACACCCGGAGTTGCCTCCCTCGCATTCTCCTGACTCAATTTGATCTCAAAGGATCGATGACGGCTCAGTCACATCACCTGGTGCAGTAGAATTCCCTTCGGGATTAGGTGATGATTCAGAACCCATCACCCTGGCCCATTCAGCGCCAACTACCTACACGCAACTATGGTATGCATGAACTCACACATGCAAATGCAATAGTTTATATAAACACAATATGTATAATCACAAAATGTAAAGTCACAAGTCACAATTCAGTTCATATATCTATCACAGATTATATGAACAATTCTCAGTACCAACAGGTGGCTCAGACACACCTCGTGTTGTCCTCCTCGACATACACATCAATCGCAATTCATATATTTATCACAAATCATATGAATAATTCTCATTACCAACAGGTGGCTCAGACACACCTCGTGTTGTCCTCCTCGACATACACATCAACAGCAAATCATATATTTATCACAAATCATATGAATGCACATCACAAGTTTAGCATCATAGCATAAACACACATCCCCAACTGGGCACACAATCATGTATATAACCACATATCCCCCAACTGGGCACACAATCATGTATATAACCACATATCCCCAACTGGGCACACAATCATCACACATCCCCATAAGGGCACACAATCATGAATACAACCACACATGCATTCAATCACATATAATATCGTTAGAAAGTGCCCTTACCTGAGCAAGCTTCCAACCCAAACAACTTACGCTACGTAAGATCGATTTGTCTCTCACGATGAAATCTCGTATCCGATTCACACTTTCAACCTTATAAAATACACAAAGGACTTAAGTTAAAACCAACTCAGATACATCTACAATAAGGCTGGGTCTTGATCGCTAACCTAAACAATTAGGGCTTTAGGTTTTCACTCCCCGATTACTAACCTAATCGCTCTATAGGAAAACCCACACAATTTAAATTCATTTATTTTGAACAACAATTTGAATTCCAAAAATCTAGGATTCACGCCATTAGGCCACTCACAGTACATCATATAACAGCTCACTGACTCCACGTTATATAACAAAAGCACAACACACAGTAAAACACCGACTGCACACACTTTACGTGATAAAACCCAACATTTTTTCAAAACCACAGAAACTAAAATCATCTCTTGCCCTCCAAACCATTTTTAATAGAAAGAACATCCCGTTAGCTTTCCAACGCTTCGAACGGGGATCAAAACCGACTTACGGATTAAAAGATATGAATTTTCGAAGTTTTCGCCGAAAACCCCCCTTTTGCCTTGAAAACCTACGGGTTTTGGCCTTTCCACCCGAAAATCCGACCGATTCAATTATTTTCTTCGAAATAACCATATACTCGTACTCACCTAACATATAGCAGTGAATTAGAACCATTAAACACGATTTCTACGACGTCCGTTTTCGATTCAATTCTTAAAACCCTCATTTCTCAAAAATGTCCAAAGTTACGAAATCACCCGAATTCAATCTTACAAGTTTCAATAATCACGGCCTAATATTCCTCGACTAAACTACGCAATTTATTTCGAATTTCATCCGTGAAAACATCGATTTCTATCGATTTTACCAATTTTGCTAAAATATGTAAAACATAACATTTTCTAACCAAAACAAACCAAACAAACACCTACATATACATATACTATCGTAGGATAATCGAGTTTAGTAAACTTACCCGATTTAATCGAAGATCCGGCTCCGATTCGGATGTTTTCCCCATTTTTTTCTTCTTTTTCCTCTCACTTTCTCTTCCCACTTTCTTAACCCATTTTTCTTATTTTCTCTCTTTCTCTCTCTTCTTTCTATATATATAATCTAAACTTTCCACTTAATCCCCATCATATCCTTTTCTAAAATATCTAATCTGCAAGATTACCGTTTTACCCTTTCGCCTAAATATCTCCTAAACCCTCTCAAAACGCGATCAAACAAAAACATCGATGAAAAAAGATATATTATAAAATAAAAGTCAAGAATAAAATTATAATATACCCGCCAAAAATATCTGATGGGTATAATAATAATATCTCAACAAAATATCTAATGGATTTAATAATAATATCTCAACAAAAAAATATCTAAATGATCTTATCTTAAAAACATATAATAATAATATAACCCAAAAATATCTAGATATTTAATGTCTCACACTTAAAAAAATGTTCTGACTCAGACGAGTCATAACTCACTCACGAACAACTTTTTATGAAAATCGAAAAATTTCACCGTCGCATTTTAATTAAAACCACCCAAAATTTTCGAATAAATTTTATTCCGAATAAATTTTTGTTCCTTAACTCAGAAAGATATATTGAGATTAAATTCTCAATACCGGCGATATATAAAACTCCCATTTAAATTTTGACGACAATCGGAGTCCGTGAAAATTTAAACGACGGGTATAATTTGCCCGTTTTCCCAAAAATCGGCAGAAACACATTTTTGAAATTTCGAAAACATAGAAACATTCAGAATCCAATATAACTACCGTGCCAATAAAAAAGTCTGATTGAATTAAAAAGAAACCACGTGGATCAATCCAGACCACAACCGAACACCCTAGAAATATCGGGTATAATCTGCTCGCTACTCCAAATTTAGTAGAAAAACAGATTAAAATGATAAAACATCATAATATCATACGGACTAAAATATACGGGTCTTACATTACTACCCACCAAAAAGGAGTTTCGTCCTCGAAACTTGAGGTAAATGTAACAACTTACCAATTTATCACTAACACACTCACCAGAACGACCGCGCACCTATTGCAACCCTCTATAAAGTCACAGTGACTCGGACTCTAGACGCAACGCTAAAACCGCACACTATCTAAGCCGGCAAGAATCATTCATTCCATTCAACACAATCTTGTCTACTATCAACAACAGATTAAGGATGATCAGTTCCTCAATTTGTCAATAGGTAGGCGACAACCATGATGGTGGAATAAACCATCGTTACCAACTACAATAGTGTTCTCCTCATCTTGTTCTCAATTTTATGCAAGACATAAGGGTCCAATAATTGCTTCGATGTTTCCTAAATGTTTCCTCCAAATTCCTGTTACTTCACTCTCCAAAGTGAGACACAATTTCCCCAAAATAAGTTACGGTTTCTCTCACGCTCACTTGGCTCGGAGCAACCATTGAGTATCCTCCCAAAACAGTAACAGCTAATACCCGAGTACAAATTCAACCTATTTCACTCCAACGAAGTAGTCATCTAAGTAGAGAACTCCATATTTTCCCCAATGTCCATAATTCCTTAGTTATTCCTTTAATCTCATAATTGTGGCGACCTGTATATGTTCACATCCATAAGCATTCCCAATCACCATCTTAATACTACCATCCCAACATCTAGTCAGTGATTGAAACTCTCACAAATTCCCTTTTCCCCAGTCTTAAACTATTGGATCACACTCTAACCCAACTACCTCATTTTCAAATCATTACTCAGCTTACTCTCGCATGCCTTAACATAAATGATCCTCTTCGTTGCCTATCACCATTTGACACACCACGTCTTTCGTGTTATCCTACACCTGCTTCCAAAAATTCATTGAGTTTCCTTTTCCTCTTACAACTAAATTCTATTTCCCTCAAAGAGCTCATCAATCAAACCATTTTTTATTGTTCTCATATCTCATCTTCTGTTGTTAAACTGTTCTCGATGTCAACCTCTAACATCCAATATTTTCTCAATGCATATTTTCCATTATGCTACTCTACTCTTTGTCATAACCAGTACGATGAATCCAAGTCTTACTAGTCTCCACCAAACATTTCCATTTCATACTTGATTTCGTCCTAATAGGCAAATGTTTGATCCTCTCTACTTCCGAATATGCCCAATGCACCTTTTTCTCTTAAGCATACACTTACAATCACATTTTCCAAATTGTGGGTGAGGTAATTTCTTGCACGGATTCTAAATCGACCTGATTCACATCTCTATACGTTCCTCTCACACTTCGTCTTGACACTTATTTCCCCATACCAATCTTTTCACTCCACCCATTCGTTCATCAATGACATAATGTACTTAACCTCGTCCAGACTTCTCATGTCTCATGTGGAATCTCCAACAGGCTTTTCACTTAGTAACTTCATCATCCTAATTCTGAATATAACCACCCATCTAGTCACTAATACACTACTCATTAACCTTGTGATATCAAAATTTCCAACCGCAGGATTATTCTCGTACCACTTATACCGCTTCTTAAATATCAACTTTACGTCCGAGCGCAACCCCATCATCTATAGCATACACTCTTGAGGAAATGCTTAGTATCCTTCCCATTTCCATTTGGGCCATATCCTTGGTAGTCCTTCCTAAACAACGAGGTAGTCAACCTTCTTATTAAAAAATCTGTGTTACCTGAGCACTTTCTTGCTTGCATACAACCTTATTCTTCCTTTGTAACCACCTTTACGATACTGCAACTCCAAAGTCCCTCATACTATATCGTCTTAGATCAACTAAGAATGTCCAACTTCAAAATCTTAGCAACCAACCATCTATAGTCATTTCCCAACCTACCATGACCTCTATCTTGTCAACTTCAACCCACATCTTTACTCTCCTTCACCCAATCTAAATATCCTTGTTCCAAATCAATGTTCGTCCTATCCAACCTACTCTTCGTTGTTCTATCTATCTTCAATTGCTATAACTATCCAATGGTCCTAATATCCTTTTATACCACAACCCAATCCTCTTTCGCATAAGTTCTCACTAAACATCAGGACACATCCATTCACTCCTCAGTTTCTTATTCAATCCTAGCTTTTTCTAAGGTATCAACCAACATTATTACTCTACGATCTAACACTCTACAAGAATCATCCTTCCAAAACAGACATATCTTACTCCTCCATTTAGTCACTGAGCACTTATCTCAAATCTTAACGCTTGACTTTTAAAGAGCAACTACCCAATCAAAATTTCTTTGCTAACTTTTCTTTATTCTCAGGTTCGATCCCTAAATCCAAATCTAAACTTTGATCTTCACGAAATCCATATACTTGTTACACCATATAACTCCATTCATTAATTCTTCATACCTGGCTCTGTGTCCTTCCAGATATTAACTTTCAGCGTCTTATCACTCTTCTAACAACCCATTGTCTACCCGCGGTATGATATTTCTAGCAAAACCATGTCCCCCATACTTGAATTGCTTTAGCACTTCTCTACTCTACTCATATGATTACTTAGATCCATGGTACTATCTTCTACCTTTTTCTCCTAGAAACTGTTACACTCATTCTCTCCCAAACTCCCACTTCTAGTTTCGAAGACAATTCCACTGATGATCACTTCTACTAAAACTTATCCATGTGATACTTGGTTTCCTTCCTTTAACATCCCATAATTCATCCTTACAGGATTTAGTTACCTACCTAACATAGCTTAGAAAAACAAAAAAATAACCCTCAAGGACCTACTGATCGTATAACCTTCCTCTAACTTTCCTAGGTTTTGGCCACTTTCAACGTGCAACCCGCTTTCTTTCTAGAGAAGATGTCCCATTAATCTCCAAGTATAGTAATTGTCTCCAAACGACATCTATAACTGCTCTTCGATTCCAAAGAAATATTTCCTTCTTCATAGTCCATAAACTTCATCTCATCTCATTCGGAACTCACCGGAATGAACATCCAATCATTTTTCTCTCAAAAGGTCCTCCAAATCAAGTCCTTACTTACAATCCTTTGAAACCTTGACTTCCACTCATCCCTACTCAACACCTCGGAGTGATAAGAACAAACAAAACCTCTCATCCATAACATTACTGCAGAAAACCTTGTAGTCCTTACTCGATTCAATCTCACCACCTCTAGCTCACTACCTCTAAAGAAAACGGAGACACATGTCGACCATGTCGACAAATGCTCAAGGGGTTTAACTAAGCTTCTTACTGAAGTACTATGGGAGACCTTAACTTCATTTAAGAAACAACCGATTACCTAGGCACATATCATGCTGGACTCAAGACACAAACCACATAACACATAGGACTCCACACATTTACTCCCACTAAACCCGACACTTGATCAGCTTAGGACAACCGACTCACAACCCCATGAAAATCTTAGACCAAAGCTCTGATACCACAATGTAACACCCCGATTTTTAACAGCGAGAGTGTATATTTTTTTTTTGAATGCCATACATAATATTGACAACTGTCTTTTCAGGAAAATAATAAAAATGATTAATCAGAGTACGAGCTTTCGATCTAAGTCTTTTCCATACATAGGATCAGCGTAATGCCCACTAGTATAAATATTTGTCCATACACATAAAAATAAGCACTCAGCTTTAACAATAACAACAACAACATGGACAACCTCAAAACATGACCCTAAGCTGATCTTGAATTCCTAGCCCCAAGACATCGCATCTTACAAGCCTTCACGACACCTGGATACCTTAACTATCACAACTTCTAAACCTGGGTGGTCGTTAGCCACATCATAATAATAGTAGAGGGTCACGATCTAAAAACAACATATATGGAAGAATACACACATGCCCGCAGAACATGATATACATAACAACATGAATAAGATGACAATATGATATGCAGAGCAACGTAAATGAGGTGACAGTATGATATATGTAACAATCACAACATTTAATTTAACACACACATGCAATGCACACACATCCTAAATGCAGACCTATATGAATTTGGTGGTCCCAATTCGTCGGGTACCCTCACCATGCATGAATTCCGGAATTTAACCTCTCCGCAGAGAGTCGTGATACCCCCTTGGGTCCTCACTAACCGTGCTGCCTCGCAGACACAAAAGTGTTGCCCTTGCAAACACCCGGAGTTGCCTCCCTCGCATTCTCCTGACTCAATTTGATCTCAAAGGATCGATGACGGCTCAGTCACATCACCTGGTGCAGTAGAATTCCCTTCGGGATTAGGTGATGATTCAGAACCCATCACCCTGGCCCATTCGGCGCCAACTACCTACACGCAACTATGGTATGCATGAACTCACACATGCAAATGCAACAGTTTATATAAACACAATATGTATAATCACAAAATGTAAAGTCACAAGTAACAATTCAGTTCATATATCTATCACAGATTATATGAACAATTCTCAGTACCAACAGGTGGCTCAGACACACCTCGTGTTGTCCTCCTCGACATACACATCAATCGCAATTCATATATTTATCACAAATCATATGAATAATTCTCATTACCAACAGGTGGCTCAGACACACCTCGTGTTGTCCTCCTCGACATACACATCAACAACAAATCATATATTTATCACAAATCATATGAATGCACATCACAAGTTTAGCATCATAGCATAAACACACATCCCCAACTGGGCACACAATCATGTATATAACCACATATCCCCCAACTGGGCACACAATCATGTATATAACCACATATCCCCAACTGGGCACACAATCATCACACATCCCCATAAGGGAACACAATCATGAATACAACCACACATGCATTCAATCACATATAATATCGTTAGAAAGTGCCCTTACCTGAGCAAGCTTCCAACCCAAACAACTTACGCTACGTAAGATCGATTTGTCTCTCACGATGAAATCTCGTATCCGATTCACACTTTCAACCTTATAAAATACACAAAGGACTTAAGTTAAAACCAACTCAGATACATCTACAATAAGGCTGGGTCTTGATCGCTAACCTAAACAATTAGGGCTTTAGGTTTTCACTCCCCGATTACTAACCTAATCGCTCTATAGAAAAACCCACACAATTTAAATTCATTTATTTTGAACAACAATTTGAATTCCAAAAATCTAGGATTCACGCCATTAGGCCACTCACAGTACATCATATAACAGCTCACTGGCTCCACGTTATATAACAAAAGCACAACACACAGTAAAACATCGACCGCACACACTTTACGTGATAAAACCCAACATTTTTTCAAAACCACAAAAACTAAAATCATCTCTTGCCCTCCAAACTATTTTTAATAGAAAGAACATCCCGTTAGCTTTCCAACGCTTCGAACGGGGATCAAAACCGACTTACGGATTAAAAGATATGAATTTTCGAAGTTTTCGCCGAAAACCCCCCTTTTGCCTTGAAAACCTACGGGTTTTGGCCTTTCCACCCGAAAATCCGACCGATTCAATTATTTTCTTCGAAATAACCATATACTCGTACTCACCTAACATATAGCAGTGAATTAGAACCATTAAACACGATTTCTACGACGTCCGTTTTCGATTCAATTCTTAAAACCCTCATTTCTCAAAAATGTCCAAAGTTACGAAATCACCCAAATTCAATCTTACAAGTTTCAATAATCACGGCCTAATATTCCTCGACTAAACTACGCAATTTATTTCGAATTTCATCCGTGAAAACATCGATTTCTATCGATTTTACCAATTTTGCTCAAATATGTAAAACCTAACATTTTCTAACCAAAACCAACCAAACAAACACCTACATATACATATACTATCGTAGGATAATCGAGTTTAGTAAACTTACCCGATTTAATCGAAGATCCGGCTCCGATTAGGATGTTTTCCCCATTTTTTTCTTCTTTTTCCTCTCACTTTCTCTTCCCACTTTCTTAACCCATTTTTCTTATTTTCTCTCTTTCTCTCTCTTCTTTCTATATATATAGTCTAAACTTTCCACTTAATCCCCATCATATCCTTTTCTAAAATATCTAATCCGCAAGATTACCGTTTTACCCTTTCGCCTAAATATCTCTTAAACCCTCTCAAAACGCGATCAAACGAAAACATCGATGAAAAAAGATATATTATAAAATAAAAGTCAAGAATAAAATTATAATATACCCGCCAAAAATATCTGATGGGTATAATAATAATATCTCAACAAAATATCTAATGGATTTAATAATAATATCTCAACAAAAAAATATCTAAATGATCTTATCTTAAAAACATATAATAATAATATAACCCAAAAATATCTAGATATTTAATGTCTCACACTTAAAAAAATGTTCTGACTCAGACGAGTCGTAACTCGCTCACGAACAACTTTTTATGAAAATCGAAAAATTTCACCGTCGCATTTTAATTAAAACCACCCAAAATTTTCGAATAAATTTTATTCCGAATAAATTTTTGTTCCTTAACTCAGAAAGATATATTGAGATTAAATTCTCAATATCGGCGATATATAAAACTCTCATTTAAATTTTGACGACAATCGGAGTCCGTGAAAATTTAAACGACGGGTATAATTTGCCCGTTTTCCCAAAAATCGGCAGAAACACATTTTTGAAATTTCAAAAACATAGAAACATTCGGAATCCAATATAACTACCGTGCCAATAAAAAAAGTCTGATTGAATTAAAAAGAAACCACGTGGATCAATCCAGACCACAACCGAACACCTTAGAAATATCGGGTATAATCTGCTCGCTACTCCAAATTTAGTAGAAAAATAGATTAAAATGATAAAACATCATAATATCATACGGACTAAAATATACGGGTCTTACAAATAACAGCCTTCCAAGCCCTGCTGTCCAAGGATTTTAAGAAGGTGGTCATCCTTGGCTTCCAATAGTCATAATTGGATCCATCCAAAATAGGGGGTCTGTTGACGAATCCTCCAATTTCTTTGTCCATCTTTACACCAGAAAGTAACTTCCCTAGATCTCACCCAGAGACAGACAGGATGCCTGCTCTGATACCAATTGAAATTCTGGTATCAGACGTGTGATGTTAAGGTGCGATGTCACAACAACACACTCTGCACAATGGACAACAATAACAGTAACAAAGCAACACAAAGAATTGTTCACCCAGTTCGGTCTAACTACCTACGTCTGGGGGCTACCAAGCCAGGGATGAAATTCACTACTTGTAGAATTAATTTACAGACTCAACAACCTAGTTGACAATCTCCTAAACTTAATTCCTACTAGTGACTTTCTACCTAATAAACCACTTAGATATGAGAACACTACTCAATCCCTAAAACACTTCAAAGAACAACCTCTTTGAGCAACCTTGATCTTACTTCACAGCTTTGATCAAGTAATAACTCTCTTTTGCTTCACAGCTTTTAAGAGAGGACAGAATACGACTCAGCAATTCACCCTAGAATTCTGGTTATACAACTCGTACAAAATACTCAAGACACTCAGCCTATGCTCTTGATCTTCTCTCTGTATTTCTGTCACGTTTTCCTTTGGTCTTGTGCACTTTATATAGCTCCTTGAATTGGTCTTGGACCTGCTACAATATCTCCCAGATTTGTTATTTAAAACTGAATATTTAAAACTGAATATTTAAAACAGATTTTCTCCTAAAATATTTTTAAATCTTCAACCTTTTAAATCTCCTATAAATCTGCACCAGATCTCCTATGCAGCAGAAAATATCTATCCCAAGATATTCGCATCCAATGAGACAGCTTGCTCTCCACAATTCCAGCTAACACGCAACCCTAACAACATCACAACCTGATGTTATTAATTCTGCAGATCTAATGTCACAACATCGCCTATGTGACATCAGACATCCAACTTCAGCAAATTAATTACTTAACACAGCCCAGTGTTAAATCTCAATGTTGCAACATCAGTACCTTGACATCAACATTGAACATACTTTGTTTTACCAAAATTCCAGCCAATCTAAGAACTAACAAACATCATTGATATGTCTGATGCTTGGACTATCTTTGAAGTCTAGTGCTTGGGTTTGTGGGGATCAGTTTTTGAAGCTTGAAGTAGTTACAGTTCATTTAATCTTTTCACGCAAATTCTGAGAAGATTGTTCCTTGACTTAAATCTAAAGTCACCGTTTTTTTTATGTTTGCATCTTAAATCTGTTGTGTTCTGAAGGTTTATCTTGTAGTCTTCAAAGGAAAGAAATAAAGTTGGATGATGAAAAACTATTCAACATATCAGCTTCTCTTTTGAGCTTAAGTTCTTTGGAATGACTAATGATAAGAAACTTAGGTTTCTTGTCAGAAGGACTTCCATACTAGCTGAATGGATTGTGATATCTGTTGATAGAAGAGTAACTTCAAAAGCTTATGAAATATTTGTATTTCAACTGATTTCCCAAATCTGAAAGCAAGAAGAAAATTCTACCAGAACCTAATATCAGATGCTCATCAATGTTTAATCGTTTGAAGCTGATATTAGTGCAGGATGCAGATGAAGAGAAGCATTTGTGTTCTGAAATAAAAAATCAAGTATTGAAAAGCAAGAGATATTCTTAAAGCTATCTTATTTCAAAATATTTGATTATATGGAGTTTGTTCTTTAAGGTGATATCTTAAAACTCCATTGCTTCTTGGTTGAGAACCATCATGGAAGTTGTTTTAAAAGACATTCTTATGAGAAGTCTTCAACTTCTCTTTGAGTTCTGTTAGCTGTACTAAGACAGTACTCTGATATGCTTTATGTCAATCTCTGATAGCTAACACCATCTGGTTCTAAGCTTGTCAATGATTTCAAAGTCAAAAGATTTAATCTAAGATAATGAGATTATTGACAGTGCTTAGAACAAGATTTTGTTTATATCATATCTCATTCTAGACTCATACTCTGGAGTGACTTATGATCTGTTGTTAGATTGAGATATAAGGCATAGAAGAATCTGTTTGTACTTATATGTATGGTCTTATAGAAATATGAGTATCATAATGTATCTGCTATAGATGTCAAGGAAAGAAGTAGAGGCATCTTTTCACAAGGTTGTTTACAACATTGATTGGAAGAAGAGCCAACATCCCAGATTCAAGTACTGGTGGTACTGAATTTGGTGAGATTAGTGGAATTAGTGGTTAGACAGCCATTGAATCAGAATCCACTCAAAGTTGTGTTCAGACTCTATTGGTCAAGTCTGAATACTGAATCGAGTCTGGCAAAAAAAAAACAAAAAAAAATGGTATGTCCTTTTCTGGCTTATCTTTTGATTCAATGAAACATTTGTTTATATATATATATATATATATATATATATATATATATATATATATAAATACAAAGTTTCTGTTAGATCTCTAGAGAAGTTCTTTTGAAAAAGGAGAACTTCAAAAATCTTTAAGAGGAAATTATGTTGTATTTGTCTGTACTGAATGTCTTATCAAGCCCGATGATGATCACTTGTATGAAAACAGTTTTCCCACGTTTGTGTTGATACAGTTGCTTGTTATCTATCTAAAAGAAGACAATTCAATATTCATCTATCACTCATGACTCTGGCCTCAAGTAAAGTGCTAGTTCTGAATAGAATCTTAGAGACTTGTTACTGACAAATGATATCTCTGTCTAAGTCTAGACTCACTAGACTCTGATGGTTGATAGCTTCTGAAAGTTGTAGCGCAATTTTTGTGGTCCTGAGTCATGATCGCTTGGGGTACTACAGTTCGATTCATTTTTTATCCCATTGAGATGATTAAGGAAGGGAAATAGATGTCTCCAATTAACCCTGCTTGCATACTGAGTTTGAACAGCAGTCTGTTAGGTTACATATGCTATGTGGATGTGGGGCCCAATCTTTGGTTATTTTGCTAAGAACATAGTGTCTAGATTATTTGTGAGGTTATTCGATGATGTGTTTAAATTTGCTGCTTTTGGGTTGATTCAGTGGAGATACTGGATTTTGGGTTTTTTGATTAGTATGCTCGCTAAGATTTTTTCAATCTTATGCCTACATATTCCCGTTTAATGAGACAGGGAAATCAGAGCGATCGTAGTTCCTCCTATTCTATGGGAGGAAAAGAGGTTATTTTGGTGTCTTGTTCAAAGCGCAAGACATGAAGCTAAAGATGATTTGTATCTTGTTCAAAGCCCAAGATGTGAACCTAAAGGGTTTATGGATGAGAGAGAATTTGTCATCTCTAAAGGGGGATATTTGGTCTGTTTGTCACAACTCTTGGGTGACAGATTATAAAGGAGAATTACTTTAACGGGTATATGTGAACCCAGCAATGCCATAATTTCCTTTATAGGGGATTTATAACTTGAAGGAGAAGACTTTAACTCAGTTTAGAGCAATGCCATCTTTCCTTAGGAATTTCTCATGCTAAAAGAGGGACAATGGCATGGTAGTGCCATAATTTCCAGAGGCCTGCCGCTTACAGCAATTAGATGGGGGAAAAGAGTTGTTGATGTTTGTATATTGTGAGAAAGGCACAGATTTGATGCCAAAAGTTTAATTGACTCAACCGAGGTTTTCCTTATACAAAGCCTAAGAGGAGGCGATTGACCTAACAAGAGGGTGCTAACAAGTGACTGACTCAATAAGAGAGTGCTTTTAGGTGTTGTCTCGTACGAAGCCCGAGATAGAGGCTGAAAGGAGATTGACTCAACAAGAGAGTCTTTTATACTCAACAAAAGAGTGATTTCTATCTCGTACGAAGCCCGAGATGGAGGCTAAAAGTGGTTGACTCAATAAGAGGGTCTTTTATACTCAACAAGAGAGTGTTTTTCTATCTCGTACAAAGCCTGAGATGGAGGCTAAAGAGGGGTTGGACTCAACAACAAAGTCTTTTATACTCAACAAGAGAGTGTTTTATATCTCGTACGAAGCCCGAGATGGAGGTTAAAAGTGGTTGACTCAACAAGAGGGTCTTTTATACTCAACAAGAGAGTGTTTTTCTATTTCGTACGAAGCCCGAGATGGAGGCTAAAGAGGGGTTTGACTCAACAAGAGAGTCTTTTATACTCAAAAGAGAGTGTTTTATATCTCGTACGAAGCCCGAGATGGAGGCTAAAGGTGTTTGACTGAACAAGAGAGTGTTTTATACTCAACAAGAGAGTGTTTTATATCTCGTACGAAGCCCGAGATGGAGGCTAAAGGTTTGACTCAACAAGGGAGTCTGGAAAGGTTAGCTCCACTGGGGAGAATCACTGTACAAAGCCCAAGAGGAGGCTATTTATACTGTTGACTGTTTTAGTTTAGTGACAGGTCCAATATGTTGGATAAAAAGAGAAAATCAGTTCTTATAAAGGGAAAGATTAAAGGTATGGTTATGCCTTGGCACTGATCAGAGGATCAGGGTTATTTCCTGTTCTTTAAGGAAATGGGAAATCCAAAGGGTATTGAGACTGTTCAAGTCTACTGGTTTGAGAAATCGATTCTCGGGTAGTAAATGATCTTTGTATGATGCCCAAGAGAAGGCAGGTATGTTAAGGGATGAAGGTCAACCCATTAACAGGTCTGACACTTAACTTAGAAAGGCAGCTCTAGTAAATTGATGACTAGGTTCTGTTCCTATACCTGTAGAGGTCTCTGGGTCCTTGTACTAAGCCCAAGAGAAGGCATGAGAGCTTTTAAAAAGCCGAAGGGGCCTTGTACAACGCCCAAGAGGAGGCTGGGATGCTTTTAAGAAACCCGTGGGTCCCCAAACCCCGAGAAGTTCAAGACATGCCATTCACAGAGAATAGATCAAGCCAGGAAAGTCCGAGAATTTGGAAGAAACTCAAGAGATGTCATTCACGGAGAAAAGATCATCTCTGGGGAGTTAGAGTTTCTATGACAATGTCTAAAGGTGACAGTCTGAGAAAGGGTTCACCGAGAATGCTGCCTTTCACGTTTCCATATTGTTTAACCCCAAGAGGAGGGAAGACTGTGTCTGGTAATCCTATGGGGATCTAGTTTTGTTTGTATTTAAGAGTGACCAACATAGCTTTACTTAGTTCTAGACATAATTGTCGGGGAAAACTCTAAATAACTATACTAGTATTACACAATTGATATTTGACAAGTATATAAAAGGATATGAAAGAAGACTTACAGTGAGCAGCCCCACAATACAATTATATATATATATATATATATATATATATATATATATATATATATATATATATATATATATATATATATATATATATGAAAGCGGATAAAGAACACGGGTAAACACTTACTCGTTTGTAGAGCTTCCATGCTGTTTTGTTAGTTGTTCAACAAAGAAAGCTTTGATAACAATATTATATTCTAAATTAAAGGAGGGCGTGCTTTGAAAAGATTGTTGGGCCTTACAGCTCAAGGAGAGGCCCAAGGTTTTATCAGTGATTGCACTGTTGTTTTACAATTGTACATGGACTTATACAAGTGACTGAGGCCCTAAAAAGGTTTTCTGTGCAAAGGAATGGGTCTTACACTCTCTCAAGAGGCCCAAAGAGCTTAAAGAAAGGGAATGTGGCTTATAACACGAGGGTAGGCCTAAAGGGTTTTGTTTGAAAAATGACGATCGCGCCGAGATTTCTTTAACGTACTGGGTCTTATACAATACATTGAGGCCCAAAAAGGTTTTATCCACAGGGGATGGGTCTTACACTCTATTAGAGGCCCAAAGGTTTATTTTTGTACAAGTGGTGGGGCTTACAGCTCAAGGAGAGGCCCAAAGGTTTTTGTTAAAAAGGCGACGATCGCGCCGAACTTTTTGATGGTGTCGGGACTTATACAATACACTGAGGCCCAAAAAGGTTTGTATTTACAAAGGATTGGGTCTTACACTCTACCAAGAGGCCCAAAGGTTTTGAAAATGATTGTTGAGGTTTGAAATCAAAGAAACCCTAATTTTATTTTCCTTTAAAAGTAAATATTTAAAGAAAATCAATAAAAATGATAAAAATACCAAATGAGTTTGAATAAACCACTTGTGATTTTTGTTTAAGGTTTGAAAAATGAGGTTTTAATCACAAGATGAATTAAAACTCATTTGGTTTTGATTTTCAAACTAAATATTCACTTTTAAAATGTTTAAAAACAATTAAAAAGGAATTTATTCACAAAAATACTAATTATATTAAATAAATAATACAAACTTGATTTTTTTGTAGAATAAAATATTTCAACATTTTTTTATTTTTTGCAAAAAGAACCAATCGAAAATAATTAAAATTGAGAGAGTTATTAATTTTCCAAACTATTAAAAATAATATGAAAAATAGTAGAAAAGTGGAAAAAATAGTAAAAAGAGGGTCTGGGGCGAGGGGGATTCGAACCCTAGACCTCTTGTGTATAGGGCGTGCGCCTTACCGCTAGGGTGGTGATACATCCGTTGATTGAAACACAACCACAAATATACAAGGCTTGCCTTGTTTTTGGCCTGGCCCAAGGCAAGGCAAGGCAAGATTTTGGTTAGAAACGTGAAGGCCATAACTTTCTCATTTCTCCATGGATTGGGACAAAATTTAGGTCTATCCTGCCTAGAATTTCACAAGGAATCCAATGGTGGTGGTTTTTTTTCAAGATCATGCTCCTATTGAAAAACCCGATAGTGGTTTTGAAATAGGTCGTGATTTACATTTTCTGTGCTATCTCTTGGTACAGACATGAATTACATGATGAATTGGTTCAAACACAACACATATAACATGTACAAAATGTGCATGATCAGTGGACCTCAAAGCAATGCATATTTCAAAGAGTTCAAGTTGAGATGCTGACCTCTTTTTGGAGCTTTTGTGCAATCTGCCAATGGCTTTGTTCCAAAAATGATTTGATGCTTTGGACACCCTCAAATAATCTCTTAGAAGCTTTTAGGATGGTTGGAATCAACTAGAAACCTCAGGAACAAGTTTGAGCTCTTTCTTGCAAAAGGGGCAAAAGTGGCCAAAATAGCAACTCTCACAAATGGTGTTCCAGATGGGGGAACCATTTGGGACAGTTCAAGGATGATATTTGGAGTGTGTTTGAGGTTTTATCTGGTTTGGAAAGTGACTGAATCAAGACATGGCTTGAAAAATGCACAAAAGTCCAATTTTGAGGTTTTGAGAGGTGACTTTGAGATTTTGGTGTTACAGGTCACTTGTGAGTGTTTGGATCACCTCTATATGATATTTATAAGGTGTGTATGTGTGTGATTGGTTTGGTTGGAATTGCTCTCAAACTCAAAACCCGATGGTGACTTGCTTTGGAAGGCAAATTTGGAAGTGAGAAGGTGATTTTGAGGAAAACATCTGTTTGATGGCTTTGGTGTACTCAAACTGATCACAAATGAGCTCTATTTATAGTAGAGCAAGTTTGTTTTAGGAGCAACAGTGATTGGCAACTGCAGCAGAGGTTTGGCCAATGTTGATCAATGAGAATCCAAGTTTCCTCTAGCCATTGACTAGAGGTTAGGGCACAAGCTGCTGGTTCCCTTGGTCTTGGATATGTCTTTACTGAATTCAGATGAAAATGGCTCATCCCATGCCACCTTGGTGCATCCATTAAACGCTCTAAACCAAAATTAGAGTCTTGTCCCCTCTTTAGGGAATTCTAGGTTTGGCATGCTATTTTTGGTTCCAAAGACTTGGGAGGCTTATGGACCAGTTTTTGTCCCTCCTTGGTCCCTCACTGAGGTGTTCAGATGGATAAGCATGTTTGTCATTTGCACAAATTTGGAAAATCGAGCAAAATGCACAAATCTTCCTTGCTTTGACAGTTTTCAGCAAGGCATGTTGCCATTGTCATATCTCATGGCTCAAGTGGACTTTGATGGAGTTATTAGCCATTTTGGAAAGCCCTCATATGATACAACAACTGTTTGATCATAGTTGGTTTTGATACCTTTTGGATCCAAGTGAAAAATGCCCCTACATTTGGAAAAAAGTGAAGGTAGATTCTGAACAAGTGAAAATTTCACTAAGTGTTGGAAAAAAGTGACATTTTCACTTTTTGAGATTTTGATCATTCCATAACTTAAAATCCATGAGGAATTGGAATTAGTTGTGTTTGAAGCTTTTGTAGAGGGCCATGAGATCTATAAATCCAGCTTAGAATGGGGGAAAATGGCCTTGTGGTTTAGGAGATATGATCCTCCAAAGTTGGTACCCTAGCCACTTTGTTCCATAACTTAGAAAAATTTCTAAGTTTTTATGGTTACCCCTTTTACAAGTTATCCCACTTTTCTTGATTTTTCTTGATGAATGATGATTCTAACCACACATTAACATCATTTTAGGGTCAAAGAACCAAAATTGTGAAAAACCTCAAAAAGTCAAAGTTGACTTTTGTGCACAGTTGACTTTTTGTCAGATGAACTCCAAACTGTGTGGTCCTCTATGAAATCAAGTCCTTGACCTAAATCAAACTTGATGGATGGATTTCATAGGTGTTATAATCTGTATTGAATCATGTTCGAAGGTTTAGGAGTATGCTTGGGTCAAAAGTCAAAGGCACAGTTGACTTTTCCCGCGAAACCCTAATTGTGGTTCTGATGAAATTGAAACTTGTTGCTCAAGCTTCTTAGACCAATCCATTGTTGCAAATGGATAAATGTGGTGTGTCAGAGACCCTCAAATCCTCTCTTGAGTTCTTGGCTCATGTTTTGTCCCAAAAGTCAACTTAGGGGTGAATTAGGTCAAGAAGCCCTAATTCCTGATTTTTTATGAATGCATCCCCTGAGGCAAAATTGACTTGATGATTGGGTTCATGATGTCCCTTGGAGAATCATAGGTTATGCTTTGAAGCATTGACTTATGCCTAGAGGATAATTTCCATCTGGAGGCCCTGGTCGACCAAACCCTAATTTGGTGGCACTGGCGATCTTGAGGCTTGAACCACTTGGAATGCTGCAACTTTGTGCTTGATCCTTGATGTGGTAGTCCTCTTGATCCATTTTGGATGTTTGAGAGGCTAGACAAGTTGAAGATCATGTCAATTCTTGATTGATCCTTTGTCTAAGAACTCTGAGAGGGCTTGAAACCCTAATTTGGATTGTAGTGAATGCTCACCCATCTTTGGGGAGACTAATGAAGTACAATGGTCCATCCATATTGTGATGAAGACTTGCACAATGATGGGAAATCTTAGTGGCCAAAATTTGGGGCATGAAAGATGCCCCTATTTAATCTTCTTGGACCCAAAGGTGTGAATGGCGAATGTATTCTGGCATTCGGGGTACAAGAGGATTAAATATCGGAATACCCGAAATTTTGTTGGTGGTTATGAATGGCAGTTTGCGCATTCTTCTTCTTTTGCTAAGCAATGATGCTTAGAAAAGGTAAACTTCCCCTCGATCCTAGTCTTCAACCAAGGAACTGGTCTTAGTTTCTAAAATGAACTTCCCCTCGATCCTGGTTTCCTACCAAGGAACTGGTCTAAGTTTCTGATATAAACTTCCCCTTGATCCTGGTTTCCTACCAAGGAACTGGTCTCAGTTTCTGAAATAAACTTTCCCTCGATCCTAGCTTCCTACCAAGGAATTGGTCTCAGTTTCTAAAATAAACTTCCCCTCGATCCTGGTTTCCTACCAAGGAACTGGTCTAAGTTTCTTGTGTCAATGAACTTCATTGATAAGGGACGCTATTCGTAGCGGTTTTCCTCAAACTTTTCGCCGAATTTTTCTGGGGAGATTCCATTTGATAGAAAAAATTTTGATGTCATACTTGCTGGGGAACCCATCCGTATGAGCTGTAGAGGTGTACAAACTTCTCTGTTGGAGATGCCATTCGTCGACTCTATTGGGGGAAAACGAGTCTTTAGAGTCTGCTTTCTGCTTGGGTATTAAATCATACTTTTCTCAAGATTTTCTCGGAGAAATGCCATATGATGTGATCCAATTTAGAGGTGCTGATGACCTTTTCGTCAGCGGATTTTTCGGAGAAAAACTGTTGTATTTTCGAATCGCTGCTTAAGAGGCTTCCTCTGGGGATTTTCCTTAATCCGGGAAAGTGAAAATATCATCTTCAATGGCGAAGAGTGATGCTTGTCGAAGATTCTCTGGTCTTTCAGAGGTTCAAGTTATCAAAGTGGTCAAGGGCCAATTCTAATCCAGAAATAAACTGGAGGAAAAATTGTTCAGACGCAACATTTCCTGACGAGGAAAGAATCGACAACTCGATTGAGAGGACTTTTATCACTTGGGGATAAGACCGACTAGAGTGATAGTGATGCAATATGAATGCGAATTTAAATCAATAATGCATGATGTATGTATGTATATGCTGACAAAACTGATGCGACATACAGACTAGTGGATGAACACGACTGGATACTCGGCCACCGCGGGGGGGGGGGGGGGGGACGAAGAGGATCGCTGGTTCACAAAATAGCAATTCTGCTTTGCTTAGGAGAGATGATCCTCGTGGGGAAAACTGTTGGTCGGGCTTAGGAGATAAGAACTATGCCGAGGGGTGTCAGATGGAACATTCGCATCTGACACAGCTGATCCTTCATTCAGGTGCCCTGGTTTAGAAGGAGTACCTTGATTCTGTACTTTGAAGTTTGCTTACTTCTGGAGAAGCGATCGATGTTCTTTCGATGTTCAACAGTCAAAAGAAATTGCCATCTTTATTTTAAAAGCAGAAAAAGTTTGACAAGTAAATTCATTTTTGTTTTATTTCAAGAATCGTTAATCATGTTAAAATGTCGTTCTGTAAAGCTAAAACAAATAAGAATTGCAAACAAAAATGATTGGTATGTGTTCCAATCTCCTTTGATCTGATTGATAACCAAGACTGAGTCACCATATACATCCAAGTTTTTGATCCTCAAATCAATTGCTTCCTCGAGACCCATAATACAAGCATTGTATTCGGCCTCATTGTTTGTACACTTGAATGTAAGTCTGGCCGTGAAAGGAATATAGGTACCCTGAGGTGTTATGATGATTACCCCAATTCCGTTTCCTTAATGATTAACTGCTCCGTCAAAGATAAGTCCCCATTGGGAACCTGGTTCTGGCCCTTCACTAGGTAGTGGTTCATCGCAGTCCTTCATTTTCAAGTACATGACATCTTCGTCTGGGAAGTCAAACCCGATTGCTTCTTAGTCGTTAATCGGCTGATGAGCCAAATGATTGGCTAAAACACTTCCCTTAAAGGCTTTCTGAGCATGGTACTCTATGTCATATTCTGATAACAACATCTGCCAACGGGCAATCCTTCCCGTGGGAGCAGGTTTTTCAAAGACACACTTGATTGGATCCATTTCGGAGATTAACCAAGTAGTGTGACGAATCATATACTGGCAAAGACGTTTGGCTGCCCAAGCCACAGCGCATCAAGTTTTCTCAAGCATAGTATACCGAGTTTCACACTCGGTGAATTTCTTGCTCAAATAGTAAATGGCATACTATTTTCTTTTTGTTTCATCTTGTTGGCCAAGTACACACCCCATTAAGTCCTCTAGGACTGTTAAGTAAATGATCAGTGGTCTTCCTTCCACTGGAGATGATAATATCGGTGGATTTAACAGGTATTCCTTAATACTGTCGAAGGCGGTTTGACAGTCCTCTGTCCAAACGCAGTCCTGGTTCTTTTTGAGTAATTTGAAGATCGGCGCACATGTCGCGGTCATGAGGAATATGAATATGGAGATGTAGTTCAAACGTCCCAGGAATCCTCTAACTTGTTTTTCAGTCTTTGGAGAAGGCATTTCTTGAATGGTCATGACTTTGTCAGGATCAACCTCAATTCCTTCTAGCTGACGATGAACCCTAAAAGTTTCCCCGAACGGACACCGAAGGTGCACTTGTTGGGATTCAAGTGGAGTTTTCATCTCCTCAAACGCTCAAATAATTTTGACAGGTGTGTCACATGCTCCTCTTCTATTTTAGATTTGGCAATCATATCATCGACATATACCTCAATTTCCTTGTGTATCATGTCATGAAACAGAGTAGTCATGGCCCTTTGATAGGTTGCCCCGGCGTTCTTCAAACCGAACGGCATTACCTTGTAACAAAAGGTACCCCATGGGGTAATGAACAAAGTTTTCTCCATGTCTTTCGGCGCCATTTTGATCTGATTATAGCCCGAGAATCCATCCATGAAGGAGAAGACTTTGAATTTTGCCGTACTGTCTACCAGCATGTCAATGTGTGGTAAAGGAAAGTCGTCCTTTGGACTTGCTTTGTTCAGATCCCTGTAGTTTACACACATTCTGACCTTTCCGTCCTTTTTTGGAACTGGTACGATGTTGGCTAACCATTGAGGATATGCTGACGTAGCGAGGAAACCCGCATCAATCTGTTTCTGTACCTCCTCTTTGATTTTGATGGCCATGTCCGGGTGAGTCCGTCTCAACCTTTGTTTTACTGGCGAACATTCTGATCTCAACGGTAAGTGATGTTCCACGATGCTGGTGTCCAACCCTGGCATGTCCTGATAGGACCAAGCAAACACATCGGGAAATTCTCTGAGAAGCTTTGTCAAACACTCTTTGGTAGTTGGACTGAGCAGTGCCCCAATCCTGACTTCTTTTCTCTCTTTTTCTAAACCCACGTTGATTGTTTCCAATGGATCTTTGTGAGGTTCAATGGACCTTTCCTCTTGTCGGAGTAATCGGGAGATCTCTTCTGGAATTTTGTCATCAGCTTCTTCTTCAGCCTCAAATACCGGGAATTCAAAGTTTGGAGAAGGCATTGGATTGTATGTTTCAATGAGGTTTAAAACAAGCAATATGTATGACGTGATGATTTGTGTTTAGAAGAGATAGAGAAAATGCAAGAGTGTATGCAGTGTATTTTCTGATAACTGCTTGTTTTTATTATTGAGTTGTTTTTTAGGATTACCATTTTCTGAAAAAACGAAAAGAGAAAACAACAATTAATGTAGAAATTACAGAACGATGTTATTTTATTTATAAACAAGTTGATTCTTGAAACTACAGCTCTATAAAACAAAACTCTGTCGCTTTGGGCGAAGCGAAGAGGGATATTTACAGAAAGCGAGCCCTATCAAAACATCCGTTTCACCTGGGCAGGGTGAAAGGTTAAAGACGGCAATTACTTAGACTTATGAACAATCTTCGGAACATCGACAACAACCCTATTGGCGGCGAACTCCTCGGTGAATCAAAAAGTCTGGTACCTTCTTTCTTGACTTGTCTTCAGAAATAACGCTGATTTCTGGTGGAGCAGGATCGTTGGAATCTGTCTCCCAGGCAGAGTTGTCATAGGAGGATTCCTCTATTGTATTTTGTATAGTGTTTGTGCTCTCAGGTGGATCTCCCCACCCAGTTGGCTGAATGTCTTTGAGCCTGATACGAGAGCATTCGGGAGCGGTGTATTTGACCATGAAGTCGTATTTTCCACTTGGTTATCCTAAGGTGTACCACACTTCTGTGGAACTGGAGGAGTCATCCCTTTCGATGACGTTGACCTCAGGAAAAGCATAGTTAATGAATTTTAGTCCTGCAAACTTTGCGAATTCATCGTCGTGCTGGATATTTTCTGAATGACCTGAGTGTTGATCCCATGACATGGTGGGGACACGGGTATTCTTTTCAATGATGCTCAGCTGATTTTCATTGTTCGGCTGATTTTCTTGCCCCAAGTCTCCCGGGTACGGCTGCCAGATAGGCAGGCCATCCATTGGGCCATAATAGTCGTGGTCAAAGTTTTCTTTCATCAGAGTGTCCTCCTCTAATGAGTTTGGTGGAGCACGGAATCCTTCCGGATCACAATCTCCGTATATCATTCTGACATCTGACCTGGGTATAAATCTCGGACTCGGTGCGGGATAGCAAAATGGCGTAGGCACTTCCTCCTGAGACATATAACCGTCCTTGTTAAGATAGGACTTTCACTCTTTATCTGTATCGGAGGGATCTCCCTCGTTGATGGTATGGACTATTTGAGGCACTGGGTGAAGGAAACCTCCACTGTGGAAGAAATCCTGAATGGGATGAAGACTTTCATCGTTAGCAGCTATTTGGGTACAGGTTGAGGAAAAACCAAGACCTTTCTTTGTTTTATTATCAGTAGGAATGACAAGATGTCCCCATCCTTTTGCATTATTATTCTCGATTACTTTGAGAGCATCCTTGTACGAGGAAATCGAGGTTCCTTTCTCTAATTGATTCTCATTGCTTACCGACAGTGCTTGGAACTGGGTTCCAATAACCTCCTCGGGTTCCACACAAGTAGATAATGATAAGTTACTGACGAGCAAGGCTTGCTCTCCACAGACCGTGACAAGTTGATCGTTCTTGACTAACTTCAGCTTCTGGTGCAGTGTCGAAGTGACTGCCCCAGCCTGGTGTATCCAAGGTCTTCCTAATAAGCAGCTATATACTACCCGGACGTCCATGACCTGGAAAGTGATTAGGAAATTATGAGGACCAATAGTTATGGGAAGGCCAACTTCGCCGATAACTGCTTTTCGAGATCCGTCAAAGGATTTGACGATAACCTCACTGCCCCTCATCGGGGACCCTTGGAATGATAGCCGCATTAAAGTGGACTTCGACATAACGTTGATGGTCGATCCTGTCTACCAGTACGTTGGATAAAGCATCGTCCTGGTAGTTGACTGTGATATTGAGCGCCATGTTGTGACTTTTTCCCCCCTCTGGCAAATCCTCATCACTGAATCCTAAGTTGTTGCAGGAAGTGATGTTAGAGATGATGCTATCGAACTGTCATATTGACACATCCTGTTCCATAAAGGCCTGCTCTAAGACTTTCTGCAGAGCCTCTCTGTGGGCTTCGGAACTGAGTAAAAGTGATAGCACATAGATCTTTGAAGGAGTTTGGAACAGTTGGTCGACAATGTTGTATTCACTCCTTTGGATGAGCTTCAGCATCTCATTATTGTTCTTTGAAAGGTCGGGATTACTGGATTGACCGACTGGTGGACCAGGAGATTCTGTCTGAAGTTCCTTTTCTTTGTTAGGTTCTCCAACCCCCCGGTTGAAGATTCGACCGCTCCGTGTTACTCGACTGATGTCTGCAATTTTCACGACGGAGGGTAATGGAATTTCCTTTCCATTCTCAATTACTGTTGCACCGTAATTATAAGGGATTGCCTTAGCTGATTCATACGGTAATGGTCCCGGTAGATAGATAACTACAGGAGCCTTATGATTTTTCTAACTGTCGTAAGTAACTTTAATCAGTTCCTAGCTAGGAACTTTTGATTTGTCCAGTAGAGGGATGATGGTACAAACATCCTTGTTCTGTTGATGATCAGAGATTATGACAACGTCTCTGATTTGATTAACGAAGTAGTACGGCGTCCAGTTGATTGGCTCGGAATTTAGACATTGGTGAATCTCTTTTCTGTCCAACTGACCTTGAAGGGCTTACAGTTCTTTCTGCATCTCCAGGAATTGTTCCTAGAACTCATTCATTCTGTCGAACATGCTGTAGTTTCCACCAGAAGGTATCTGTGGAATCTGTCCTTCCGGGACAGTGTGTACCACGGGTGGTGGTATAGTCATTATGGCTGAGACTCTCGGTGCCTCCCGAAGTTTGTAACCTTCAGGAGTTGCTGTCATGCCCCTGGCATCTTCTCTTTCCCGAAGTTTGTAACCTTCAGGCCCAGCGGCTCCTGCTGCGGTTCCTTGATCCTCATTAATTGGCGGAACATATCCTTTCGGGATATAGTTGATAGGCATATGCCCCAGGGACGATATTTTGGCATCTTATACCTAGGATCATACTTCTCCACTATGGGCGTAGATGTGATCTCCGAGATCACAGTCCTTTGTTGCTGCATCTGAGCTTTTGCTAGAGCTTGCATGTCGTTATAAAGCTTTCTCAGATCCTCTTTCAGAGTGTTGATCTCTTCTCTCAACTCTCTGTTCTCTTCCTCGAGATCATCCATCTTTTTTTGACGATTGGCCCGAGTATTGTACGAATGAGATAGTTTGACTCTAGAACCGAGACACAAACGTGAGATTCATAGGTAAGAAGAATGTGTTACCTGAAAATGATGATATGCAATGATTATATTAATTATATGTTTTTGTTTATTCAAAGTAAACTTCGACAATTAGATTGCAAATATCAAACAATGGGGAAACCCCGTTTTATTGAAGTCAAAGGATTCCAGAAATGGAAATACAGTAATGTACATAGTGTTGCGAAAGGAAATCTAAACTAATGGATCCTGAGTCCTCTCTGAGGAGAGCTCAGGTGCTGGTTCTGGTACTTTCCTTTTCTTTGACCGGGGCTCTTAAGCCGTTGTTGGGTTGTCATTTCTTTGCCAAGTGAAAGGAGCGAGCGAATTCCTTTGGTCATCCTGATTTTTTACAGCATGTTGCTCTAAAATCTCAATCAGAGTATCTTTTTCTCTTAACAGTAGCTGTATTTTCTTACACTCCATGTTGAGAATACGGTACTTGTTCCTCCAAGACCTCTTCTCCTGTTGAACTTTGCTGAGAGTAACTTGAAGTTTTTCTGTCTCAGACATAAAATAAAGGGCAGAGTCCCTTAATGGAAGAACTTCTTGGTGAGGGTAAAGCATCCTCAGCTTGAGAGCTCTGGTTTGTACCCAGTGGAGATAAGGCTCCACCGAGACACAGTCTGGTTTTCCCAGAGACTCTCTTCCTTTCCTATGAACGTGTTTCCAAGCATGCACTATTTCTGTCTTTAGTGCCCTGTCATTTTCTCCTTCCTTGAAGAAAAGACCTTCCAGATGAGCATTACGCAGGATATGCCTCACTAGGTATCCAAATTGACAACAAACTAAAATTAGATAATAGTTGATTCCCCCCTTAGTTCCTATAAGGGGTACGTTTGGGAAATTTCCACAACGGTCAATGATTCTGATCCCGCCATAGATTCGATTGTACCAATCGATGTCAGAGTTGGTAAGAGACATGATTCTCTGTGACCAACATAAAGTATTCTTTTGATCCTAAAATGCAGCAGACTTTGGCAAATGGGAAATGAACCATTTGTATAGCAAGGGTACACAACATGTGATCATTCCTCTGCTGTATAAATTTCTTAAGTGTACCGAATGATACGCATCTGTGAGTAAGGTTGGTACGGGGTTTCCAATCAGAAAAATCTTAATGGCGTTGATATCTAGGAAGTTATCGATGTTGGGAAACAAAAATAACTCGTAGGTGAGGAAAACAAAGATGCTCTCGAAAGTGGCCATGTTCCCTATACTAGCAAAATATAGGGCTTTCTTTGTCACGAACTGGGCTGGCAAACCCTAGATGCCACCCTTAGTGGTCATGTGAGTCCTGACTTCTGACTCGTCCAAATAAATTGCTCTTGTAATGGTCTGATTCTTTGGAATTTCTTCTAGTCCAGAAAAGGGAGCTTGATCAGTGATATGTAAATCAGTCAGGTGAGAGTACTCCTCTAGCGTTGGTGCTAGTTAATAATCCGAGAATGTGAAACAGTGATAAACCGGATCTTAGAACTGGATTAACGTGGACAGAATTCCTTCAATTACTTGAACCCTTAACAAGGACCGCAATCCTCCATACTTGGCTCTGAAAGCCTCGTGGTTGGTGATCATTCTCGCCAGACCTCTCAAATCCTCTAACTTTGGAACCTTGAAGGTGTACTTATGAGTTTTCCTTCTACCGAAATCCATTAGCGCAATCTTTTTATCTGACATTTGCAATCATAGTCTTAGTTTAATTTGAAAAAGAGAAACTAGAAGAGAAGATTTTTTTTGAATGTTTTTTAGATGAATGTATGAATACAGCACACAAAAATATAGGAAAAACATGGGGTCAAAGGGTCGGTGTCATGAAGTCAAGGCTCTACCCCCCAAAGGTTTATACTGGTGATTTTTTGTACCTGTCCGTAAAATCATTGACCCCTCTTGGGATAACAACAGCAAGCGAATCGCCAGCGAGCTGATGTATCTCAGATGAGGGTAGTATAGAGTGACAACTATTTCTGATAGCTTCCACACTACAAAATGGTTTAAGTCTACTAAAAACCTCAGCTTCTCAAATAACCCAGTCGACCACACTACTTTCAACAACCCAAGTCATATAGGCAATGTAACTGCAAAGGGAGTCTCCACTGAGTTTGATGGTTGATCAGGGACTCTTAACTAGGATTCACTCCCCGCAAGATTACCCACATTGCCATCACCTATCTTAGGTGTATACTCAATCTTTCCACATGCGGCATCACACCCATTCCCATTAGCAGAAAAATAAACACAGATATCAATTAGGAAAAGCAGTATATATATTTGTCTTAATCATCCTAGACCTCTAGTCTTATGATCCTATATAGACAATGACTCCCCACCAGAGTCGCCATTTCTGTGACATTTCAGGAACTCAGGGTTTTCTACCTAAGATTGTAAGAAAAAGAATCGGCCCCACGGTGGGCGCCATTTTTTTCTGTAGCACGGTTTTTGTGGTCCTGAGTCACGATCGCTTTGGGTTGATTCGATGGAGATACTGGATTTTGGGTTTTTTTTATTAGTATGCTCGCTAAGATTTTTTCAATCATATGCCTACGTATTCCCGTTCAATGAGACAGGGAAATTAGAGCGGTCGTAGTTCCTCCTATTCTATGGGAGGAAAAGAGGTTATTTTGGTGTCTTGTTCAAAGCCCAAGACATGAAGCTAAAGGTGATTTGTATATTGTTCAAAGCCCAAGATGTGAAGCTAAAGGGTTTATGGATGAGAGAGAATTTTCCATCTCTAAAGGGGGATATTTGGTCTGTTCGTCACAACTGTTGGGTGACGGATTATAAAGGAGAATTACTTTATCTGGGATATGTGAATCCAGCAATGCTATAATTTCCTTTATAGGGGATTTTTAACCTAAAGGAGAAGACTTTAACTCAGTTTAGAGCAATGCCATCTTTCCTTAGGAATTTCTCATGCTAAAAGAGGGACAATGGCGTGGATGTAAATAATCCAGAGGCTTGCCACTTACAGCAATTAGATGGGGGGAAATGAGTTGTTGATGTTTGTATACTGTGAGCAAGGCACAAATTTGATGCCAAAAGTTTAATTGACTTAACCGAGGTTTTCCTTATACAAAGCCTAAGAAGAGGCGATTGACCCAACAAGAGGGTGCTAACAAGTGTCTGACTCAACAAGAGAGTGCTTTTAGGTGTTGTCTCATACGAAGCTCGAGATAGAGGCTGAAAGGAGATTGAATCAACAAGAGAGTCTTTTATACTCAACAAAAGAGTGATTTCTATCTCGTACGAAGCCCGAGATGGAGGCTAAAAGTGGTTGACTCAACAAGAGAGTCTTTTATACTCAACAAGAGAGTGTTTTTCTATCTCTACGAAGCCCAAGATGAAGGCTAAAGAGGGTTTTGACTTAACAAGAGAGTCTTTTATACTCAACAAGAGAGCGTTTTATATCTCGTACGAAGCCCAAAATGGAGGCTAAAGGTGTTTGACTCAACAAGAGAGTCTTTTATACTCAACAAGGGAGTGTTTTATATCTCGTACGAAGCCCGAGATGGAGGCTAAAGGTTTGAATCAACAAGGGAGTCTGGAAAAGTTAGCTCCACTGGGGAGAATCATTGAACGAAGCCCAAGAGGAGGCTATTTATGCTGTTGACTGTTTCACTTTAGTGACAATTCCAGTATGTTGGATAAAAAGAGAAAACCAGTTCTTATAAAGGGAAAGATTAAAGGTATGGTTCTGCCTTGGCACTGATCAGAGGATCAGTGTTATTTCCTGTTCTTTAAAGAAATGGGAAATCCAAAGGGTATTGAGACTGTTCAAGTCTACTGGTGGTTTGAGAAATCGATTCTCAAGTAGTAAATGATCTTTGTATGATGCCCAAGAGAAGGCTGGTATATTAAGGGATGAAGGTCAACCCATTAACAGGTCTGACACTTGACTCAGAAAGACAGCTCTAGCAAATTGATGACTAGGTTCTGTTCCTATACCTGTAGAGGTCTCTGGGTCCTTGTACTAAGCCCAAGAGAAGGCATGAGAGCTTTTAAGAAGCCGAAGGGTCCTTGTACAACGCCCAAGAGGAGGCGGGGATGCTTTTAAGAAGCCCGTGGGTCCCCAAACCCCGAGAAGTTCAAGACATGCCATTCACAGAGAATAGATCAAGCCAGGAAAGTTTGAGAATTTGGAAGAAACTCAAGAGATGTCATTCACGGAGAAAAGATCATCTCTGGGGAGTTAGAGTTTCTATCACAATGTCTAAAGGTGACAGTCTGAGAAAGGGTTCACCGAGAATGCTGCCTTTCATGTCTCCATATTGTTTAACCCTAAGAGGAGGGAAGACTGTGTCTGGTAATCCTATGGGGATCTAGTTTTGTTTGAATTTTAGAGTGACCAACAGGGCTTTACTTAGTTCTAGACGTAATTGCCGGGGAAAACTCTAAATAACTATACTAGTATTACACAGTTGATATTTGACAAGTATATAAAAGGATGTGAAAGAAGACTTACAGTGAGCAGCCCCACAATACAGTTATATATATATATATATATATATATATATATATATATATATATATATATATATATATATATATATATATATATATGAAAGCGGATAAAGAACGTGGGTAAACACTTACTCGGTTGTAGAGCTTCCATGCTGTTTTGTTAGTTGTTCAACAAAGAAAGCTTTGATAACAATGTTATATTCTAAATCAAAGAAGAAAGTGCTTTGAAAAGATTGTTGGTGCTTACAGCTCAAGGAGAGGCCCAAGGTTTTATCAGTGATTGCACTGTTGTTTTGCAATTGTACAGGGACTTATACAAGTGACTGAGTCCCTAAAAAGGTTTTTTGTGCAAAGGGATGGGTCTTACACTCTCTCAAGAGGCCCAAAGAGTTTAAAGAAAAGGAATGAGGCTTATAACACGAGGGTAGGCCCAAAGGGTTTTGTTTGAAAAATGACGATCGCGCCGAGATTTCTTTAACGTACTGGGTCTTATACAATACATTGAAGTCCAAAAAGGTTTTATCCACAGGGGATGGGTCTTACACTCTATTAGAGACCCAAAGGTTTATTTTTGTACAAGTGGTGGGGCTTACAGCTCAAGGAGAGGCCCAAAGGTTTTTGTTAAAAAGGCGACGACCGCGCCGAACTTTTTGATAGTGTCGGGACTTATACAATACACTGAGGCCCAAAAAGGTTTGTATTTACAAAGGATTGGGTCTTACACTCTACCAAGAGGCCCAAAGGTTTTGAAAATGATTGATGAGGTTTGAAATCAAAGAAACCCTAATTTTATTTTCCTTTAAAAGTAAATATTTAAAGAAAATAAATAAATATGATAAAAATACCAAATGAGTTTGAATAAACCACTTGTGATTTTTGTTTAAGGTTTGAAAAATGAGGTTTTAATCACAAGATGAATTAAAACTCATTTGGTTTTGATTTTCAAAGTAAATATTCACTTTTAAAATGTTTAAAAACAATTAAAAAGGAATTTATTCACAAAAATACTAATTATATAAATAAATAATACAAACTTGATTTTTTTGTGGAATAAAATATTTCAACATTTTTGTGATTTTTTGCAAAAAGAACCAATAAAAAATAATTAAAATTAAGAGAGTTATTAATTTTCCAAACTATTAAAAATAATATGAAAAATAGTAGAAAAGAAGAAAAAATAGCAAAAAGAGGGTCTGGGGTGAGGGGGATTCGAACCCCAGGCCTCTTGTGTATAGGGCGCGCGCCTTACCACTGGGGTGGTGATACGTCTGTTGATTGAAACACAACCACAAATATACAAGGCTTGCCTTGTTTTTGGCTTGGCCCAAGACAAGGCAAGGCAAGGTTTTTGTTAGAAACGTGAAGGCCATAACTTTCTCATTTCTCCATGGATTTGGACAAAATTTAGGTCTATCCTGCCTAGAATTTCACAAGGAATCCAATGGTGGTGGTGTTTTTTTTTCAGATCCTGCTCCTATTGAAAAACTCGATAGTGGTTTTGAAATAGGCCATGATTTGCATTTTCTGTGCTATCTCTTGGTACAGACATGAATTACATGATGAATTGGTTCAAACACAACACATATAACATGTACAAGACGTGCATGATCAGTGGACCTCAGAGCAATGCATATTTCAAAGAGTTCAAGTTAAGATGCTTTCCTCTTTTTGGAGGTTTTGTGCAATCTGCCAAGGGCTTTGTTCCAGAAATGATTTGATGCTTTGGACACCCTTAAATAATCTCGTAGAAGCTTTTAGGATGGTTGAAATCAGCTGGAAACCTCAGGAACAAGTTTGAGCTCTTTCTTGCAAAATGGGCAAAAGTGGCCAAAATAGTAACTCTCTCAAATGGTGTTCCAGATGGGGGGAACCATTTGGGATAATTCAAGAATGATATTTGGAGTATGTTTGAGGTTTTATCTGGTTTAGAAAGTGACTGAATCAAGACATGGCTTGAAAATTGCACAAAAGTCCAATTTTGAGGTTTTGAGAGGTGACTTTGAGATTTTGGTGTTACATGTCACTTTTGAGTGTTTGGATAACCTCTATATGATATTTATGAGGTGTGTGTGTGATTGTTTTGGTTGGAATTGCTCTCAAACTCAAAACCCGATGGTGACTTGCTTTGGAAGGCAAATTTGGAAGTGAGAAGCTGATTTTTAGGAAAGCATCTGTTTGGGTTCATGATGTCCCTTGGAGCATCATAGGTTATGCTTTGAAGCATTGGCTCATGGCCAGAGGATAATTTCCATCTGGAGGCCTTGGTTGACCAAACCCTAATTTGGTGACATTAGCGATCTTGAGGCTTGATCCACTTGGAATGCTGCAACTTTGTGCTTGATCCTTGATGTGGGAGTCCTCTTGATCCATTTTGGATGTTTGAGAGGTTAGACAAGTTGAAGATCATGTCAATTCTTGATTGATCCTTTGTCTAAGAACTCTAGGAGGCTTGAAACCCTAATTTTGATTGTAGTGAATGCTCACCCATCTTTGGGGAGACTAATGAAGTACAATGGTCCATCCATATTGTGATGATGACTTGCACAATGATGGGAAATCTTAGTGGTCAAAATTTGGGGTATGACAAAAGTTGTCAGTTTTTGAGGTTCAGAAGAAGATTATTTTTTACTGTCTTAGCAGTTTAAGTTAAAAGTTTTCTAAAAGCTTTTTTAATACTTAACCTTTCATAAAGGTGAAACTCATCTGGTGGAATTGAAATATCTACTAGATAAAGAAACTTGGGTAATGATGTTTTCTCTTTTAGTACTTGCTGTTACTATTCCTTGTCCTGTGAAACATCATTGTGTCTTTTTTCTGACAAGATTCTTATTTCTGTACGATTCTTGTTCAATTTCTTTTATTTTTTTTTCTTCTTCTTCTTCTCTTTCTTCTTTTCCTCTTGTTTGTGTGCTGATCAAACCAAACCTGAGATGGGTTCTTTAGTTTATTCTCCTTTGAATCAGCTGATTGTCATCAATGAAAAGTTTGTGTATTTTGAGGAGTTGCTTAAGATTGGTTTCAACTTTTGGGAGACTGTGTCTACACAAAGGTGGAATGGCTACTTTGAGATGCTTTGTGGTTTCACTTATCCAAGTCTTGTCAAAGATTTTGGATTAATGCCTCCATTTTTTAGTATAATTCTGAGTATACTATTTTGTCTAAAGTAATTGGTGTTTCTATAACAGTAACCTCTAAAGCGATTGCAAATGTGATCAATTGTGAGGAGATTGGAGAAATCCCAGGAACTATTGTTTGGGAACACTATCTTCCTACATGGCGTATCTTTGTAGATCCATCTAATACATCAGTGGTCTCTAATCTTCTTCCTGATGCTGTTGTTTGGAGTCAGATTCTAAATTCAAACTTACTGCCTAAGGATAGAGATTTAGACCAAGTGGACCCTATTGAAAAAGATCAGCTTCTACTTCTCAATTCAGATTTGAAGATTGTTCTTCCTCAAGTTATGTTTGACCATCTGAAGAGGTCTCTTTTTTCTTTCAAAAAGGGAAAGACCTTCTTCATACCTTTTGGACGAGTTATTTTTGAATTACTTATTCAACAAGGGGTTAACATAAGTTCTGAGGCTAGTTCTTCCAAGATTTAGAGAGACAAGTTTGAAGCTATCTACGAAAGATTTTGATGTTAGATTTTCTGTATAGTTATGCTTTGTATTGTTGTTGAAATCTTTGTTTTAAGTATCTTATTAATAAATTATGAGTTTGTTCATGCTTGTGTTTAGTTTTAACTAATTAATATTTATTCTTGTTGTTCACTGAGAATTTGAAACAGATAAAAGAACTCAAATGTTTGTAACTTATTTTTTTAATAAAAGGGAAGTTATTACAAGACAATTAGATTTTTCTAGTCTAATGGATATGTCCTAAGGAACTCCCTAGGATCATCTGACATGTCTAGATTGTCTAAAAAATCTTGCCATTCTTCCTTAGTAAACTCCAAGCCTCCTTTCTTAGTTTGTTTCTGCGTCTGGATCCAGAAGATCTTCTTCTTCTGTGTGTCTTCACAAAGGATGCTGAAGAGGAGAGCACTTCTGAAGTTGTCTGCTTGCTTGCAGGTTCTTCAGCTGCTGTTTTGCTTTGATTTGCTTAAGTTTATGCATTCAGTAGTGTTGCCTTCCTGAAATATCTCTTTGGAACCCATATTTGCTTTTGCTTATACATCTTGGTGTTTTAGGGATTAAGTGATGATGGAAGAAAGCTTACTAGAGTCCTTTTATAGACGTGTTACATTTATTGTCTTGAGTTTAATATTATTTAACTACTGATTAAATTTTATCAGTATTTTAATGATAAATCTTGGTAATGTAATCTAAAAGTCTAATCTATTAAGATTCTCTGAATAATTATGAATTTATGTCTGATTTGTTCTAACTGTCGTTTTTGTGTCAGTTTCACTGTGATAGTGTACATTCAGAAAATCTAAAGAAAATTCTGGAATATAAATGTATGTTAAAGAAGTAATTGGTCTAATAAACTTTTTCATTAATTGAACTAAAGGATTACAATTTTTTTAACAAAAAAGTGTACAAGATGTTTTCTAGAATTCATCTCTAGCTATTGCATCGCGTGCCCAACGACGTCCACTGTTGTTATAGTCTACCTACTCATCTTCTGAATCAATCACTTCTTCCTCTTCTATGTCTGGAAGAGAGTGGTAGAACTTCTTGTTGACCCACCTTTTCTTCTTCCTTGATCTCTTCATGCTTCTTCTCTGAGGTTTTAAGGCAGTTACTGTTGAACCACCTTCTGAAGGTCATTCAGGTGCTGCTGAAGTAGCTTCTTCAGAAGCAAGTTGTGTTGAGAGCATATGTACAGTTGTAGAGGACTCGGAAGTATCTCACCTCTGAGGGGATTGGATTGGCAAGCGTGTAGAGCTCTCAGTTGTGTCTGTTATGACTGATGCCTTATGACTCTCAGATGCTGACTCCATATTCTTAGGATTGGTGATTGATGAAAATGACTTAGGAGTTGGATGTTTTTATAATGACTTCTATGGATACCAAGAGTCTAAAATTAATCCTTGTTTAATTCTTGAAATGGTAACGACAACTAAGACTTCAAAGCGTGCACTTTACAAACCTTAATGACTCTTATTACTTTATTATTCTTCCTTTTTGGAAACTGATCCTGTAATGATGATCTGAGTTACATTTATTAGTGATATTCTTTCTCTTTCCTTCTTTTCCTTTTATTCTTTTTTGTGACAAAAAGGGGGAAAAATAATAGCAAGTATTTAAGTGGAAACTAAACCCATTAAATACCTGTCCTGTACATATTGGTCATTTATTTTCTTGTCATTTATTTTTTATTACCTTGCTCAGGGCGCATTTTTAAATTTCTGTACATAGGTAAAAGGAAGAGCTTACAAACCTCAGACTTAGCCTATGAGACCCAGAAGGAGCTTACAAACTTCATATTCTAGAGTTGCCAAGGAAAGTTAAAAAGGGCAACATATTTTAACTCTTTTGTACTAAGTGTTAAGAAAGAGCTTACAAATCTTTGACTTACCTATGATACTCAGAAGAAGCTTACAAACCTCGTATTCTGGTGTTGCCAAAAAGAGTTAAAATGCAGTTATCTTGGTGTTCATAAATATGGAACTAAAGGGGAGCTTACAAACCTCAACCTTGGAACTGTTTAACTCAGGGGGAGCTTACAAACCTCAGACCCTGATGTTACTAAGAAGACTAATTTATTTTTCTTGAAAAATGGTTCTTAATGATAGAGTAAATTAAACTTAGCTGTGAGCTATCAGAATCAGGGGGAGCTTACAAACCTCATACCCTGTTGTTGTAGAGAAAATAAATGCCCAACATTATCCTTTAAATATTTGTGTTTGTCATCATCAAAAAGGGGGAGATTGTTAGAACAAGATTTGTTCTTGACATTTTCTCTTTTAGTTTTGATGATAACAAAAGTATTAAAAGTATAATGATTTATTTGATGTGTGTTTTATTTATGAAGGTCCTTGTTCTTGTACATAAATAATCAGAATCTATTTTACTTAGACACACTTGAAGTTGCTTCATTGCTAGCTTATGGTGGCAAAGTCTGGAGAACAATTCTAGTGTGGGTTGACAAAGACTCAGAACTGAAGGCCTCAACAATCAGACGAGTTTTTACACTTTGTAATTGTATATCAGTATCTGGTACCATTCAGAGTCGGTGATAAAGTTGTGGACTATCTGTACTACAGAAAACAAGTTGTATTGTCTTATCAGTCTGTCAGCTCGAGTCTACAGGATTGCAAGGCTCAAGAAAAGCTGGTACGTGTCATACCCCAAATTTTGACCACTAAGATTTCCCATCATTGTGCAAATCATCATTACAATATGGATGAACCATCATGCCTAACCAAATGCCTCAAAGATGGGTGAGCATCCACTATAATCAAAATTAGGGTTTCAAGCCCTCTCTGAGCTTTAGACAAAGGCTCAATCAAGAAATGACTTGATTTTCAACTTGTCTAATCTCTCAAACATCCTCAAAGGATCAAAAGGACTCCCACTTCAAGGATTAAGCACAAGGTTTCTCCCTTCTAGGTGGATCAAGCCTCAAGATCGCCAGTGTCACCAAATTAGGGTTTTGATCACCCAGGGGCTCCAGATGAAAAGTTTCATCTGGGCACAAGCCATTGATCCAAAACCTAACCTAATATACTTCATGGAACCTCATGAACCCATGCATCAAGTCAATTTTACCTCAAGGGATGCATTCATCAAAAATCAGGAATTAGGGTTTCTTGACCTAATTCACCCTTAAGTTGACCTTTGGGACAAATCATGAGCCAAGACCTCAAGAGATGATTTGAGGGTCTCTAATATACCATATTGATCCATTTGGGACAATGGATTAATCCAAGAAGTTTGAGCAACAAGTCTCAATTCCATCTGCACCACAATTAGGGTTTTAAGGAAAAAGTTAACTGTAACTTTGACTTTTGACCAAGACATGCTCCCAAACCCTAATACATGATTGAATATACCCTATGACACCCATGGAACATGTCCATCAAGTTTGATTTAGGTCAAGGACATGATTTCATGAAGAATGACACAGTTTGGAATTCATCTGATAAAAAGTCAACTGTGCACAAAAGTCAACTTTGACTTTTTGAGATTTTTCACCAAAATGGATTTTAACCCTAAAATGATATTAATGTATGATTTGAATCATCATTCATCAAGAAAAATCAAGAAAAGTGAGATAATTTGTAAAAGGGGTAACCATAAAACTTAGAAATTTTTCTAAGTTAAAAATAAAGTGGCAAGGGTACCAACTTTGGAGGACCATAACTCCTAAACCACAAGGCCATTTTTTCTCATTAAAAGATGGATTTGTAGCCCTCATTATCACCTACAAAAACTTCAACTACAAGTCATTCCAATTCATTAAGGATTTTGAGTTATGGAGTGATCAAAGTGGCTGAAAAGTGAAAATGTCACTTTTTCCAACACTTAGTGAAATTTTCACTAAGTCAGATTCTGCCTCACTTTTTGCCAAATGTAGGGGGATTTTTCACTTGGAATCAAAAGAGATCAAAACCAAACTTGTTCAAACAGTTGTTGTATCATGTAAGGGCTTTCCAAAATGGCCAAGAACATTGCCAAATTCAACTTACACCATGAGATATGACATTGGCAAGTTGCCTTGCTAAAATCTGTCAAGGCAAGGCAGAATTTGCAACTTTGGTCGATTTGCCAAAATCAGCCAAATTCAATTGCTCCTATCCACTTGGACACCTCAGAGGATTGAATCTAAAGGGGACAATCACTGAGCCAAGCCTCCAAAGTCCATGGAACAAGAAATAGCATGTTGAACCTAGAATGGCCAAAATAGGGACAAGACTTCAAATTTGGATTGAAGCATTCAATGGAACCATCAAGGTGGCATGGACTGAGCCATTCTCATCTGAAATCAGTCAAGACTTATCCAAGACCAAGGGGACCAAAGCTCTGTGCCCTAACCTCTAGTCAATGGCTAGAGGAGACTTGGATTTTCATTTGCCAACATTGGCCAAACCTACTTACCAGCTGCCATGTTCTATTCCTTGCAAAACAAACTTGCTCTACTATAAATAGAGCTCAATTGTGGTCAGTTTGAGTACACCAAAGCCATCTAACAGATGCTTTCCTCAAAATCTCTTTCTCTTGGCAAAAATGCCTTTCTTAGCAAGGTAGCTATCGAGTTTTGAGTTTGGGAGCAATTCTAATCAAACCAATCACTCACACACCTCACATACATCACATATGAGCTGATCAAACACTTAGATTACTTCTGAAACATCAATTTCACAAAATCACCAGCTGGTTGCTCAAGGTTTTAACCAAAGTGCAGCTGAGGTATCACAAAATGATCCAGCCAATTTCAATCAAGTCCAACCATCCAAACACGATCCATGGGGTGTAGGGAAGCTGTTCAGATCATCACCACTCATCTGTAACACCTCCAAATCTAAAATCACTTTGAACTTGCTGTCACGACCTAGAGGTGAGCACATGCTTGGTCATCTCTCAATCCATGCATATTCCCTCGCACAATAATTTGGCCATATGTTCATAATCATGCATGGAATGTTTTCCCTCAATTAATTGCATTGTTTGAATCGTGTATCAAAAATCCTAGCCTTCATGCAGAAATTAGGGTTCTTGAGGTCTCTTCGTGATTTCTTGTTGTATGTTTAATTTAAATGAAATTAAAGTACATAGACATGATCTTGAGGTTGAGACGAGCATAATGATATGTGGATTGCATGATATGATTACGTATTCATGGAGATTGGATAGAAAATGCAAATCTGAGAAACCAAGAACACGCGTGTGTTCTTCAGCTTGTTCTTGGCGCCATTTTTAGAAATTCAAATATTTGAATTTTGTGATTTTGTTTAATTGATTCAAAAATTAATTTCTCTCTGAGTTTTAATGATTTTGAGTTGATTCTTTTTTTAATAATTCACAAAAATGTTAAAATATTTTATTTTATCAAAAAATCCCAAAAATATTATTTATTTCATATAATTGATATTTTTCCAAGAATTAATATTTTAATTGTTTTTGACATTTTAAATATTTTTTCTACATTGATTTTGCAACTTTTAATGCTTTCTAATTATTTTGTAGGTCAATACTTAATTTTTGAAGCATTAATCCAAGATCACAATTTGTTTTCCATGTGTTAAACAATTTTTGATCATTTTAATTGAATTTTTATTCAATTAAATACATTTTGAAAACAAATTAGGGTTTTGGACTAATTCAACCCTCATAAATCATTTTCAAAACACTTTGGGCCTCTTGAGAGAGTGTAAGACCCATCCCCCCTTGTACAAAAACTTTTTGGGCCTCATTCATTGTATAAGTCCCTCTGTACAAGTAAACGGCGCGATCGTCGCCTTTTTTAGAAATAAACCTGGGCCTACCCTCGAGTAGTAAGACCCATTTCTTTTTCTTTAAAACACTTTGGGCCTCTAATAGAGTGTAAGACCCAATCCTTTTTTTGACCAAATCATTTTGGGCCTCAGTCACTTGTATAAGTCCCGATACCGTAAAAAACAAACGACGCGATCGTCGCCCTTTTCAAAATAACCCTTGGGCCTCTCCTTGAGCTATAAGACCCATTAAAAACACTTTGGGCCTCTAATAGAGTGTAAGACCCAACCCCCTTTTAACCAAAATCATTTTGGGCCTCACTTATTGTATAAGTCCCTCTGCGTTAAAAGAAAACCTCGGCGCGATCGCCATATTTAAACGAAAAGACAACTGGGCCTACCCTCGTGTTATAAGCCCCACTCTTCTTCTTTAAACCTTTTTGGGCCTCTTGAGAGAGTGTAAGACCCATCCCTTTGTACAGAAAACCATTTTGGGCCCCAATCACTTGTATAAGTCCCTCTGTACAAAATTCAAACAGTGCGCTCACTGATAAAACCCTGGGCCTCTCCTCGAGCTGTAAGCCCCAAATCTTTCTTTTTCAAAGCACTTTCTCCTTTGATTTTGAATATACTGTTGTTTTCAATCTTTCTTTGTTGAGCAACTAACCAAATAGCATGGAAGCACTCCAACCGAGTAAGTGGTTATCGCTTTCGTTTACTGCTTTCATATTATAAACTGTATTGTGGGGCTGCTCACTGTAAGTCTCCTTTCATAAACTCATATCTACTGTGTAATAATATTATAGATATTTCGAGTTTCCCCGGCAACTACGTCTAGAACTAGGTGATGCCATTTCATTTATTCGTAGAAATAGACGCCTAGATCCCCAATAGGAGCACCAGATACAGTCTTCTCTTCGGTTGTCCTCCTTAGGAATCGTCAAGAAGCTCTACTCCCCAAGATTAATGTATTCTCCGTGAATGGCATCTTTGAGTTTCTTCCAAATTCTCGAACCTTCCTGACTTGATCTATTCCTTGTGGATAGCTTGCCTTGAATGTCTCGGGGTTTGGGTACCCACTACGGTCATAATCTTGGACCTTAACTAAGGAACCCTCTTTAAAAGCTAAAAGTCGCTGGATAGTAAACCTCGCACGTTTACCAGTGGTTTTTATCTTTAAAAGAGTTATCTCTCCTAATGGAAAGGAGATGATAGACCCACAGACTTCTTAAAAGCATCGGCCTCCTGTTGGGCATTATACAAGGACCCACAAGCTTCCTAAAAGCAACCCCGCCTCCTCTTGGGCTTCGTACAAGGACCCTACGGCTTCTTAGAAGTATTCACAGCCTCCTCTTAGGCTTCGTATAATGATCTCTTCCTTCGGGAATGATAGCCTCCTCTTGGGCTTCGTACAAGGACCGATCGGCTTCTTAAAAGTTTCTAGCCTCCTCTTGGGCTTCGTACAAATTGTCCCGACGACCTCCTAAAGGTATAGGAACAGAACTTAGTCATATGCATAGAACAGTCCTTTCATAGAGTCTACTACTGTTTCTCACAACATAGTACAAAAGATAAAACTCTAGACGTGGACAGTCTAACTTCCTTGAGTCTCAAAGACATTCTCAAGCACTCTTCAAAAAAAGGAAGGAAACCCGTAGACTCGGACAGTCTAAATACCTTTTTAGATTTCCCGTTTCCTCAAAGGAAAGGAAACAACCCCGATCCTCAGGTCTAACCCATGAGTACAGTGATGCTCATATAAAAACTGATTTTCTCTTTCAAAATCAGTATACTGGACCTGTCACTTAACTGACACAGTAACCCTAGCCTTCTCTTGGGCTTTGTACAATGATTTTCCCCAGCGGAGTCGAACAACGTTTTAGCCTCTCTCTCGGGCTTCGTACGAGACACATAAAGACTCCCTCGCCGAGTCAAACAAACAATAGCCTCCATCCCGGGCTTCGTACGAGATACAAAGAACTCTATTGTTGAGTCAAATAGCCTCAATCTCGGGCTTTATACGAAATACCAAAAGATTCCACCGTTGAGTCAAAACTTTTAGCCTCTCTCTCGGGCTTTGTACGAGACACAAAATAGCCTCCTCTTAGGCTTTGTATAATGATTTTCCTAGCAGAAATTAGCCTCCTCTTAGGCTTTGTATAAGAAAACCACTGGTTGATCCAATCAAGCTTTTAGCATCAAAGCTGTGCCTCGTTCACTGTACACAAACATCAATAACTCCTTTCCCTTCATCTAATCGCTGTAAGCGGCAAGCCTCTGGATCATCTATATCCACGCCACTGTCCCTCTTTTAGCATGAGAAATTCCTAAGGAAAGATGGCATTGCTCTACACTGAGTTAAAGTCTTCCCCTTCAGGTTAAACCCCTTTTCTTCGGAAATTATGGCATTGCTCGGATCCGCGTATCCCAGTTAAAGTAATTCTCCTTCTCCCCTCTTTAGAGATGACAAATTCTCTCTAAAACTGAGGTCTTTCAGCTTCACATCTTGGGCTTTGAACAAGATACAAACCACCTTTCGCTTCACGTCTTGGGCTTTGAACAAGACACCAAAAACACCCATTTCCTCCCATAGAATAGGAGGAACTACGAACGCTCTGTTTTCCCTGTTTCGGTAAACGGGAATACGTAGGCATAAGATCGAAAGAAAAGATCTTAGCGAGCATAATCAACAAAAAACCCAAATCCCATATCTCCATCAATCAAAAAGCAGTAATTCAAAAGCATCAGTCCTAACATCCTAATCCTTGTTCCCCACCAGAAACCTTCTGCCCAGGAAAAAAAGAAAGAAAACAGTATTGGCGAAAATACAAATAACCAGTACAAGGCCCCCCCACATTGATAGCATTCGTAACCTAACAGACCGCTGTTTAAACTCAGTATGCAAAGCAGGGTTAATTGGAGACATCTATTTCCCTTCCTTATTCAGCTCACAATAGGATAAAAAATGAATCGACCTGTAGTCTAAGCTCAAACCGCAGAGAGCGACCAGCGCTTAAGAACCGCGTCCAAAATCGCTCGCTACAGAAAAAATGGCGCCCATCGTGGGGTCTTTCTTTCTTTCTTTCTGTTTTCCTTGTGAGAAACTACAGAGTGGTAACTCAGCCGGGGAGCCATTTCTGTCAGGAACTTAGGATTCTTAGCTTTATAAGTCTAGGATGATTAGGACAAATATATATACTGCTTTTCCTAATTGCTATATATGTTTATTTTTCTGCTACTGGGAATGCATGTGATGCCGCATGTGGTGAGAATGAGTATACACTTAAGATAAGTGATGGCGACGGGGTCGACCATCAACCTCAGTGGAGGCTGACCAACGCAACCCATTCACTCTTCTAGCCAATGGGCCGGTTGTTAAGTCTGAGAAGCTGAGGAGCCAAACCCTTTCGTAGTGGGGAAACTATCGGAAATAGTTGTTACGCGATACTACCCTCATTTGAGGATGGTGATCTATTCTCGGTGAATGGCACTTACTCTAAGATTGCTCTACAACTCGCTGGCGATCCGCTTGTTGTTTTGCTTTCCTGGGAGGAGCTGATGATAATGAGTACAGGTACAAAAATCACCCTAGTATAAACCTTTGGGGATGGGTAGAGCCTTGACTTCATGACAACGACCCTTTGGCCCCATGTTTTTTCTATGTTTTTGTGTGCTGCATTCATGCATCCATTTAATGAAACATTAAAACATTCAAAAAACTTCTCTTCTAGTCTCTCTGTTTTTCAAATTAAACTAAGAATGTGATTGCAAATATCAGAGAAAAGGATTGCATTAATGGATTTCGGTAGAAGGAGAACTCACCAGTATACCTTCAAGGTTCCGAAGCTAGAGGATTTGAGAAAGTTAGCGAGGATGATCATTAACCCAGAGGCTTTCAGAGCCAAGCACGGTGGTTTGCTACCACTGTTAAGAGTCCATGTGATTAAGGGGATCATGGACGCGCTCATTCAGTTCTACGATCCGGTTTATCATTGTTTCACATTCCCGGATTACCAGCTATCACCAATGCTGGAGGAGTATTCTCATCTGACTGATTTACATATCACTGATCGAGCTCCATTTTCTGGACTGGAAGAAATTCCAAAGAATCAGACTATTGTAATAGCAATTCATTTGGACGAGTCTGAGGTCAGGACTCACATGGGGTAGGCACTAAGGGTGGCATCCAAGGTTTGCCAGCCCAGTTCTTGACAAAGAAAGCCCTGTACTTCGCTAGTATAGGGAACACGACTGCTTTTGAAAGCATCTTTGTCTTGCTCACCTACGGGTTATTTTTGTTTCCTAACATCAATAACTTCGTCGATATCAACGCCATTAAGGTTTTTTCTCATTGGAAACCCTGTGCCGACTTTGCTCGCAGATGCGTATCATTCTGTACACTTGGGAAATTTGTACAGCGGAGGGGAGATCACATGCTGTGTACCTTTGCTCTACAAATGGTTTATATCTCACTTGCCCAAGTCTGCTGCTTTTTGGGATTGCAAGAGTATCTTACGTTGGTCGCAGAAGATCATGTCTCTTACCAACTCTGATATAGATTGGTGTAATAGGATTTATGAGGGAATCAAAATCATTGACCGTTGTGGAAGCTTCCCCAGCGTACCCCTCATAGGAACTAAAGGAGGAATCAACTATCATCCGACATTGGTTCTTCGTCAATTTGGATACCTGATGAGACACATCCCACTGGGTGTTCATCTGGAAGGTCTTTTCTTCAAAGAAGGAGAAAATGACAGAGCACTAAAGATGGGAATAGTGCAAGCTTGGAAACATGTTCATAAGAAAGGACGAGAGTCTCTGGGAAAACCGAACTGTGTCTCGGTGGAGCCTTATCTCCATTGGGTACAAACTAGAGCTCTCAAGCTAAAGATGCCTTATCCTCGTTACGGAATTCTTCCGCCAAGGGAAACTGTCATGTACTTCATGACGGAAACTGAAAAGCTTCAGGTTACTCTCAACAAAGTTCAAAGGGAAAGAAGGTCTTGGAAGAACATGTACCGCACCCTCGACGTAGAGTGTGTCCAAATACAGCGACTACTAAAAGAGAAAGATGCTCTGATTGAAATTTTGGAGCAGCATGCTGTAGAGAATCAAGATGACCAAAGGAATTTGCTCGCTCCTTTCACCTGGCAAAGGAATGATAACCCGACAACGGCCCAAGCGCCCCGGTCAAAGAAGATGACTCGGAACCCATTAGTTTAGGTTTCTGTTTCTGCACTTTGTAATCTACTGTATTTCCATTTCTGTAATCCTTTGGAATTCAATAAAAAGGGGTTTCCCCACTGTTTGATATTTGCAATCTAATTGTCGAAGTTTATTTTGATTAAACCAAAAAAACAACAATTAATATAATCATTGCATTCATCATTCTCACATCGCGTATTCTTCTTACCTACGAATCTCACGTTTGTGTCTCGATTCTAGAGTCAAACTGTCTCATTCGTATAATACTCGGGCCAATCGTCAGAAAAAGATGGATGATCTTGAGGAAGAAAACAGAGAATTGAAAGAAGAGATCGACGCTCTAAGAGAGGATATGAGAAAGCTTCGTAACGACATGCAAGCCATGGCAGAAGCTCAGCTACAAAGAACTGTGATCTCAGAGATCACCTCAGCGCCCATCATAGAAAAGTATGATCCTAGGTATCAGATGCCGAAAGATCATCCGTGGGGCATGCCTGTTAACTATATCCCGGAAGGATATGTTCCGCCGATCGCAGAAGGTCAGGGAATCGCAACAGAAGCCACTGGGCCTGAAGGTTACAAACTTCGGGAAAGCGAAGATGCCAGGGGCATACTGAAGACTCCTGAAGGTTACAAACTTTGGGAGGCGCCAAGACTTACTGCCGTAGTCACGGTACCACCCCCTGTGGTGCACACTGTCCCGGAAGGACAGATTCCACAGACACCTTATGGTAGGAAGGAAACTATGTTTGACAGAATGGATGAATTCCAGGAGCAGTTCTTGGAAATGTAGAAAGAGCTGCAAGCTATTCGCTGTCAGGATCTATTTGGAAAGGACGCCGCAGACCTCTGCTTGGTCCCAAATGTGAAAGTCCCGCACAAGTTCCAAGTGCCCGATTTTGAAAAATACAAAGGTAACTCTTGCCCTCAGAGCCATCTGGTGATGTACGCTCGACGGATGTCAGCTCAGATGGAGAATCAGGACCTGCTGATTCACTACTTCCAGGATAGTTTAACCGGTGCCGCACTCAAATGGTACATGGGTTTAAACTGTACTACGATCAGTACATTCAGAGATCTTGGTACTGCCTTCGTCCAACAATACAAATACAATTTGGACATGGCACCCGACAGAGATCAACTCAGATCAATGTCGCAAAAGGACAAAGAAACCTTTAAGGAGTATGCTCAGAGGTGGCGTGAAATTGCCGCTCAAATTTGTCCACCTCTTGAGGAAAAAGAGATGACAAAAATCTTCTTAAAGACCTTAAGCTCATTTTACTATGACCGAATGGTTGCCAGTGCGCCCAGTGATTTCACCGAAATGGTCGGCATGGGTGTACGTCTTGAGGAAGCCGTCCGAGAAGGACGTTTGGTAAAAGACACTGGATCAACGAGCGGTACTAAGAAATACGGTAGTGCTCTCCCTAAGAAAAAAGAGCAAGATATTGGGAATATCTCTCTCGGAAAGCAAAGGCGACGTTATCAGCCAGTGGCAGCTGTTACTCCTGCTATCGGCCCCGCGCCTGTTCCTATGTATCAACCTCAAGTTGCGCAGAGCCAACCTGATCAACAAAGGACACAACAGCCTCTTCAGCAGGCTCGTCCTCCATATAACAACAACCGTACAACACGGCCATCAGGGTTTGATCCTATACCCATGTTGTACGCAGAATTATTTCCGTTACTACTGGCTAAGGGGCACATTCAGACTAAGTCTCCTCTTACAGTTCCGGAAAATCCGCCTTTTTGGTTTAAGGCGGATCAAACATGCCCTTATCATCAAGGAGGTTCAGGGCATAACATTGAGACTTGTCTCAATTTCAAATCCGACGTGCAAAAGCTTGTTAGGAGCGGGCTCTTATCTTTCAAAGATACGAATCCTAATGTTCTTACGAACCCGCTGCCTCAACATGAGAAAGCTGCAGTCAATCTGATTGAGAAAGAGACTAACAATGTCTATCAAATTCACGATGTACTCTTGTTGAAAACCAATCTGGTCAAGATGCATTGTAGACAGAGTGGATATGGCCATGTGCCACCTCATAACTATCACCAGTGTGATATCTGCTCTAAAGAGAACCAAGGATGTTCGGTAGTGCAATCAGCTCTACAGGAACAGATGGATCTCGGATGGATCCAAGAGCACCGAGCTCGTGGAGTTAACATGGTTTACACGAATTCCAACGTCATTCAGAACCACAACATCTGTGCAATGAATGTCAACTTGGTGGCGATGCACTCAAGGCAAAGCCAGTATCATAATCTGCCACGACACGATTATAGTTCCTGTCTGATTTGCTCGGTAAACAAACAGGGATGCTCTTTCATACAAGAGGCCCTCCAGCGTCAGATGGATCTTGGATGGATCCAAGACTACCATGATAGGAACTCCTATCAAATCAACATGGTTCAGATCTTCGATATCCGCGTAATGAATACCAACCTGGTAGAGTTACATGCTAAGCAGGTCCAACTTGGATTCTTAATATCACATGACTATCAAAGCTGTAAAGTAGGTTGCGAAAACGATCAAGGTTGTACCTTTGTCCTGGAGGAACTTCAGCACTTGTTAAATCACTGGTGGATGCCAATCTACATGGATGAAGATACTCAGCAGATTAGTATCAATAACAGGAATCCTACTCGTCGTCAAAGTCAGGATGTCCGATCAATAGAAGGTAACCTAGTGAGGTTACATTGTATTCAAAGTGGGCGTGGCCAGGTGCCTCCACACAATTATGACAGTTGTAGCGTCTGTTCGGAAAGTAACCAAGGGTGTTACCTTGTGAGAGCAGCTCTTCAGGGTCAGGTCGATCATGGAGAAATTCATCCATATCCAGGTTCTGGACCCACCAACTGGACGCCGAACTACCTTGCCGATCAAGTCGAGGATGTTGTCACAATCTCGGGTCATCATAGGACCAGGGATGTTTTTGCCATCATTCCTCTACTTGACAAATCTAAAGTTCCCAACCAGGAACAGATCGAGATTACTTATGATGGTCAGAAAAATCAGAAGGTTCCCATAGTCACCTATCTACCGGGGCCATTACCGTATGAATCGGCTAAGGCAATCCCTTACAAATACAGTGCAACGATAATTGAAAATGGAAAGGAAATTCCATTACCCTCCGTCGTGAATATTGCAGACATCAGTCGTATAACACGGAGTGGTCAAATCTTCAACCGAGGGGTTGGAGAATCCAACAAAGAAAAGGAACTTCAGGCAGAAATTCCTGATCCGCTAGTCGGTCAATCTAGTAATCCTGACTTTTCAAAAGACAAGGATGAGATGCTAAAGCTCATCCAAAGGAGTGAATATAACATTGTTGATCAACTGTTACAGACTCCTTCAAAGATCTCAGTATTATCACTGTTACTCAGTTCAGAAGCACACAGAGAGGCTCTACAGAAAGTCTTGGAGCAAGCCTTTGTGGAACAGGATGTAACAATCAGACAATTCGATAGCATTGTCTCTAACATCAAAGTATACTTCTTGGTACTTCTCCTTCCAAAATCCATAACAAAAACCTCCTGCAATGTTTGCAATAACACCTTTAAGTTCCTTGAAACCTTCCAAAAGAATGCTCATGAATTTATGAGTGCATGAATGCAACAACCACAAACAAGATCACACAAAGCACACGGGTCAAGGTTCAAATCATGAGCATGAAGCCACGGGTAAGAACCAATCCCACAAAGGTATGTACTAAGGTTTTGTCTTCATTGTACCTACAGAAAACAGTGGTTCTAACAAAGTGCCCAAGGTCCACAATCCACTATCAGACACACCAACACACCGATTTGCTCGGAGGTTGGTAGTTATCCTCAAGAGAATCTAACCTGAGTGTAGCATCGTGTGACAGCTAAGTCAGATTTGCATCTTCATAGCTTCTGCGCTACGATCCTAAAAGGCTAAGATTGGTTAAGGGTTACTACGGTCCTCGGTGTTATAGGCTTTTATGGAAAAAGTAATGCCTTCTCGATCGCTCGATTGGCATCAGTAATTCCAAAGAGGCAACCACCGAGTGGATAGATTCTCAAGTTCTTCTTTTTCAGGATTCGACTCCCTCAAAGTTCCCTTGACTATACTATCCTCATATCTCAAAGTGCACTCTGGTCCGGGTATAGTACCTATCTCACACACAGAGGAACTCCCAAACAGAACAAACAAATAACAAGCAAATCAGACAAAAAGCAGTAAATAAATCAAAGTAGGCTAAACCCCTCAAGGGAGAGTAATATCCCCAGCAGAGTCGCCACTTTTCTGTAGCGGGGAAATTTGTGAGTGTAAGCTATTGATTAACTTAACTTGAAAAAAGCAAGAGTCGCCACCGCGCTTTTATCTATTCCACAAAGGAAAAGGAAAAAAAGAGCGAATAAATCCTAAGAAGTCTAAAAAAGCAAAAGCTAAAAAAGACAAAGAGAAATGGGTAAGGGGGGTTGGTTACGCAATGGGAAGGTGTTAGGACCCAAAACGTCTATAATACTCTATAGGAACCCTTTGAAATATCTACCACTTTTTAGTTTGAAAAGGTTTGCTTGTAAAGAGATTGAGGAGATGAGAGGAGAATTATTTTTTAAGATTTTTGTGTTTGGAGAGACTTATCGCCTCATGCCTACGTACCCACGATGTGCAATGTAGGATCAAAACCCCGTAGTTCGTGGTACAAAGAACAAAAATTTGTTTGTTTTGGTTGATTTTAAGTATAAAGACAAGTCGTCATTTCCAAACGAATAATTCCGCTTAAAGAAATGAATCATGTCTAAACTTATGAAAAAGTTTAAAAAGAAAAAAAAAAGTGCACAAAGCACAAAAAGAGTTTGATGAGTTTCTATATTTTTTATGTTTTCATGAAATGGTCAAAATATGGTTAAATGGATTGACATTTATTAAAGAAAAGCATGTTTTAAAAGTCACTTGACAAAAGTCAAGGTTTTATTATGAAAGAAGTGATAGTTTGAAATTAAGAAGGTTTTGAAAAGAGAGAGAGTTTTGAAAATTGAAGAATGGGTGGAGAAGAAGTGACTATCCTAAAGCATAAAGTAAAAGCTAGGGAAAAGAAGGATCTAACCGAAATGGAGCCACTTCAAAGCAATATTAAAAGAATTCAATCCTTAAGCAAAACAGCCAAATAAAGGCAAGTCTTCAATCAATACTCCAAGCAAAGGGATAAGAAGTCCTAATTCTAGGTCCATAAGTCCAATATTACTTCAAAAAGAGGTCCATGAAGAGATCACTCCAAAGCATAGGATAGTAACCAATAGTCCAAGATGAGGAGAATTAAGTTTTTATGGTTTAAGCCTTTATTAATGTTTTTGAGTCCAAATTGACAAAGAAAAAAAAGGCATAAGCATAAACATGTGTCCAACGGACAAAGTGAAAATTGTGGAATCATTAACAAGTGTCCAACGGACAAAGGAAAAATTGCAGAAACATAAACATGTGTCCAACGGACAAAGGAAAAATTGCGGAAGCATAAACATGATATGAAATGAAGCATAAAAATAAAAGAGATAGGGAGCGAGAAGGAAACATAAACAAAATTAATACAAAATATTGTTAGTAAGTTAGTGATTAATTGTTAGTGTTAGTGATCAATAACAATTGAATAATTTCACTTAGGTCAAGGTTGATGAAACTCATTAGAGGATTGATAAGACCAAAACCTCCTAACAACAAGTTTCATGAGTTTTGAACCATAAGACAAGTAATCAACCATTCTTGATAGTCTTCCGATATGGGACAAATATTGCACTATGTTAAGCAATCGCCGAGTAATTTACAGATTAATTACCCTATAATGAGGTTGGTCATTAGCTCTTTGTGCTAATGTATGCTAGATGAACGATATATAGATCGTCATCCGAAAGCAATACCGCACGAAAAGAAAAGTGGTAACGATCTAGTCTTGATCAAAATTCAACAACGGAATTCTAAGATCTTAGACTTTCATCGATCAAAAAGAAAAAGAGAAATAGATGAAGAAAAGCCAAATTAAACCACACAATTATGTGATCTAAGGCTAAGAACAAAGGAAAGGGGAAGAAAAAGGCAAAAGAACCAAAACAATCCCAAAACAGAGCCAAAATAACATTCTGGACATGGGTTAATCGGTTAACACATTGGTTAATCAATTAACCAGTGCAGATTTTGAATTTCTGCGCAAAATAGGGTGTTAATCGGTTAACCAATTTACACTGTGTTTGGTTAATCGGTTAACACTGCACCAGAAGCAAAAAAATGTGCAACATTCAGCATGATCTTCTTTCAAAACATTTTTCAAACACCTTATGATCATGAATTGAATTTGCACAAATTTTAAAGTAAAAAATAGACAGAGAAACCTGCAATCAAACAATAATATACGATCCAAAGGATTAACAACAAGCAACACCAAGGATCTACATCTTGAATGATGAATATGAAGCTTTAACAATGGTGGAAAGTGAATTACCACTCCAAATCAGAAAATCCTTCCAAATTGCAACAAGGTCTACACTCCAAAGCCTTGATCTATGAACAAAACAAGAATGGATGAAGGTTTAGCTCTAAATTAGTAAGAATCAATGCGAATTCTTACTAACTTATGAAAGAAGAAATTGGGCTTTTGGTGAATTTTGGTAGTTGGGGAGAGAATTTGCAAGAGCTTTTTTTGCTATCAAAAGCTTGTGAAATGAGTGAAATGGAGCATCTATTTATAGAGTTTAGGCTTGGGTATTTGGTGGTTTGGAATTAGGATTGGAATTCAACTTAGGGGGGAAATTAAAAGAGTGGTGATTAGTGGAGGTGTATGATAAGAATTAATATTGATGATGTAGGGAATAAAACTGAGATGGAATATTCCAAAATGATGAAAATTGGTGCCAATTGCTGAAAATTTGAATCTGCTGCCATTTTTTCAAAATTCGCACGCGTTAACTGATTAACCAATGTGTTAATCGATTAACACAGTGAAAATTTGAGAAATTTGGCTTTTTGACGTGCTGTCTTGACTCCGGCTCGATTTTTCTTGATTGTCAAAGAAGGCATGGAAATAAAAACATGAACCTTGGCATCTCATGAATAAAAATCAGTTAAATCTTGGAGACTCTTGATCAGATGAATTTTTGAATTGTTTGCAGATCAACTTTGACTTTATTCAGGTGAAATCTATTCGAGCTGTGGGACTGATTTTTTTTGTATTTTTAACTTGTCCTTCCCCTGAAAGTGTTAGTGAAATAAAAAATATATTTTTGGATTTTAATTAATGGTTAGTAAACATAAACAATTAAATAATAAAATAACTAACAAATAAACACAAACCCCAAAGATCCCTGCAAGGCACAATCTTATAGAAGAGGGGACCAATGTGTGATCTTGTTTGTGGTATGAAATGCAAAAGAAAAACAAAGAATCTTTGGGGCAAAAATTAGGGTATTACACCATAGGTCTCCATTTCTTAGGAAGACTTCTGATGATCTTTTTCACATGATCAGTAGTTGAGTAACCTTTGTCCAGAACTTTGAGTCCTGCGACTAGCATTTGAAACCTTGAAAACATGGTCTCAACTGTCTCGTCATCCTCCATTCTGAATGCCTCATATTTTTGGATTAAGGCTAACGCCTTTGTCTCCTTGACTTCAGCATTACCTTTATGAGCCATTCTTAGAGAATCAAAGATAGATTTGGCAGTATCTCTGTTTGTTATCTTCTCATACTCAGTATAAGAGATATCATTTAGCAATATTGTTCTTGCCTTATGATGATTCTTATCATTTTTCTTCTGTTGGTTGGACATAACATTTCTGGATATTTTACCACCTGTAGCATCAACTGGGTGAGTGTAGCCATCGACTACCAAATCCCAAATATCTACATAATAAACAAGAAAGAAACTTTCTATTTTGTCTTTCCAGTAATCAAACTTTTCACCATCAAAGACTGGTGGTTTGGCACTGTAATGATCATTCTCTCCAGTGGTATTGGCAGGAGCTGCCATGATATCTCACACAAATATTGGATCGGTACTGAACACTATTAAGTGTTGATAAAACGTTTATCAAAATCAAAACCGGAGCTCTGATGCCAATTGAAGGTGTGAGAAAAACACAAGAAAGGGGGGTTTGAATTGGGTTTTCAAAATGAAAGCTTTTTGTGAAACTCAAACAAAGATCACAAATAGACTAACAATAGAGAAAGACACACGATATATCCTGGGTCACTTGAAAACTATCAAGTTAATCCAGTCCACCCGCCAAGGTGATTTCGCCTTATACACAAGAACTTACTACACTATAACCAAACTGATTACAACTACACTAGCAACTGCTGGTGACTAACAATACATAGACTAACCGTCTCTTCTTAAGGCTTCTGACCTAACTGGTCCCTTAAGGAATTTAAACAACTGTTTGATCAAATAAAATGTTTACAATAAATTGCTTCTTACAAAAGCTGATATAAACACTATTTTTAGCTCAATCTAACTTAGAGTGAATCTACACAGTAATAACAATCTTCTTCTTTGTATTATGGTGCTTTACTGTTTACTCATGTATTTCTCTCTTTCTTGAGTTCTTTCTTCGTTTGAATCAGTGTTTTGAATATTTCTCTTTTTAACACTCAGTGACCCACTTGATTCGTTGAATGATCAAGTCTTTATATAGCCAGAAAAAGATCCGTTGAAGGGCATATCAGTAATATCAGAAAAATACTGGCAACATGAAATAATGTCGTTGTGCTGGGATGAAAATCGTACACTGAAATTGTCCTTTGTACCACCAAATCACTGTAGTTAAATGGTAGTGGAAAAGAACGTTTTTGATCTGTACTATGTACTATTTTCCCACACAAACTTTTCATCTTCTTCTGTTATCAGAGGCTTCTGAGTTGATATGATTGAAGCATGATCAGAAGAATGAATCATTGGGTCTTCATAGTCTTCAGAACTTGTTCAGCAGAACCTTGTCATCAGAGTCTTCAGCACTCCTTCTTCAAAACCCTTAGTTATCAGAAACATAAGTCTTCAGAGTCTTCAGAACTTGTTCAGTAGAACCTTGTCTTTATAGACTTCAGAACTTGGTCTTCAGAAACTTAAGTCTTCAGAGTCTTCAGAACATTGTTCATCAAAACATTGTCTTCAGAGTCTTCAGCACTTAGTCTTCAGAAGATGAGTATCAGAGTTAGATTCAAAGCCAGAATCCAAGAGAACATTGCAGCAGCAACATAGAGTCTTCTTGGAGTCTTTCTGACTCATAGTAGATCAGAAGCAACCTTGCTTCTTGACGCAGAAATGACCATTGAGAACTTCAGAGTGACGTAGCACATAATCTCTATCAGAGTCAAAACTTTCTCTATCAGAGTCAGAACCTGTTTTTCAATTCTCAAGAAAGTACACGTTAGAGTACCAAAATTTTTCTCACACAAATACAACTTTGTTATTATCAAAACAAAGAGATATCTTGCAGAACCAAATCTTGATCTAACAATTATTTCAATAAGTAAAATTGATCTTTTTGAGCTAATTTTTTGCACACTTCTCATTTACGTTGCATATTTTGAGAATCCATTTAAAAATCCCAAAAATAATATTTATTTTTGACTTTTTTAGTAGGTTGAAAACTATTACATATTAAGTATTTTTCACACCTTTTCATGATTCCTTTTGATTCTTTTCTTGACCTAATGGTACGTATGTGTCTTCATGGTCATAATATACTTTGTATAAGTCTTGTTTAATGTACATTACATGTTATCTTGACTTATACACCATTCATATACCATAATTAAATGTTATTCCCTTTGAAAAATGCCTTGATTAATTGATACTTGATTGAAACCTTATGGGTTTTGCTCAACTATTCTTTTGAAAAACATCTTGGTACATGACTAGGGCTTCCACTTGAGTTTGGATTCCTCAAAACCCTTGATACAATCATTGTTTAAAATGTCATGTTCCATTAGGGTTTTATTTACCTTTTTCTACATTCATCTCATCTTTGATTCACCTTGAATGCATGCTTACTTGAACTTCTTTGTGATTGCTCCTTTTGATCAAATATTTGCTCACATATTCAAGTATTTCCTTCATAAACTCCCACCATGATAAACATATCTACTTGTCTGATACTCATTCACATATTGATATATCATGCTCATGTTCATTTCATCCTTGATGACTACACTTGTTTAAAAGCTTAATTGATGTTGTCTTATTCAGTTTCTCTTGACATTTATAACACTTGCATTCATACAACTGTTGTATTTCAAAGCTCATCCTTAGTTTAGACTTAGTTCAAACTATAGGATCCCCTTTGAGGTTCTCAACTTCAGTAAAACATTAGGATTCCTCTTAAAGTTTTCAACTTCATTCAAAAAAACTCAAACCATAGCCCCTTGTGGCTTCAAAACGCAAAATCAAGTTAAACCCTAGCCAACCTTTGGCTTCAAATTCAAAACTTTCCCCCCAGAGATGAGACATGAATCATCTCTATAGAAGAGATGTCTCTTCTATTTTCTCACAACATAAATCAAACATTTCAAACTTTTTTTCCATTTAAGTGATGTAAGTGGCACACTTGTTGATTCAAAATCCAAGTTGGAGTCCTTCTCTTATTATAGTACAAAGACACTTCTTTCATCTAAGTGATATAAGTAGCACACTTGTTTAATTCTATATCCAAGTCAAGGTCCTTCTCTTAGTATGCAAATACTCATTTAAAGGAAGATGTGGCATTACTCTGTATTTTCTATAACCAAGTCTAAAGTTTCTTCCCTTATGATCTCCTTTCTCAAAATGTTTGTGGTGAATAGGTGAGATATCTCCCTTAAGATGACAATTTGTCTCTTCTCTCAAACCCAATTCTAACCGTTAGTAGGTGGAACTACGAACGCTCAGATTTCTCAACTTCCTTTTGAGAATACGTAGGCATAAGATTGTGAGATCTTAGCAAGCACAATAATAAGTAAAACCTTTAGGTTCCTACACCTTCATCTTAGTTAATTTCAACATACCTTACAAAAACAACAAAAACATTTCCCACTCTTATCACTCACTCAAAATAGTCAACAAATCCCCAATACACAGTAGATGACCTAATCAACAGTAACACAAATATACACAAGAGGTTCTTATAGGATACTATAGATACTTAGGGTGCTAGTACCTTCCTTTAGTATAACCAACCCCGATTCCCAATCCCTTATTTGCATTATTTTACACTTGTCATCACTCATAAATTTATTTAGATTTTTTCCCCTTCCCTACCTTTGGGATAAATTAAAAGTTCACATGTAAAGAGGGAGACACTTCAGAAAAATCGCGATGTGTACAGAAAAAAGGCGACTTCACTTGGGAAATAGGGATTTAATCCCTCCTAAAAGGGTTAAGACTATCTTGTATATATTTGTGATTTTACTGTCGACATCATTTGCTTGTTGTTGTATTCATCATGTTTGTTTGGGCTTTCTGGTTGATCTCTATGAGTGAGACAAATACTAACCTGGATTTGAGAGTACATACATAAGATAGGATGTTGATATAATCAAAAGTTACATGTCTGGAGTAATCATACGCATGAGTGACATATGATATAATCACACTCAGTGGAGGCCCCTTTGGAATTACTGATGCCATTGCGAGTAGTCGTAATGTCATTACTTTTTCTGACCTGGGAGCCTAAGAAACTGAGGACCTTTAACATCCCTTTACCCCACTTGGCCTTCTTAGGATGTAGAGCAGTGATTATCCAGGTGTAGACCTGAGATAGTTGTCATGCGATACTATATTCATACGAGTTTCTCTTGAGAATATTATTGATTCCCGAGTAGTCGGTGTGTCGATAATATCCGAAAGATGGACCTATGACTTTGGGAACCATGTTAGAACATGTTCTACAGGTACAATAAACCCATAGTACATATTATCTTGGTTTGGTTAGACCCGTGACTCCATGCTTGTGACGTCAAACCTTTGAACCCATGTTTGTTACTTTTTATGTGTGTGCATCCATACATTCATACATTCATTCAAACATCATTTTTTTTACCAAATTTTTTCAAGGAACTTAAAACCTTTATGGCGAATATCATAGGGTTTTAACATGGATTTTGGGAAAAGAAATTCCAAGAAGTATAACTTCAAGGATCCTGATACAACTGAATTGAGAAAGTTAGGTCGTATGATCTCTTGTCCAGAGGATTTCAGAAGAAGTTATGGAGGGCTCTTAGGTATTCTAAAGACCAATGTTGAAGAAAGGATTCTTGACACCCTTGTACAATTCTATGATCCTCTCTACCACTGTTTCACATTTTCAGATTATCAAGTTACACCCACTTTGGAGAAGTTTTCATATTGGATTGGTTTTCCAGTACTAAATAAGATCCCTTTCATTGGCTCAGAGGAAATTCTTAAGTACTCAATTATTGCAAAGGCCCTTCATTTGGAAACTTCAGACGTGAAAGACAACTTCACTTCCAAAGGAGGAATCAGAGGATTAACTTCCAAATTCCTGATAGAGAAAGCTACAGAAGTGGCTAAAGCCAATAGTATGAGTGCCTTTGAAACTATCTTTTCACTACTCATCTATGGTCTTGTATTATTTCCAAACATCAACCACTATGTTGATTTTAATGCCATCCAAGTTTTTTTAGGTGGTAACCCAGTACCTACTTTGCTTGGGGACACTTACCATTCAATTCATCACAGGACTATGAAGGGTAGTGGAACAATCATTTGTTGTGTAACTTTGTGTACAGGTGGTTCAAGTCCCCCTTACCAAGAACCAGAGTCTTTGTTGAAAATCTTAAAAAACTCAGATGGTCTCAGAGGCTTATGCCTCTCACAAAGACTAATATGAATTGGTATGACCCGTCTTATGACAAAGGAGTTATCATCGACAGTTGTGAAGAATTCTCCAATGTGCCCCTTCTTGGTATACAGGGGGGATTAACTACAACCCCGCTCTTACAAGACGTCGGTTTGGGTACCCCATGAAAGACAGACCTAGCATTCTCTTGGTTGAAGATCATGTCATTCCTTGATTGATCCTTTATCTAAAGCTCAGAGAGGGCTTGAAACCCTAATTATTGTTTGTAGTGAATGCTCACCCATCTTTGGGGAGACTAATGAGACATGGAGGTTCCTCCATATTGTGATGATGATTTGTACAATGATGGGAAATGTTAGTGTTCAAAATTTGGGGTATGACAGATGCCCCTATTTAATCTTCTTGGACACGAAGGTGTGAATGGCGAAGGTATTCGGGCATTTGGGGTGCAAGATGATTAAATATCGAAATACCCGAAATTCCGATGGTGGTTATGAATGGCAGTTTTCCCCATCCATCTTCTTTTGCTAAACAATTATACTTAGAAAAGGTAAACTTCCCCTCGATCCTGGTTTCCTACCAAGGAACTGGTCTAAGTTTTCTTTTGAAATAAACTTCCCCTCAATCCTGGTTTCCTACCAAGGAACTGGTCTCAGTTTCTGATATCAACTTCCCCTCGATCCTGGTTTCCTACCAAGGAACTGGTCTCAGTTTCTGAAATAAACTTCCCCTCGATCCTGGTTTCCTACCAAGGAACTGGTCTAAGTTTCTTTTGTCAATAAACTTTCTTGACAAGGGACACTATTTGTAGCGGTTTTCCCTCAAACTTCTCGCCGAATTTTCCTGGGGAGATGCCATTTGATGGGAAAAACTTTTGATGTTAGACTTGCTGGGGAACCCATTTGTCTGAGTCGTAGAGTTGCAAAAACTTCTCCGTTGGAGATGCCATTTGTCGACTCTACTAGGGAAAACGAGTCTTGAGAGACTGCTTTCGCCTGGGGTCTTACATCATACTTTTCTCGGGATCTTCTTGGAGAAATACCATATGATGTGATCCAATTTTGAGGTGCTGATGACCTTTTCGTCAGCGGATTTTTCAAAAAACAACTGTTGTCTTGCCGAATCTCTGATTAAGAGGCTTTCTTTGGGGATTTTCCTTAATCTGGGAAAGCGAAACTATCATCTTCAACGGCGAAGAGTGACATTTGGAGAGGGTTCTCTGGTTTTCCAGAGGTTCAAGTTATCAAAGCAGTCAAGGGCTAATTCTAATCCAGAAATAAACTGGAGAATAGAGATTGCTCAGACGCAACATTTCCTGACGAGGAAAGAACTAAAAATTCGATTGAGAGAACTGTTATCACTAGGGGATAAGACTGACTAGAGTGATGGTGATGCAATATGAATATGAATGTAAATCCACAATGCATGATGCATGTATGTTTATACTGACAAAAGTGACGCGACATACAAACTAGTAGATGAACACGACTGGATGCTCGGCCACTGCGGGGGATGAAAAGTACCATTGGTTCAAGATAGCAATTCTGCCTTGCTTAGGAGAAGTAGTCCCTGTGGGGAACAACCGTTGGTCGGGCTTAGGAGGTAAGAACTCGGCCGAAGATGTCAGATGGAGTATTCGTATCTGACACAACTGATCCTTCATTCAGACGCACTGGTTTAGAAGGAGTACTTTGATTCTGCACTTTGAGGCTCAGACACCTTTGGAGACGCAATTGATGTTCTTTCGATGTTCAACAGTCAAAAGAAATTGCCATCTTTATTTTAAAAGCATAAAAGTTTGACAAGTAAATTCGTTTTTTGGTTTTATTTCAAGAATCGTTGATCATGTTAAAATGTCGTTCTGTAAAGCTAAAACAAATAAGAATTGCAAATAAAAGCACAAGGGCTCAAATTTTATTGATAGGATGGAAATCAGCCAAATATATGATTCCATAGAGTATTTACAAAGTTTAGAAAATGGTAATTTAGGGGAAAAAGGGCTACATTGAAATATAACGACCATTATCCTTCTACAAACTTTGAATTCGGGACGCCAGCACTGCGTTACAAAGTCAGTCAAGACGAAGATATCAGCCATGACAGATAGCAACTGTTTCTCCTGTTGTCAACTCAACACTAACTCTGGTCTATCAGCCATAAATTTCTCATAATCAAAATCAGCATCAGCAATAATAACCACAGTATCAGTAAAGGCAACAAAAGCCTCTACTGCAGGCTCGTCCATAATACAATAACAACAACAATTGTGTTTAAAGGTCACTTGGTTTTGATCCTATACCAATATCATACACGGACCTGTTCCCAGAATTGTTGGCAAAAGGACATATTCAAATGAAGTCTTCTTCTGTTCTCCCAAAGGACCCTCCTTATTGGTTCAAAGCTGACTAGTTAGTCCCTACCATCAGGGAGCACTCAGGCATGGTATCAAGAATTGTATTACCTTCAAGGCTGATGTTCAAAGACTTATCAAGAATGGAATTTTGTCTTTCAAAGATAGTAATTCAAATGTTCAAATGAACCCACTACCTAAACATTGAGGAGCTTCTGTGAACATGGTCTATGGATTCTCGGGTAGCTATAAGATCTATGACGTCCGCTTATTAAGGAGGAACTTGGTAAAAATGCATGTAGAACATAACAGGTGGGGTCTTGTAGATCCACATGCTTACGCATCAGAAAATGGTAACCTAAAAAAAATGATAAACACTTTCAAAGTCTGCACGCACTCTGCATTTATATGTTTTTCTAAAATCCAGCATCAATCATATGTGCATATTAAACATCAAAAACCCCATTGAAAAACATAACCCTATGCCCTTGTCGCAACTGCGAAAACCAACTGGCAGAAACAAAACAGAAGAGTCGCCACCGAACATTATTTATCCGACGAAGGGAAAGGAAACGATCGAAGAAAACCTCAAAAGGGAGAAGACATGGTCATCGTAACCATATTCCGAGTTTGGGAGTCAGTTACGCGAGGGGAAGGTATTAGCACCCCCACGCATCCATCGTACTCGATGGGATCCACGCTTATTGTCTAATCAAAGGGTGAGTTATCTAAAGCCTACTGCTAAATGGAAATGGGAAAGGAAAAAAAAACGGACTCGTAAGGATTATCGCAATCCTATGCCTACGTATCTTCATGGACGAACGAAGAATCAGAGTCGAAGTAGTTCGACGGACTACACACTAATGGGGGAGGTTGCTCGCCAAGACATCATCGTCTTGTGCCTACATATCCTCAATCGGACGAGAAAGAGGAAATCAGAGCAGTCGTAGTTCGACTTACGAGTCGATGTGTGTTTTTTATGAGCGACGAGCTCTTTTCTGAAAATGATTTGAAACTCAACAATCCCAAAGGATAAAAATGAGATGAATTTGTTTTGTGTTTTTTAGACAGAAGTGAATTGAAGTTAGTTTGACATTCACATTGCACTAAATTCTATGACGTAGGAGCGAATGCGTCGCATGGTCGCCCCCAATGGGACGTATGCTAAACACTCTAGAAGAGTGAAGGGAGACCCCTTATTCTTCATTTCCTATGTACTTAAGGCTCGTGGAGCACAATGCTCGTTGCATTTATTAAGTGTTTTAGACTTGTTATTGAGATGAGAAGAGAAGACTCAAAGTTGAAAGAAAAACACTAAGGGAACTCTATCCTAATGTTAACATGCAAAAGTGGCCCTATGGTTGAGGTAAGAAGGGAAGATTCTACCTAATGTTAACATACATGGATTGAATCCTAATGCCTATTATATTCCAAGCTTAATCAAAGATTAAGTTGGACTAGGGAGTCCTAAGGGAACATGCAAAAGCAAATCCAAGACTTAAACAAGTCTTAAGATCCAAAGGAGAAGAAAGAAGTAAGAGATGAAGGAGAAAATGCAATAAAGTGAACAAACATGGAAGTTCAATTCAAGAAGCCAAGCAACAAGGCAAACATTATTCTCATGCAAAGTAATCACCAATCATCATGTCCAAGCAAACAAGATCATGCAAGACATAGTTCAAACACACTCAAGTGATCTAGAATTCCATAAGAGATGAAACAAGGCAAAGAGCAATGACAGATGAGACCAAATGAAGTAAGATACAAGATAGAGCAGCAAGCACATCATGTCATAACAAACCAAAATCAAAAGAAGGAACATCATCCATCACACTCAAAGCATACGTCAAAACTAGGCATGCATTCAACAAAATCAAATCCAAAGTGATTCACATGCTGTTCTTATGCAAGTAAGACAACACCAAAGGAAGATCACATGTAACGCCCCAATTTTTGTTAGATTTATTTAATCGAGTCGATTTAATTATTTTTGTCTTTATATTATTTTATTCTTGGTTTTTATGTGGTAAATATGTTATGTTTATCGTTATTATGTTTTATCGCGTTTTGGGAACGTTTGCGAGAAAATTGAGTGTAGGGGTATTTTGGTCTTTTTGACTTAGTTAGATATTATTGTTTTTATTAAAATAGAAACATAGAAAGAAAAAAAGAGAAAAAGAAGTTAAGAGAAATAGAGAAGGAGAAGAAGAAAAAGAGGAAAACTTGGTGTGTAAGAAACCGATTCAACCGACACTTCGAAGCGCGATTAATCGGGTAAGGGTGCGAAACTTGGTTATGCTATGCTTGTGTATGATTGTGTATGTGGGTGTTGGAATATTTGCTGGTTTTTCCTAGCTTTTCAATTCTAGGTCGAATGAGATAAAACGATAGAAATCGATGTTTTCGCGGTTGAAATGCGGTATAAATGTTGTAGAATACTTGTTGTTATGAATGAGATATGTTCTGGTTGTTATGTTATAGTTTCGAAGTGTTTTGGTGGAGGAAATGTTGTGTTGGAGTGAACAACAGCGCTGCTGGGATTTTCTGAATTCGCAGATTCGCACAACGAATAGGGCAGCGAAGGGAAAGCGAAGGTTTGCGGGAGGTTCGCATTGCAAACTTTTTGCTGTTTTTTCTCTGCCACGGTTCGCAGGGAATTCACATTGCAAAGGCAAAAGCGAAGGTTCGCTGGGTGTTTGCATTGTGAACTTTATGCTATTTTTTCTCTCCCATGGTTCGCTGGGGGTTCGCATTACGAATAGGAAAGCGAACAGGGCAGATTTTCCATTTTGTTCTTGTCATAACTTTTGGGTCGTGAGTCGGATTGAGGCGCGGTTGGATGCGTTGGAAATTTAATAAGATGTTCTTTCTTATAAAATGGTTTTGGGGCTATTGGCCAATTTAATTATGTCAGTAATTAGAAATGTGTCGTTTTTCGACTTTTACCGTTGTAATTGTGTGTAATTGATGTGTTAACATGCGATACGCTTTTGATATATAACATATAGCGTGTGTGTTGTGGTATGATGTGAATGTATATGATGAAATGTTGTGATGATGGTTTGTGGCCTTATGACAAATAAATGCATTGTTTTGGGTTTGATTTCAATGCATGATTATGGATGTTGAAATGGTTCACATGGTTGTATATGTGTATGCATTTGATTTTCATGAGTCATTGTATGCCAAGCATCATGATATGCATTCTTGTAATGTCGTGTGCCCTAGTGGGTGTGAGCGACGAAACGATTCCCGAGGGAATCTGCTGTAACGGTCGTGTGCCTTATACAAAGAGGACCTAAAGCGACGTTATAGACGATCGTGTGCCTTATACAAAGAGGATCTAAAGAGATCGGGTCATGTGCCTTATACAAAAAGGACCTAAAGTGATCCATAAACGTCGTGTGCCTTATACAAAGAGGACCTAAAGCGACAGGGAACATCGTTTTCCTAACGGGGAGTTACACTAAGTAACAAGTGATGATTCCAATAATTCCCGAGTGAATAAATGATGAGAATGATGGATGGAACGGTACCGCATTGCATTTGTAAAGAGTCGTTGTGTCGGTCTCTTTGCATTTGCATAAGTCATGAATAGATTAATTATGTGTGGGATTTGTGAATGGAATTGATGAGTTGATATATTTATATGTTGGTGATAAATGTATTGAGCATGATTGATATGCCTTTGTGAAAGATGTATGAGATATGAATTGTGTTGTTTTGTATTTGAATTATGGTGTAAGTTGTGGTGATATTGTTTTACATGTGTATTTTGTGTTATTACATAATTGTATGCAACTATATTATAATTGTGTTTCTCACCCTTCTGCTGTTTTGAATGCTCTATGAGGCATTGCAAATTAGATGCTAGAGGTCTTTTTGTGAAGATTCTGTCTTCATTCTTTTGTCGGTCGGCTCTGATATGTAGCATTGGGTAGTCGGGGAGATCGTTATGTGACATTATGTATATATATCTTTTTTTTGGATTGTACATGTATAACTCTGTATATGACAGACCAACTTTTATGTTTATATATATGAGATTTCAGTTGCAGATTTTTGGCTTTTATTCTGTATCTGAATTGTGGGTGTTAGGAACTGAGTTCCTCTGTTTATGTTGCTTCCTAATTGTTGCATATCTTTATGAGCAAGTTATTATATTTCATCATCGTGATGTGACACTCCGTCTATCCCATGAATGCTTTAATTCTACTCTGATTATTTGTTATCGCTTTATTTACTCGGGTTATAGATTAGGGGTGTTACATTAAGTTGTATCAGAGCCAGTTTGAGTCAGTTCGTGCCAGTCCGTGTCGGTCATTTTGACCAAGTTGTTTGTTGTGCGTCAGTTGTGTTCTGGCGAGCTGATTGTTTAACCATAGTTACTGTTATTGGATACGAACAGAATATGGCTGGAACGAATGAAGCTGCTCTTACTGCTGCTATGCAAGCTATGGCTCAGGCTGTGCAGGGTGCACCTAATGCTGGTGGGAATGATGAGTTCAGGGAGAACAAACCTCCTATCTTCAAAGGAAGACATGATCCTGATGGTGCTCAGATTTGGCTTAAGGAGATTGAAAGAATCTTTCGAGTAATGGACTGTGCTGAGGAACATAAGGTGAGATTGGGTACTCACATGTTGCAGGAGGAGGCTGATGATTGGTGGGTTAAAGTGCGTTATATGTGGGAAGCTACAGGTGAAGAGGTCACTTGGGCTTTGTTTAGCAGTGAGTTCTTGAGAAAGTATTTTCCTGAAGATGTTAGAGGAAAGAAGGAAATAGAGTTCTTGGAGTTGAAACAGGGTTACATGTCTGTTACTGATTACACTGCTAAGTTTGTGGAGCTTGTTCAATTTTATCCATATTATGCTGAAGCAACTGCAGAGTTTTCCAAATGTGTGAAGTTTGAGAATGGGTTGCGTCCCGAGATCAAGCAGGCAATTGGTTATCAAAGAATTAGGAGGTTTTCGGATTTGGTGGATTGTTGTAGAATTTATGAGGAGGATAACAAAGCTCTTTCTACTCATTATAAGAGTGTGAACGAAAGGAAAGGAAAGCAACCGTTTCGTGGTGGTCCTTATGTGTCACCAACTGACAAGGGTAAGCAAAGGGCTAATTTTGATAAAAGGCCAAGTGGGGGAGGTATGTATAATCCTATGAGATGTTTTAGGTGTGGTGACTTATGACATCGTCAGTTTGAATGTAGAAACGATATAAGGAAGTGTTCCAATTATGGAGGTATAGGACATGTCGCAGCTGATTGCAAGAGGAATGTGGTGAAGTGTTTCAACTGTGGTGAACCTGGTCATGTTAGTACGAAGTGTCCGAAACCAAAGCAAGCTCAAGCTGGAGGGAAAGTGTTTGCATTGGCAGGAACTCAGACTACTAGTGCAGATTGTCTGATCAGAGGTACTTGTTTCATTAATAGTATGCCTTTAGTTTCTATTATTGATACCGGAGCGACTCATTCATTTATTTCGTCTGAGTGTGCGCAGCGTTTGAATCTTTTGTTGTCGTCGATGGATGGAGAGATGGTTATCGATACTCCAGCAATGGGGTCGGTAACTACTTTTTTGGTTTGTTTAAGTTGTCCTTTGACTATTTATGGTAAGGATTTTGATATGGATTTGGTGTGTCTGCCGTTGGAGGGTTTATACATGGTTTTGGGAATGAATTGGTTGCAGTTCAATCGAGCTCATATCTATTGTTATCATAAGTTGGTACGATTTCCTTCTCTTGAAGAAGACGAGGAATCGAGTTTCTTATCTACCAAAGAGTTAAAGACACTTTTGGCGGATGAAGCTCAGTAGTTTGGGTTGTTTGCATCATTGACTGTGGATAGTCAAGTTGCAATTGATGTGGTTCCTGTCGTGTGTGATTTTCCAGAGGTGTTTCTGGAGGATATTTCTGATGTGCCACCAGAAAGAGAGGTGGAGTTTTCTATAGATCTAGTTCTTGGTACTAGACCTATGTCTATGGCACCTTATCGTATGTCGGCATCTGAGTTGGTTGAGTTGAAGAATCAGTTGAATGAATTGTTAGAAAAGACATTTGTGAGGCCGAGTGTATCGCCTTGGGGTGCTCCAGTTTTATTGGTGAAAAAGAAAGATGGAAGTATGCGATTGTGTATTGATTATCGCCAACTGAATAAGGTGACAATTAAGAATAAGTATCCTCTTCCGAGAATTGATGATTTGATGGACCAGTTGGTAAGTGCGTGTGTGTTTAGTAAAATTGATTTGAGGTCAGGTTATCATCAGATTAGAGTGAAAGAGGAAGATATTCAAAAGACGGCTTTTAGGACATGACACGGACATTACGAATATTCCGTGATGCCGTTCGGGGTTTCTAATGCGCCGGGAGTGTTTATGGAGTATATGAATCGCATTTTCCATGAGCATTTGGATCAATTTGTTGTTGTGTTTATCGATGACATCTTGATTTATTCTAAGTCTCGGGAGGAACATACGGAACATTTACGTATTGTATTGCAAATTTTGAAGGAAAAGAGACTTTATGCCAAGTTGTCCAAGTGTGAGTTCTGGTTGTCATAAGTGAGTTTTCTTGGGCATGTGATTTCAGGTAATGGTATTGTTGTGAATCCATCCAAAGTAGATGCAGTTCTACAATGGGAGGCTCCTAGATCTGTTACTGAAATTAGAAGCTTTTTGGGTTTAGCTGGATATTATCGAAGATTCATTGAAGGCTTTTCCAAGTTAGCACTTCCTTTGACCCAGCTGACTTGTAAAGGTAAAGTGTTTATTTGGGATATTCAGTGTGAGGAAAGTTTTAGTGAGCTGAAGAGAAGATTGACTACAGCTCCGATTTTGATCTTATCGAATCCTAGTGAACCGTTTATGGTGTATTGTGATGCGTCTTTGATTGGTTTAGGTGGAGTGTTGATGCAAGAAGGTATGGTTGTGGATTATGCTTCGAGGCAATTAAGGTTTCATGAGAAAAATTACCCTACTCATGATTTGGAATTAGCGGCGGTGGTTTTTGTGTTGAAAATTTGAAGGCATTATCTCTACGGTGCAAGATTCGAAGTCTTTAGTGATCATAAGAGTTTGAAATACTTGTATGATCAGAAAGAGTTGAATATGAGGCAACGGAGATGGTTGGAATTTTTGAAGGACTACGATTTTAGCTTGAATTACCATCCTGGTAAAGCTAATGTGGTAGCCGACGCGTTAAGCCGGAAATCTTTGCATATGTCTGCTTTGATGGTTAAAGAGTGGGAACTTTTGGAAGCATTTAAATATTTAAGTTTGGTGTGTGATTTGACATCTGACAGCGTGAGGCTTGGTATGTTAAGGGTCACTAATGAGTTTCTGTTGACCATTAGCCAGAAACAGAGGCTGGATGTGAAATTTCTTGATTTGATGACGGTTGGAGATAAAGGTGTGAATGGCGACTTTAAAGTAGATGATAAGGGTGTTTTGAGATTCCGTGGTAGAATTTGTATTCCTGATGATTCAGAATTGAAAAAGATGATTTTAGAGGAAGGACACCGGAGTAGTTTGAGTATACATCCGGGAGCTAATAAAATGTATCAAGATTTGAAGAAGATCTTTTGGTGGTCTGGATTGAAGAGGGATGTGGCTCAGTTTGTTTTCGCGTGTTTGACGTGTCAGAAGTCAAAGGTAGAACATCAGAAGCCTAGTGGATTATTGCAACCGTTGGATATTCCTGAGTGGAAATGGGACAGCATTTCTATGGATTTTGTGACAGGGTTGCCGAATACTCAGAGGGGACATAATGCCATTTGGGTGGTTGTGGATAGGCTGACTAAATCGGCGCATTTCATTCCGATTGGAATCAGTTTTTCTTTAGAGAGGTTGGCTGAGATTTATATCAGTGTGATTGTGAAGCTACATGGTGTTCCGTTGTGTATTGTTTCAGATCGAGATCCGAGGTTTACTTCCAGATTTTGGGAAAGTTTGCAAAAGGCGTTAGGTTCCAAGTTGAGATTGAGTTCTGCTTATCATCCTTAGACGGATGGTCAGACCGAGAGAACTATTCAGTCATTGGAAGATTTACTGAGAGCTTGTGTTCTTGAGCAAGGTGGTGTTTGGGATAGTTATCTTTCGTTGGTTGAATTCACGTATAACAACAGTTTCCATTCGAGTATTGGAATGGCACCTTTTGAAGCGTTGTATGGCAGAAGATGTCGAACACCTTTGTGTTGGCATGAATCTGGTGAGAGTTTGGTGGTTAGACCGAAGTTAATTCAATAAACTACGGAAAAGGTGAAACTTATTCGTGAGAAGATGAAGGCTTCTCAGAGTTATCATGATCGAAGGAGTAAAGATCTTGAGTTTCGAGAAGGCGATCATGTATTTTTGAGAGTTACACCGATGACGGGTGTTGGACGGGCATTGAAGTCGAAGAAGCTTACTTCTCGATTTATTGGTCCTTATCAGATATCCGCGAGAGTGGGTGCTGTGGTTTATCCGGTGTAACTTATATGTGAGCCTAAGAGGGGGGTGAATTAGGTTCTTAGATGATTATCCCGATTGTTAACGATATTTGATATTTACTTTCCTAAAGATTTCTAAGTGCTGAATTTGGTAAATGCGGAAAGTAAATGAACACCAAGACGTATAGTGGTTCCCCTCACACGTCGAGAGTACTCCACTCCCCTTTCAACTTGAAAGAGAATTTAACTATAATGTTAGATTCTTAGACAAGACAAAACTATGTCTTTCTATACCACTCTAACAACTAAGAACACTCCTCTTGGATTTACAAATGTTTAAATTCCAATCGAGAATAAATATCTCACAAATGGACCTCTTGTATCCACAATCCGGATTACAAGGAAAAACCTTACAAACTTATCTTTAACAATCCTAAAAATAAGTTGTAATCAAAATAACAAAAAATCTGAATTTTGTATGAGCGTAGAAAGTTGAATCTTCAATGTATCAATCTAAAGATTGATCTTCTTCTTTGTAGCAATCACTCTAAGAATGTTATACAAGTGTTCAACACAATGAGGATGAAATAAATGCAATATATATGAAAGTTTTCTGTGCACAAGTTTCACTTTAGAAAAGTTTGAAGAACACTTTGATAAAAATGTAAGAATAGAGAAGAATGATTGTTTGAAAATTTTAGCGAAGAAGGTGAGTTTAAAATCTGACAATTTTATGCTTTTATAATGCTTAAACACCTCTACAAACAGCAATAAATTATTAAGGGATGCCATGGTTCAAGAAGACAATGTTTGAGAATGAAGCATGAAGAGATGCAATTATTTTTGAAATATGATCAGTGGTAACCGGTTAACACCAGGTGGGTAACCGGTTACTTCGTGCAACGTTTAAATTATTTTTGAAAAATGCTCAGAGTAACCGGTTAACAGACTGTCAGTAACCGGTTACTTGCAGACAGTTTTGTGAAAAATGGTTAGAAACAGAGCTAAACCAAATTCTATGATGCTAAAAAACTTTCTAATGACCACGACACTAATAAGGACCAGTGTGAACACTTGTATGCACATTGCTAAGGAGTAATTGATTATACCTTTGATCAATCCTTGAGAATTCTTCAAGACTTGAACCAATGTGCAATTTTGTTCAATTCTTCAATGTAGCTTCAAAGTCCTTGATCCAATTTCATTTTAAGCACGCATAGCAAATGATATAACCAATGTTGTCTTCATCAAAATTCTTGAGAAGCCATGTCTTCACATCGAGTGGCGTTGCCGCCGAATCTTTAAAATTTGCATGATGTGTTCCATGTTTCACAACTTCGAAAGTATGTTTTGGATCCGTCGCATGTGAATCCAATGGATGAGGTTGAGGTAAGGGAGAACCTTACGGTTGAGACATTACCGGTGAGGGTTTTGGATCGCGAGTTGAAGCGGTTAAGAGGCAAGGATATTGCGCTTGTGAAAGTAGAATGGGGAGGCGCTGCTGAGGGCAATTTGACTTGGGAGTTGGAGAGTCGGATGCGGGAATCGTATCCAGAGTTGTTCGTCTCAGGTAATACATTTTAGGACGAAAATTTCTAAGTGGGGGAGAGTTGTAACACCCCGGTTTTTGTTAGATTTATTTAATCGAGTCGATTTAATTATTTTTGTCTTTATATTATTTTATTCTTGGTTTTTATGTGGTAAATGTGTTATGTTTATCGTTATTATGTTTTATCACGTTTTGGAAACGTTTGCGAGAAAATTGAGTGTAGGGGTATTTTGGTATTTTTGGCTTGGTTAAATATTATTGTTTTTATAAAAATAGAAACATAGAAAGAAAAAGAGAGAAAAAGAAGTTAAGAGAAATAGAGAAGGAGAAGAAGAAAAAGAGGAAAACTTGGTGTGTAAGAAACCGATTCAACCGACACTTCGAAGCGCGATTAATCGGGTAAGGGTGCGAAACTCGGTTATGCTATGCTTGTGTATGATTGTGTATGTGTGTGTTGGAATGTTTGCTGGTTTTTCCTAGCTTTTCAATTCTAGGTCGAATGAGAAAAAACGATAGAAATAGATGTTTTCGCGGTTGAAATGCGGTATAAATGTTGTAGAATACTTGTTGTTATGATTGGGATATGTTCTGGTTGTTATGTTATGGTTTGGAAGTGTTTTGGTGGAGGAAATGTTGTGTTGGAGTGAAAAACAGTGCTGCTGGGATTTTCTAAATTCACAGGTTCGCACTGCGAATAGGGCAGCGAAGGGAAAGCGAAGGTTCGCGGGAGGTTCGCATTGCAAACTTTCTGCTATTTTTTCTCTGCCACGGTTCGCAGGGAATTCGCATTGCGAAGGGGAAAGCGAAGGTTCGCTGGGTGTTCGCTTTGTGAAATTTATGCTGTTTTTTCTCTGCCATGGTTCGCTGGGGGTTCGCATTGCGAATAGGAAAGCGAACATGGCAGATTTTCCAATTTGTTCTTGTCATAACTTTTGGGTCGTGAGTCGGATTGAGGCACGGTTAGATGCGTTGGAAAGATATTAAGATGTTCTTTCTTATAAAATGGTTTTGGGGCTAGTGGCCGATTTAATTATGTCGGTAATTGGAAATGTGTTGTTTTGTCAACTTTTACCATCATAATTGTGTGCAATTGATGTGTTAACACGCGATACACTTTTGATATATAACGTATAGCTTGTGTGTTGTGGTATGATGTGAATGTATGAGATGAAATGTTGTGATGATGGTTTGTGGCCTTATGGCAAATAAATCCATTGTTTTGGGTTTGGTTTCAATGCATAATTATGGATGTTGAAATGGTTCACATGGTTGTATATGTGTATGCATTTGATTGTCATGAGTTATTGTATGCCAAGCATCATGATATGCATTCTTGTGATGTCGTGTGCCCTAGTGGGTGTGAGCGACGAAATGATTCCCGAGGGAATCTGCGGTAACGGTCGTGTGCCTTATACAACTAGGACCTAAAGCGACGTTATAGATGATCGTGCACCTTATACAAAGAGGACCTAAAGCAATCGGGTCGTGTGCCTTATATAAAGAGGACCTAAAGAGATCCATAAACGTCATGTGCCTTATACAAAGAGGACCTAAAGAGACGGGGAACATCGGTTGCCCAACGCGGAGTTACACTAAGTAACAAGCGATGATTCCAATAATTCTTGAGTGAATTAATGATGAGAATGATGGATGGACCGGTACCGTATTGCATTTGCATAGAGTCATTGTGTCAGTCTCTTTGCATTTGCATAAGTCATGCATGGATTAATTATGTGTGGGATTTGTGAATGGAATTGATGAGTTGATATATTTATATGTTGGTGATAGATGTATTGAGTATGATTGATATGCCTTTGTGAAGGATGTATGAGATATGAATTGTGTTGTTTTGTATTTGAATTATGGTGTAAGTTGTGGTGATATTGTTTTACATGTGTATTTTGTGTTATTACATAATTGTATGCAACTATATTATAATTGTGTTTCTCACCCTTCTACTGTTTTGAATGCTCTATGAGGCATTGCAGATTAGATGCTGGAGGTCTTTTTGTGAAGATTTTGTCTTCATTCTTTTGTCGGTCGGCTCTGATATGTAGCACCGGGTAATCGGGGAGATCGTTATGTGACATTATGTGTGTATATATATATATATATATATATATATATATCTTTTTTTTGGATTGTAAATGTATGACTCTGTATATGACAGACAAACTTTTATGTTTATATATATGAGATTTCAGTTGCAGATTTTTTGCTTTTATTCTGTATCTGAATTGTGGGTGTTAGGAACTAAATTCCTCTGTTTATGTTGCTACCTGATTGTTGCATATCTTTATGATCAGGTTATTATATTTCATCATCGTGATGTGACGCTCCGTCTATGCCATGAATGTTTTAATTCTACTCTGATTATTTGTTATCGCTTTATTTACTCAGGTTATAGATTGGGGGTGTTACATCACACATCAAGAGTCAAAGCAAATTAGAACCTTAAACATGTCTTGTCAAACCAAGAAAGATCACCAAGCATCAACAAGATTCATGTCATTCAAGGGCACAAAAATTAGGTCAAGATGTGTGCACTAGCATACTCAAAACATCACCAAATGGGAGCATCAATAAAAAATAGCAAAGTGATCCAATAAAATCCAAAAAAATCCAAAGTCATGTTAAAACATCCAACTAAGTATGTACAATAGATGGGAGCAAAACAAGTTCAATAACATGTTCGAAAGTGATCAACAAGGCAAGGTAGACAAGTAATCGAGCATATATCGAGGGTCAACAAAAGTTGAATGGAAAGTCACTTAAAGTAACTCAAACTAACCCCAAACCAGCATCAAAACTACCTCATATGAAGGTCTAAGTGTGGCCAAAAAAACAGCCTCAAATGATGAGCAATGGTCAAGAAATTTCCTAACCCTAGATGAAGGGTATCATTGGAAACACACTCACAAGAAAAATCCAAATAAAATAATTAAAATGAATTAAAAATAAAATAAAAATTTTGAAAATAAAGACAAGACACAAATTAATCAGAAAACTATTTTTGTTGATTTTTTTAAATTAGTTTAGAAATTAAAAATAAAAATGAAATGAAAAATGAATAAAAGATAAAATAAAGAAGAGAGAAGCAAGCCAGGGGAGTGTATCAACAATCCAGATACAACATGATTCATGTTCATTGGTGCGTTGGACCATAAAACCTGGGTGTGTCAATAGCAAAAAAACACTAAGCCCAGTCCATGAGTCATAAAAAAATCTGAAGAAAAAAACCTCCATGAAACTCACCGTTTCATTAAAGGATGTGGCGTTCCACATCACCGGTCAGCCAACCCTGCCAGATACACGTATGCCAGTCAAGGTGTGACTCAGCAACACACATCAGATGCCGGAGCCCTAGCTCCAATCATCTTCTCCGGGAGGCTCACCGGAGCTCAACATGAAACATCAATAAAAATGAAAAAACGAAGCATCATCTTGAACGATTTTTCACGAGGATAACAAATATGCACTTGGATTCTCAAAAAGGTACCTCTAACACAGTTAAAAAGGGCCACAAAAATTCATGTCACAATCTGAAACCGCATTAAATAAGCACAACAACAATGAAAACAATGCCTCCGTTACTAGAGGATTTCAGATACACCAGTAATGAGCCTAACACACGTATAGCATGAGAGATTAAAGGTGAGGAAAATTACCTAACGGAGCAACTCCGTTGGTCCTTCAAACCTTGCTGGAGCATAAAAAAAAAGATTACCAATGAACTCCTGAGCCTTCACCGAGCAAGATAGAAGCAATGGATGGAAGAAACCCTCAAGAAAATGGTTGATTCGAAGAAGGAGAATATGGAGTAGACATGAGCAGTTCTGATCTCCTCTTGGAGCAATACCACCTCCGCTCTCACTTTAGGGTTTGAATTCTTTATATAGAGCAGGTTATGGAATGTTAATGTGCCTTATATTGGGTGGAAAATTTGTTTGGGAGACTTGCCAAAAATGAACATCATGGAAAGCACACGGGTTCTCATCATTATAAGGGTGTACTGGTTGAGTAAAATGGGAGTGTGTAGAGAGTGGAATGAAGGGAAACGTGGGCCAGTGTGCTAAGCAAGGCTTGTGCATTTTCCTTTTCAAGATTTTGGCAACATGGTACATGTGGTGTGCATGACATTTGTTTGACTTGTTTTGGCAAGAATGGTACCAACTAGTGCATGAGGTTGTTTGGCCGAATTGGGTAACAAAAGGAATGGTCATGCGTGTGAAATAGGATATACATGGCCATGCAAGAAAAAAATCATGTTATGTGCAAAAATGACAACTTGTTGATGTATTCAAAATATATCCATGTGTGCCACTTTGAATCCTTATAATTTGATGAATTTCTTGCCAAATGATGAGTTCTTGGGTTCAAAATAAACTAGGGAGAACATAGAGCAAAGACATGATGGAAAGGTCACGAAAGAAAGCTTGGATCATTGTGAAAATAGGCCATGAAATGTGTCCTCTAAAAATGTCCAAACTACTTGAAAAATTTCTAAGTTCTTTGACAATTCTTTCATTTAAGACCTTGATTTTAGAAAACCATAACTTCCACCACAATGATCCAAATAGGGCAATCTTGAACTCTTTGGAAAGGTGGGATCATGAGGAACAAGTTTCATGTGGAAATTAGGTTGAAATAAGGCTTGGAGGTATGTGAAAAATAGCTTTGAAAACATGTCATTGCAACTGTCCAAATTAACTTAGAAAAATTCGAAGTTTTTGTTCATGTCACAACTTGAAACCTCCAACTTTAGGACACCATAACTCTCTAAAAAATGATCCAATTAGTGCAAACTTTACATGGCTGGAAAGCTTGAAATGTGCACTACAACTTTCATGTCAAAAATATTTCCAAATAGGGCTTGGATCATGGAGGAAATTGGCTTGGAAGGTAGCTGAATTTAGACTAGAACTTTCCCAAAATAGAAACTCTCTAAAACCCTAATTTTCCATAAATGGCAAATTTTCCAAATTCTTGATTTTTGATGAATCCCATGACATTTCTTGATCAAAATCCATCCATTGATAAAATTTGACATGATGAACAAGAGTTGACCTCAAAAAGTCAGGAGTTGACTTTTTCACTGCACAGTTGACTTTATCCCCAATTCTCTTGATTTTCAATCCTCTTATTAATTGAAACCCTTCTGAATCAAATTGATAATCAATCTTTCATCTCTAGACACTTGAGGACATATAGAATACCATGGAATCAAGTCGTTCTCAAAGAATCAGAAATAAACTAATTTTAAGTAAAACCTTAATTTTGGCACCCACAGTCTAGGAGAAATCAACCCAAGCTCAAAACACAAATTCCTCTGAGTATGATGTGAATCCTCTTAAACAAAGATGAAATGTGACACATGATGATGATAAAGCTTCAAATATCTTGTCCATTGGAGTGTTACATTCCCAAATGTTCACAACCCTAGTTTGAGGATCAATAGATAGAAGGAGGTGATCCACTTCAAACCTCTTGCAAATTTCAATCATCTGAAGAGGAGATGGACATAATTGGATGCCTTTAGGTCTAAGAACCCATTGTAGCTTAAGTGATGGTGATATCAAGACCATCTCTTCCCTTGGTATTTTGAACAATATTCATCTATACACACATGATCTCTTGCTTGATCCTTTGAGAAACACATTTTCCTCTTTGAGCTGACCAAGATACCTTGATCCCACGCAAAGAACCAATGATAATGCAAAATGAAATGAAACATAAGACAGTTAGAGTTAAAAGAGAGGGCAAATTTTGAGATGTTACAGCTGCCCCTATTCAATCTTCTTGGACCTGAAGGTATGAAAGCAAAGGCTTTTGGATAATCTGGATACATGGAGATTGAATACCAAAATAAACACATAAATTTGCAACCTGCAAAGGGAGGGACAAATCCGCTGGGGAACAAGTAAAAAGAGGTATAAAACCATAACGCGGACGAGTGTTGAAAGAACACGGATGAGTGCCAATGATCAATACGGACGGGTAACTCAGACTAATACAAACGAGTATCAAAAACTGCAAGATAAACACAGACGAGTGTCAACTATACTGGGGATAAATAGAGACGATTGTTAAAACATTAATACAGACGAGTACTAAAAAGCCGAAAAGAACACAGACGAGTGTCGAAAGAACACAGACTGGTGTCTAAGGTCAACACAGACGGGTATTGAAGCAAAAGGATTCAAACACGAACGGGTGTTGAAAGAACACGGACGGGTGCCTAAGATCAATGCAGACGAAGTATTGATGAAAAGGATTCAAACACAGACGGGTGCTGAAAGAACACGAACGAGTGTTTAAAGGTTAATACAGATGGGTATTGAAGAAAAGGTTCAAACATGGATGGGTGCTGAAAGAACACGGACGGGTGTCTAAAAGGTCAATACGGATGGGTATTAAAGAAAAGGTTCAAACACAGACGGGTGCTGAGAGAACACGGATGGGTGTCTAAAGTTCAATACGGACGGGTATTGAAGAAATGAGCCAAACGCGGACGAGAGCCTAACTAACGCTAACAACTCTGAGGGGATAATTTGAAATGCCGCCTGGACGAAGGGGTGAGAAGAAAAGACCACATGCTACTAATCCTGGCAAACAACTCTGTAGGGGGTACTAGATAGTCTCTTTGGATAACCAAATCCAAAGCTTGGGGAATGAAAGTTGAACGATATCACCTGAGTTACTGTACTTCCTGCTGGGGAAATGCCTGGCAATGGTGAACTCTAACCTGGCTTTTTCTTCGTATGCATATGTTTGAATTTTTCTATGGCGTAATGCTCCATACGAAATGGAAATGCTACGCTTTTAGGAGGATGCAATACCAATGATGCTTATGCTATGCAAAAGAACACCTCAACGAAATAAACGCTGAAAACAAAGGCAACTCCACCAGGGAAGACAATCTAAATTCTCTCCTGAGTCATAACCCATGTTGAGGAAAATATCACTGAATAACTTTCTTGATCACAACCTCTGCTGAAAATGAAACCCAAAGAAAACTTTCCAAGTGCTGAAGACTACAAATAACCCTTGTTAAAGATAGCACCCAAAATCTGATACTTCTTCTCTACTAGGGGAATTAAGAATGACAACTGCTGAAGATGGAACCCAGAGATCTGATACGGAAGAGGTGCCAACACCAATTGGACTTAAAACTTATCGGGGATGTCAACCACCATTGAACAAACCGTTGCCAGGATTAACACTAAACTCTGCTTAGGGTGAGGAGTCAGTAATACCAAACCTACCGGGGGATATCATTGAACTTAACCTGCTGCTGGAGAAATGATTTTACCCTGCTAGGGATAAAACATACCGTTGTCAATGAGACTATACTTCATGACCTGACGAGGACAGTAAATATCTAGACTCTGTGGGGAAAATACAAATCTTCGTCCGAGAAAGATATCCAACAAGTCTTCTGTTGGAGATACAATACTGTTCAACCTGGGGCAATCAACTTCTGAATACACACTGGGGAGTAATAATCAAAACACGACTATGGCTGGAAAACAATCCTCTGCACTCTTGCTAGGGAGAGTACGCTCTGCTGAGGATGATAAAATTTCAATGCTGGGGAGAGAAACTCTACTGGGGAGAAACAATTAGGCCAACCTGCACTCATACGGTAAACTGAACTATTTCTATGTTCATAGACTCTGCTCGAGAATCCAACCAAACCTCCATTCTGTAATAAACATTTTCTAAAAATGCCCTAGGGCTCTGCAGAAGAGAAGTACCAACGGCAATTGGCCTCTGACCTGCTGAGGAAAGCTAACCACCACCCACAAATCTGCTTGGGGACGACAATTAACGATATCTGCTCTGCTAGGGGATGACATTCTACCATTTCTCCGTTTGGGATACAGAAACCACTTCATCGCAAGCTTGAGAAACACCAACCCAACACACTTGACTTGTACGGGGAATACGAATTCATGCTGACAAGCAATAAACTTCACCAACCCGACCGGGGGAGAGAAAACTTCTAAACTTTTGTTGGATAGGATAGTCAGAATTTTCATAATGCTCTGCCAGGGATTATAGAACTTCAACTATCTTTGCTGAGGACAAATGGCGATTCAAACGCCTCCCTCACTGGGAAAAGATACCTTTGGGCGCCTTGCCGAGGAAGAGAAATTCCATACTGGGAACTACTTTGGTGCTTCATGCTTCTGTTGATCGACTGCGTGCTGATTCTCATACGTGACCAACGACCCTTTAAACTCTCCACTTGTCCCAGACCATAGGGTCTAACTGAAGAAATTGTCTCAAGAGGATTTTATAGAAGACCTGGCTTTCAACATGCCCCAGGTCTTCAAACTCTTAGAGATTTATTAGATCTCGACATAACTGCCCCAGACTGCATAATCTATGAAGTAATCTGCCTCGAAAGGATTTGTAATGACTTGGAATATTCTACCCCGACATTTTGAACCTTGAAGAGGTGCTTTCAATTAACCGTCTTCAGGAGTGGATAACTTCTCATGCTCTTGAGGTGGCCTGCCTCAATACGAGCCTTGAATGGGATTTTGCCTCTGACCGACTGGTCATCGGGAGATTTGCCGAATCTCGACGTGATTGCCCCCGTTTGGCTGCTTTAGGGAGAGTTTTCAATGTGACTGCTCCAGATTGGCTACATCTTATCACCACTCACCGGGAACGCCCAGGCTGCGCACAGTCTCTTGGTCACATGCCCCTTGACATGACTGTCCTTTGGAATTTTCAAGCATCTCAACTCGGCAGGATCGAGCTTCTCGACTGACGTTCATTATGTAAGCTTCCTTGATGCTTAAGCACATGTATGCAAGCAGAAAATGTTTATTATGAGAATGATAATTCTAATGCAACACATATATTAACCTTGAAGTTTTTTAGTGAAAATGTGTCGCAAAACCTTGTGAATGAGTCACTGGTTTCGACATTGATTTTTGAAAGGAAAACAATACGCACATGTAATACCAACAAAAGAATTATTAGCACGACTCATGGGAGCTAGGAACATTATCTCGTTGAGGAACACCTTCGAAATAAAGCCTATTTCAATTAGGACTTTTAAATGTTGTAACGTGGCCTGGTTCACGATTTGAGAAAAAAGGATTTATGGCTCAAAGTTTGTCTGTACGCACCCATTCTCCATGATGTCCTTCAGTCCTACATTCAGTCCATTTGGCACAAACGCTCGCCTTCCAAAAGGTTATTGCATGTCATCAGCGAGGGCTAGGGAGCCCATAATGTTTTCGGAGTGGGATTTGCTCCCTTGGTCTTTGGTGCCTGTAGTCACACGACTTGTTCTTGCTCGAGGATTTTTCTTTTGTAATCGTTTTCACTTTTTCTATTCACTTTCTCTCCCCTTTTTTTAGTTTCCCTGATTTTGCCTGGACTGAATCTTTTGAGTTCTTTTTCGATTTTGAGGTCCAGCGGGATGCCCTAACTTTTGTCTAAGTCATTTGCTTCCCATCTTTTGATTTAGCGGACTTTATTTCTCTTTTTCTTTTTTTGACTTTTCTTTTTTTTTCTTCTTGAACAAATCATGTGACACTGGCTGTCTTAACTTCATTGAAAGGATTGTGACTGCTTCACTCCTTGAGGTGAGGGGTAACCATTGTGATTTCACATCCCTTGACCTCCTTATATGTGAGGAATAAAAGGTAATGGACCTTTAGATGCGCACTCCTTTTGAAAGTTGAACGCTCAGTCAAATCAACTGTCAACTACCCTGCCCCTGGTTTAGATGTGAGGGTTTTTTCAAATGAAAGGAAACTCCTACTTTGAGGCTCGGCGGGGTTGACAAGGGTCTATCTCCCTTATATCTCCAGTGTTTGGGGATTTGAAGCAATGCCTGTACATCATCAACAGGGTTTTATCCAAAAGCATATAACCAAAGATTTTGCGTTTTTCACTTCATCATCCTCCCTCCAAGAGTTTAAGCAAGAAAGTTGGTATTGCAGTGCATACAAACATTTAAATGAATGAACACGAATAGAACACTTCAAGAAAAACATATTCATTGCATTAAAATCATCATTCAAAACACAAACAAATTTTTACATGCAAACAGTGTACTAACAAATAATGAAAAATTACACATGAAAATGCAGTAAAGAAGCCGAAGATTGCCATTGTTGAGGAAGCTTGACTCCGTCTGGACTTATTGCCCCTGATGACGCTCTTGTGATCTGGTGCTTACTCTGACAGAGAGGCTTTAGCTCATGGGGGTACCATCTAGGGTGATGACCTTTGAGTCGATCAAATCTTGCACCTTGTGTTTGAACGCGTTACAGTTATCAATTGTATGCCCAAACGTTCCTGAGTGGAACTCGCACCTAGCATTCATGTCAGAGTCCAGAGGAATAGGGTATGGCACTAGCGTGATATTCCTCAGCTGAAACAGAGAGCTTTTGAGCAGGCGAGCAAACAACTGACTATAAGGAATAGGAATATGATCAAATATCCTCTTGGGCCTTCTTGGTCTGAGTTGCCCCTGTTGCTGATAGTTCTGCTGCCGATATTGATTCGGGCGCCCAATCTTCCCATGTACTTTCTTTCCCACATTCGGCTGAGGCACAAACAAGGGTTGCTGATGTAGAGCTTCTGAAGCATAATGTTGTGGAAGAGATCCATGACATGAGGTGGATCCTACAAAAAGGAAGGAGTCTCCACTTCCTTTGTAACAATTGGAGTAAAATCACCTTGTTTACCAGTGCCGACTGGCGTGAACTCGATTGCCCCTGAATCGATGAGCTCTTGGACCTTATACTTGAACCTTATAAAATTTTCAACATTGTGACCAGGTGCACCAGAGTGGATGTCACACCTAGCATTGATATTGAAGCCTAAAGGAAACCTTGTTGGAGATGGTTCTAAAGTGATAAGCTCGACTAGTTTGAGCTCGAGCAAATGAGGAAGAAATTGCGCATACGGCATTGGAATGGGATCAAACTTCTTCTTAGGCCTCTCTGGTCTAGCATCCTCTTGGGGAACAGGCAGTGATTTTTGATGGGAAAGCTCTGAAACCTCAGATTATGGAGGGGATTCACGAGGCAATCCATGTTCTAGAGAAGGCCCCAGAGAGATGAAAGGAGTAAGGACTTCTGTTGCGGAGGCGAGCACATGATTGTTTTCCTTCTTTAACACCATATTCAAGATTTCCATAATCAGGCTCATCTGAGTCTTCATCTGGTTGACTTCCTCTCTTAGAAGTTTCTGACCTTGGGACATGGCCTGTATATCCTTCCCGAACTACCTCATCTGAATCTTCATTTCAGTCACTTCTGCACAAAGTTGTTCCATGGCTATCCTCCGATTATCACAAGTTGAGTAGTGGTGACAGGTCAAGCCGACAATTTCGAAGATAATACCAAGTCAGAATAAGAAATTCTCTCCTGAGCACCTGTTATACATATGAGTATGAGAATGCAAATGTCATGTGATGCAAATGCAAAGACACATGATCAAGGTATCCTTAAAGCTCTGCATTATTGTTGTACTACTGACTGAATAAGACCCAAATTCCACTCTGACTAGAATACCAGAAACCCAGAAATCCAGAATAACGGTCAGAATACCAGAATATCAGGATGATAAGTCCACACTGATAAGAAAACCAGAATACCGGATAGGTTGAAGGTCAAAGTTACCTGCAAACCTGTAAACACCCAGCCCCTCTCACATGTGGGTTCTATAAAAATCGAGGATCCTCAATGTCACGGGATCTCAGGTCGAGAAATGATGATACGTTCACCATTTCTGGTTTGGCATCATCACCAATTGAGGAGGCCTCAACTGATTCCCCTCAAAAAGGTCGCCCTATGATAAGTTGCCAGCTTCGGGTCCTCGGATCAAGAAGCATAATGGGTTTTCCATTTCTGGTATGCCATTATTACCTCTTGGGAGGAGTACCTCAACTGAGTCCTCGGGGAATGATCGCCAGAGTCGACAGCTCTCTAAGTTACATTCTATCATCTGCCCCAATGCGCAGGATAAAACATTACCAAAGAAAACCTCGTCTAGATGTGGAATTTTCGTGTATTAATCTGGCCAAATGCCACACAAGTCACACTACTTTCCACTATTATCCTAGGTGTATACTCAAGCCTGGGTATTGGGCTTATCTCTCATGAATATAACAAATAATGCACAACAGTAAACACCCAATAAAAAACAAACAAGTGCTAGGATTGACTTGCATAGGGAACCAGTGTCCCCAATAGAGTCGCAACCTGTCGCATCTGTGAAAAACAACCGGCAGAAATAGAACAGAAGAGTCACCACCGGACCTTATTTATCTCGACGAAGGGAAAGGAAACGATCGAAGAGAACCTCAAAAGGGAGAAGACATGGTCATCGCAACCATAGTCCAGGTTCAGAAGTCGGTTACGCGAGGGGAAGGTATTAGTACCCCCACACGTCCATCATACTCGATGGGATCCATGCTTGTTGTCTAATCAAAGGGTGGGTTATCTAAAGCCTACTGCTAAACGGAAACGGGAAAGGAAAAAATAAAAACGAACTCGCAAGGATTATCGCAATCCTATGCCTACGTATCTTCGTGGACGAATGAAGAATCAGATTCAACGTAGTTCGATGGACTACGCACTAAAGGGGGAGTTTGCTCGCCAAGACATCGCCGCCTTGTGCCTACGTATCCTCAATAGAACGAGAAAGAGGAAATCGGAGCAGTCATAGTTTGACCTACGAGTCGATGAGTGCTTTTTATGAGCGACGAGCTCTTTTCTGAAAATGATTTGAAACCCAACAATCCCGAAGGATAAAAATGAGATGAATTTGTTGTGTTTTTTAGACAGAAGTGAATTGAAGTTAGTTTGACACTCACATTACACAAAATTCTATGACGTAGGAGTGAATGCATCGCATGGTCGTCCCCAATGGGACGTATGCTAAACACTCTAGAAGAGTGAAGGGAGACCCCTCATTCTTCATTTCCTATGTACTTAAGGCTCATGTCGCACAATGCTCGTTGCATTTATTAAGTGTTTTAGACTTGTTATTGAGATGAGAAGAGAAGACTCAAAGTTGAAAAAAAACACTAAGGGAACTCTATCCTAATGTTATCATGCAAAGGTGGCCCTATGGTTGAGGTAAGAAGGGAAGATTCTACCTAATGTTAGCATACATGGATTGAATTTTAATGTCTATCCTATTCCAAGCTTAATCAAAGATTAAGTTGGACTAGGGAGTCCTAAGGGAACATGCAAAAGCAAATCCAAGACTTAAACAAGTCTTAAGATCCAAAGGAGAAGAAAAAAGTAAGAGATGAAGGAGAAAATGCAATAAAGTGAACAAACATGGAATTTCAATTTAAGAAGCCAGGAAACAAGGCAAACATCATACTCATGCAAAGTAATCACCAATCATCATGTCCAAGCAAACAAGATCATGCAAGACATAGTTCAAACACACTCAAGTGATCTAGAATTCCATAAGAGATGAAACAAGACAAAGAGCAATGATAGATGAGACCAAATGAAGTGAGATACAAGATAGGGCAGCAAGCACATCATGTCATAACAAACCCAAATCAAAATAAGGAACATCATCCACCACACTCAAAGCATACGTCAAAACTAGGCATGCATTCAACAAAATCAAATCCAAAGTGATTCACATGTTCTTATGCAAGTAAGACAACACCAAAGGAAGATCACACATCAAGATCCAAAGCGAATCAGAACCTTAAACATGTCTTGTCAAACCAAGAAAGATCACCAAGCATCAACAAGATTCATGTCATTCAAGGACACAAAAATTAGGTCAAGATGTGTGCACTAGCATGCTAAAAACATCACCAAATGGGAGCATCAATCAGAAATAGCAAAGTGATCCAATAAAATCCCAAAAAATATCCAAAGTCATGTTCAAACATCCAACTAAGCATGTACAAAAGATGGGAGGAAAACAAGTTCAAGAACATGTTCAAAAGTGATCAACAAGATAAGGTAGACAAGTAATCGAGCATATATCGAGGGTCAACAAAAGTTGAATGGAAAGTCACTTAAAGTAACTCAAACCAACCCCAAACCAGCATCAAAACTACCTCATATGAAGGTCTAAGTGTGGCAAAAAAATTAGCCTCAAATGATGAGCAATGGTCAAGAAATTTCCTAACCCTAGATGAAGGGTATTATTGGAAACACACTCACAAAAAAAAATCAAAATTAAATAATAAAGATAAAATAAAAATTATGAAAATAAATACAAAACATAAATTAATCAGAAAACTATTTTTGTTTATTTTTTAAATGAGTTTAGAAATTAAAAATAAAATGAAATGAAAAATGAAATAAAAGAGAAAATAAAGAAGAGAGAAGCAAGCCGGGGGGCATATCAGCAATCCATATACAACATGATTCATGTTCATTGGTGCGTTGGCCCCTAAAACCTGGGTGTGTGAAAAGTAGAAAAATACTAAGCCCATTCCATGAGTCACACAAAAATCTGAAGAAAACAACCTCCATGAAATGCACCGTTTCATTAAATGATGTGGCGTTCCACATCACCGGTCAGCCAACCCTGCCAGATCCACGTATGCCAGTCAAGGTGTGACTCAGCAACACACATCAGATGTCAGAGCCCTAGCTCCGGTCATCTTCTTCGGGAGGCTCACCGGAGCTCAACATGAAACATCAATAAAAATGAAAAAACGAAGCATCATCTTGAATGGTTTTTCACGAGGATAACAAATATGCACTTGGTTTCTCAAAAAGGTACCTCTAACACAATTAAAAAGGGCCACGAAAATTCATGTCACAATCTGAATCCGCATTAAATAAGCACAACAACAATGAAAACAATGCCTCCGTTACTAGAGGATTTCAGATACACCAGTAATGAGCCTAACACACGTATAGCATGAGAGATTCAAGGTGAGGAAAATTACCTAACGAAGCAACTCCGTTGGTCCTTCGAACCTTGCTGGAGCATCAAAAAAAAGATTACCAATGAACTCCTGAGCCTTCACTGAGCAAGATAGAAGCAATGGATGGAAGAAACCATCAAGAAAATGGTTGATTCGAAGAAGGAGAATATGGAGTAGACATGAGCAGTTCTGATCTCCTCTTGGAGCAATACCACCTCCGCTCTCACTTTAGGGTTTGAATTCTTTATATAGAGCAGGTTATGGAATGTTAATGTGCCTTATACTGGGTGGAAAATTTGTTTGGGAGACTTGCCAAAAATGAACATCATGGAAAGCACACGGGTTCTCATCATTATGAGGGTGTACTGGTTGAGTAAAATGGGAGTGTGTAGAGAGTGGAATGAAGGGAAACGTGGGCCAGTGTGCTAAGCAAGGTTTGAGCATTTTCCTTTTCAGGATTTTGGCAACATGGTACATGTGGTGTGCATGACATTTGTTTGACTTGTTTTGGCAAGAATGGTACCAACTAGTGCATGAGGTTGTTTGGCTGAATTGGGTAACAAAAGGAATGGTCATGCGTGTGAAATAGGATATACATGGCCATGCAAGAAAGAAATCATGTTATGTGCAAAAATGACAACTTGTTGATGTATTCAAAATATATCCATGTGTGCCACTTTGAATCCTTAAAATTTGATGAATTTCTTGCCAAATGATGAGTTCTTGGGTTCAAAATAAACTAGGGAGAACATAGAGCAAAGACATGATGGAAAGGTCACGAAAGAAAGCTTGGATCATTGTGAAAATAGGCCATGAAATGTGTCCTCTAAAACTGTCCAAACTACTTGAAAAATTTCTAAGTTCTTTGACAATTCTTTCATTTAAGACGTTGATTTTAGAAAACCATAACTTCCACCACAATGATCCAAATAGGGCAATCTTGAACTCTTTGGAAAGGTGGGATCATGAGGAACAAGTTTCACGTGGAAATTAGGTTGAAATAAGGCTTGGAGGTATGTGAAAAATAGCTTTGAAAACATGTCATTGCAACTGTCCAAATTAACTTAGAAAAATTCTAAGTTTTTGTTCATGACACAACTTGAAACCTCCAACTTTAGGACACCATAACTCTCTAAAAAATGATCCAATTAGAGCAAACTTTACATGGCTGGAAAGCTTGAAATGTGCGCTACAACTTTCATGTGAAAAATATTTCCAAATAGGGCTTGGATCATTGAGGAAATTGGCTTGGAAGGTGGCTGAATATAGGCTAGAACTTTCCCAAAATGGAAACTCTCTAAAACCCTAATTTTCCATAAATGGAAAATTTTCCAAATTCTTGATTTTTGATGAATCCCATGACATTTCTTGATCAAAATCCATCCATTGATAAAATTTGACATGATGAACAAGAGTTTGACCTCAAAAAGTCAGGAGTTGACTTTTTCACTGCACAGTTGACTTTATCCCCAATTCTCCTGATTTTCAATCCTCTGATCAATTGAAACCCTTCTGAATCAAATTGAGGGTTAATCTTCCATCCATAGACACTTGAGGACATATAGAATACCATGGAATCAAGTCTTGTTCAACGAATAAAAAATAAACTGATTTTAAGCAAAACCCTAATTTTGGTACCCACAATCTAGGAGAAATCAACCCAAGCTCAAAACTCAAATTCCTCTGAGTATGATGTGAATCCTCTTAAATAAAGATGAAATGTGCCACATGATGATGATAAAGCTTCAAAAATCTTGTCCATTGGAGTGTTACATTCCCAGATGTTCACAACCCTAGTTTGAGGATCAATAGATAGAAGGAGGTGATCCACTTCAAACCTCTTGCCAATTTTAATCTTCTGATGAGGTGATGGACATAATGGGATGCCTTGAGGCCTAAGAACCCATTGTAGCTTGAGTGATGGTGATATCAAGACCATCTCTTCCCTTGGTATTTTGAACAATATTCATCTATACACACATGATCTCTTGCTTAATCCTTTGAGAAACACATTTTCCTCTTTAAGCTGACCAAGATACCTTGATCCCATGCAAAGAACCAATGATATGCACAAATGATAATGCAAGATGAAATGAAACATAAGCCAATTAGAGTTAAAAGAGAGGGCAAATTTTGAGGTGTTACAACCCTCTCCCAACTTTGAGTTCCCTGTATTTGAAGCTGAAGATGAAGAAGAGGAAGAAATTCTGGATGAAATTTCCCGACTGCTTAAGCAAGAAGAAACATCCATTCAGTCATACAAAGAGCCGATAGAGGTGATCAACCTCAGTTCCAATGAAGACAGAAAAGAAGTCAAGATTGGGGCACTGCTTAGTCTAGCTGTTAAAGTAAAAATGGTAGAACTTCTCAAAGAATTCCCAGATGTGTTTGCTTGGTCCTACCAAGATATGCCAGGGTTGGACACTGATATTGTGGAACACCACTTACCGTTGAAGCCAGAATGTCCGCCACTCAAGCTCAAGTTGAGAAGAATTCACCTAGATATGGCCATCAAAATTAAAGAAGAAGTGCAGAGGCAGATTAACGCATGGTTCCTTGTCACCGCAGAATACCCGCAGTGGTTGGCCAATATAGTGCTTGTTCCGAAAAAGGACGAAAATGTTAGAATGTGTGTGGACTACTGAGACTTAAACAAAACCAGTCCAAAAGATGACTTTTCATTACCATATATTGACATGTTTGTCGACAGCACCACAAAATTCAAAGTATTCACCTTCATGGACGGGTTCTCTAGATATAGTCAAATCAGAATAGCACCTGAAGACATGGAAAAAATCTCATTTATTACACCATGGGGAACATTTTACTACTAAGTGATGCCTTTCGGTCTGAAGAATGCAGGTGCAACTTACCAAAGAGCCATGACAAGTCTTTTCCATAGCATGATGCACAAAGAAATTGAAGTATATGTCGACGATATGATTGCTAAGTCCAGAAATGAAGAAGAACATGTGGAGTATTAGTTGAAGTTATTCCAGTGTTTAAGGAAATACAAACTCCACTTGAATCCTAAAAATGTACCTTTGGTGTTCGTTCAGGGAAGCTCTTGGGCTTCACTGTCACCTAAAAGGGAATTTAAGTTGATCCTGACAAAGTCAAAGCCATTTAGGAAATGCCAACACCCAAAACTGAGAAGCAAGTAAGAGGATTTCTGGGTCATTTAAACTACATCTCCGGACTTATCTCTTATATGACTACTACTTGTGGGCCGATATTCAAACTTCTTCGAAAAGACCAGAGTTGTATATGGACAGAAGATTGGCAGAAGGCCTTTGACAGCATCAAAGAATATCTGTTTGAGCCTCTTATCTTGATTCCTTCAGTAGAAGGAAGACCTTTGATCATATACTTAACTGCATTAGAAGATTTCATGGGATGTATGCTTGGCCAGCAATATGAAACTAAGAAAAAAGAGCACACCATTTAATACTTAAGTAAGAAATTCACAGACTGTGAATCTCGTTACACTGTGCTGGAAAAAATCTGTTGTGTCTTGGCTTGGGCTGCTAAGTGTCTCCGTCAATACATGATTTTTCATACTACTTGGTTGATCTCCAAAATGGATTCGATCAAGTTTATCTTTGAAAAACCTGCTTTAACAGGAAGGATTTCGTGCTGGAAGATGTTGTTGTCAAAGTATGATATTGAATACAATGCTCAAAAAGCCGTCAAGGGGAGCATTATAGCTGATCATTTAGCTCACCAACCAATTGATGACTATGAATCTGTCAAATTTGACTTCCTGTTGTACCATAATATTTACCCCTAAGATTTCACATCTCATTTGCATCTTTGCACCACAAACAAGATCAAACTTTGGTTCCTTTATCCCTCTCATCTTTGGGTTTATGCCTTGCAAGGAACACCAAGCATCTGTGTGCTTCTTATTTGCATTTATTTTCTTATGTTTACTAACCTTTAATTAAAATCCAAAATATGTTTGTTTCCCTTTTACTAACTTTTTTAGGAAGAGGTTGGGACCAAAAACATCAAAATAAGTTCCTCATCTCAAGTGAAATTCATTTGAACAAAGTCAAAGTTGATCTGCAAGCAATTCAAAATCATCTGATCAAGAGTTTCCAAGATTTAATTGATTTTTATTCAAGAGACTCCAAGGTTCATGTGTTTATTTCCATGCCTTCTTTGACAAGCAAAAAGAATCGAGCCAGAGGCACAGCAGTACAATCAAAAGGAAATTTTCCCATTTTTCACTGAAGTAACTGATTACCACTATATGGGTAATCGATTACCACGTGGAAATTTTGAAAAAATCAGTCAATTCAAATTCTGCAGCATTTGGCGCCAATTTCATCATTTGAGAATATTGTAGATCACTTCCAAATAATTCCCCTACCCCATCATAATTAATTCCCACCATACACTTTCACTAATCACCACTTGATCTTGATTTTTCCTCCAAATTCAAATTTCAAGCCTAATTTTGGTTCCAAACCAAATTCCAAGCCACCAAAATTTCCAATCCTAAATCCTATAAATAGAACCCTCATTACATTCATTTCACATGCTTTTGATAGCCAATTTCACCTTGTCATATTTCTTCTTGACTCTCTCAATTTTCTCCAACTATCAAATTCAGCAAAGCTCTTTCTTCCATTGAAAGTTAGTAAGTTCATCATTAAAACTTACTAATCTTTGAGCTAAACCTTTATCCATTCACTTTTTCATCATCAATTTTTGTGGGTCAAGGCTTTGGAGTGTGGTTCATGGAGTTGATTTGAAGCAATTTCAGATTTGGAAGTGGTAAACTCTTGATACACCATTGTTGTTCTTGATAAATCCTTCACAATATGATCTATTGTTGATTCTTGTTGCTTGATCTTTAGATCTTGAACATTGTGATCCATTGGTGTTATTTGCTGTTGTTTTACTTAAATTTTTGTTCACAGTTGCATCCTTGACCATGAGGTGTTTGGAAAATGATTGATCAAGTTTTAGCACATTTTAAAACTAATTTTTTGCTGTTTTAGCAGGTGTAATCAGTTGCCTTCCTGGTGGTAATCGACTACACCCTATTTTTCACGTCTGGATCTGCCTTTCTTGCATTGGTAACCGATTACCAGCATTAGGGTAATCGATTACCCAGTGTCCAGAATGTGATTTTGGCTTGTTTTTGGGAATGTTTTGTTTCCTTTTCCTTTTCATTCCCTTTCCTTTAGTTCTCTGCCTTGGATTACATCTTTGTGTGGTTCAATTAGGCATATCTTCATCTATTTCTCATTTTCTTTGGATCGATGAAAATCTTCAATATCATTGGAACTTATTTTATGTTCTTGATGAAGATGAGATCGTTACCTCTTTTCTTTTTGTGCGGTATTACTTTCGGAGAGTGATCTACATATCACTTCTCTAGCATGCATTAACACTAACATCGTTATTGACCGGGCTCCATAGTATGATCATCGTCATAGATTGTGATACGATTGCTTAACATAGCATTACATATGTCCCGTATCGAAAAATGATCATTCGTGGCCCAAACTTATGTTTGAAAGCCCAAGGATGGTTGATTATTTATCTTAGGTCCATTACTTATGAAACATGTTGTTAGGAGGCTTTGATTTTATCAATCCTATAATGAGTCTTCATTAACTTTGGCCTAAGTTCATCATTTAACCATCGTTGATCATTTGTTCTAACAACTAATCACTAACTCACTAACAATATTATTGTACTAATTTTGTTTATGTTTCCTTCTTGCTCCCTATCTATCTTTATTTTTATTTTTTTTATGCTTTATGTTATCATATCATATCATATATTGTTTATGCTACCGCTATTTTTTTCCTTTGTCCACAAAAATCTCTCCAAACACAAAAATCTTAAAAAACAATTTATCTTCTCATTTCTTCAATCTCTTTTCAAACAAACCTTTTCAAACCAAAAAGCATAGATATTTCAAAGGGTTCCTATAGAGTACTATAGACATTTTGGATGCTAACACCTTCCCATAGCGTAACCAACCTCCTTACCCTGTCACTGTTTACTTGTTCTTATTTAGAACTTGTTTAGGTTTTGTTCGCTCTTTTTTCTTTCCTTTTGGATATAATAAAAGTGTGGTGGAGACTCTTGCTTTTCGAGTCAAGTTAATCAATAACTTACACTCACGATTTTTACGGCTACAGAAAATGGCGACTCTGTGTCTTACCCCAAATTTTGACCACTAAGATTTCCCATCATTGTGAAAATCATCATCACAATATGGAAGGACCATCCTACCTCAGTAGTCTCCCCAAAGATGGGTGAGCATCCACTGCAATCAAAATTTGGGTTTCAAGCCCTCTCAGAGCTTTAGACAAAGGATCAATCAAGGAATGACATGATCTTCAACTTGTCTAACCTCTCAAGTAGCTACAAAGGATCAAAAGTACTCCCACTCCAAGGATTAAGCACAAAGCTGCTCCCTTCTAGGTGGATCAAGCCTTAAGATCGCCAGTGTCACCAAATTAGGGTTTTGGTCGACCAGGGCCTCCAGATGGAAATTTTCCTCTGGGCATGAGCCAAGGATCCAAAACATAACCTAATATACTCCATGGAACCTCATGGGCCCAACCATCAAGTCAGTTTGACCTCAGGGGATGCATACATCAAAAATCAGGAATTAGGGTTTCTTAACCTAATTCACCCCTAAGTGGACTTTTTGGACAAATCATGAGCCAAGACCTCAGGAGAGGGTTTGAGGGTCTCTAATGAACTATATTGATCCATTTGGAACAATGGATTAATCCAAGAAGCTTGAGCAACAAGCCTCAATTTCATCTCCACCATAATTAGGATTTCGCGAGAAAAGTCAACTGTAACTTTGACTTTTGACCAGGACATGCTCCCAAACCCTAGGACATGCCTCAATATACCCTATGACACCCCTGGAACATGTCCATCAAGTTTGATTTAGGTCAAGGACATGATTTCCTGAAGAATTGCACAATTTGGAATTCATCAGATAAAAAGTCAACTGTGCACAAAAGTCAACTTTGACTTTTTGAGATTTTTCACTAAAATGAATTTTTAACCCTAAAATGATGTTAATGTATGATTTGAATCATCATTCATCAAGAAAAATCAAAGAAAGTGGGATAACTTGTAAAAGGGGTAACCATAAAACTTAGAAAAATTTCTAAGTTATGGAAAAAGTGACACTAATAGGCCAACTTTGGAGGACCATAACTCCTAAACCACAAGGCCATTTTTTTCCATCCAAAGCTTGATTTGTAGATCTCATTGCCCTCTACAAAAGTTTCATACTGACCTATGTCCAAATTCCTCATGGATTTTGACTTATGGAGTGATCAAAATCAAGAAAAGTCACTTTGTTCCAACACTTAGTGAAAATTTCACTAAGTCAGAATTCGCTTCACTTTTTTCCAAATGTAGGGGGATTTTTCACTTGGATTCAAAAGAGATCAAAACCAAATATGTTCAAACAGTTGTTGTATCATGTAAGGGCTTTCCAAAATGGCCAAGAACATTATCAAATTCCATTTGGGCTATGAGTTATGACATTGGCAAGTTGCCTTGGTGAAATCTGTCAAGGCTAGGCAGAATTTGCAATTTTGCTCGATTTGCCAAAATTGTGCAAATACAAACCCTCCTATCCACTTGGACACATCTGAGGATTGAATCTCAAGGGGAAAATCACTGAGCCAAGCCTCCAAAGTCTTTGGAACAAGAAATAGCATGTTGAACCTAGAATTGCCAAAATAGGGACAAGACTCCAAATTTGGATTGGAGCATTCAATGGAAGCATCAAGGTGGCATGGACTGAGCCATTTGCAACTGAATTCAGTCAAGACTTATCCAAGACCAAGGGAACCAGCAGCCTGTGCCCTAACCTCTAGTCAATGGCTGGAGGAGACTTGAACTTCCATTGGCCAACATTGAACAAACCTACTCAGCAGTTGCCATTCACTATTCCTTGCAAAATAAACTTGCTCTACTATAAATAGAGCTCATTTGTGATCAGTTTGAGTACACCAAATCCATCTAACAGATGCTTTCCTCAAAATCTCTTCTTTCACTCCAATTTTGCCTTCTAAGGCAAATCACTATCGGGTTTTGAGTTTGAGAGCTTTTCCAATCAAACCAATCACTCACACACCTCACATACATCATATAGAAGTGATCCAAACACTCACATAATATCTGTAACACTGATTTCACAAAATCACTAGCCAATTGCTCAAGTTCTTGACAGTTTTGCACTTGAGGTGCCATCCTCAATTCCAAACCATTTCAATCCATTCCAAGCACTCAGACACATCACTTGGCACCTAGGGAAGCTATCCACATCATTGGAACTAAGCTGTAACACCTCCAACACAAAACACGATCACCAGCTGCAAGTGGTAAGCATGAGCTCTTCTAACTCTATGATCCATGCAATTTTTGCTGCACAATAATTTGGCCATATGTTCTTAATCATGCATGGAATGTTTCCCCTCAAAAAATTACATTGTTTGAATCGTGTGTGAAATTTCTGAGCCTTCATGCAAAAATTAGGGTTCTTGAGGTTTCTCTTTGATTTCTTGTTTTATGTTTAATTTAAATGAAATTAATTGACATAGACCTGATCGTGAGGTTGAGACGAGCATAATGATATATGGATTGCATGATATGATTAAGTATTCAGTGAGATTGGAGAGAAAATTCAAATCTGAGAATCTCAGAACACACGCGTGTTCTTCAGCTTTTTCATGGCGCCATTTTTCCAAATTTGAATATTTGAATTTTGTGGTTTTATTTAATTGATTCAAAAATTAATTTCTCTCTGAGTTTTAATGATTTTGAGTTGATTCTTTTTGCAATAATTCACAAAAATGTTAAAATATTTGATTTTCCCAAAAAATCCCAAAAATATTATTTATTTCATATAATTGATATTTTTGCAAAGAATTAATATTTTAATTGTTTTTGACATTTTAAATATTTTTTCTACATTGATTTTGCAATTTTTAATGACTTCTAATTATTTTGTAGGTCAATACTTAATTTTTGAAGCATTAATCCAAGATCACAATTTGTTTTTCATATGTAAAACAATTTTGATCATTTTAATTGAATTTTTATTCAATTAAATACATTTTTTAAACCAAATTAGGGTTTTTGGATTAATTCAACCCTCATAAATCATTTTCAAAACACTTGGGCCTCTAATAGAGTGTAAGACCCAATCCCTTTTTGACCAATCATTTTGGGCCTCAGTGTATTGTATAAGTCCCGATACCGTCAAAATAAACGACGCGGTCGTCGCCTTTTTAAAAACAAAAAAACTGGGCCTCTCCTCGAGCTATAAGACCCATTCAAAACACTTGGGCCTCTAATAGAGTGTAAGACCCAACCCTTTGTAAATACAACCTAATTTGGGCCTCACCTATTGTATAAGTCCCGTTGTATTTCAAAAAGTTCGACGCGATCATCATCCGTTGAAAACCAACTGGGCCTACCTTCGAGTAGTAAGACCCATTTCTTTTCTTAAAACTCTTTGGGCCTCTTGAGAGAGTGTAAGACCCACCCCTTTGTACAGAAAACCTTTTGGCCCACAGTCACTTGTATAAGTCCCTCTGTACAAAAACCACAGTGCAATCACTGATAAAACCCTGGGCCTCTCCTCGGGAGCTGTAAGCCCCGAACATTTCTTTTCAAAGCACTTTCTCCTTTGGTTTTGAATATATTGTTGTTTTAAATCTTTCTTTGTTGAACAACTAACCAAACAGCATGGAAGCTCTACAACCGAGTAAGTGTTTATACGCTTTCATTTACTGCTTTCATATACATATAACTGTATTGTGGGCCTGCCCGCTGTAAATCTCCTTTCATAAACTCATATCACCTGTGTAATAATAGTATAGATATATATAGAGTTTCCTCGACAACTACGTCTAGCACTAGGTAAAGCCCTGTTGATCACTCTGAACTTACAGTCAAAACTAGATCCCCGTAGGATTACCGGACATAGTCTTCCCTCCTCTTGGGGTTAAACAATATGGAGATGTGAAAGGCAGATTCTTTTTTAACCCTTTCTCAGACTGTCACTCTTAGAGATAGACAAAACTAGATCCCCAATAGGATCACCAGATACAGTCTTCTCTTCGGTTGTCCTCATTAGGAATTGTCAAGAGACTCTACTCCCAGAGATGAATGTATTCTCCGTGAATGGCATCTTTGAGTTTCTTCCAAATTCTCGAACTTTCCTGGCTTGATCTATTCTCGGTGAATGGCATGTCTTGAGTTTCTCGGGGTTTGGGGACCCACAGGCTTCTTAAAAGCATCGGCCTCCTCTTGGGCATTGTACAAGGACCCACAGGTTTCCTAAAAGCACCCCTGCCTCCTCTTGGGCATTGTACAAGGACCCGTCGGCTTCTTAGAAGTATTCACAGCCTCCTCTTAGGCTTCGTATAATGATTTCTTCCTTCGGGAATGATAGCCTCCTCTTGGGCTTCATACAAGGACCGATCGGCTTCTTAGAAGTTTCCAGCCTCCTCTTTGGCTTCGTACAAATTGTCCCGACGACCTCCTAGAGGTATAGGAACAGATATTAGTCATCTCCATAAAACAGTCTATCACAGAGTCTAGATCTTTCCATCGCGAACGTACTACTACTGTTTCTTTGAACATAGTACAAAAGATAAAACTCTAGACTCGGACAGTCTAAGACCCTTGAGTCCCAAAGACGTTCTCAAGCATTCTCAAGCACCAGTAGACTTGGACAATCTCAATACCCTTTGGATTTCCCATTTCCTTAAAGAACAGGAAATAACCCTGACCCTCTGATCACTGCCAAAGTACAACCCCAACTGGAATCAGTCTCTTTATAAGAACTGGTTTTCTCTCGCATACAACATACTGGACCTGTCACTCAACCGAAACAGTAACCATTAGCCTCCTCTTGGGCTTTGCACAATGATTCTCCCCAGCGCAGCAAACAACTTGTAGCCTCCATCTCGGGCTTCGTACGAGATACAAAGACTCTCTTGTTGAGTCAAATCATTTGTCGCCTCCATCTCGGACTTTGTACGAGATACAAAAAGACATTCTTATTGGATCAGATAACTTTTGCCTCCGTCTCGGGCTTCGTACGAGACACATAAAGATTCCCCTATAGAGTCAACCCTTTTAGCCTCTCTCTCGGGCTTTGTACGAGACACATATTAGCCTCCTCTTAGGCTTTATATAAGAAAACCACTGGTTGATCCAATCAACCTTTTAGCATCAAAGTTGTGCCTTGTTCACAGTACACAAACATCAACAACTCCTTCCATCTAATCGCTGTAAGCGGCAAGCCTCTGAATTATTTACATCCATGCCACTGCCCCTTTTTTAGCATGAGAAATTCCTAAGGAAAGATGGCATTGCTCTACACTGAGTTAAAGTCTTCTCCTTCAGGTTAAAACCCCCTATAAAGGAAATTATGGCATTGCTAGGATCCGCGTATCCCAGTTAAAGTAATCCTCCTTTATAGTCAGTCACCCAACAGTTGTGATAAACAAGACCCCCTTTAGAGATGACAAGTTCTCTTTAAAGTCAACACTTTTAGCTTCATATCTTGGGCTTTGAACAAGATACAAATAGACTCTTTAGCTTCATATCTTGGGCTTTGAACAAGATACAAACCACCTTTCGCTTCACGTATTGGGCTTTGAACAAGACACCAAAAACACCCATTTCCTCCCATAGAATAGGAGGAACTACGAATGCTCTGATTTCCCTGTTTCGGTAAACGGGAATACGTAGGCATAAGATTGAAAGAAAAATCTTAGCGAGCACACTAAACAAAAACCCAAAATCCCATACCTTCCCATGTCAACCAAGAAACATCAGTCCTAAACCTCCCACCAATCGAAAGAATGATATTTTAACAAAATAACCTAGGAGAGACTCCGAATCTTTGTAGCATCTGTAAACCAACAGTTTTGACTGTTTAACCACAGTATGCAAGCAGGGTTAGTTGGAGACATCTATTTCCCTTCCTTCATCAGCTTCAATAGGATAAAAAATGAATCGAGCTATAGTCCCAGAGCGATTGTGCTTCGCAACCACATCCAAAAATCACTCGCTACACTCTGCTGGGGACTCTGGTTCTTATCGGGTTCAGCCTACTTTGATTTATTTACGCTTTATCTGTTTGATTTGACTGATATTGGTTGTTTTGTTTGGGTGATCTTGTGTGGTGAGATAAGTCCTATACCCGGACTTGAGTGCACTTATGATAGGAGGGTGGTATAGTCTTGTTCAGCTTACGTGGAGTAGTCCTTAATATGCTGACTTGAGATCCCCCGCTTAGTGGAGGCCCCTTTGGGATTACTGATGTCATACGAGTAGTCGTATTTGGCATTACTTTTTCCAACTTGGGAGCCTGAGAAGCTGAGGACCTTAGAACCCTTTAACCCATCTTGGCCTTAGTAGGGCGTGGTGCGGTGGCTGTTCAGGTGTAGACTTGAATTATCATGATCATACATCTACATTTATCAAGTTGCCACAGAAACTCATTTCATTTGTCTATTTCTTAAGTTATATGTTCATCGTCAAGCTGTTTCGTCTACACAACTACGGAACTAGAGCTGCCGTCAGATTGAGAATGGAAAATCAAGAACAACACAATGTCGAAGTTAGAATGGAAATTGATGAGTTGAAGGCCAGCATGACTAAGCTCACAGAAATGATTCAAGTTCTGATTGCTAAAGGTGAACCACCTCAGAGGACCGTGATCTCTGAAGTCTCAATTGCTGCTGTTAACCCTCCACTGATCCAGCAACCAGCTTCTACTTGGCCAAAATTTGGGTTACCTCTGAATTACTAAAGACTTTTATTGACTAGGATCTTAGGTCAAAAAACCTTTAAATAGGGAAGGAACCACAGATTGGGGCTTCCACCGGGGAACCCATTTCTGTCAGGAACTTAGGATTCACAGCTTTAAAGGTCTAGGATATTTTAAGACAAATATATATACTGCTTTTCCTAATTGCTATACATGTTTATTTTTCTGCTAATGGGAATGCGAGTGATGCTGCATGTGGAAAGATTGAGTATACACTTAAGATAAGTGATGGCGACGACGTCGACCATCAACCTCAGTGGAGGCTGACCAATGCAACCCATTCTCTCACCTAGACAATGGGTCGATTGTGATGTCTGAGAAGCTGAGGAGCCAAACCCTTTTGTAGTGCGGAAACTATCGGGAATAGTTGTTACGCGATACTACCCTCATTTGAGGCTGGTGATCTATTCTCGGTGAATGGCACTTACTCTAAGATTGCTCTACAACTCGCTGGCGATCCGCTTGTTGTTTTGCTTTCCTGGGAGGAGCTGATGATAATGAGTACAGGTACAAAAATCACCCTAGTATAAACCTTTGGGGATGGGTAGAGCCTTGACTTCATGACAACGACTCTTTGACCCCATGTTTTTTTCTATGTTTTTGTGTGCTGCATTCATGCATTCATCTAAAAAACATTAAACCATTCAAAAAAACCTTCTCTTCTAGTCTTTCTGTTTTTCAAATTAAACTAAGACTGTGATTGCAAATATCAGAGAAAAGGATTGCGCTAATGGATTTCGGTAGAAGGAGAACCCATACGTACACCTTTAAGGTTCCAAAGTTAGAGGATTTAAGAAGGTTAGCAAGGATGATTACTAACCCTGAGGCTTTCAGAGCCAAGCACGGAGGTTTGCTACCACTGCTAAGAGTCCATGTGATTGAGGGAATCATGGATGCACTCGTCCAGTTTTACGATCCAGTTTATCACTGTTTCACATTCCCGGATTACCAGCTCGCACCAACGCCGGAGGAGTATTCTCATCTGACCGATCTACACATTACAGATCGGGCTCCATTTTCTGGACTGGAAGAAATTCCAAAGAATCAGACCATTGCAAGAGCAATTTATTTGGACGAGTCTGAGTCAGGACTCACATAACCACTAAGGGTGGCATCCAAGGTTTGCCAGCCCGGTTCTTGACAAAGAAGGCCCTGTATTTTGCCAGTATTGGGAATGTGACTGCTTTTGAAAGCGTCTTTGTCTTGCTCACCTACGGGTTATTTTTGTTTCCCAACGTCAATAACTTTGTAGATATTAACGCCATTAAGGTTTTTCTCATTGGAAACCCTGTGCCGACTTTGCTCGCGAATGCGTATCATTCTGTACACTTGGGAAATTTGTACAACGGAGGGGAGATCACATGTTTTGTACCTTTGCTTTATAAATGGTTTACTTCCCATTTGCCTAAGTCTGCTGCTTTTTGGGATTGCAAGAGTGTCTTACGTTGGTCGCAAAAGATCATGTCCCTCACCAACTCTGATATAGATTGGTGTAATAGGATCTATGATGGAATCAGGATCATTGATCGTTGTGGAAACTTCCCCAACATACCCCTCATAGGAACTAAAGGAGGAATCAACTATCACCCGATATTGGTTCGCCGTCAGTTTGGATACCCGATGAGGCATATTCCGCTGAATGCTCATCTGGAAGGTCTTTTCTTTAAGGAAGGAGAGAATGACAGAGCACTAAAGATGGAAATAGTGCACGCTTGGAAGCACGTTCATAAGAAAGGACGAGAGTCTCTAGGAAAACCAGACTGTGTCTCAGTAGAGCCTTATCTCCACTGGGTACAAACTAGAGCTCTCAAGCTAAAAATGCCTTATCTGCGCCACAGAATTCTTCCGCCAAAAGAATCTGTCATGTACTTCATGACTGAAACGGAAAAACTCCAGGTTACTGTTAACAAAGTTCAAAGGGAAAGAAGGTCTTGGAAGAACAAGTACCGCACCCTCGACGTAGAGTGCATCAAAATACAGCAATTACTGAAAGAGAAAGATGCTCTAATTGAAATTTTAGAGCAACATGCTGTGGAAAATCAAGATGACCAAAGGAATTTGCTCACTCCTTTCACCTGACAAAGGAATGAAAACCCGACAACGGCCCAAGAGCCCCGGTCAAAGAAAAGGAAGATACCAGGATCAACACCCGATTTCTCTTCAGAGAGGACTCGGGACCCATTAGATTAGGTTTCTATTTCCGCACCTTGTAATCTACTGTATTTCATTTCCGCAATCCTTTGAATTTCAATAAAAAGGGGTTTCCCCACTGTTTGATATTTGCAATCTAATTGTCGAAGTTTATTTTGATTAAACCAAAAAATAATTAATATAATCATTGCATTCGTCATTCTCACATCGCGTATTCTTCTTACCTACGAATCTCACGTTTGTGTCTCGATTCTAGAGTCAAACTGTCTCATTCGTACAATACTCGGGCTAATCGTCAGAAAAAGATGGATGATCTTGAGGAAGAAAACAGAGAGTTGAAGGAAGAGATCGACGCTCTGAGAGAGGATATGAGAAAGCTTCATAATGACATGCAAGCCATGGCAGAAGCTCAGATACAAAGAACTGTGATCTCAGAGGTCACCTCAACGCCCATAGTGGAAAAGTCCGATCCTAGGTATCAAATGCCGAAAGATCGTCCTTGGGGCATGCCTGTTAATTATATCCCAGAAGGATATGTTCCGCCGATCACGGAAGGTCAGGGAATTTCAACAGAAGCCGCTGGGCCTGAAGGTTACAAACTTCGGGAAAACGAAGATGCCAGGGGCATACCAAAGACTCCTGAATGTTACAAACTTCGAGAAACGCCAAGATTCACTGTCGTAGTCACGGTACCACCCCCTGTGGTGCACACTGTCCCGGAAGGACAGATTCTGCCAATACCTGCTGGTAAAAAGGAAACTATGTTTGACAGAATGGATGAATTCCAGGAGCAGTTCCTGGAAATGCAAAAGGAATTGCAAGCCATCCGCGGTTAGGATCTATTTGGAAAGGACGCCGCGGATCTCTGCTTGGTCCCCAATGTGAAAGTCCTGCACAAATTTCAAGTGCCCGTCTTTGAAAAGTATAAGGGTGACTCTTGCCCTCAGAGCCATCTGGTGATGTACGCTCGGCGAATGTCAGCTCAGACGGAGAATCAGGACTTGTTGATTCACTACTTTCAGGTTAGTTTAACCGGTGCCGCATTAAAATGGTACATGGGTTTAAACCGTGCCACGATCAGTACTTTCAGAGATCTTGGCACTGCCTTCGTCCAACAATACAAATACAATTTGGACATGGCGCCCGACAGAGATCAACTCAGATCAATGTCGCAAAAGGACAAGGAAACCTTTAAGGAGTATGCTTAAAGGTGGCGTGAAATTGCCGCTCAAATTTGTCCACCTCTTGAGGAAAAAGAGATGACAAAGATCTTCTTAAAGACCTTAAGCTCATTTTACTATGACCGAATGGTAGCCAGTGCACCCAGTGATTTCACCGAAATGGTCGGCATGGGTGTGCGTCTTGAAGAAGCCGTCCGAGAAGGATGTTTGGTAAAAGACACTGGATCGACGAGCGGTACTAAAAAATATGGTAGTGCTCTCCCTAAGAAAAAAGAGCAAGATATTGGGAATATCTCTCTCGGAAAGCAAAGGCGTCGTTATCAGCCGGTAGCAGCCGTGACTCCTGCTATCAACCCTGCGCCTATTCCTACGTATCAACCTCAGGTTACGCAGAGCCAACCTGATCAGCAAAGGACACAACAGACTTTTCAGCAGGCTCGTCCTCCATACAATAACAACCGTACAACATGGCCACCAGGATTCTATCCTATACCCGTATCGTACGCAGAGCTGTTTCCATTACTGCTAGCCAAGGGGCACATTCAGACTAAGTCTCCTCTTACAGTACCGGAAAATCTGCCTTTTTGGTTTAAGGTGGATCAGACTTGCCCTTATCATCAAGGAGGATCGGGGCATAACATTGAGACCTGTCTCAATTTCAAGTCTGACGTGCAAAAGCTTGTTAGGAGCAGGGTCTTATCCTTCAAGGATACAAATCCTAATGTTCTTACGAACCCGCTGCCTCAGCACGAGAAGGCAGCAGTCAATTTGATAGAAGGAGAGACTAATAATGTTTATCAAATTCGTGATGTACTCTTGTTGAAAACCAACTTGGTCAAGATGCATTGCAGACAGAGTGGATATGGCCATGTGCCACCTCATAATTATCACCAGTGTGATATCTGCTCTAAAGACAACCAGGGATGTTCTGTGGTGCAATCAGCTCTACAGGAACAAATGGATCTTGGATGGATCCAACAACACCGAGTTCGTGAGGTTAACATGGTCTACACAAATTCTAACATCATTCAGAACCACGATGTCCGTGCAATGAATGTCAACTTGGTGGCGATGCACTCAAGGCAAAGCCAGTATCATAATCTGCCGCAGCACGATTACAGTTCTTGTCTGACTTGCTCGGTAAACAAACAGGGATGCTCTTTCATACAAGAGGCCCTTCAGCGTCAGATGGATCTTGGATGGATCCAAGACTACCATGATAGGAATCCCTATCAAATCAACAAGGTTCAGATCTTTGATATTTGCGTAATGAATACCAACCTGGTAGAGTTACATGCTGAACAGGTCCGACTCGGATTCCTAATATCACATGATTATCAAAGCTGTAAAGCGGGTTGCGAAAACGATCGAGGTTGTACCCTTGTCCAGGAGGCACTTCAGCACTTGTTAAATCACTGGTGGATGCCAATCTATATGGATGAAGATACTCAGCAAATTAGTATCAATAACAGAAACCCCACCCGACGTCAGAGTCAAGATGTCCGATCAGTGGAAGCTAACCTAGTGAGGTTACATTGTATTCAAAGTGGGCGCGGTCAGGTGGCACCGCACAATTATGACCGTTGTAGTGTCTGTTCGGAAAGTAACCAAGGGTGTTACCTTGTGAGGGCAGCTCTTCAGGATCAGGTGGATCGTGGAGAGATTCGTCCATATCCGGGTTCTGGACCCATCGACTGGACGCCGAACTACCTGGTCGATCAAATTGAGAATGTTGTCACAATCTCTGGTCATCACAGGACCAAGGATGTTTGTGCCATTATCCCTCTACTTTACGAATCTAAAGTTCCCAACCGGGAACGGATCGAGATTACTTACGATGGTCAGAAAAATCAGAAAGCTCCCGTAGTCATCTATCTACCGGGACCATTACCGTATGAATCAACTAAGGCTATCCCTTACAAATACGGTGCAACAACCATTGAAAATGGAAAGGAAATTCCATTACCCTCCATCGTGAACATTGCAGACATCAGTCGAGTAACACAGAGTGGCAGAATCTTCAACCGAGGGGTTGGGGAACCTAACAAAGAAAAGGAAATTCAGACAGAAGCTCCTGATCTACCAGTCGGTCAATCCAGTAATCTCGACCTTTCAAAAAACAATGATGAGATGTTGAAGCTCATCCAAAGGAGTGAATACAACATTGTTGATCAACTGTTACAGACTCCTTCAAAGATCTCGGTATTATCACTATTACTCAGTTCAGAAGCACATAGGGAAGCTTTACAGAAAGTCTTAGAGCAAGCCTTTGTGGAATAGGATGTAACCATCAGACAGTTCGATAGCATTGTCTCTAACATCACTTCCTGCGACAATTTGGGATTTAGTGATGAGGAATTACCTGAAGAGGGTCATCGTCATAACATGGCGCTCAATATCACAGTCAACTGCCAGGACGACGCGTTGGCCAGCTGTAGCGAGCGATTTTGGACGCGGTTCTTAAGCGCTGGTCGCTCTCTGCGGTTGAGCTTAAAACTACAGGTTGATTCATTTTTTATCCTATTAAAGCTGATGAAGGAAGGGAAATAGATGTCTCCAATTAACCCTGCTTTGCATACTGAGTTTAAACAGCGGTCTGTTAGATTACGGATGCTATCAATGTGGGGGGCCTTTGTACTGGGTATTTGTATTTTCGCCAATACTGTTTTCTTTCTTTTTACCTTGACAGAAGGTTTCTGGCGGGGAATAGGGATTAGGATGTTAGGACTGATGTTTTTGAATTACTGCTTTTGATTGATGGAGATATGGGATTTGGGTTTTTTGTTGATTGTTCTCGCTAAGATCTTTTCTTTCGATCTTATGCCTACGTATTCCCGTTTACCGAAACAGGGAAATCAGAGTGTTCGTAGTTCCTCCTATTCTATGGGAGGAAATTGGTTGTTTTTGGTGTCTTGTTCAAAGCCCAAGACGTGAAGCGAAAGGTAGTTTGTATCTTGTTTAAAGCCCAAGATGTGAAGCTGAAAAGTCAATTTGTGTCTTGTTCAAAGCCCAAGACGTGAAGCTGAAGGACCTCGACTTTAGAGAGAATTTGTCTTCTCTAAAGAAGGGTTTGCCTGTCACAACTGTTGGGTGACTGGTTATAAAGGAGAATTACTTTAACCGGGATACGCGGATCCTAGTAATGCCATAATTTCCTTTATAGGGGATTTTAACCTGAAGGAGAAGACTTTAACTCAGTGTAGAGCAATGCTATCTTTCCTTAGGAATTTCTCATGCTAAAAGAGGGACAGTGGCATGGATGTAGATGATCCAGAGGCTTGCCGCTTACAGCGATTAGATGAAAGGGGAAGGAGTTGTTGATGTTTATGTACTGTGAACGAGGCACAGCTTTGATGCTAAAAGGTTAATTGGATTAACCAGTGGTTTTCTTATACAAAGCCTAAGAGGAGGCTATTATGTGTCTCGCACAAAGCCCGAGAGAGAGGCTAAAAGGTTTTGACTCAACGAGGGAATCTTTGGGTATCTCGTATAAAGCCCGAGATGGAGGCTATTTGACTCAACAAGAGAGTTTTTGTATCTCGTACAAAGCCCGAGATGGAGGCGAAAGAGGAATTGACTCAAGGAGGGAGTCCCTTATATGTCTCGTACAAAGCCCGAGAGAGAGGCTAAACGATGTTTGACTCCGTTGAGGAGAATCGTTGTACAAAGCCCAAGAGGAGGCTATGGTTACTGTTTCAGTTGAGTGACAGATCCAATATACTGATTTTAAAGAGAAAATCAGTTCTTATATGAGCAACACTGTACTCAAGGATTTGATTCAAGGATCCGGGTTATTCCTGTTCTTTAAGGAAGTGGGAAATCCGAAGGGTATTGAGACTGTCCGAGTCTGCGGGTTTCCTTCCTATTCTTGAAGGGGGCACTTGAGAATGTCTTTGAGACTCAAGGAGATTAGACTGTCCAAGTCTAGAGTTTTATCCTTTGTACTATGCTTTGAGAAACAGTAGTAGACTCTTTGAAAGGACTTTTCTATGCAAATGACTAAGTTCTGTTCCTATACCTCTAGGAGGTCGTCGGGACAATTTGTACGAAGCCCAAGAGGAGGCTGGAAACTTTTAAGAAGCCGATCAGTCCTTGTACGAAGCCCAAGAGGAGGCTATCATTCCCGGAGGAAGAGATCATTATACGAAGCCTAAGAGGAGGCTGTGAATACTTCTAAGAAGCCGTAGGGTCCTTGTACTAAGCCCAAGAGGAGGCGGGGTTGCTTTTAAGAAGCCTGTGGGTCCTTGTACGATGCCCAAGAGGAGGCCGATGCTTTTAAGAAGCCGATGGGTCCCCAAACCCCGAGAAATTCAACACATGCCATTCACCGAGAATAGATCAAGCCAGGAAAGTTCGAGAATTTGGAAGAAACTCAAAGATGCCATTCACGGAGAATACATTCATCTTTGGGAGTAGAGTTTCTTGACAATTCCTAATGAGGACAGCCTGAGAGAAGACTGTATTTGGTGATCCTATTGGGGATCTAGTTGTCTATTTCTATGACTAAACGAAACGGCGTCACCTAGTTCTAGACGTAGTTGCCGGGGAAACTCGAAATATCTACACTATTATTACACAGTTGATATGAGTTTATGAAAGAAGACTTACAGTGAAACAGCCCCACAATACAGTTATATGTATATGAAAGCGGTAAATAAAAGCGATAACCACTTACTCGGTTGTAGAGCTTCCATGCTGTTTGGTTATTTGTTCAACAAAGAAAGATTGAAAACAACAGTATATTCAAAACCAAAGGAGAAAGTGCTTTGAAAAAGAAAATTTTGGGGCTTACAGCTCAAGGAGAGGCCCATGGTTTTATCAGTGAGCGCACTGTTTAAATTTGTACAGAGGGACTTATACAAGTGACTGAGGCCCAAAATGTTTTCTGTACAAAGGGATGGGTCATACACTCTCTCAAGAGGCCCAAAAAGTTTTAAAGAAAAAGAGTGGGGCTTATAACACGAGGGTAGGCCCAGATGATTTTTCCGTTTGAAATGGCGATCGCGCCGAGGTTTTCTTTTAACGTGAAGGGACTTATACAATATCTGAGGCCCAAATGATTTTGGTTAAAAGGGGGTTGGGTCTTACACTCTATTAGAGGCCCAAAGTGTTTTTGAATGGGTCTTATAGCTCAAGGAGAGGCCCAAGATTATTTTTCAAAAGGCGACGATCGCGCCGTTTGTTTTTGACGGTATCGGGACTTATACAATACATTGAGGCCCAAAAATGATTTGGTCAAGAAAGGATTGGGTCTTACACTCTATTAGAGGCCTAAATGATTTTGAAGAAAAGAAATGGGTCTTACTACTCGAGGGTAGGCCCAGTTTGTTTTTCAACGGATGATGATCACGTCGAACTTTTTGAAATACAACGGGAATTATACCATAAGTGAGGCCCAAAATGGGTTGTATTTACAAAGGGTTGGGTCTTACACTCTATTAGAGGCCCAAAGGGTTTTGAAAATGATTTATGAGGGTTGAATTAATCCAAAAACCCTAATTTGTTTTCAAAAATGTATTTAATTGAATAAAAATTCAATTAAAATGATCAAAATTGTTTAACATTTGAAAAACAAATTGTGATTTTGGATTAATGCTTCAAAAATTAAGTATTGACCTACAAAATAATTAGAAAGCATTAAAAGTTGCAAAATCAAGGTGGAAACAATATTTTAAATGTTAAAAACAATTAAAACATTAATTCTTTGCAAAAATATCAATTATATAAAATAAATAATATTTTTGGAATTTTTTTGGGAAAATAAAATATTTTAACATTTTTGTGAATTATTAAAAAAAGAATCAACTCAAAATCATTAAAACTCAGAGAGAAATTAATTTTTGAATCAATTAAATAAAATCACAAAATTCAAATATTTGAATTATTCAAAAACGGCGCCAAGAACACACCAAGAACACGCGCATGTTCTGGGTTTGGCTGATTTACACTTTCTCCTCAATCTCACTGAATACTTGATTATAACATGCAATCCACATATCATTATGCTCGTCTCAACCTCACGATCATGTCTATGTCCATTAATTTCATTTAAATTAAACATATAACAAGAAATCATGAAAAATCCTCAAGAACCCTAATTTCTACATGAAGGCTAGGATTTTTGATACACGATTCAAACAATGCAATTAATTGAGGGAAAACATTCCATGCATGATTATGAACATATGGCCAAATTATTGTGGGAGGAAATATGCATAGATTGAGAGATGACCAAGTATATGCTTACCACTAAGCCGTGACAGCAAGTGCAATGTGATTTTTAATTTGGAGGTGTTACAGATGAGTGGTGATGATCTGAACAGCTTCCCTACACCCTATGGAGTGTGTTTGAATGCTTGGACTTGATGGAAATTGGCTGGATCACTTTGTGGTACCTCAGCTGCAACTTGGTTGAAAATTTGAGCAACCAACTGGTGATTTTGTGAAATTGGTGTTTCAGAAGTGATCTAAGTGTTTGATCAGCTCATATGTGATGTATGTGAGGTGTGTGAGTGATTGGTTTGATTAGAATTGCTCTCAAACTCAAAACCCGATAGTGACTTGCCTTAGAAGGCAAAATTGGAGTGAAAGAAGAGATTTCGAGGAAAGCATCTGTTTGATGGCTTTGGTGTACTCAAACTGATCACAATTGAGCTCTATTTATAGTAGAGCAAGTTTGTTTTGCAAGGAATAGTGAATGGCAGCTGGTAAGTAGGTTTGGCCAATGTTGGCAAATGAAAATCCAAGTCTCCTCTAGCCATTGACTAGAGGTTAGGGCACAGAGCTTTGGTTCCCTTGGTCTTGGATAAGTCTTGACTGATTTCAGATGAGAATGGCTCAGTCCATGCCACCTTGATGCTTCCATTGAATGCTTCAATCCAAATTTGGAGTCTTGTCCCTATTTTGGCCATTCTAGGTTCAACATGCTATTTCTTGTTCCATGGACTTTGGAGGCTTGGCTAAGTGATTGTACCCTTTAGATTCAATCCTCTGAGGTGTCCAAGTGGGTAGGAGCATTTGAATTTGGCTGATTTTGGCAAATCGAGCAAAGTTGCAAATTCTGCCTTGCCTTTGACAGATTTCAGCAAGGCAACTTGACAATGTCATATCTCATGGTGTAAGTTGAATTTGGCAATGTTCTTGGCCATTTTGGAAAGCCCTTACATGATACAACAACTGTTTGAACAAGTTTGGTTTTGATCTCTTCTGATTCCAAGTGAAAAATCCCTCTACATTTGGCAAAAAGTGAAGCAAAATCTGACTTAGTGAAATTTTCACTGTGTTGGAACAAAGTGTGATTTCTTGATTTTGATCACTCCATAACTCAAAATCCTTAATGAATTGGACTTAGGTCTAGTTGAAGTTTTTGTAGAGGGTAATTAGAGCTACAAATCCATCTTTGGATGAGAAAAAATGGCCATGTGGTTTAGGAGTTATGATCCTCCAAAGTTAGTGTATTAGTGGTACTTTTTCCATAACTTAGAAAAATTTCTAAGTTTTATGGTTACCCCTTTTACAAGTTATCCCACTTTTCTTGATTTTTATTGATGAATGATGATTCAAATCATACATTAACATCATTTTAGGGTTAAAAATCCATTTTGGTGAAAAATCTCAAAAAGTCAAAGTTGACTTTTGTGCACAGTTGACTTTTTATCAGATGAATTCCAAATTGTGCAATTCTTCAGGAAATCATGTCCTTGACCTAAATCAAACTTGATGGACATGTTACAAGGGTGTCATAGGGTATATTGGGGCATGTCCTAGGGTTTTGGGAGCATGTCCTGGTCAAAAGTCAAAGTTACAGTTGACTTTCCTCGCGAAACCCTAATTGTGGTGCAGATGGAAATGAGACTTGTTGCTCAAGCTTCTTGGATTAATCCATTGTTCCAAATGGATCAATATAGTTCATTAGAGACCCTCAAACCCTCTCTTGAGGTCTTGGCTCATGATTTGTCCCAAAAGTCAACTTAGGGGTGAATTAGGTCAAGAAACCCTAATTCCTGATTTTTGATGTATGCATCCCCTGAGGTCAAATTGACTTGATGCTTGGGTCCATGAGGTTCCATGGAGTACATTAGGTTGTGTTTTGGATCTTTGGCTTATGCCCAGATGAAACTTTCCATCTAGAGGCCCTGGTCGACCAAAACCCTAATTTGGTGACACTGTCGATCTTGAGACTTGATCCACCTAGAAGGGAGCAACCTTGTGCTTAATGCTTGAAGTGGGAGTCCTTTTTGATCCATTGTGGATGTTTGAGAGGTTAGACAAGTTGGAGATCATGTCATTCCTTGATTGATCCTTTGTCTAAGCACTCAGAGATGGCTCGAAACCCTAATTTTGATTGTAGTGGATGCTCACCCATCTTTGGGGAGACTGACAAGGTATGATGGTTCCTCCATATTGTGATGATGGTTTGCAAAATGATGGGAAATCTTAGTGGTCAAAATTTGGGGTATGACAGATGCCCCTATTTAATCTTCTTGGACCCGAAGGTGTGAATGACGAAGGTATTCGGGCATTCGGGGTGCAAGAGGATTAAATATCGGAATACCCGAAATTTTGATGATGGTTATGAATGGTAGCTTGCGCACTCATCTTATTTTGCTAAGCAATGATGCTTAGAAAAGGTAAACTTCCCCTCGATCCTGGTTTTCAGCCAAGGAACTGGTCTTAGTTTCTGATACAAACTTCCCCTCGATCCTGGTTTCCTACCAAGGAACTGGTCTCAGTTTCTGATACAAACTTCCCCTCGATCCTGGTTTCCTACCAAGGAACTGGTCTAAGTTGCTGTTGTAAACTTCCCCTCGATCCTGGTTTCCTACAGAGGAACTGGTCTTAGTTTCTTTTGTCAATAAACTTAATTGACAAGGGACGCTATGCGTAGCGGTTTTCCTCAAACTTCTCGCCGAATTTTCCTGGGGAGATGCCATTTGAAGGAAAAAGGTCTGAGGTTAGACTTGCTGGGGGAACCCAGTCGTCTGAGTTGTAGAGGTACTCGAAACTCTAATTTTGATTATAGTGGATGCTCACCCATCTTTGGGGAGACTGACAAGGTATGATGGTTCCTCTATATTGTGATAATGGTTTGCACAATGATGGGAAATCTTAGTGGTCAAAATTTGGGGTATGACAGATGCCCCTATTTAATCTTCTTGGACCCGAAGGTGTGAATGACGAAGGTATTCGGGCATTCGGGGTGCAAGAGGATTAAATATCGGAATACCCGAAATTTCGATGGTGGTTATGAATGGTAGCTTGCGCACTCATCTTCTTTTGCTAAGCAATGATGCTTAGAAAAGGTAAACTTCCCCTCGATCCTGGTTTTCAGCCAAGGAACTGGTCTTAGTTTCTGATACAAACTTCCCCTCGATCCTGGTTTCCTACCAAGGAACTGGTCTCACTTTCTGATACAAACTTCCCCTCGATCCTGGTTTCCTACCAAGGAACTGGTCTAAGTTGCTGTTGTAAACTTCCCCTCGATCCTGGTTTCCTACACAGGAACTGGTCTTAGTTTCTTTTGTCAATAAACTTAATTGACAAGGGACGCTATGCGTAGCGGTTTTCCTCAAACTTCTCGCCGAATTTTCCTGGGGAGATGCTATTTGACGGAAAAAGGTCTGAGGTTAGACTTGCTGGGGCAACCCAGTCGTCTGAGTTGTAGAGGTACACAAACTTCTCTGTTGGAGACGCCATTTGTCGATTCTACTGGTGGAAAGCGAGTATCTTAAGAGACTGTTTCCACTTGGGGATCTTACATCATACTTTTCTCGGGATCTTCCCAGAGAAATGCCATATGATGGGGTCCAATTTTGAGGTGCCGATGACCTTTTCATCAGTGACTTTCGGAGAAATACTGATGTACTGCCGAATCTCTGATTACGAGGCTTTCTCTGGGGATTTTCTTTAATCCGGGAAAGCAAGGATATCATCTTCAATGGCGAAGAGTGACATCTGTTGAAGGTTCTCTGGCTCTTCAGAGGTTCAAGTTATCAAAGTGGTCGAGTTCCGACTCTGATCTAAAGATACACTGGTGGCGAGATTGTTCAGACACAACGTTTCCTGACGAGGAAAGAACTGACAACTCGATTGAGAGAACTCCTATCACTAAGGGACAAGACCGGCTAGAGTGATAGCGATGCAATATGAAATGTAAATGCAAATCAACAATGCATGATGTATGTATGTATATGCTGACTAAACTGACACAACACACAAACTAAAAGATGAACATGACTGGATACTCGGCCATCGCGGGGCGTATAGAGATATCGCTGGTTCAAGATAGCAATTCCACCTTGCTGAGGAGAGATAGTCCCTGCGGGGAATACCGTTGATTGGGCTTAGGAGATGAGAACTCGGCCGAGGCGTGTCAGATGAAATAAGGTCTATGACATAGTTGATCCCTTCATTCAGGCGTACTGGTCTAGAAGGAGTACTTTGATTATGCACTTTGAGGTTCGAACACCTTTGGAGACGCGACTGATGTTCTTTCGATGTTTAACAGTCAAAAGAAATTGCCATCTTTATTTTAAAAGCAGAAAAAGTTTTAACAAGTAAATTCATTTTTGTTTTATTTCAAGAATCGTTAATCATATTAACAACGTCGTTCTGTAAAGCTAAAACAAGCAAGAATTACAAACAAAAGCACAAGGCTCAAATTTTATTGATAAGATGGAGATCAGCCAAACACGTGATTCCAAAGAGTATATACAAAGCTAGAAAATGGTAATTTACAGGGAAAAGGGCTACGTTGAAACATAACGACCACTATCCTTCTACCAACTTTGAATTCGGGGCATCCTGAGCTTCTGTCAAAGATGACCTTGACTGGAGTTTTCCTCCGATGATGTAACTGCTGCTGCTGAGGGACTTGCCTCTGTTGAACATAGTTACTTGCCATTATCCCTAATTTTTTCCTGGATTGTACTATGATGTTTCCAATCCACCGGATGATTTTTTCCATGTCTCTAACTTTTGCCTGGACCGCCCTTTCGGGTTTTCAATCCACCGAGACGTTTTTTTTTTTAGTTTAGGCGAAGTATTTCTTGACTACATCAACATTCGTGGGGTAGGCAAATTCCTCTCCGTCCATGGTTGTAAGTCTCAAGGCGCCGCCTGAGAAAGCTTTTGTGACCACATAGGGGCCATCATAATTCGGAGTCCATTTACCTCGCGAATCTGTGAGAAATGATTGTATCTTCTTGAGCACGAGGTCTCCTTTTCTGAAGACACGAGGTCGGACCTTTTTGTCGAACGCCCTCTTCATTCTCTGTTGATACAACTGACCATGGCATAGTGCCGTTATTCTCTTTTCTTCGATCAGATTCAGTTCGTCGCGTCGACTTTGACACCATTCAGCTTCGGTGAGCTTAGCTTCCATCAATACCCTGATTGATGGGATCTCTACTTCCATGGGGAGCACTGCCTCCATGCCATACACTAGAGAGAAAGGGGTAGCCCCTGTTGAAGTGCGAACAGATGTGCGATAACCATGAAGAGCAAAGGGTAGCATCTCGTGCCAGTCTTTGTAGGTTACAACCATCTTTTGAACAATCTTCTTGATGTTCTTGTTAGCCGCTTCTACCACTCCGTTCATCTTTGGTCGGTAGGGAGATGAGTTATGGTGTTCGATCTTGAACACTACGCACAACTCTTTCATCATCTTATTGTTCAAGTTAGATCCATTATCAGTAATGATCTCGCTTGGAACACCATAACGGCAGATGATATTGTTTTTGATAAATCGGACCACCACTTGTCGGGTTACATTAGCGTATGATGCTGCTTCGACCCACTTGGTGAAGTAATCAATGGCTACCAAGATGAACCGATGCCCGTTTGAAGCCTTAGGTTCAATCATGCCAATCATGTCGATTCCCCATATCGAGAAAGGCCATGGGGAAGAAAGAACTTTGAGATGTGATGGCGGTACATGAATTTTGTCGGAGTATATCTGACACTTGTGACACCTCCTCATGTACTTGTAGAAGTCGGATTCCATGGTCAACTAGTAGTACCCTGCTCTTAGGATTTTTCTCGCCATTGTGTGTCCGTTGGCATGAGTGCCAAAGGATCCTTCATGAATTTCTTTCATAAGCATGTCTGCTTCTGGCCTGTCTAAGCATCGGAGCAAGACCATGTCAAAATTTCTCTTATAGAGAGTGTCACCGCTCAGGAAGAAGTTTCCAGCCAATCTTCTGAGGGTTTTCTTGTCTTTTCTGAGTGCCCCAGATGGGTACTCTTGTTTCTGAAGGAAGCATTTAATATCGTGATACCAAGGTTTGTCATCTATGACTGCTTCAATCGTGAAGACATAAGCGGGTCGTTCAAGGCGCATTATGTTGATCTTAGGTATGTCATTCCATTGACCTACACTAATCATGGAAGAGATAGTGGCTAATGCATCAGCCATGTGATTCTCTTCACGAGGGATGTGATGAAACTTGATTCTGTTGAAGAAGGGTAACAACCTTCTTGCATAATCCTTGTAAGGAATTAATCCTGATTGGTATGTGTTCCAATCTCCTTTTATCTGATTGATGACCAAAGCTGAGTCGCCATATACGTCCAAGTTTTTGATCCTTAAATCAATCGCTTCCTCGAGACCCATGATACAAGTTTCGTATTCGGCCTCGTTGTTCGTACATTTGAACGTAAGTCTAACAGTGAAAGGAATGTGGGTACCCTGAGGGGTAACAATGATCGCCCCAACTCCGTTTCCATAATGATTAACTGCTCCATTAAAGATAAGTCCCCATTGGGAACCTGGTTCTGGCCCTTCACTGGGTAGCGGTTCATCGCAGTCTTTCATTTTTAAATACATGACATCTTCGTCTGGGAAGTCAAACCCGATTGATTCTTGATCGTCAATCGGTTGATGAGCCAAATAATTGGCTAAAATACTTCCCTTAACGGCTTTCTGAGCGTGGTACTCTATGTCATATTCTGATAACAGCATCTGCCAACGGGCAATTCTTCCCGTAAGAGCAGGTTTTTCAAATACGTACTTGATTGGATCCATTTCGGAGACCAAACAAGTAGTATGACAAATCATGTATTGGCGAAGACGTTTGGCTGCCCAAGCCAAAGCACAACAAGTTTTCTCAAGCATCGTGTACCGAGTCTCACAGTCGGTGAATTTCTTGGTCAAATAGTAAATGGCAGACTCTTTCCTTTTGGTTTCGTCTTGTTGGCCAAGTACACATCCCATCGAGTCCTCTAGGACTGTGAGGTAAATGATCAGTGGTCTTCCTTCCACTGGAGGTGATAGAATCGGCGGATTCAACAGGTATTCCTTAATACTGTCGAAGGCAGTTTGGCAATCTTCTGACCAAACGCAATCCTGGTTCTTTTTCAGTAATTTGAAAATCGGTGCGCATGTGGCGGTCATAAGGAATATGAATCTGGAGATGTAGTTTAAACGTCCCAAGAATCCTCTAACTTGTTTTTCAGTTTTCGGAGAAGGCATTTCTTGAATGGCCTTGACCTTGTCAGGATCAACCTCAATTCCTTTCTAGCTGACGATGAACCCTAGTAGTTTCCCTGACCGGACACCGAAGGTGCACTTGTTGGGATTCAAGCGGAGCTTGAATTTTCTCAAACGTTCAAACAATTTTGACAGATGTTCAACGTGCTCACTCTCTGTTTTTGATTTTGCGATCATATCATCAACATATACCTCGATTTCTTTGTGTATCATGTCATGAAACAGAGTAGTCATGGCCCTTTGATAGGTTGCCCCGGCGTTCTTCAAACCGAACGGAATTACCTTGTAACAAAAGGTCCCCCATGGGGTAATGAACGAAGTTTTCTCCATGTCTTTCGGCGCCATTTTGATCTGGTTATAGCCCGAGAATCCATCCATGAAGGAGAATACTTTGAACTTTGTTGTACTATCAAGCAGCATGTCAATGTGTGGTAAAGGAAAGTCGTCCTTTGGACTTGCCTTGTTCAGATCTCTGTAATCAACACACATTCTGACCTTTCCGTCCTTTTTGGGAACGGGTACGATGTTGGCTAACCATTGAGGATATTCAGCTGTAGCGAGGAAACCCGCGTCAATCTGTTTCTGTACCTCCTCTTTGATTTTGATGGCCATGTCCGGGTGAGTCCGTCTCAACCTTTGCTTTACTGGCGGACATTCCGATCTTAATGGTAAATGATGTTCCACGATGCTGGTATCCAACCCTGGCATATCCTGATAGGACCAAGCGAATACATCGGGGAATTCTTTGAGAAGCTGTATCAAACCCTCTCTGGCAGTTGGACTGAGAAGTGCCCCAATCCTGATTTCTTTTCTCTCTTGTTCTGAACCCAAGTTTACCGTTTCCAATGGTTCTTTGTGAGGTTCAATGGACCTTTCCTCTTGTCTGAGCAATCGGGAGATCTCTTCTGGAATTTCCTTGTCATTTTCTTCTTCAGCCTCGAATACCGGGAACTCAAAGTTGGGAGAAGGCATCGGATTGTATGTTTTAACTGGGTTTAAAACAAGCAATCTGCATGACGTGATGATTTGTGTTTAGAAGAGATAGAGAAAATGCAAGTGTGTGCAGTGTATTTGTTTTACTGCTTGTTTTTATTGTTTTGTCTTTTAGGATTACCATTTTCTTTGAAAAAGCAAAAAGAGAAAACAGCAATTAATGCGGAAATTACAGAACGACGTCATTTTATTAATGAACAAGTCGATCCTTGAAACTACAGCCCTATAAAACAAAACTCGGTCGCTTCGGGCAAAGCGAAGAGGGATATTTACAGAAAGCAAGCCCTATCAAAACATCTGTTTCACCTAGGCAGGGTGAAAGGTTAAAGATGGCAATTACTCTGACTGATGAACGACCTTCGGAACCTCGACAGCAACCCATTGGCGGCGAACTCCTCGGTGAATTACAAAGTCTGGCACCTTCCTTGATTTGTCTTCAGAAATGATGCTGATTTCTGGTGGAGTAGGATCATTGGAATCTGTCTCCCAGGCAGAGTTGTCGTAGGAGAATTCCTCTGTTGCATTCTGCAGAGTATTGGTGCCCTCAACTGTATCTTCCCATCCAGTTGGCCGGATATCTTCGAGCCTGATACGAGAGCTTTCGGGAGCGGTGTACTTGACCATGAAGTCGAATTTTCCACTTGGTTCTCCCAGAGTGTCCCAAACTTCTTTGGAACCGGAGGAGTCATCTCTCTCAATGACGTTGACCTCGGGAAAAGCATAGTTGATGAATTCAAGTCCTGCGAATGTTGCGAATTCATCTTCATGTTGAGTAGTTTCAGAATAATTCGAGTGTTGATCCCATGACATGGTGGGGACACAGGTATTCTGTTCAATGACGGTCAGCTGAGCTTCATCACTCGGCTGACTTTCTTGCCCCAAGTTTCCTGGATAAGGTTTCCACATTGGCAGACTATCCATTGGGCCATAGTAGGTGTAGTCAAAATTATCTTTCATCAGAGTGTCTTCCTCTAATGAGTTTGGTGGAGCACGACATCCTTCTGGATCACAATCCCCGTAGATCATTTCGACATCTGATCTTGGTATAAATCTCGGACTTTCTGTAGGAAAGCAAAAAGGTACCTCTTCCTGAGACATATAACCGTCCTTGTTAAGGTAGGACTTCCATTATTCATCTCTGTTAGAGGGATCTTCCTCATTTATAGCATGAACTGTCTGAGACACTGGGTGAAGAAAACCTCCACTGTGGAATAAGTTTTGAAGGGGATGAAGACTTTCATCGTTGACAGCTGTCCGGGTACAGGTTGCAGAAAAACCAAGACCCTTCTTTGTTTTATTGTCAATAGGAATGACAAGCTGTCCCCATCCTTTCGTATCGGTACTCTCGACCGCTTTAATAGCATCTTTGTATGAGGAAATCGAGGTTCCTCCTCTGAACTGATTGTTCTCGCTTACCGACAGTGCTTGGAACTGAGTTCCAATAACCTCCTTGGGTTCTATTCCAGTAGATGATGACAAGTTACTCACAAGCAAGGCTTGTTCCCCACAAACCGTGACAAGTTGATCGTTCTTGACGAACTTTAGCTTTTGGTGGAGGGCCGAAGTGACCGCTCCAGCCTGATGTATCCAAGGTCTTCCTAATAAACAACTATACATTGCCCGGATATCCATGACCTGGAAAGTGACTTGGAAAGTGTGAGGACCAATAGTTATGGGAAGATCAACTTCGCCGATAACCGTTTTTCTGGATCCGTCGAATGCTTTGACGACAACCTCGCTGACTCTCATCGGAGGGCCCTTGAATGATAATTGCATCAAAGTGGACTTCGGCATAACATTCAGGGCTGACCCTGTGTCTACCAGTACGCTGGCTAAAGCATCGTCCTAACAGTTAACTATGATATTGAGCGCCATGTTATGACGGCGACCCTCTTCGGGTAATTCCTCATCACTAAATCCCAAATTATTGCAGGAAGTGATGTTAGAGACAATGCTATCGAACTGTCTGGTCGTTACATCCTGTTCCACAAAGGCTTGCTCCAAGACTTTCTGTAGAGCCTCCCTGTGCGCTTCTGAACTGAGTAACAGTGATAATACCGAGATCTTTGAAGGAGTCTGTAACAGCTGATCAACAATGTTATATTCACTCCTTTGGATGAGCTTCAACATCTCATCATTGTTTTTTGAAAGGTCGGGATTACTGGATTGACCGACTGGGGGATCGGGAGCTTCCGGCTGAAGTTCCTTCTCTTTGTTAGGTTCCCCAACCCCTCGGTTGAAGATTCTACCACTCCGTGTTACTCGACTGATGTCTGCAATGTTCACAATAGAGGGTAATGGAATTTCCTTTCCATTTTCAATTATTGTTGCACCGTATTTGTAAGGGATCGCCTTAGCTGATTCATATGGTAGCAGTCCCGGCAGATAGATGACCACAGGAGCCTTCTGATTTTTCTGACCATCATAAGTAATCTCGATTCGTTCCCAGTTGGGAACTTTAGATTCGTCAAGTAGAGGGATGATGGCAAAAACATCCCTGGTCCTGTGATGACCAGAGATTGTGACAACATCCTCAACTTGCTCGGCAAGGTAGTTCGGCGACCAGTTGGTGGGTCCAGAACCCGGATATGGACGCATTTCTCCACGATCGACCTGACCCTGAAGAGCTGCCCTCACAAGGTAACACCCTTCGTTACTTTCTGAACAGACGCCACAACTGTCATAGTTGTGTGGTGGCACCTGGCCACGCCCACTTTGAATACAATGTAACCTCACTAGGTTAGCTTCCACTGATCGGACATCCTGACTCTGATGCCGAGTGGGGTTTCTATTACTGATACTAATCTGCTGAGTATCTTCATCCATATAGATTGGCATCCACCAATGATTTAACAAGTGCTGAAGTGCCTCCTAGACAAGGGTACAACCTCGATCATTTTTGCAACTCGCTTTACAGCTTTGATAATCATGTGATATTAAGAATCCAAGTCGGACCTGCTCAGCATGTAACTCTACCAGGTTGGTATTCATTACGCGAATATCGAAGATCTGAACCATGTTGATTTGATAGGAGTTCCTATCATGGTAGTCTTGGATCCATCCAAGATCCATCTAACGCTGGAGGGCCTCTTGTATGAAAGAGCATCCCTGTTTGTTTACCGAGCAAATCAGACAAGAACTGTAATCGTGTCGCGGAAAATTATGATACTGGCTTTGCCTTGAGTGCATCGCCACCAAGTTGACATTCATTGCACGGATGTCGTGGTTCTGAATGACGTTAGAATTCATGTAGACCATGTTAACTCCACAAACTTGGTGCTCTTGGATCCCTCCGAGATCCATTTGTTCCTGTAGAGCTGCTTGCACCACAGAACATCCTTGATTGCTTTTAGAGCAGATATCACACTAGTGATAATTATGAGGTGGCACATGGCCATATCCGCTCTGTCTACAATGCATCTTAACCAGATTGGTTTTCAACAAGAGTACATCGTGAATTTGATAGACATTGTTAGTCTCTTTCTCAATCAGATTGACTGCAGCCTTCTCATGTTGAGGCAGCGGGTTCGTGAGAACATTAGGATTCGTATCCTTGAAGGATAAGACCCCGTTCCTAACAAGCTTTTGTACGTCGGACTTAAAATTGAGGCAAGTCTCTATGTTATGCCCTGAACCTCCTTGATGATAAGGGCATGTTTGATCCACCTTAAACCAAAAAGGTGGATTTTCCGGTACTGTAAGAGGAGATTTAGTCGAAATGTGCCCCTTAGCCAGTAGTAACGGAAACAGTTCTGCGTACGTCACGGGTATAGGATCAAATCCTGCCGACCGTGTTGTACGGTTGTTGTTATATGGAGGACGAGCCTGCTGAAGAGGCTGTTGTGTCCTTTGCTGGTTAGGTTGGCTCTGCGCAACCTGAGGTTGATACGTAGGAATAGACGCAGGGTTAATAGCAGGAGTCACAGCTGCTACCGGTTGATAACGTCGTTTTTGCTTTTCGAGAGAGATATTCCCAATATCTTGCTCTTTTTTCTTAGGGAGAGCACTACCATATTTTTTAGTACCGCTCGTCGATCCAGTGTCTTTTACCAAACGTCCTTCTCGGACAGGTTCCTCAAGACGTACACCCATGCCGACCATTTCGGTGAAATCACTGGGCGCACTGGCAACCATTCGGTCATAGTAAAATGAGCTTAAGGTCTTTAAGAAGATCTTTGTCATCTCTTTTTCCTCAAGAGGTGGACAAATTTGAGCGGCAATTTCATGCCACCTTTGAGCGTACTCCTTAAAGGTTTCCTTGTCCTTTTGCGACATCGATCTAAGTTGATCTCTGTCGGGTGCCATGTCCAAATTGTATTTGTATTGTTGGACGAAAGCAGTACCAAGATCTCTGAATGTACTAATCGTAGTACAGTTTAAACCCATGTACCATTTGAGCGCGGCACCGATTAAACTATCCTGAAAGTAGTGAATCAGTAGGTCCTGATTCTCCGTCTGAGCTGACATCCGCCGAGCGTACATCACCAGATGGCTTTGAGGGCAAGAGTTACCCTTGTATTTTTCAAAGTCGGGCACTTGGAATTTGTGCGGGACTTTCACATTAGGGACTAAGCAGAGATCTGTGGCGTCCTTTCCAAATAGATCCTGACCGCGAATGGCCTGCAGTTCCTTCTGCATTTCCAAGACCTGTTCCTGGAATTCATCCATTCTATCGAACCTAGTTTCCTTCTTACCAGAAGGTGTTGGTGGAATCTGTCCTTCCGGGACAGTGTGCACCACAGGGGGTGGTACCGTGACTACGGCAGTGAGTCTTGGCGTTTCCCAAAGTTTGTAACCTTCAGGAGTCTTCAGTATGCCCCTGGCATCTTCGCTTTCCCGAAGTTTGTAACCTTCAGGCCCAACAGCTTCTGTTGTGATTCCCTGATCCTCAGTGATCGGCGGAACATATCCTTCCGGGATATAGTTAACAGGCATGCCCCAAGGACGATCTTTCGGTATCTGATACCTAGGATCATACCTCTCCACTACGGGCATTGAGGTGATCTCTGAGATCACAGTTCGTTGTAGCTGAGCTTTTGCCATGGCTTGCATGTCGTTACGAAGCTTTCTCATATCCTCTCTCAGAGCGTCGATCTCTTCTTTAAACTCTCTGTTTTCTTCCTCAAGATCATCCATCCTTTTCTGACGATTGGCCCGAGTATTATACGAATGAGACAGTTTGACTCTAGAATCGAGACACAAACGTGAGATTCGTAGGTAAGAAGAATACGCGATGTGAGAATGATGAATGCAATGATTATATTAATTGTTTAAGGTTTAATCAAAATAAACTTCGACAATTAGATTGCAAATACCAAACGGTGGGGAAACCCCTTTTTATTGAATTCAAAGGATTACAGAAATGGAAATACAGTAGATTACAAGGTGCAGAAACAGAAACCTAAGCTAATGGGTCCCGAGTCCTCTCTGAAGAGAAGTCGGGTGCTGATTCTGGTACTTTCCTTTTCTTTGACCGGGGCTCTTGGGTCGTTGTCGGGTTGTCATTCCTTTGCCAGGTGAAAGGAGTGAGCAAATTCCTTTGGTCATCCTGATTATCCACATCATGTTGCTCTAAAATCTCGATCAGAGCATCTTTCTCTTTCAGTAATTGCTGTATTTGGATACACTCCACGTTGAGGGTGCGGTACTTGTTCTTCCAAGACCTCCTATCCTGTTGAACCTTGTTAAGAGTAACCTAAAGCTTTTCCGTTTTCGTCATGAAGTACATGACAGATTCCCTTGGCGGAAGAATTCCGTAACGAGGATAAGGCATTTTTAGCTTGAGAGCTCTAGTTTGTACCCAAAGGAGGTACGGCTCCACCGAGACACATTCTGGTTTTCCCAGAGACTCTCGTCCTTTCTTATGAACATGCTTCCAAGCGTGCACTATTTCCATCTTTAGTGCTCTGTCATTTTCTCCTTCCTTGAAGAAAAGACCTTCCAGATGAACACCCAGTGGGATGTGTCTCATCGGGTATCCAAATTGACGGCGAACTAATACCGGATGGTAGTTGATTCCTCCTTTAGTTCCTATAAGGTGTACATTGGGGAAGTTTCCGCAACGGTCAATGATCCTGATTCCCTCATAAATCCTATTACACCAATCTATATCAGAGTTGGTAAGAGACATGATCTTCTGCGACCAACGTAAGGCACTCTTGCAATCCCAAAAAGAAGCAGACTTGGGCAAGTGAGAGATAAACCATTTATAAAGCAGAGGTACACAACATGTGATCTCCCCTCCGTTGTACAAATTTCCCAAGTGTACAGAATGATACGCATCTGCAAGCAAAGTCGGCACAGGGTTTCCAATGAGAAAAACCTTAATGGCATTGATATCGACGAAGTTATTGATGTTGGGAAACAAAAATAACCCGTAGGTGAGCAAGACAAAGACGCTTTCAAAAGCAGTCACGTTCCCTATACTGGAAAAATATAGGGCTTTCCTTGTCAAGAACTGTGCTGGAAAACCTTGTATGCCACCCTTAGTGGTCATGTGAGTCTTGACCTCTGACTCATCCAAATGAATTGCTCTTGCAATGGTCTGATTCTTTGGAATTTCTTCCAGTCCAGAAAATGGAGCTCGATCCGTAATGTGTAGATTGATCAGGTGAGAATACTCCTCCAGCGTTGGTGCAAGCTGGTAATCCGGGAATGTGAAACAGTGATAGACCGGATCATAGAACTGAATGAGCACATCCATGATTCCCTCAATCACATGGACTCTTAATAGTGGTAGCAAACCTCCGTGCTTGGCTCTGAAAGCCTCTGGGTTAGTGATCATCCTTGCTAACCTTCTCAAATCCTCTAGTTTTGGAACCTTGAAGGTATACTGGTGAGTTCTCCTTCTACCGAAATCCATTAGTGCAATCCTTTTCTCTGATATTTGCAATCACAGTCTTAGTTTAATTTGAAAAACAGAGAGACTAGAAGAGAAGTTTTTTTGAATGTTTTAATGTTTTTTAAATGAATGCATGAATGCAGCACACAAAAACATAGAAAAAACATGGGGTCAAAGGGTCGTTGTCATGAAGTCAAGGCTCTACCTATCCCCAAAGGTTTATACTAGGGTGATTTTTGTACCTGTACTCATTATCATCAGCTCCTCCCAGGAAAGCAAAACAACAAGCGGATCGCCAGCGAGTTGTAAAGCAATCTTAGAGTAAGTGCCATTCACCGAGAATAGATCACCAGCCTCAAATGAGGGTAGTATCGCGTAACAACTATTTCCGATAGTTTCCGCACTACGAAAGGGTTTGGCTCCCCAGCTTCTCAGACTTAACAACCGGCCCATTGTCTGGGTGAGAGAATGGGTTGCGTTGGTCAGCCTCCACTGAGGTTGATGGTCGACCCCGTCGCCATCACTTATCTTAGGTGTATACTCATTCTTTCCACAAACGGCATCACCCGCATTCCCATTAGCAGAAAAATAAACATGTATAGTAATTAGGAAAAGCAGTATATATATTTGTCCTAAACATCCTAGACCTATGAGGCTAAGAATCCTAAGTTCCTGACAGAAAAATGGGTTCCCCGGCGGAAGCCCCAATCTATGGTATCACACAAGAGAAGAGAAGGAAGACCGTGCCTAGATCTAACTTAGAGACTGGCCCCAAGGTGGGCGCCATTTTTCTGTTGTCGGCCACCGCCATGAAAATGACTTACCCAAGGTTTAAATTGTAAGAAGGAAAGAACCGGCCCCACGGTGGGCGCCATTTTTCTGTAGCGAGCGATTTTGGACGCGGTTCTTAAGCGTTGGTGGCTCTCTGCGGTTGAGCTTAAAACTACAGGTCGATTCATTTTTTATCCTATTAAAGCTGATGAAGGAAGGGAAATAGATGTCTCCAATTAACCCTGCTTTGCATACTGAGTTTAAACAGCGGTCTGTTAGGTTACGGATGATATCAATGTGGGGGGGGGGGCTTTGTACTGGTTATTTGTATTTTCGCCAATACTGTTTTCTTTCTTTTTACCTTGACAGAAGGTTTCTGGCGGGGAACAGGGATTAGGATGTTAGGACTGATGTTTTTGAATTACTGCTTTTGATTGATGGAGATATGGGATTTGGGTTTTTTGTTGATTGTGCTCGCTAAGATCTTTTCTTTCGATCTTATGCCTACGTATTCCCGTTTACCGAAACAGGGAAATCAGAGCGTTCGTAGTTCCTCCTATTCTATGGGAGGAAATTGGTTGTTTTTGGTGTCTTGTTCAAAGCCCAAGACGTGAAGCGAAAGGTAGTTTGTATCTTGTTCAAAGCCCAAGATGTGAAGCTGAAAAGTCTATTTGTGTCTTGTTCAAAGCCCAAGACGTGAAGCTGAAGGACCTCGACTTTAGAGAGAATTTGTCTTCTCTAAAGAAGGGTTTGTCTGTCACAACTGTTGGGTGACTGGTTATAAAGGAGAATTACTTTAACCGGGATACGCGGATCCTAGTAATGCCATAATTTCCTTTATAGGGGATTTTAACCTGAAGGAGAAGACTTTAACTCAGTGTAGAGCAATGCTATATTTCCTTAGGAATTTCTCATGCTAAAAGAGGGACAGTGGCATGGATGTAGATGATCCAGAGGCTTACCGCTTACAGCGATTAGATGAAAGGGGAAGGAGTTGTTGATGTTTGTGTATTGTGAACGAGGTACAACTTTGATGCTAAAAGGTTAATTGGATTAACCAGTGGTTTTCTTATACAAAGCCTAAGAGGAGGCTATTATGTGTCTCGTACAAAGCCCGAGAGAGAGGCTAAAAGGTTTTGACTCAACGAGGGAATCTTTGGGTATCTCGTATAAAGCCCGAGATGGAGGCTATTTGACTCAACAAGAGAGTTTTTGTATCTCATACAAAGCCCGAGATGGAGGCGAAAGAGGAATTGACTCAAGGAGGGAGTCCCTTATATGTCCCGTACAAAGCCTGAGAGAGAGGCTAAACGTTGTTTGACTCCGCTGAGGAGAATCGTTGTACAAAGCCCAAGAGGAGGCTATGGTTACTGTTTCAGTTGAGTGACAGATCCAATATACTAATTTTAAAGAGAAAATCAGTTCTTCTATGAGCAACACTGTACTCAAGGATTTGATTCAAGGATCCGGGTTATTCCTGTTCTTTAAGGAAGTGGGAAATCCGAAGGGTATTGAGACTGTCCGAGTCTGCGGGTTTCCTTCCTATTCTTGAAGGGGGCACTTGAGAATGTCTTTGAGACTCAAGGAGATTAGACTGTCTAAGTCTAGAGTTTTATCCTTTGTACTATGCTTTGAGAAACAGTAGTAGACTCTTTGAAAGGACTGTTCTATGCAAATGACTAAGTTCTGTTCCTATACCTCTAGGAGGTCGTCGGGACAATTTGTATGAAGCCCAAGAGGAGGCTGGAAACTTTTAAGAAGCCGATCAGTCCTTGTACGAAGCCCAAGAGGAGGCTATCATTCCCGGAGGAAGAGATCATTATACGAAGCCTAAGAGGAGGCTGTGAATACTTCTAAGAAGCCGTAGGGTCCTTGTACTAAGCCCAAGAGGAGGCGGGGTTGCTTTTAAGAAGCCTGTGGGTCCTTGTACGATGCCCAAGAGGAGGCCGATGCTTTTAAGAAGCCGATGGGTCCCCAAACCCCGAGAAATTCAAGACATGCCATTCACCGAGAATAGATCAAGCCAGGAAAGTTCGAGAGTTTGGAAGAAACTCAAAGATGTCATTCACGGAGAATACATTCATCTTTGGGAGTAGAGTTTCTTGACAATTCCTAATGAGGACAGCCTGAGAGAAGACTGTATTTGGTGATCCTATTGGGGATCTAGTTGTCTATTTCTATGACTAAACGAAACGGCGTCACCTAGTTCTAGACGTAGTTGCCGGGGAAACTCGAAATATCTACACTATTATTACACAGTTGATATGAGTTTATGAAAGAAGACTTACAGTGAAACAGCCCCACAATACAGTTATATGTATATGAAAGCGGTAAATGAAAGCGATAACCACTTACTCGGTTGTAGAGCTTCCATGCTGTTTGGTTATTTGTTCAATAAAGAAAGATTGAAAACAACAGTATATTCAAAATCAATGGAGAAAGTGCTTTGAAAAAGAAAGTTTTGGGGCTTACAGCAAAAGGAGAGGCCCATGGTTTTATCAGTGAGCGCACTGTTTAAATTTGTACAGAGGGACTTATACAAGTGACTGAGGCCCAAAATGTTTTCTGTACAAAGGGATGGGTCTTACACTCTCTCAAGAGGCCCAAAAAGTTTTAAAGAAAAATAGTGGGGCTTATAACACGAGGGTAGGCCCAGATGATTTTTCCGTTTGAAATGGCGATCGCGCCGAGGTTTTCTTTTAACGTGAAGGGACTTATACAATATCTGAGGCCCAAATGATTTTGGTTAAAAGGGGGTTGGGTCTTACACTCTATTAGAGGCCCAAAGTGTTTTTGAATGGGTCTTATAGCTCAAGGAGAGGCCCAAGGTTATTTTTCAAAAGGCGACGATCGCGCCGTTTGTTTTTGACGGTATCGGGACTTATACAATACATTGAGGCCCAAAAATGATTTGGTCAAGAAAGGATTGGGTCTTACACTCTATTAGAGGCCCAAATGATTTTGAAGAAAAGAAATGGGTCTTACTACTCGAGGGTAGGCCCAGTTTGTTTTTCAACGGATGATGATCACGTCGAACTTTTTGAAATACAACGGGACTTATACCATAAGTGAGGCCCAAAATGGGTTGTATTTACAAAGGGTTGGGTCTTACACTCTATTAGAGGCCCAAAGGGTTTTGAAAATGATTTATGAGGGTTGAATTAATCCAAAAACCCTAATTTGTTTTCAAAAATGTATTTAATTGAATAAAAATTCAATTAAAATGATCAAAATTGTTTAACATGTGAAAAACAAATTGTGACTTTGGATTAATGCTTCAAAAATTAAGTATTGACCTACAAAATAATTAGAAAGCATTAAAAGTTGCAAAATCAAGGTGAAAAAAATATTTTAAATGTTAAAAACAATTAAAACATTAATTCTTTGCAAAAATATCAATTATATAAAATAAATAATATTTTTGGGATTTTTTTGGGAAAATAAAATATTTTAACATTTTTGTGAATTATTAAAAAAAAGAATCAACTCAAAATCATTAAAACTCAGAGAGAAATTAATTTTTGAATCAATTAAATAAAATCTCAAAATTCAAATATTTGAATTATTCAAAAATGGCGCCAAGAACACGCGCGTGTTCTGGGTTTGGCTGATTTGCATTTTCTCCTCAATCTCACTGAATACTGGATTATACCATGCAATCCACATATCATTATGCTCGTCTCAACCTCGCGATCATGTCTATGTCCATTAATTTCATTTAAATTAAACATATAACAAGAAATCATGAAAAATCCTCAAGAACCCTAATTTCTGGATGAAGGCTAGGATTTTTGATACACGATTCAAACAATGCAATTAATTGAGGGAAAACATTCCATGCATGATTATGAACATATGGCCAAATTATTGTGCGAGGAAATATGCATAGATTGAGAGATGACCAAGTATATGCTTACCTCTAAGCCGTGACAGCAAGTGCAATGTGATTTTTAATTTGGAGGTGTTACAGATGAGTGGTGATGATCTGAACAGCTTCCCTACACCCTATGGAGTGTGTTTGAATGCTTGGACTTGATGGAAATTGGCTGGATCACTTTGTGGTACCTCAGCTGCAACTTGGTTGAAAATTTGAGCAACCAGCTGGTGATTTTGTGAAATTGGTGTTTCAGAAGTGATCTAAGTGTTTGATCAGCTCATATGTGATGTATGTGAGGTGTGTGAGTGATTGGTTTGATTGGAATTGCTCTCAAACTCAAAACCCGATAGTGACTTGCCTTAGAAGGCAAAATTGGAGTGAAAGAAGAGATTTTGAGGAAAGCATCTGTTTGATGGCTTTGGTGTACTCAAACTGATCACAATTGAGCTCTATTTATAGTAGAGCAAGTTTGTTTTGCAAGGAATAGTGAATGGCAGCTGGTAAGTAGGTTTGGCCAATGTTGGCAAATGAAAATCCAAGTCTCCTCTAGCCATTGACTAGAGGTTAGGGCACAGAGCTTTGGTTCCCTTGGTCTTGGATAAGTCTTGACTGATTTCAGATGAGAATGGCTTAGTCCATGCCACCTTGATGCTTCCATTGAATGCTTCAATCCAAATTTGGAGTCTTGTCCCTATTTTGGCCATTCTAGGTTCAACATGCTATTTCTTGTTCTGTGGACTTTGGAGGCTTGGCTCAGTGATTATCCCCTTTAGATTCAATCCTCTAAGGTGTCCAAGTGGATAGGAGCATTTGAATTTGGCTTATTTTGGCAAATCGAGCAAAGTTGCAAATTCTGCCTTGCCTTTGACAGATTTCAGCAAGGCAACTTGACAATGTCATATCTCATGGTGTAAGTTGAATTTGGCAATGTTCTTGGCCATTTTGGAAAGCCCTTACATGATACAATTACTGTTTGAACAAGTTTGGTTTTGATCTCTTCTGATTCCAAGTGAAAAATCCCTCTACATTTGGCAAAAAGTGAAGCAAAATCTGACTTAGTGAAATTTTCACTAAGTGTTGGAACAAAGTGTGATTTCTTGATTTTGATCACTCCATAACTCAAAATCCTTAATGAATTGGACTTAGGTCTAGTTGAAGTTTTTGTAGATGGTAATGAGAGCTACAAATCCATCTTTGGATGAGAAAAAATGGCCATGTGGTTTAGGAGTTATGATCCTCCAAAGTTAGTGTATTAGTGGTACTTTTTCCATAACTTAGAAAAATTTCTAAGTTTTATGGTTACCCCTTTTACAAGTTATCCCACTTTTCTTGATTTTTCTTGATGAATGATGATTCAAATCATACATTAACATCATTTTAGGGTTAAAAATCCATTTTGGTGAAAAATCTCAAAAAGTCAAAGTTGACTTTTGTGCACAGTTGACTTTTTATCAGATGAATTCCAAATTGTGCAATTCTTCAGGAAATCATGTCCTTGACCTAAATCAAACTTGATGGACATGTTACAAGGGTGTCATAGGGTATATTGGGGCATGTCCTAGGGTTTTGGGAGCATGTCCTGGTCAAAAGTCAAAGTTACAGTTGACTTTCCTCGCGAAACCCTAATTGTGGTGCAGATGGAAATGAGACTTGTTGCTCAAGCTTCTTGGATTAATCCATTGTTCCAAATGGATCAATATAGTTCATTAGAGAACCTCAATCCCTCTCTTGAGGTCTTGGCTCATGATTTGTCCCAAAAGTCAACTTAGGGGTGAATTAGGTCAAGAAACCCTAATTCCTGATTTTTGATGTATGCATCCCCTGAGGTCAAATTGACTTGATGCTTGGGTCCATGAGGTTCCATGGAGTACATTAGGTTGTGTTTTGGATCTTTGGCTTATGCCCAGATGAAACTTTCCATCTAGAGGCCCTGGTCGACCAAAACCCTAATTTGGTGACACTGTCGATCTTGAGACTTGATCCACCTAGAAGGGAGCAACCTTGTGCTTAATCCTTGAAGTGGGAGTCCTTTTTGATCCATTGTGGATGTTTGAGAGGTTAGACAAGTTGGAGATCATGTCATTCCTTGATTGATCCTTTGTCTAAGCACTCATAGAGGGCTCGAAACCCTAATTTTGTTTGTAGTGGATGTTCACCCATCTTTGGGGAGACTGACAAGGTATGATGGTTCCTCCATATTGTGATGATGGTTTGCACAATGATGGGAAATTTTAGTGGTCAAAATTTGGGGTATGACACCAGCGTACTGGTTGACACAGGGTCAGCCCTGAATGTTATGCCGAAGTCTACCTTAATACAATTATCCTTCAAAGGACCTCCGATGAGAACCAGCGAAGTCGTCGTCAAAGCATTCGACGGATCCAGAAAAACGGTTATCGGCGAAGTTGATCTTCCCATAACTATTGATCCTCACACTTTCCAAGTCACTTTCCAGGTCATGGACATTCGGGCAACATACAATTGTTTATTAGGAAGACCTTGGATACATCAGGCTGGGGCAGTCACCTCGACCCTCCACCAAAAGCTAAAGTTCGTCCAGAACGGCCAACTAGTCACAGTCTGTGGAGAACAAGCCTTGCTTGTAAGCAACTTGTCATCATTTGCTAGTATAGAACCTGAGGATGTTATTGGAACACAGTTCCAAGCACTATCCGTGAGCAAGGGCGATCAATCTGAAAGAGGAACATCAATTTCCTCATACAAAAATGCTCTCAAAGCGGTCGAGAGTACCGATACAAAAGGATGGGGACAGCTTGTCATTCCTACTAACAATAAAACAAAGAAGGGTCTTGGTTTTTCTGCAACCTGTACCCAGACAGCTGCCAACGATGAAAGCCTTCATCCCCTTCAAAATTTCTTCCACAGTGAAGGTTTTCTTCACCCAGTGCCTCAGGCGGTTCATGCTATCAACGAGGAAGATTCCTCCGACACAGATAAAGAATGGAAGTCCTATCTTAACAAGGACGGTTATATATCTCAGGACGAAACGCAAACTCCTTTTTGCTATCCTGCACAAAGTTCGAGATTTATACCCAGAGCAGACGTCGAAATGATCCATGGAGATTGTGATCCAGAAGGATGTCGTGCTCCACTAAACTCATTAGAGAAAGACACTCTGATGAAGGACAATTTTGACTACAACTACTATGGCCCAATGGATGGTCTGCCAATGTGGAAGCCCTACCCAGGAAACTTGGGGCAAGAAAGTCAGCCGAATGATGAAAATCAGCTGAGCATTATTGAGCAGAATACCTGTGTCCCCACCATGTCATGGGATCAACACTCGGGTCATCCTGAGGCTACTCAACATGAAGATGAATTCGCAACGTTTGCAGGACTTGAGTTCATCAACTATGCTTTTCCTGAGGTCAACGTCATCGAGAGGGATGACTCCTCCAGTTCCAAAGAAGTTTGGGACACTCTGGGAGAATCAAGTGGAAAATACGACTTTATGGTCAAGTACACTGCTCCCAAAAGCTCTCGTATCAAGCTCGAAGATATCCAGCCAACTGGATGGGGAGATACAGCTGAGGGCACAACTGATCTGCAAAATGCAACAGAGGAATTCTCCTACGACAACTCTGCCTGGGAGACAGATTCCAATGATCCTACTCCGCCAGAAGTCAGCGTTATTTCTGAAGACAAATCCAGGAAGGTGCCAGACTTTGTGATTCACCGAGGAGTTCGCCGCCAATGGGTTGCCGTCGAGGTTCCAAAGGTCGTCCGTCAGTCAAAGTAATTGCCGTCTTTTAACATTTCGCCCTGCCCAGGTGGAATGGATGTTTTGATAGGGCTCGCTTTCTGTAAATTTCCCTCTTCGCTTCGCCCAAAGCGACAGAGTTTTGTTTTATAGGGCTGTAGTTTCAAGAGTCGACTTGTTCATAAATAAAATAACGTCGTTCTGTAATTTCTGCATTAATTGTTGTTTTCTCTTTTTGCTTTTTCAGAAAATGGTAATCCTAAAAAACAAATAATAAAAACAAGCAGTAAAATAATACACTGCACACACTCATGCATTCTCTCTTCTAAGCACAAATCATCACGTCATGCAGATTGCTTGTTTTACACCCCGTTGAAACATACGATCCAATGCCTTCTCCCAACTTTGAGTTCCCGGTATTCGAGGCTGAAGAAGAAAATGATGACGAAATTCCAGAGGAGATCTCTCGACTACTCAGACAAGAGGAAAGGTCCATTGAACCTCACAAAGAGTTGGTAGAAACAGTCAACTTGGGTACAGAGCAAGAGAGAAAAGAAATCAGGATTGGGGCACTACTCAGTCCAAATGCCAAAGAGGGTTTGATAAAGCTTCTCAAAGAGTTTCCCGATGTATTCGCTTGGTCCTATCAGGATATGCCAGGGTTGGATACCAGCATCGTGGAACATCATCTACCGTTGAGGTCGGAATGTCCGCCAGTAAAACAAAGGTTGAGACGGACTCACCCAGACATGGCCATCAAAATCAAAGAGGAAGTACAGAAACAGATTGACACAGGTTTCCTCACCACATCAGAATATCCTCAATGGTTAGCCAATATTGTACCCGTTCCCAAAAAGGACGGAAAGGTCAGAATGTGTGTTGACTACAGAGGTTTGAACAAGGCTAGTCCAAAGGACGACTTTCCTTTACCACACATTGACATGCTGGTAGATAGTACAACAAAGTTCAAACTCTTCTCCTTCATGGATGGATTCTCGGGCTATAATCAAATAAAAATGGCGCCGAAAGACATGGAGAAAACTTCGTTCATCACCCCATGGGACACCTTTTGTTATAAGGTGATGCCGTTCGGTTTGAAGAACGCCGGGGCAACCTATCAAAGGGCCATGACTACTCTGTTTCATGACATGATACACAAAGAAATCGAAGTGTATGTCGATGATTTGATTGCCAAATCAAAAACAGAGAGTGAGCACGTTAAACATCTGTCAAAATTGTTCGAATGTCTAAGAAAATTCAAGCTCCGCTTGAATCCCAACAAGTGCACCTTCGGTGTCCGTTCAAGGAAACTACTAGGGTTCATCGTCAGCCAGAAAGGAATTGAAGTTGATCCTGACAAGGTCAAGGCCATTCAAGAAATGCCTTCTCCGAAAACTGAAAAACAAGTCAGAGGATTCCTGGGACGTTTGAACTACATCTCCAGATTCATATTCCTTATGACCGCGACATGTGCGCCGATTTTCAAATTACTTAAAAAGAATCAGGACTGCGTTTGGACAGAAGACTGTCAAACTGCCTTCAACAGTATCAAGGAATACTTGTTGAACCCACCGATTCTATCACCTCCAGTGGACGGAAGACCACTGATTATTTACCTCACAGTCTTGGAAGACTCAATGGGATGTGCACTTGGCCAACAAGACGAAACTAAAAGGAAAGAGTCTGCCATTTACTATTTGAGCAAGAAATTCACTGACTGCGAAACTCGGTACACGATGCTCGAGAAAACTTGCTGCGCTTTGGCTTGGGCAGCCAAACGTCTTCGCCAGAACATGATTCGTCATACTACTTGGTTGGTCTCCGAAATGGATCCAATCAAGTACGTTTTCGAAAAACCTGCTCTTACGGGAAGGATTGCTCGTTGGTAGATGTTGTTATCAGAATATGACATAGAGTACCACACTCAGAAAGCCGTTAAGGGAAGTATTTTAGCCGATCATTTGGCTCATCAACCGATTGACGATCAGGAATCAGTCGGGTTTGACTTCCCAGACGAAGATGTCATGTATCTAAAAAGGAAAGATTGCGATGAACCGCTACCCAGTGAAGGGCCAGAACCAGGTTCCCAGTGGGGACTTATCTTTGACGGAGCAGTTAATCATTACGGAAACGGAATTGGGGCAATCATTGTTACCCCTCAGGGTACCCACATTCCTTTCACTGCTCGACTTACGTTCAAGTGTACGAATAACGAGGCCGAATACGAAGCTTGTATTATGGGTCTCGAAGAAGCAATTCATTTAAGGATCAAAAACTTGGACGTATATGGCGACTCAGCCTTGGTTATCAATCAAATCAAAGGAGATTAGAACACATACCAATCAGGATTGATTCCTTACAAAGACTACGCAAGGAGGTTGCTACCCTTCTTCAATAGAGTCGAGTTTCATCATATCCCTCGTGAAGAGAATCACATGGCTGATGCATTAGCCACCCTCTCTTCCATGATTAGTGTAGGTCAATGGAATGACATACCTAAGATCGGCATAATGTGCCTTGAACGGCCCGCTTACATCTTCGCGATTGAAGCAGTCATAGACGACAAACCTTGGTATTACGATATCAAATGCTTCCTTCAGAAACTGGAGTACCCACCTGGGGCATCCAGGAAAGATAGAAAGACCCTCAGAAGATTGGCTGGAAGCTTCTTCCTGAGCGGTGACATTCTCTATAAGAGAAATTTTGACATGGTCTTGCTCAGGTGCGTAGACAGACCAAAAGTAGAAATGCTGATGAAAGAAATTCATGAAGGATCCTTTGGCACTCATGCCAATGGACACGCAATGGCGAGAAAAATTCTAAGAGCAGGGTACTATTGGTTGACAATGGAATCTGACTGCTACAAGTACATGAGGAGGTGTCACAAGTGTCAGATATAATCCGACAAAATTCATGTACCGCCAATGCATCTCAAGGTTCTCTCCTCCCCATGGCCATTCTCGATATGGGGAATCGACATGATTGGCATGATTGAGCCCAAGGCTTCAAACGGACATCGGGTCATCCTAGTAGCCATTAACTACTTCACCAAGTGGGTCGAAGCAGCGTCATATGCTAATGTAACCCGACAAGTGGTGGTCCGATTTATCTAAAATAATCTCATCTGCCGTTATGGTGTGCTGAGCCAGATCATTACTGATAATGGATCTAATTTTAACAATAAGATGATGAAAGAGTTGTGCACAGAGTTCAAGATCGAACACCATAACTCATCTCCCTACCGGCCTAACATGAACGGAGCAGTAGAAGCGGCTAACAAGAACATCAAGAAGATTGTTCAAAAGATGGTTGTAACCTATAAAGACTGGCTCGAGATGCTACCCTTTGCTCTTCACGATTATCTCACATATGTTCGCACTTCAACAGGGGCAACCCCTTTCTCTCTAGTGTATGGCATGGAAGCAGTGCTCCCCATAGAAGTAGAGATCCCGTCAATTCGAGTATTGATGGAGGCAAAGCTCACCGAAGCTGAATGGTGTCAAAGCCGACACGACGAACTAAATCTGATTGAGGAGAAGCAAATCACGACACTATGCCATGGTCAGCTGTATCAACAGAGAATGAAAAAGGCGTTCGACAAAAAGGTCCGACCTCGCATCTTCAAGAAAGGAGACCTCGTGCTCAAGAAGATACAATCATTTCTCACTGATTCTCGGGGCAAATGGACTCTGAATTATGATGGCCCCTATGTGGTCACGAAAGCTTTCTTAGGCGGCGCCTTGAGACTTGCAACCATGGATGGAGAGGAATTTGCCTACCCCACGAATGTTGATGTAGTCAAGAAATACTTCACCTAAAAAAAAACATCTCGGTGGATTGAAAACCCGAAAGGGCGGTCCAGGCAAAAATTAGAGACATGGGAAAAAAATCATCCTGGTGGATTGGAAATCTCAAAGTACAATCCAGGCAAAAATTAGGGATAATGGCAAGTAACTATGTTCAACGGAGGCAAGTCCCTTAGCAGCAGTTACATCATCCGTCAGGAAAACTCCAGTCAAGGTCATCTTCGACAGAAGCTCAGGATGCCTCGAAGTCAAAGTTGGTAAAAGGATAGTGGTCGTTATGTTTCAACGTAGCCCTTTTCCCTGTAAATTACCATTTTCTAACATTGTAAATACTCAATGGAATCACGCTTTTGGCTGATCTCCATCTTATCAATAAAATTTGAGCCCTTGTGCTTTTGTTTATAATTCTCATTTGTTTTAGCTTTACAGAACGACATTTTAATGTGAGCAACAATTCTTGAAATAAAACAAAAATGAATTTACTTGCTAAAAATTTTCTGCTTTTAAAATAAAGTCGGCAATTTATTTTGACTGTTGAACATCAGAAGAACCTCGATCGCTTCTCCAAAGGTGTTTAAACCTCGAAGTACAGAATCAAAGTACTCCTTCTAAAAAGCCAGTACGCCTGAATGAAGGGTCAACTGTGTCAGAGACCTTGTTTCATCTGACACACCACGGCCGAGTTCTCATCTCCTAAGTCCGACCAACGTATTTCCCAACCAGGACTAACTCTCCTAAGCAAGGTGGAATTTCTATTCTAAACCAACGGTACTTCTTCGTCCCGCGATGGTCGAGTATCCCGTCGTGTTCACCCGTCAGTTTGTATGTCGCGTCAGTTTTGTCAGCATAAACATACATACATCATGCATTACTGATTTGCACTCACATTTCATATTGCATCACTATCACTCCAGTCGGTCTTGTCCCTTAGTGATAAAAGTCCTCTCAATCGAGTTGTCAGTTCTTTCCTCGTCAGCAAGCGTTACGTCTGAACAATCTCTCTCCTCCTGTTTATTTCTGGAATGAAGTTGGCCCTTGACCACTTTGATAATTTGAACCTATGAAAGCCAGAGAAAACGTTCAATAAATATCACTCTTCGCCATTGAAGAGGATATCCTTGCTTTCCCGGATTAAGGAAAATCCATAGACAAAAGCCTCGTAATCAAAGATTCGGCAGCACGTCAGTTTCGCTCCGAAAAAAACCGCTAATGAAAAGGTCATCGGCACCTCAAAATTGGACCTCATCATATGGGATTTCTCTGGGACGATCCCGAGAAAAGTATGATGTAAGATCCCAAGCAGAAGCAGTCTCTCAAGAGACTCGCTTTCCCCAGTAGAAACAAATGGCGTCTCCAACAGAGAAGTTTGTGCAACTCTACAACTCGGATGACTGGGTTCCCCAGCAAGTCTGACATCAAAAATTTTTCCCTCAAATGGCATCTCCCCAGGAAAATTCGGCGAGAAGTTTGAAGGAAAACCGCTACAAATAGCGTCCCTTGTCAATAAAGTTTATTGACAAAAGAAACCTAGACCAGTTCCTTGGTAGGAAACCAGGATCGAGGGGAAGTTTAAATCGGAAACTAAGACCAGTTCCTTGGTAGGAAACCAGGATCGAGGGGAAGTTTATTTCGGAAACTAAGACCACTTCCTTGGTAGGAAACCAGGATCGAGGGGGAGTTCACGAATCAGAAACTAAGACCAGTTCCTTGGTAGGAAACGAGGATCGAGGGGAGGTTTATTTCAAAATAAAAAAACTGAGACCAGCTCCTTGGCTGAAGACCAGGATCGAGGGGAAGTTTACCTTTTCTAAGCATCACTACTTAGCAAAAGAAGATGAACGCGCAAGCTACCATTCATAGCCGTCAAAATTTCGGATATTCCGATATTTAATCCTCTTGCACCCCGAATGCCCGAATACCTTCGTCATTCACACCTTCGGGTCCAAGAAGATTAAATAGGGGCATCTGTCATACCCCAAATTTTGACCACTAAGATTTCCCATCATTCTGCAAATCATCATCACAATATGGAGGAACCACCTTACCTCATCAATCTCCTCAAGGAATTGTTGACCATCCACTACAATCAAATTAGGGTTTCAAGCCCTCTCAGAGCATTAGACAAAGGATCAATCAAGGAATGACATGATCTTCAACTTGTCTAACCTCTCAAGTATCTACAAAGGATCAAAAGGACTCCCACAACAAGGATTAAGCACAAGGATGCTCCCTTTCAAGTGGATCAAGCCTCACGATCGCCAGTGTCACCAAATTAGAGTTTTGATCGATCAGGGCCTCCAGAGGGAAATTTTCCTCTGGGCATGAGCCAAGGATCCAAAACACAACCTAATATACTCCATGAAACCTCATGGACCCAACCATCAAGTCAATTTTGCCTCAGGGGATGCATACAGCAAAAATCAGGAATTTGGGTTTTTTGACCTAATTCACCCCTAAGTTGACTTTTGGGATAAATCATGAACCAAGACCTCAAGAGAGGGTTTGAGGGTCTCTAATGAACTATATTGATCCATTTGGGACAATGGATTAATCCAAGAAGTTTGAGCAATAAGCCTCAATTTCATCTGCACCCCAATTAGGGTTTCGCGAGAAAAGTCAACTATAACTTTGACTTTTGACCAGGACATACTCCCAAACCCTAGGACATGCCTCAATATACCCTATGACACCCATGGAACATGTCCATCAAGTTTGATTTAGGTCAAGGACATGATTTCCCAAGGAATTACACAGTTTGGAATTCATCTGATAAAAAGTCAACTGTGCACCAAAGTCAACTTTGACTTTTTGAGATTTTTCACCAAAATGGATTTTTAACCCTAAAATGATGTTAATATATGATTTGAATCATCATTCATCAAGAAAAATCAAGAAAAGTGGGATAACTTGTAAAAGGGGTAACCATAAAAACTTAGAAAAATTTCTAAGTTAAAAATAAAGTGGCTAGGGTACCAACTTTGGAGGATCATAACTCCTAAACCACAAAGCCATTTTTCCTCATCCAAAGATGGATTTGTAGCCCTCATTACTCTCTACAAAAACTTCAACTAGGCCTAAGTCCAATTCATTAAGGATTTTGAGTTATGGAGTGACCAAAATCAAGAAAAGTCACTTTATTCCAACACTTGGTGAAAATTTCACTAAGTCAGAATTTGCTTCACTTTTTTCCAAATGTAGAGGGATTTTTCACTTGGATTCAAAAGAGATCAAAACCAAATATGTTCAAACAGTTGTTGTATCATGTAAGGTCTTTCCAAAATGGCCAAGAACATTGCCAAATTCAATTTGAGCCATGAGATATGACATTGGCAAGTAGCCTTGGTGAAATCTGTCAAGGCTAGGCAGAATTTGCATTTTTGCTCGATTTTCCAAAATCATCCAAATCCAAATGCTCCTATCCACTTGGACACATCTGAGGATTGAATCTCAAGGGGACAATCACTGAGCCAAGCCTCCAAAGTCTTTGGAACAAGAAATAGCATGTTGAACCTAGAATTGCCAAAATAGGGACAAGACTTCAATTTTGGATTGAAGCATTCAATGGAAGCATCAAGGTGGCATGAACTGAGCCATTCTCATCTGAAATCAGTCAAGACTTATCCAAGACCAAAGGAACCACAGCCCTGTGCCCTAACCTCTAGTCAATGGCTAGAGGAGACTTAGATTTCCATTGGACAACATTGGCCAAACCTCTGCTGCAGTTGCCATTCACTATTAATCCCAAAACAAACTTGCTCTACTATAAATAGAGCTCATTTGTGATCAGTTTGAGTACACCAAAGCCATCAAACAGATGCTTTCCTCAAAACCTCTTTCTCTTGGCAAAAATGCCTTCTTTAGCAAGGCAACTTTGTGTTTTTGAGCTTGAGAGCTTTTCCATCACAATCAATCACACACACACACCTCATATATATCATATGTAAGCTGTCCAAACTATCAAAAGTGACCTGTAATCACAACATCACAAAGTCACCTCTCAAAACCTCAAAATAGGCTTTTTTTGCATTTTTCAAGCCATGTCTTGATTCAGTCACTTTCCAAACCAGATAAAACCTCAAACACACTCCAAATATCATCCTTGAACTGTCCCAAATGGTTCCCCCCATCTGGAACACCATTTGAGAGAGTTGCTATTTTGGTCACTTTTGACCCCTTTTGCAAGAAAGGGACTGTTTGTGTTTTTGCAGGTACCAGTCAATTCCAATCATCCTAAAAGCTTCTAAGGGATCATTTGAGTGTGTCTAAAGCATCAAATCATTTTTGGAACAAGAGGTTTGACAGATTGCACAAAAGCTCCAAAATCTCAAAAAAGAGGTAAGCCTCACAACTTGGAATCTTTGAATCATGCAATGCTTTAAAGTCCACTGATCATAAACATCTCATACATGTTGTATATGTTGTGTTTGAGCTAATTCACCATGTAATCCATGCTTGTACCAAGTTGTAGCATAGAAAATGCAATTAGAGGTCATTTTCAAAACCACTATCGGATTTTGAGGAGGGAGGGTGATCTGAAATAACTACCACCACCATTGGATTCCTTATGAAATTCTGGTCCAGAAACATATAAATTTTGTCTCAAACCATTAAGAATTGAGAAAATTATGACCTTCACGTTTCTGAGCCAAAACTTGCCAAAACTTGCCTTGGGCCAGGCCTAAAACCAAGTCATGCCTTGTATATTTGTTGTTTTGTTTCAAACAATAGATGTATCACCACCCCAGTGGTAAGGCGCACGCCTTGTAACCTTTGAGGTCTTGGGTTCAAACTCCACCTATGCCATTTTGTGTTTTTTTTTCACATTTTGTCATTTTTTCCAATATTTTCATGGTTTATTAATTAATTGGAAAATTAATAACTCCCTCAATTTTAATTATTTTTTATTGGTTCTTTTTGCAAAAAATCACAAAAATATTGAAATATTTTATTCCACAAAAAAATTAAGTTTATATTATTTATTTAATATAATTAGTATTTTTGTGAATAAATTCATTTTTTATTTGTTTTAAACATTTTAAAATGAATATTCATCTTGAAAAATCAAGACCAAATGAGTTTTAATATCTCTTGTGATTTATACCTCATTTTTCAAACCTTAAACAAAAATCACAAGTGGTTTATTCAAACCTATTTGGTATTTTTCATTAATTTTCTTTAAATATTTACTTTTAAAGAATGAAATTAGGGTTTCTTTGATTTCCACTCAGACAAATCATTGTCAAACACTCATGGGCCTCTATTAGAGTGTAAGACCCAACCCCCTTTTAACTAAAACTTTTTGGGCCTCAGATATTGTATAAGCCCCTCTGCGTTAAAAGAAAATCTCGGCGCGATCGCCATTTTTCAAACTGAAAACCATTTGGGCCTACCCTTGAGTAGTAAGACCCATTTCTTTTCTTAAACTTCTTTGGGCCTCTTGAAAGAGTGTAAGACCCATCCCTTTGTACAGAAAACCTTTTTGGGCCCCAGTCACTTGTATAAGTCCCTCTGTACAAACTTCTAAACAGTGCAATCACTGGTAAAACCTTGGGCCTCTCTTTGAGCTGTAAGCCCCAAATCTTTCTTTTTCAAAACACTTTCTCCTTTGATTTTGAATATACTATTATTTTCAATCTTTCTGTGTTGAACAACTAACCAAACAGCATGGAAGCACTACAACCGAGTAAGTGGTTATTGCTTTCATTTACTGCTTTCATATACATATAACTGTAATGTGGGGTTGCTCGCTGTAAGTCTTCTTTCATAAACTCATATCAACTGTGTAATAATAGTATAGATATATAGAGTTTCCTCAGCAACTACGTCTAGCACTAGGTAAAGCCCTGTTGATCACTCTGAACTTACAGTCAAAACTAGATCCCCATGGGATTACCAGACACAGTCTTCCCTCCTCTTGGGGTTAAACAATATGGAGATGTGAAAGGCAGATTATTTTTTGAACCCTTTCTCAGACTGTCACTCTTAGAAATAGACAAAACTAGATCCCCAATAGGATCACCAGATACGGTCTTCTCTTCGGCTGTCCTCATTAGGAATTGTCAAGAAACTCTACTCCCAGAGATGAATGTATTCTCCGTGAATGGCATCTTTGAGTTTCTTCCCAATTCTAGAACTTTCCTGACTTGATCTATTCCTTGTGAATAGCTTGCCTTGAATTTCTCGAGGTTTGGGGACCCACGGGCTTTTTAAAAGCATCGGCCTCCTCTTGGGCATTGTACAAGGACCCACAGGCTTCCTAAAAGCAACCTCGCCTCCTCTTGGGCTTAGTACAAGGACCCGTCGGCTTCTTAGAAGTATTCACAGCCTCCTCCTAGGCTTCATATAATGATTTCTTCCTCTGGGAATGATAGCCTCCTCTTGGGCTTAGTACAAGGACCGATCGGCTTCTTAGAAGTTTCCAGCCTCCTCTTGGGCTTCGTACAAATTATCCCGACGACCTCCTAGAGGTATAGGAACAAAAATTAGTCATCTTAATAGAACAGTGTTTCAAAAGAGTCTAGTTCCTCATACCAAAAGCATACTTTCTCTCAGCATAGTACAAACGATAAAACTCTAGACTCGGACCCTTAAGTCCCAAAGACGTAATCAAGCGCCCTTCAAGTAAGGAAAAACACCAGTAGACTCGGACAGTCTCAATCCCCTTTGGATTTCCCATCTCCTTAAAGAACAGGAGATAACCCTGATCCTCTGATCAGTACCAAAGCCCAACCTTACCTGGGATCAGTCTCTTTATAAGAACTGATTTTCTCTTTCAAAACATACTGGACCTGTCACTTAACTGTAAATCCCTTATTTCAGCCTCCATCTCGGGCTTTATACGAGATACAAAAAGACTCTCTCGTTGAGTCAGACCCTTTTAGCCTCTCTCTCGGGCTTTGTACGAGACACATATTAGCCTCCTCTTAGGCTTTATATAAGAAAACCACTGGTTGATCCAATCAACCTTTTAGCATCAAAACTGTGCCTCGTTCACAATACACAAACATCAACAACTCCTTCCATCTAATCGCTGTAAGCGGAAAGCCTCTGGATTATTTACATCCACACCACTGTCCCTCTTTTAGCATGAGAAATTCCTAAGGAAAGATAGCATTGCTCTACACTGAGTTAAAGTCTTCTCCTTCAGGTTAAAACCCCCTATAAAGGAAATTATGGCATTGCTAGGATTTGTGTATCCCAGTTAAAGTAATTCTCCTCTATAAACAGTTGTGACATACAACCCCCCCTCTTTAGAGATGACAAATTCTCTCTAAAGTCAACACCTTTAGCTTCATATCTTGGGCTTTGAACAAGATACAAATAAACTCTTCAGCTTCATATCTTGGGCTTTGAACAAGATACAAATCACCTTTCGCTTCACGTCTTGGGCTTTGAACAAGAATCCAAAAACACTCATTTCCTCCCATAGAATAGGAGGAACTACGAACGCTCTGATTTCCCTGTTTCGGTAAACGAGAATACGTAGGCATAAGATTGAAAGAAAAAATCTTAGCGAGCACACTAAACACAAACCCAAAATCCCATACTCTCATGTATCTATCAAAAAGCATCAGTCCTAACATCCTAATCCTTGTTCCCCGCTATAAAATCCCAGAAAGAAAGAAAACAGTATTGGCGAAAATACAAATAACCAGTACAAAGGCCCCCCCACATTGATAGCATCTGAAACCTAACAGACCGCTGTTTAAACTCAGTATGCAAAGCAGGGTTAATTGGATACATCTATTTCCCTTCCTTCATCAGCTTTAATAGGATAAAAAATGAATCGACCTGTAGTAAGCTCAACTGCAGAGAGCGTCCGCGCTTAAGAACCGCGTCCAAAATCGCTCGCTACAGTCGTTATGTTTCAACGTAGCCCTTTTCCCTGTAAATTACCATTTTCTAACTTTGTATATACTCTTTGGAATCACGCGTTTGGCTGATCTCCATCTTATCAATAAAATTTGAGCCCTTGTGCTTTTGTTTGTAATTCTCATTTGTTTTTAGCTTTACAGAACGATATTTTAACATGATCAGGGATTCTTGAAATAAAACAAAAATGAATTTACTTGTTAAACTTTTTCTGCTTTTATTAAAGTCGGCAATTTCTTTTGACTGTTGAACATCAGAAGAATCTCGATCGCTTCTCCAAAGGTGTTTGAACCTCGAAGTGCAGAATCAAAGTACTCCTTCTAACCCAGTACGCCTGAATGAAGGATCAACTATGTCAGAGACCTTGTTTCGTCTGACAAACCTCGGCCGTGTTCTCATCTCCTAAGTCCGACCAACATAGTTCCCAGCAGGGACTATCTCTCCTAAGCAAGGTGGAATTGCTATTCTGAACCAACGGTACTTCTTCGCCCCGCGATGGCCGAGTATTCAGTCGTGTTTACCCTTCAGTTTGTATGTCGCGTCACTTTTGTCAGCATAAACATACATACATCATGCATTTGATTTGCATTCACATTTCATATTGCATCATTATCACTCCATTAGGTCTTATCCCCTAGTGATAACAGTCCTCTCAATCGAGTTGTCAGCCCTTGCCTCGTCACGAAATGCTACATGGACGATCTCTCTCCTTCAGTTTATTTCTAGAATAAAGTTGGCCCTTGACCACTTTGATAATTTGAACCTCTGAAAGCCAGAGAAAACCTTCAACCAATGTCACTCTTCGCCATTGAAGATGATATCCTTGCTTTCCCGGATTAAGGAAAATTCCCTAGAGAAAGTCTCTTAATCAGAGATTCGGAAGCACGTCAGTTTTGCTCCGAAAAAACCGCTGATGAAAAGGTCATCGGCACCTCAAAACTGGACCCCATCATATGGCATTTCTCCGGGAAGATCCCGAGAAAAGTATGATGTAAGATCCCAAGTAGAAGCAGCCTCTCAGGAGACTCGCTTTCCCCAATAGAAATAAATGGCGTCTCCAACAGAGAAGTTTATACACCTCTACAACTCAGACGACTGGGTTCCCCAGCAGGTCTGACATCAAAAGTTTTTCCGTCAAATGGCATCTCCCCAGGAAAATTCGGCGAGAAGTTTGAGGAAAACCGCTATGCATAGCGTCCCTTGTCAAGAATGTTTATTGACAAAAGAAACTAAGACCAGATCCTGGGTAGGAAACCAGGATCGAGGGGAAGCTTTATTTCAGAAACTAAGACCAGTTCCTTGGTAGGAAACCAGGATCGAGGGGAAGTTCAAAAATCAGAAACTAAGACTAGTTCCTTGGTAGGAAACCAGGATCGAGGGGAAGTTTATTTCCGCAACTTAGACCAGTTCCTTGGTAAGAAACCAGGATTGAGGGGAAGTTTACCTTTTCTAAGCATCATTGCTTAGCAAAATAAGATGAATGCGCAAGCTGCCATTCATAGCCGTCAAAATTTCGGATATTCCAATATTTAATCCTCTTGCACCCCGAATGCCCGAATACCTTCACCATTCGCACCTTCGGGTCCAAGAAGATTAAATAGGGGCATCTGTCATACCCCAAATTTTGACCACTAAGATTTCCCATCATTGTAAAAATCATCATCACAATAAGGATGGACCATTAGTCTCCCCAAAGATGGGTGAGCATCCACTACAATCAAATTTAGGATTTCAAGCCCTCTCAGAGCTTTAGACAAAGGATCAATCAAGGAATGACATGATCTTCAACTTGTCTAACCTCTCAAGTAGCTACAAAGGATCAAAAGGACTCCCATTCCAAGGATTAAGCACAAAGCTGCTCCCTTCTAGGTGGATCAAGCCTTAAGATCGCCAGTGTCACCAAATTAGGGTTTTGGTCGACCAGGGCCTCCAGATGGAAATTTTCCTATGGTCATGAGCCAATGCTTCAAGTAATAACCTATGATGCTCCAAGGGACATCTTAAACCCAATCATCAAGTCAATTTGACCTCAGGGGATGCATACATCAAAAATCAGGAATTAAGGTTTCTTGACCTAATTCACCCTTAAGTTGACTTTTGGGACAAATCATAAGCCAAGACCTCAAGACATGATTTGAGGGTCTCCAACATACTACATTGATCCATTTGAAACAATGGATTGATCCAAGAAGCTTGAGCAACAAGTCTCAATTTCATCTGCACCACAGTTAGGGTTTTAAGGGAAAAGTCAACTGTAACTTTGACTTTTGACCAAAACATCCTCCCAAGCCCTAGGAAATGAATCAATATACCCTATGACACCCATGGAACATGTCCATCAAGTTTGATTTAGGTCAAGGACATGATTTCCTAAAGAATTGCACAGTTTGGAATTCATCTGATAAAAAGTCAACTGTGCACAAAAGCCAACTTTGACTTTTTGAGATTTTTCATAAAAATGGATTTTTAACCCTAAAATGATGTTAATGTATGATTTGAATCATCATTCATCAAGAAAAATCAAGAAAAGTTGGATAACTTGTAAAAGGGGTAACCATAAAAACTTAGAAATTTTTCTAAGTTAAAAAAAAATAAAGTGACACTAATGTGCCAACTTTTGAGGACCATAACTCCTAAACCACAAGTCCATTGTTCCCCATTCAAAGCTTGATTTGTAGATCACATTTCCCTCTACAAAAGCTTCATACTGACCTATGTCCAAATTCCTCATGGATTTTGAGTTATGGAGTGATCAAAATCAAGAAAAGTCACTTTGTTCCAACACTTAGTGAAAATTCCACTAAGTCAGAATTGGCCTTACTTTTTTCCAAATGTAGGGGGATTTTTCACTTGGATTCAAAAGAGATCAAAACCAAACATGTTCAAACAGTTGTTGTATCATATAAGGGCTTTCCAAAATGACCAAGAACATTACCAAATTCAATTTGAGCCATGAGATATAACATTGGCAAGTTGCCTTGTTGAAATCTGTCAAGGCAAGACAGATTTTGTACTTTTGCTCGATTTGCCAAAATTATGCAATTCCAAACACTCCTATCCACTTGGACACATCTGAGGATTGAATCTAAAGGGGACAATCACTGAGCCAAGCCTCCAAAGTCTTTGGAACAAGAAATAGCATGTTGAACCTAGAATTGCCAAAATAGGGACAAGACTCCAATTTTGGATTGGAGCATTCAATGGAAGCATCAAGGTGGCATGGACCAAGCCATTTGCAACTGAATTCAGTCAAGACTTATCCAAGACCAAGGGAACCAGCAGCCTGTGCCCTAACCTCTAGTCAATGGCTAGAGGAGACTTGGATTTTCATTTGCCAACATTGGCCAAACCTACTCAACAGTTCCCATTCACTATTCCTTGCAAAACAAACTTACTCTACTATAAATAGAGCTCAATTGTGATCTGTTTAAGTACACCAAAGCCATCAAACAGATGCTTTCCTCAAAATCTCTTCTTTCACTCCAATTTTGCCTTCTAAGGCAAGTCACTATCGGGTTTTGAGTTTGAGAGCTTTTCCAATCAAACCAATCACTCACACACCTCACATACATCATATAGAAGTGATCCAATCACTCATATAACATCTGGAACACTGATTTCACAAAATCACTAGCCAATTGCTCAAGTTCTTGACAATTTTGCATTTGAGGTACCATCTTCAGCTCTAAACTATTTCAATCCATTCCAAGCATTCAGACACATCACTTGGCACCTAGGGAAGCTATCCACATCATTGGAACCTAGTTGTAACACCTCCAACATGAAACACGATCACCAGCTGCAAGTGGTAAGCATGAGCTCTTCTAATCTATGATCCAGACAATTTTTGCTGCACAATAATTTGGCCACATGTTCATAATCATGCATGGAATGTTTCCCCTCAATTAATTGTTTTGTTTGAATCGTGTATTAAAAATCCCAGCCTTCATGCAGAATTTAGGGTTCTTGAGGATTTTTCTTGATTTCTTGTTTTATGTTTAATTTAAATGAAATTAATTGCCATAGACATGATCGTGAGGTTGATACGAGTAGATTGATATGTGGATTGCATGATATAATCAAGTATTCAGTGAGATTGGATAGAAAATGCAAATCTGAGAAACTCAGAACACGCGCGTGTTCTTGCCCTTGTTCTTGGCGCCATTTTTCCAAATTTGAATATTTGAATTTTGTGGTTTTATTTAATTGATTCAAAAATTAATTTCTCTCTGAGTTTTAATGATTTTGAGTTGATTCTTTTTTCAATAATTCACAAAAATGTTAAAATATTTTATTTTAACAAAAAAATCCCAAAAATATTATTTATTTCATATAATTGATATTTTTCCAAAGAATTAATATTTTAATTATTTTTGACATTTTGAATATTTTTTCCACCTTGATTTTGCAACTTTTAATGACTTCTAATCATTTTGTAGGTCAAAGTATGATTTTAGAAACATTAATCCAATATCACAATTTGTTTCCACATATTAAAACAATTTTTGATCATTTTAATTGAATTTTTATTCAATTAAAATCCATTTTTGGAAACAAATTAGGGTTTTTGATTAATTCAACCCTCACAATTGATTTTCAAAACATTTGGGCCTCTAATAGAGTGTAAGACCCAATCCCTTTTTGTAAATACCAAAATTTTGGGCCTCACTTATTGTATAAGTCCCACTGTATTTTCAAAAACCTCGGCGCGATCGCCAATTCAAAATCAAAACACTTGGGCCTACCCTCGAGTAGTAAGACCCATTTCATTCAAAACACTTGGGCCTCTATTAGAGTGTAAGACCCAACCCCCTTTGTACAGAAAACCTTTTGGGCCTCATTCGTTGTATAAGTCCCTCCATACATTTTCAAATAAACGACGCGATCGTCGCTAGTTTAAAATTAACCATCTGGGCCTCTCCTCGAGCTATAAGACCCATTCAAAATTCTTGGGCCTTTAATAGAGTGTAAGACCCAATCCCCTTTTAACCAAAACCTTTTGGGCCTCACTTATTGTATAAGTCCCTCTGCGTTAAAAGAAAACCTCGGCGCGATCGCCATTTCAAACGAAAAGTCAACTGGGCCTACCCTCGTGTTATAAGCCCCACTCTTTTTCTTTTAAAACTTTTTGTGCCTCTTGAGAGAGTGTAAGACCCATCCATATGTACAAAAAACCATTCTTTGGGCCCCGGTCACTTGTATAAGTCCCTCTGTACAAATTCAAACAGTGCGATCACTGATAAAAACCCTGGGCCTTCTCCTTGAGCTGTAAGCCCCAAATCTTTCTTTTTCAAAGCACTTTCTCCTTTGATTTTGAAATATACTGTTGTTTTCAATATTTCTGTGTTGAACAACTAACCAAACAACATGGAAGCTCTACAACCGAGTAAGTGTTTATACGCTTTCATTTACCGCTTTCATATACATATAACTGTATTGTGGGGCTGCTCACTGTAAGTCTCCTTTCATAAACTCATATCGACTGTGTAATAATAGTATAGATATTTAGAGTTTTCCCCGGCAACTTCATCTAGCACTAGGTAAAGCCCTGTTGATCACTCTGAACTTACAGTCAAAACTAGATCCACATAGGATTACCAGACACAGTCTTCCCTCCTCTTGGGGTTAAACAATATGGAGATGTGAAAGGCAGATTCTTTTTTAAGCCTTTCTCAGACTGTCACTCTTAGAATTAGACAAAACTAGATCCCCAATAGGATCACCAGATACAGTCTTCTCTTCGGCTATCCTCATTAGGAATTGTCATGAAACTCTACTCCCAGAGATGAATGTATTCTCCGTGAATGGCATCTTTGAGTTTCTTCTAAATTCTCGAACTTTCCTGACTTGATCTATTCCTTGTGAATAGCTTGCCTTGTATTTCTCGGGGTTTGGGGACCCACAGGCTTCTTAAAAGCATCGGCCTCCTCTTGGGCATTGTACAAGGACCCACAGGCTTCCTAAAATCACCCCCGCCTCCTCTTGGGCTTAGTACAAGGACCCATCGGCTTCTTAGAAGTCTTCACAGCCTCCTCTTAGGCTTCATATAATGATTTCTTCCTCCGGGAATGATAGCCTCCTCCTGGGCTTCGTACAAGGACCGATCGGCTTTTTAAAAGTTTCCAGCCTCCTCTTGGGCTTCGTACAAATTGTCCCGACGACCTCCTAGAGGTATAGGAACAGATATTAGTCATCTTTATAGAACAGTCTTTCAAAGAGTCGAGTTCCTCATACCGAAAGCGTACTCTCTCCCAGCATAGTACAAAAAGATAAAACTCTAGACTCGGACAGTCTAAGACCCTTGAGTCCCCAAAGACGTTCTCAAGCACCCTTCAAGTAAGGAAAAACATCAGTAGACTTGGACAGTCTCAATACCCTTTGGATTTCCCATTTCCTTAAAGAACAGGAAATAACCCTGATCCTCTGATCAGTGCCAACGTACAACCCCACCCGGAATCAGTCTCTTTATAAGAACTGATTTTCTCTTTTATACAACATACTGGACCTGTGACTCAATTGAAACAGTAACCTTTAGCCTCCTCTAGGGCTTTGTACAATGATTCTCCCCAGCGGAGCAAACAAACTTTCAGCCTCTATCTCGGGCTTCGTATGAGATACAAAAAGACTCTCTTGTTGAGTCAAAATACTTTCAGCCTCTATCTCGGGCTTCGTACGAGATACAAAGACTCCCTCGTTGGGTCAATCACTTTTAGCCTCCATCTCGGGCTTCGTACGAGATACAAAAACACTCTCTTGTTGAGTATAAAGGACTCTCTTATTGAGTCAACCTGTAGCCTCCATCTTGGGCTTCGTACAAGACACATATAAAAGCACTCCATCTTTGAGTCAACCCTTTTAGCCTCTCTCTCGGGCTTTGTACGAGACACATAAAAAATCCCTCTTGTTGGGCCAATAGCCTCCTCTTAGGATTTGTATAAGAAAACCCAGGTTGAGCCAATCAACCTTTTAGCATCAAAGTTGTGACTTGTTCACAGTACACAAAACATCCACAACTCCTTCCATCTAATCGCTGTAAGCGGCAAGCCTCTGGATTATTTACATCCATGCCACTGTCCCTCTTTTAGCATGAGGAATTCCTGAGGAAAGATGGCATTGCTCTACACTGAGTTAAAGTCTTCTCCTTCAAGTTGAAACCACCTATAAAGGAAATTATGGCATTGCTAGGATCCGCGTATCCCGGTTAAAGTAATCTTCCTTGACAGTCAGTCACCCAACAGTTGTGACAAACAGACCCCCCCTTTAGAGATGACAAGTTCTCTCTAAAGCCAAAACCTTTTAGCTTCACATCTTGGGCTTCGAACAAGATACAAATAGACCCTTCAGCTTCATATCTTGGGCTTTGAACAAGATACAAACCACCTTTCGCTTCACGTCTTGGGCTTTGAACAAGACACCAATGTTGCACCCCAAATTTTACCCTCATTTTCTACTTGTTGTTGTTTTATTATCTTTCTCTACATTTTAATTTAATTTTTTATTTAGTTTTTTTAATTGCTTTATTCTAGTTTAATATCAGTATGGCCTATTTTTATTTCATTTATATTTAAGTTGTTTTTTATTTTAAATTGATCTTAATTTAATTTAATTTTAATAATTAGTTTAATTAATTAGATTAATTATTTATTTAGTTTATTTTTCTAACTAGTTTTAATTTAGAATATTTAATTAGTTTATTACTATTTTTATTAGTCATATTATAAATGTAAAAAAAAAAACTATTTCATTTCCATTTCTCATGATTGGTCCACCGTGTCTTGTTTATATTTCATAATTGGATTTTTTCCATTAACCCACAACCAATAGGAAGCAAGTCTGGTTGTGTTTGACTTTTCAACCCATTTCATCAACCAGTGGAGACGCGACATGTGGCACTAGAGAAAATACAACCAAATATCCCATTTCTTCCTTCTCCTTGTCGTTGTATTGGTTCGCAGATGAGAGAAGGAGTTCAAGAAATTCAAACTCCTCTCAAGCTCATTTCAAAACTACCCTGCCACTTCCTCTGCTCAACCGTACGAAGCTGTTACAACGTTAACCTGCAGCCTGAAAACGACGTTTCAAGCAACGGTAAAAAAAATTTGAATTTGAAGCAACGGATTCTTTTTTTTTCTTGAAGAGTTAAATAGCAGGGAGAGGGGAACGAAAAGTGGGGGAGAAGAGGAAAACCATTCAGAACCTTCTTCATACACCATGTGAAACCTTAATAACCACACTATCGTATCTTCTGGCAACAAAACTAGCAACACGAAATAGCCTTCATAAAATAATCACTATACTAACAACCATTAAACCACCACAAACCAAAACACAGATTCAAACCCACCACTATTTAACAACTCACAGCACACAAGGGAGTACGAATGAAGAAGGAGAGGAATCGATACTCTGCAAGAAAAATTCCAAACTCACCTGCGAAAACAAAAAAAACATAGCAGAACGCCATACGATCTTTCCCTTCGTCAACGTCTCTTCGACCTCCCTCACCATCATTTAGAAAATCTCCATCACAACCCTCTCCCAACAACAACAGAGGCGTTGGTATTGATTTGAATTTCGCTTTCTCTTCCATCACAGACACCGAAGAATCTGAATCGTCCAACAACAACAACAGCGACCGCACAACACCGAACCCTTACAAATCTGAACCGCAGAACTGAAACTGTCTTCCTTCAAAACCCATTTCAACCAAATTTTTGGAACACAAACCATCGGCCTTCAAAAATCCCTCGCCGGAACCTCATCACCCAAACCTCCTTACCCGTTCGTCTCTCTTCTCTCACCATCAACACCTTCATAAAACACCACCGCTATTTTCAAACTCTTCAAATCTTTCAACAACAACACACCAACATCAAACTTATTCAAAACCACGAAACACCAACCCAAAGCAAGGATGAGATGGAGAGAAAGTTTGAAACAAAACCCAAATCACACAAACCTTTGATCGATCACGTGAAGAGAGAGTAAGGTCGTGACCGGAACAAATCCGAGACAAATCAAAGAAGAAGGTTGGGACGATGCGATTACCGTTTGCTTTTCGCAACTGAGGTTGCCGTTGTTAAGTTCGGTTTCATTTGATTTGTTGTTTTTCAAAAGAAAGCATCGGCGCCTCGTTTAGGTTGGAAGAAGGATGAGATTGAAATCTCCTTGCCTTGTTCAATGTGATGTACTCGGCATCATCTTTTTTTCCTTTTCTAAAAACGTTTACTGATTGCTGGTGGATGATGTTGGGCTAAGGCCCACGTTTGATTTTCCAAACGCACCACCATCCTTTCTTTAATCGCCTCACTTTTTCTTTTTTAAAAAATCGTACTGTCTTGGTTGATGGGCTTCAAGCCCAAAGGATCCATTCTTTTTATACCCCCCTTCAAAATACAGCGCCCCCTCCTCTCCTTTTTAAAAAAAACATCAATTTTCTTTCTTTTGTTTTGTTATTAACTTTTCTTCAATAAGTGTTTTTTTTTACTTTCTAATCTTTAGCCTTTATGTGTTTTTTTTTCACTAATTTTATTCGTGTTAATCCATTTAGCTTAGTAATTCATTTTATTTCAATCTTTTTGGCCTATGACATTATAAGAATTTTGACTTGGTTGATTATCTCAAAATCACTAAAAGTCTAGGTTTGTAGGAGGTCACTTCCGATTTTATTTTGGTCGATGAAAGTTAAAAATCTAAGATTATCGATTTATCGATTAAATCCTGATTTAAACGAGACCAATTTGGTTTTTATTTTATTTTGGTCGATGAAAGTTAAAAATCTAAGATTATCGATTTATCGATTAAATCTTGATTTAAATGAGACCAATTTGGTTTTTATTTTATTTTGGTCGATGAAAGTTAAAAATCTAGGATTATCGATTTATCGATTAAATCTTGATTTAAACGAGACCAATTTGGTTTTTATTTTATTTTGGTCATTGAAAGTTAAAAATCTAAGATCATCGATTTATCGATTAAATCTTGATTTAAACGAGACCAACTTGGCTTTTATTTTATTTTGGTCGATGTAAGTTAAAAATCTAAGATCATCGATTCGTCGATTAGATCTCGATTTAAACGAGACCGACTTGTCTTTTATTCCGATTCTATTTTGGTCGATGAAAATTAAAAATCCAAGATTATCTATTTGTCGATTAAATCTTGATTTAAACGAGATCAACCTTTTTTTATTTCGTGATCTTTATTTAGGCCGATGACGTTACACAAATCTTGACTCTGATCAATAAGGTCTTGATAAATGTGAGGCCACTTCTTATTTATTTCTGTTGGTCAATGAAAGAAAAAAATATAAGATTATCGATTTCTCGATTAAATCTTGATTTAGACGAGACCGATTTTATTTTGATTTCACTTCCTTTATTTTGGTCGATGACATAACAAACCTCATGGTTTGGTTGATTTCATTGAGTTGACAAAACTTTGATCAACATGAGACCACTTTCTATTAGTCGATGAAAGTCAAGAATCATTGATTATCGATTTCTTGATTAAATCATGATTAAGACGAGACTATTTCTATTTTATTTCATCTCATATTTAATCATTGTTTAACATGTTTAATTCTCACTTTGCATTGATATCATGATTTTATCTCATCTCTCTTATTCATGTCCTTTACATCATCGTACTTGAATTATTAACTTGTTATCTTGTTAGTAACTTATAACTATTATCTTTCCCCCACTCCAAAGGAAGGTGAAATATGTTGACTCCTAAAGTCATGACCTCCCACCTTAACTTAGGTAACCTCTTAGGAGAAAACTTCAATTTCTTGGCCTCATCAGAGCCATAGAAATTATAACTAGCTTTAGGAGAGAGTTCCTCAACTCTTAGTGATATTCATCATAATGAATTTATCACTTCCCCTGTTAACTAACCTTTAGCATAGAACCCTTTAGCAAGCATAAGATAACATAAACAAGAGGCTCCCGTAGAGTACTACGGACGTTTAGGGTGCTAACACCTTCCCTAGGCGTAACCAACCCCCGAACCTTAGATCTCTTCCCCTTTAGGTTTTTCTAACGATCTTGAACCTTTCCTTTGGATAAATCAAAGTCGATTCTAAAAGAAATACGATGCAAATTAATTAATAATTTGTTATCCAATTTTCACCGCAACAGAAATGGCGACTTCACTGGGTAAAGTTAGACCTATTGTTGGTCATTTCCTAAGAGGGTTAAGCCTATCTTGTTTTTTTATGTTTGCTTATTTACTTGTATATGCTTGTGTATGTGATACCTGCTTATATATCTGTATATCTGTTCTTGCTTGACTTTTCCTGTTATATTGGGCTGATATGATATCTATGAGTGAGATAAATCCTATACCCGGATTTGAGCGTACACTTATTATAGGGCGATGGTATATTCAAGGAGGCTTTGAGGGAGTCGATTCCTGAATAAGTTGAATTGAGAACACCATCACTCAGTTGAGGCCCTCTCGAGAGTCTAGTTATGTTGAACGATCCTATTCGTGAAAGTGTGCTACTCTCGACCTAGGAGCCCATGATATTGAGAACCGTAGTTACCAAACCCCACTTGGCATTTTAGGATGTAGTGCAGAGACCATGATGGAGTCTATTTCTGAATTGGTTGTCACGCGATACTACATTCAGACGAGATCCTCCTGAGAATTTTATCGATTACCAAGTCATCTGGGAAATCCTTAAAATCCAAAAGATGGATTGTAGACTCTGGGAACTCTTTAGAACCTTGTTCGGTATGTGAAAACTAGTAGTACATACCTATTGGGATGGGTAGACCATGGCTCCATTCATGAGACCCTAAACCTAGGATTTGTATGTTTTGTGTACATGTGTGGTTCCCATATGTTTGTGCTCGTGTGCTTTATGCATCTCTACATTCAAGAATTCCTAGCCCTTTGGTTTCGAGAAACTCAAATACTTGTTTCCTTTTCAAAAGATCAACAGAGCTTGGATTTAAAAAAAAAACAAAACTTTTCAATTTTCCAAAAATTTCGCAACTTGCCTTTGAGTTCCTTGAAACCATTTGGCTTGCATTAGCATCTCATTTGCATTATGTCATAGCATGTGCATTTCCTCTCTGTCTTCGTCTTATGTCACCGTTTTCCCTTCAGAATCGTCTTTGAATCGTCGCCCGAGCCAAACTCGACAAAGAATGTCTGAACAATACTGCGAGATGGACAGAGTCAACAATGACTTGAGCGAGCTCCGAGGAGGAATGGGACAGATCATGGAGGTTTTGAATGTTATTCGAGCAAAAGTGGATACGCAGGTCACAGTAGTCTCCGAGATTATCACTACAACTGTAGAACCTCCCGTTACTACTGTGAACCCCACTTTAGGCATGCCTTTTAACTTTATGTGTGCTCCGGCCGTCACTTCTACTCAACAAGCTGTTCCTTTGGTTAATGAGGCTTTTCAAGCTATTCCTACCTTCACTCCAGCAGCAGTGCAAACATAAAGGCACGTAGTTTTTCAGAATGCACATCCGGTTCATGATTATGTCAATATGTCCGAAAGTGTAGAAACAATGCGGAGGAAATTGGAAGCAATGGAGAGGAGCAATGTATCTAATCCTAATGTTAAGGACATGTGCTTAGTCTCAGGCTTGGTAATTCCACCCAAGTTCAAACTACCCAATTTCGACCTATACTCTGGTGCGACCTGTCCTAAGTCGCATTTGGCCATGTATTACCGGCAAATGGCTGCATTTATGGATAATGATAAGTTGATGATCCACTGCTTCCAAGATAGTTTGAAAGGAGTTGCTGCAAAGTGGTATTTGACTTTGGACCAATCTAGGATCCAACGCTTTCAAGATGTATCTGGCACTTTTGTAAAGCATTACAGATATAACATGGACCTGGCGCCCGATCATAGACAATTATTGAGTATGTCACAGCGCGATACTGAGTCTTTTAAAGAGTATGCACAAAGATGGAGAGAGCTGGCTTCACAGGTAGAGCCACCTTTATCTGAAAAGGAGTTAACCAATTGGTTTGTTGACACGGTGAGACCGGAATTCTATGAAAGGATGATCAGTAGCGTGTCTGCTAATTTTTCTGATATTGTGGATGTGGGGATTAAAGTAGAGCTTGGTCTGAAGAGTGGGAAAATGACCAAGAGAACTAATAGTCCAAGCGACGATGCCAAAATATCCTTCAAAAGGGAAGGGGATACTAATGTGGTGATGACAAACAAAAAGAGGAAGAATCAGTACTGGAAGCGTCAGCAGCAACAACAATGTTATTCTGTTCAACAACCTTATTTGGCCACCATTACGCCAACATTCAACCACCAAGCTTCTGTTTATCAACCGGTTCCTCAACCACCAGTATATCAACGAGCGCCCAACGCTCCTGCTTATCGCCAACGGACTCAAGTTTCTCGTCAGAACATTCCAGGAAAAAGAAAGGGTGGAAGGCCTCCGATTCCTGCCATTCCTATGACATATACAGTATTGTATCCTGCTTTGGTGCAATAAGGATTAATAACTACAAGGTCATCAGGCCCACCTCCTGATCCGCTTCCACCTTCATACAATCCCAATGCTCATTGTGCATTCCATGAAGGCGCACCAGGCCATAATTTAGAAGGTTGCTTTGCTTTGAAGCATATTGTGAAGGACTTAGTGGAGAGAAACATTTTGTCTTTCGATGGTTTCCAGCCTAATATCAAGAACAATCCTTACCCGCTCAGGAGATAAGTAATGCTAGGGAGGATGTATCAAGACAAAGATGGACTGTGATTGAGCTCCTCTTTGATTTTTCTGCATTTGATTCCCTAAAGCTGGCAATCTTTTGGTTGTTTCATCAAATTTATCGTATTTCCTTTGCACTTTGAATTTGTATTTGCTTATAAGCTTTGTTGTACTTTCAAATTGGCAAGGTTAATGAAACGTTTGTGCATATTTTAGATTAAATCCATTCGTTTCACTCATTTAGTGTTATTTTCAAAAATATTTACCTTGTTTCACTCCCTGTATTCAACTATTTATTTAAACAAAGATTGGGGAGGATGATGAAAACCCCGTGTTCATAATTGTTGTGGTATACTTTCAAATTAACCTCGCCGAGGATGTAAGGTATTGTTTCATTTCATCCCTTGTTAACCCATTTCGAGCCTAGAAGTAGTAGTTTTCTTTCTTTACACAAAAAACCCTTAAATCTTAACCTTGGGGCAGGATAGTTCTCAGTTTAACTCGGTTATGCATTCAAACACGAGCGCTTCATATAAGGCGCCAGTCAGCTTTCAAATCAAGTGACTTCCTACTTTTGGAGAGTTGAACGTATATCTCGAGTTAACTGAGCGTAGGATTTGAGCTGTTATCTTTTGTTTCATAAACCATGAACCATACCACATTACAACCCCTAAAAGACCTAATTGAGGTAAGGTTATTTTGAAGAACATACTACAGCAAGGTTGAGTAACCTGACTCCTAATAATCTTTGTTACTCGCGTGTGTTGGTCACTTCCTTAATGACTAGACCCACCTTTGTTTTTGACTATTTTAATCATTTCACTGTGCGTTTCTTATCAAAGCTTTGTTTTCAAACTTTGCATTAAACTTTGCATTAAATTTTGCCAATTTTAATGAACAACACTTGTTTGAAATACCATTCGATATCAAGGAATCCCAACAAACGTGGTCAGTCAAGGAATTGAACTTGATAAAGGAAATATGACTCAGTCAGGGGGCAATCAAGTGTGAGTTGACAAATCAGAGGCAGAATTCTGTAAATTCAGAATATTGGGGCAAGTCTCCCTAAGGTCATCTTATGACAAGTGTGAACTCCAGTGACCCATCAACAGGGGAAAGTTTTGTTCCCCAGTCGTTTCTACAACAGTTTGAGTATCACGAATACAGTTGAACTGGGGAAATTATGTCTAGGTTCATTTCTTTTCAAAAGTTTGAAGACATTGAAGCGTCTAGTGCGTCAATTCTTCTGTGAAATCCTTTTGATGACTTACCCTCACAAACCAGTTAATCAGAGGCAGTTAAGTCGAGATTCGGTAAATCACCAATCAGTCTGGGGCATCTCTTCCCCAGTTGACAACAACCAGTCTGAAGCAAGTTCAAGGACCTTGTTATGCGAATGCAGTTATTCTGGGGCAGTGACGCCAAGATCTCTCCAAGAGTTTGAAGATATTGAAACACCTTGTATGCCAATTCTTCTATAAAATCCTCTTGTTATCGTCTTCTGACAAACCATATAGCCTGGGGCAGATAAGATTTAAAGATGATCATTATGCCAGTGGAATGCATAATTACTTTGTTAGCTCCCCAATAAGTCGTTACCTAAGCTAATCTTGACAAATTCTCCTTAGATTGACCACCAACAAAGAGATCAAGCTCATGACGGCAATCCTGTTGATGTTATACCTCAAGTGGAATACTCTTTTCACCGGTGAAGTTGTTGATTCTTTTTCACCCCCAGTTTTGGTCCAACCTATTGAGTTTGGCTGGATATCCTTGTCGAGACGTTTTCTTTGTCTCCAGTTTCGCATGTCTGTTTTGTCAGCATAAGCATAAGCATGACATAAGCACTCATATGCATCTTAGCATTTTTTGCATTTCTACTTCCTTTTCTGGTGTTTTCCTGACTTTGTTCACTTTGGCGTTTCTCCCTAAGTGATTGGGTTTGTCTATTCACTCCAATAGATAGTCGGCCCTAGGCATAAAGTGCACATTCTTTTCTGAATTCCCCACAGAGTTTTATCCTCGTGGATGATGGTTGTTTTAGTTATCTTTTCTACATAAGGATAAGATAAATTCCCACTTAAGTTCATTCCTCAATTGGAGTCTTGTTTGACCGTTTCTTTCTAGCTTGTTCCTAGATTGAACTTTGGTCCCCGACAGGTACGGTTTTTAAACCTATCTTTGAACGTGCATTTATTTTGTACCGTGTCTGGCAAGAAGATTCTTTTACAGATCCACATTGAAGACATTATTTCTCCAACATTATTGTGATATCAACATATCTTTGAAGCAGCAATCTTTTGAAGAAGCTTGGCAGTCTCTTATAAGCAGCTTATCTATCTCTGGTACTATTCAACCTCTTCGCAACTGTAATTGGGTATCCTTCAGGAAATCTTATCTTCAGTTATGCAACTCCGGCTAACCTATCAGATTCTATACCTTTATTGGGGCCCATTTCTTGGTTCAATCTCCAATAAGGTTCTTCTTTTTCCAAAGTTCCAACCGGTCATGCTTGAACCTATTGTTCCATCATTTTGGACGTCTTTTCCCAGTAAGACCGTTTTTCGGTTCAACCTTCATTGCGGATCTTTTCTAGAATGTCATCTAGTCGCGTTTACCCTTGATGATCAATCATTCTAGATACTTTATTGGAGCCCATTTTTGGTTCTACCTCCAATAAGGTTACTTCTAAAGAGCCAACCGGTCATACTTGAACCTGTTGTTCCATCACTTTAGAGGTTACTTCTAAAGAGCCAACCGGTCATACTTGAACCTGTTGTTCCATCACTTTAGAGGTGTTTCTAGGATGTCATTTAGTCACGTTAGACTTGATGATCAATCATCCTAGATACTTTATTGGGGCCCATTTCTTGGTTCAATCTCCAATAAGGTTCTTCTTTTTTCCAAAGTGCCAGCCGGTCATACTTGAACCTGTTGTTCCATCACTTTGGATGTCTTTTCCCAGTAAAGACCGTTTTTCGGTTCAACCTTCATTGCGGATCATTTCTAGAATATCATCTAGTTGCGTTTAGCCTTGATGATCAATCATTCTAGATACCTTTATTGGAGCCCATTTCTTGGTTCTATCTCCAATGAGGTTACCTTTCTGGCTCCTATTGGTTTTCCTTCATGAAGCAGATTATGTGCTATCTCGACCAACTCTTATTTGAGTGCCAGAGTCTATTCTTGACTCATTAACCATGTTCCCATTTAAACCCCAGCTCTTTATGCAGGAGTCCCCAGAGAAGTCAGCTGTTAGACGACAGAATTCTTAGTCACTAGAGTTGTTATTGGTCTTTGAATACAATAACTTCGTCATTTTCATCTGATTCTTGGAAGCGAGAAAGTTTTTAAGAAAAACACAAAGATAAACTAAGTCTTACTCTGGAATTAAGACGTTTTGGAATCAAGCTGGTACAAGAAGAATTAGGTAGTACTGTATTTTTGGCATTGGATCTGCCATCTCCAGTGAAAAGAAGATTGTCCTGGTTATCCTTGATGTTTGGATTTCAGGGTGTTGGCTTGTGTTATCCTTTCTTCTTTCCTATTTTGCGCCGTTCGCGTCGTTTCTAGCATATAGCTAAGCATGTGCATCATCCCCTAGCATCCTTGCATTCTTTGTGCTCTGTTTTGCTTGTGGTCTTTTGTTGTGCCTGTCTTTATTTCCCTAGTGAAGTAAAGACATTCTCGGTTTGCTTTGTGTCGTGCTTGTTCGGTCTTAACCTTTGCGCGCCAGATTTGAATCTTTAAAACCTTTTTCTGTTCCCCAAGAAGTTTAACTTTAAAGGATTTTTAGAGCTGTTCTCGTTTGAATCGTGTCAAACTTGAACTTGGACTTTGTTTGAATCGTATCAAGCATTGTCTTGTGTGTTCTTGTTTGAATCGTGTCAAACTTGAACTTGGACTTTGTTTGAATTGTGTCAAGCATTGTCTTGTGTGTTCTCGTTTGAATCGTGTCAAACTTGAACTTGGACTTTGTTTGAATCGCGTCAAGCACTGTCTTTTCTGTTCTTGTTTGAATCGTGTCAAACCTGAATAGAGTCTTTGTTCGAATCGTGTCGGACACTGACCCCCTTGTTTTAAAACCGCTCCTGTTTGAATCGTGTCAAACTTGAATTGGGACTTTGCTTGAATCGTGTCAAGCACTGTCTTTTGTTTTAAAACCGTTCTTGTTCGAATCGTGTCGGACATTGAACCCTTATCTTATTTCTTTTCTGAAACTTGCTTTAGGCTAAGCTTCTTGGAACAATTTCTTCAACTTTAAGACTCCTATCTGGTGCGCAGAGTTGGTCTCTGTTTTCCCGGCTCTTTCTGGAGATCCCATTTTAAACTCTTCAGTATAAGAATCCCCGGGAAATCTTTGCTTGGTTGTCTATCTCTTTTGACTGATCCCTGGCGACCAGGGTCTCTCTTTCTGGTTTCATGCCCAGGAAGAATGTGGGTTTGTTTTGTCCCCAGTAGTCTATCACCCCGGATCTTTCCCCAATGGAGATTGTCTGTGGTCTTTTCCCAAGTGTTTCTTTGGAGTCTCCCCGGTGAGTCTCTTTCGTTGGTTAGCCTGTATCCCCAGTGAGTTTTCTCATGGATACTAGCTTTCATCCTTCCCCAGTGAAGCTCTGTGATCTTTTTGCTTCCTGTTTGCCCCTTGGTGTCTTGTTGTGTCTGCATTTTCTTGCATCTTCTTGGCATCATGTTTGTTGCATTGCATGTGTGTGCATCTGAGGGTAAAATTTTCGGTTATCTGTATTTAAATATCTTTCACCTTTGATCCCATGAGGATCTTCATCTCTCATGACATCCGGTGAAGATATTTAAATAGGGGCAACTGTTGCACCCCAAATTTTACCCTCATTTTCTACTTGTTGTTGTTTTATTATCTTTCTCTACATTTTAATTTAATTTTTGATTTAGTTTTTTTAATTGCTTTATTCTAGTTTAATATCAGTATGGCCTATTTTTATGTCATTTATATTAAAGTTGTTTTTTATTTTAAATTGATCTTAATTTAATTTAATTTTAATAATTAGTTTAATTAATTAGATTAATTATTTATTTAGTTTATTTTTCTAACTAGTTTTAATTTAGAATATTTAATTAGTTTATTACTATTTTTATTAGTCATATTATAAATGTCAACCGTACGAAGTTGTTGCAACGTTAACCTGCAGCCTGAAAACGACGTTTCAAGCAACGGTAAAAAAAATTTGAATTTGAAGCAACGGATTCTTTTTTTTCTTGAAGAGTTAAATAGCAGGGAGAGGGGAACGAAAAGTGGGGGAGAATAGGAAAACCATTCGGAACCTTCTTCATACACCATGTGAAACCTCAATAACCACACTATCGTATCTTCTGGCAACAAAACTAGCAACACGAAATAGCCTTCATAAAACAATCACTATACTAACAACCATTAAACCACCACAAACCAAAACACAGATTCAAACCCACCACTATTTAACAACTCACAGCACACAAGGGAGTACGAATGAAGAAGGAGAGGAATCGATACTCTGCAAGAAAAATTCCAAACTCACCTGCGAAAACAAAAAAAAACATAGCAGAACGCCATACGATCTTTCCCTTCATCAACGTCTCTTCGACCTCCCTCACCATCATTTAGAAAATCTCCATCACAACCCTCTCCCAACAACAACAGAGGCATTGGTATCGATTTGAATTTCGCTTTCTCTTCCATCACAGACACCGAAGAATCCGAATCGTCCAACAACTACAACAACGACCACACAACACCGAATCCTTCACAAATCTGAACCGCAGAACTGAAACCGTCTTCCTTCAAAACCCATTTCAACCAAATTTTTGGAACACAAACCATCCGCCTTCAAAACTCCCTCGCCGGAACCTCATCACCCAAACCTCCTTACCCGTTCGTCTCTCTTCTCTCACCATCAACACCTTCATAAAACACCACCGCTGTTTTCAAACTCTTCAAATCTCTCAACAACAACACACCAACATCAAACTTATTCAAAACCACAAAACACCAACCCAAAGCAAGGATGAGATGGAGAGAAAGTTTGAAACAAAACCCAAATCACACAAACCTTTGATCGGTCACGCGAAGAGAGAGTGAAGTCGTGACCGAAACAAATCTGAGACAAATCAAAGAAGAAGGTTGGGACGATGTGATTACCGTTTGCTTTTTTTGACTGAGGTTGTCGTTGTTAAGTTTGCTTTCGTTTGATTTGTTGTTTTTCCAAAGAAAGCAGCGGCGCCTCGTTTAGGTTAGAAGAAGGATGAGATTGAAATCTCCTTGCCTTGTTCAATGTGATGTACTCGGCATCATCTTTTTGTCCTTTTCTAAAAACGTTTACTGATTGCTGGTGGATTATGTTGGGCTAAGGCCCACGTTTGATTTTCCAAACGCACCACCATCCTTTCTTTAATCGCCTCACTTTTTCTTTTTTAAAAAACTGTACTGTCTTGGGTGATGGGCTTCAAGCCTAAAGGATCCATTCTTTTTATACCTCCCCCCCCCCCCCCCCCCCTTCAAAATACAGCGCCCCCTCCTCTCCTTTTTTTTAAAAAAAATCAACTTTCTTTCTTTTGTTTTGTTATTAACTTTTCTTTAATAAGTGTTTTTTTTTAGTTTCTAATCTTTAGCCTTTATGTGTTTTTTTTTCACTAATTTTATTCGTGTTAATCCATTTAGCTTAGTAATTCATTTTATTTCAATCTTTTTGGCCAATGACATTATAAGAATTTTGACTTGGTTGATTATCTCAAAATCACTAAAAGTCTAGGTTTGTAGGAGGTCACTTCCGATTTTATTTTGGTCGATGAAAGTTAAAAATCTAAGATTATCGATTTATCGATTAAATCCTGATTTAAACGAGACCAATTTGGTTTTTATTTTATTTTGGTCGATGAAAGTTAAAAATCTAAGATTATCGATTTATCGATTAAATCCTGATTTAAACGAGACCAATTTGGTTTTTATTTTATTTTGGTCGATGAAAGTTAAAAATCTAAGATTATCGATTTATCGATTAAATCTTGATTTAAACGAGACCAATTTGGTTTTTATTTTATTTTGGTCGATGAAAGGTAAAAATCTAGGATTATCAATTTATCGATTAAATCTTGATTTAAACGAGACCAATTTGGTTTTTATTTTATTTTGGTCAACGAAAGTTAAAAATCTAAGATCATCGATTTATCGATTAAATCTTGATTTAAACGAGACCAACTTGGCTTTTATTTTATTTTGGTCGATGAAAGTTAAAAATCTAAGATCATCGATTCGTCGATTAGATCTCGATTTAAACGAGACCGACTTGTCTTTTATTCCGATTCTATTTTGGTCGATGAAAATTAAAAATCCAAGATTATCGATTTGTCGATTAAATCTTAATTTAAACGAGATCAACCTTTTTTTTATTTCGTGATCTTTATTTAGGCCGATGACGTTACACAAATCTTGACTCTGATCAATAAGGTCTTGATATATGTGAGGCCACTTCTTATTTATTTCTGTTGGTCAATGAAAGTAAAAAATATAAGATTATCGATTTCTCGATTAAATCTTGATTTAGACGAGACCAATTTTATTTCGATTTCACTTCCTTTATTTTGGTCGATGACATAACAAACCTCATGGTTTGGTTGATTTCATTGAGTTGACAAAACTTTGATCAACATGAGACCACTTTCTATTTAGTCGATGAAAGTCAAGAATCATTGATTATCGATTTCTCGATTAAATCATGATTAAGACGAGACTATTTCTATTTTATTTCATCTCATATTTAATCATTGTCTAACATGTTTAATTCTCACTTTGCATTGATATCATGATTTTATCTCATCTCTCTTATTCATGTCCTTTACAACATCGTACTTGAATTATTAACTTGTTATCTTGTTAGTAACTTATAACTATTATCTTTCCCCCACTCCAAAGGAAGGTGAAATATGTTGACTCCTAAAGTCATGACCTCCCACCTTAACTTAGGTAACCTCTTAGGAGAAAACTTCAATTTCTTGGCCTCATCAGAGCCATAGAAATTATAACTAGCTTTAGGAGAGAGTTCCTCAACTCTTAGTGATATTCATCATAATGAATTTATCACTTCCCCTGTTAACTAACCTTTAGCATAGAACCCTTTAGCAAGCATAAGATAAAATAAACAAGAGGCTCCCGTAGAGTACTACGGACGTTTAGGGTGCTAACACCTTCCCTAGGCGTAACCAACCCCCGAACCTTAGATCTCTTCCCCTTTAGGTTTTTCTAACGATCTTGAACCTTTCCTTTGGATAAATCAAAGTCGGTTGTAAAAGAAATACGATGCAAATTAATTAATAATTTGTTATCCCATTTTCACCGCAACAACCAAAAACACCCATTTCCTCCAATAGAATAGGAGGAACTACGAACGCTCTGATTTCCCTGTTTCGGTAAACGGGAATACGTAGGCATAAGATTGAAAGAAAAATCTTAGCGAGCACACTAAACAAAAACCCAAAATCCTATACCTCCTACCAATCTACCGAATGCTATTTTTACCAAAATAACCTAAGAGAAACCCCGAATCTTTGTAGCATCTGTAAACCAACATTTTTTACTGTTTAACCTCAGTATGAAAGCAGGGTTAGTTGGAGACATCTATTTCCCTTCCTTCATAAGCTTCAATAGGATAAAAAATGAATCGAGTTGTAGTACCAGAGCGATTGTGCTTTGCAACCACATCCAAAAATCACTCGCTACACCGTTGCACTGTTATCGAGATATCTTTATTTGAACTTTTGCACATTTACCAAGATATCTTCGTTTGAACTTTGTTGCTTAGTCTTCATGGCTTCTTAACTTCAGAGGATACTGCGAGCATGAGCAAGAAGGGAAACACAGCTTGGTTCTTAACGTCTTTGAGTCCTCAGAACAGCGTCTTCGGAGTTTTCAGCATTTGATCTTCAGAACCTTGTTCACAAATTGTCTTCATATCTTCAGAGGCTTCAGATAGTATTTAGTTGAAGCATGAGTAGAGACTATAGTTAGGTCTTCAGAACCTTTATCAGAGAGCGAAAGCCTTCAACATCTGGACTTCGTTCAATCAGAACCTTTTGTCTTCAGATCTTCAGAACTTGTTCTCTTTCCATATTTTATCAGAGTCTTGCCAACTTCTGCTTTTTTTAGCACTTCAAGTGTAGTTTGTAGGCGAAATATATTATTTTAGCATTAAGTCCTCACCAATTAACAGAAGCATAACCTATTTGTTAAATTCTCAAGGGTAACAAACATTAGTCTTATAAAATTGCTCATACAAACATACTTGTTTGATATCATCAAAACTCAGGGGTATTAACGCAGAACCAAATCTTGTTCTAACAATCTCCCCCTTTTTTATGATGACAAAACAACGTATTTTGATGACACAATTTTGTTCATAACACACAAGTAATTAAAATAAGAAGTTTAATAGATACTTATCCTTCACATGAGATACTCCCCCTGATTCTCAGACTGGGTGATTGAGTATCCTGACTCCCCCTGATTCTAAAGGGTCAGGTACTTATCCTTCAGAGTTAGATCAGAATTCCTGAAAAGAAAAACAATCTAATAGAAATAACAGTTTTATTGGTTAGCATGTAAACAACGTTATTTCTCGGAGATTGATTATGAGAATCAAAATATCGCATTCATTACTTCTACCCCTTTTTGTCATAATCAAAAAGTTTTGTGATCAAAGGGTGAAAAACAAAGTTCTAAACAAAAAGAAGGTTAGGTGCTTCCAGAAGACATTTTGTCCAAGATCTTTTGAAGCAGGTTCTGAACATTTGTATTGACAATTTTTTGTTCTGCAAAATTTTCTTTGAAAATCTTATGTTCTCCTTTGATTTCTTCAATTGCGTCTTCCAGACGCTTCACAGCAGGATCAGATGAGGAAATGACTACAACATTTTGCTTGGCCTTTTCTGTGGCTTCAGCTTCTTGTTCCAATCTGGCTTCCTCAGCAGCCTTTTCTGCAAGAAGTCTTGCTTCTTCTGCAGCCTTCTTCTCAGCTTCTTTCTGCTTAATCATCAACAACTTGAAGATTCTTATTATGTCCTCATCTTTCTCTCTTGATTTTACCAGTTCAACTCCAGCAGTTCTAGTAGATTCAGAGAACCTTGATATTTTTGCATATTCAGAGTCGGACCACTTCTGAAAAGCATCCCAAGAGTTCACAAACTCCACAAGCTTGGCACTAGTGCTGGCTTCTGCTTGTAGCTTGGCTACTTTCTTCAAAGCCTCGTCAAGAAACCGACTAAGGCATTCAGCAAGGGTTTTGGGATGAGGTCTTTGATAAACAACCAATGCAAGGTTGGGTTCAGCAGGTGGAGATGGCATCTCAAGCATTTCTGAACCGGAGAGTGATTCAGGAGTGATAATCTCAGAGGGTTCAACCATTTGTCCTTCAGTTTCTAGTTGGATAGTCGAAATGGTTATTGGTGAGGTGAATGTGGGGGTTGGTTTAGACGGAATTTATGTGGTGATCGATGGAAGAGGAGTCTGTGGAGAGATAATTGTTTTAGAGACAGGAATAACGATCGTTGCTGGAGGAATTGAAAAGGATGGTGGTTTGAAACTGACTTGTGGATTTGAGGTGGGAATGTAGGTTATTTGTTGAGACGAAGATGAAATAATGATAGGTTCATCATTAACTGTTGAAGCAGAAGAGGTGATGGAGGACTTACTTGCTCTTTTAGATTGAGAATCTTGAGCCAAAATCTTGGAGGTCTCTGATTTGTTAGGCATCTTCTTTTTCTTGGGTTCAAGAACCTCTTCAATTAGCTTCCTTTTTCCTTTACTGGGCTCAACTACTTCAATTCTTACTTTGGACACGTCTTGTCCTTCTTTTTCCATTATAGCAATAAGTCCAGTGACGATATCCTTATTTTCACAGCTGTCAAAGGAAGGATAGTCTTTCACCTGAACTCTGCTTCGTATTACTCTTTCATGAGGGATAATGGTAGGTTTATGTTGAACATCTTTGATTATTTTCATGTTCTTCAGGGTGTTAGCATTTAAAGACTCTCTAATGCATGGATCCAAATATTCTGTATATCTGGCTTCTTTAGTCAGATACTCCACTAGACTGCTTTCAACAAAAATATCGAAGAGCAATCTTTCGAAAAGAATGTAAGTTGGAATCTTCTTTGTTGGTGAAGCCGTTGTTCTTGACTTGTGCACTTTGTCTCTTAGATATGAGAACAGGATGAATGGAAAATTCATTTTCTTCCTTTTATGCAAACAGTACAGCATGTTCTTTTGAGTAGCATTGAAGTAGTCTGCAGAACTCTTCAGGGGTCTTGGGTTGATACAACCAAGAATGATCTTGTGCCACATTCTTAGTTTATCATGCAAGTCTACACTTTTATAATCTGTTTTCTTAGGTTGATAGTTCGTAAATATTTATTTGCTGATGGCAGTGTCAGATTTTTCAAGCTTTCCATAGACTCGTTTCCCTTCTAAGAACTTCAAACCTAGAAGATCTGAAATCGACTTTTCAGTAATGATAATCTTCTTTTCCATGACAAAGGAGACGACATGAAAATCGTCAGTATCAGCTATTCTCCATAAATATTTTACAAGGGATTCATAGATAGGACCTTTAAGCCTTTCAAAGTAGTTATTCCATCCTTGACTTTTGAGATCAGTAGAAAGATCAACCCCCATTGCTTGTAAGATTCTGGAAATCCACATGCAGTTAGTTCGTTCGCAGGACGCACACACGTAACTGCTAATTTTCTTTGAGTAACATGGTTTTCATCAATCTCGGGCGGAGACGATGAAGTCGACGCAACAGTTGCAGTGGTTGCAGATGTGGTAGTAGGCGTGACTGATGAAGATGATGACCTTTTTTAGGGATTCAAGGATGCTTCTGTTTCTTTGAAGAAATTGACGATTTCTTATTGAAAGGTATTCATCATGATGAAGTTTGTGATAGATTGAGATGAGAGTAATGAGCAGGCGAGAGAGAGGTAGAGAGAGAAGCAATTTGGGGTTTTTAGGGTTCGTAAAGTGTGGAAGTGGAAGTGAAGTGGTGCGAGTGGATTTATAAGGTGTTTTTGTAATTTGAAAAGTTGAAAACACGGTATTGGGAGTTAAGAAATGAACGCAATTATGATTTTAAATCAATCCCAAGAGAGATTACTGTTTAGTGTGTATTTTAAAATAGATGTAATGATTTGGATATAACCTAGGTTACACGCGTTAATCATTTTCTGATTCAAGTGACACGTTTCACTATTCTCAGGGTCTGGACAACTCAAGAGTTTCCATCTGATCAGAGCCCATTCTAACCGAAGTAGCCTCTGATAGCTGAGATTAAACAACAAAAAATCTTATTTCTTCAGACTCTGACAAAGTACATCTGATTTTGATTCGATCTTACTCTAGACAAAAATCCATTTTCAGATGTGTTAGAATAAATTGAAATCTATCTTCAGCCAAGGGTTTTGTAAAAATGTCAGCACATTGATGGTCTGAGTCGATGAATTTTAAACATAGAGTTCCCTTCTGAACATAGTCTTGAATAAAGTGATGTTTAATTTTTATGTGATTAGCCCTAGAATGCAAGATTGGATTTTTACTTAAAAGATAGCAGTAGTATTATATCAATAGATAGGGATTTTACTCTCATGTATCTAATAATCTTCTAGCTGGTTTTTCATCCAGAGCATCTGTGTACTGCATAGAGAAGCAGAAATGTATTCAGCTTCTGCTGTAGAGAGAGCAATAGTAGATTGCCTCTTGCTTGACCATGAGATTAGGTTGTTCCCTAGGAACTGACAGTTTCCAGATGCGCTCTTTCTTTCCAATCTGTCTCCAGCATAGTCTGCATCGCAGTAACCAGAAAGAGTGTACTCTGATGTTTTCTCATACATCAAGCCAAGGTTATTTGTTCTTTTCAGATACCTTAGAATTCGTTTAACAGCAGTTAAATGAGGTTCTCTGGGATCTGATTAGAATCTAGCACAAAGATGTACGTTGAATAATATATCAGGCCTAGAAGCAGTTAGATACAAAAGAGAACCTATCATACCTCGATACATCTTCTGACAAACCTTACCACTTGCTTCTTCCTTCCACATTATGCATGTTGGCTGCATTGGAGTCTTAATTATTTTACAGTCCATCATATTGAATTTCTTCAGAAGTTCTCTGGTGTACTTACTTTGATGAATGTAAGTAGCCTCTGGTTTTTGATCAATTTGAATTCCCAGGAAGAACTTCAATTCACCCATTAAGCTCATTTCAAATTCTGCTTGCATTAACTTTGAAAATTCCTCGCATAGAGAGGGATTAGCAGAACCAAAAATAATATCATCAACATAAATCTGAACTATAAGAATGTCATTTTTGAATGATTTACAGAAGAGAGTAGTATCAGCCTTACCTTTGGTGAAGTTATTTTCTAAAAGGAATTTGCTCAATCTGTCGTACCAAGCTCTGGGGGCTTGTTTCAGACCATAGAGAGACTTTTTAAGTTTGAAAATAAAATCTATCTTTTCTGAGTTTTCAAAACCGAGAGGTTGTTTGACATAAACTTCTTCTGAAATGTAACCATTCAGAAATAAACTTTTAACATCCATCTGGTATAAGATGATGTTATGATTTACCGAAAAGGAGATTAATAATCGTATTGCTTCAAGTCTGGCGACTAGAGCAAAGGTTTTGTTATAATCAATCCCTTCTTGTTGACTGTAACCTTGTACAACAAGTCGTGCCTTGTTTCTGATGACTTCACCTATTTCATTTAGCTTGTTTCTGAAAACCCATTTGACCCCGATTACGTGGACACCTTTAGGTTTTGGAACGAGATCCCATACATCATTTTTTAAGAACTGATTAAGTTCTTCTTCCATTGCCAGAACCCAGCCCTTGTCCATAAGAGCTTCATTAACTGTCGTTGGTTCAATTAAAGACACCAATCCTAGAAGCGTTTCTTCAGATGGTTTGAAGGCTGATCTGGTTCTGATGGGAGCGTCCTTGCTACCCAAAATTAGTTCTTCAGGATATGACGTTGAGATTCTCCTTTTCTTTTGTTGTGGAGTATTAGATGATTCATCAATGATATCGTGAGTAGGAACATCTGGATTTTTGACTTCCTCTACTTTTTCTTTGGGTTCTGAAAAGCTAATTTCCAAATCTGCAAACTTTTCAACTAGCTTTGACTTTTCAGAGTCAAGCTTATCATCGAATCTGACATGAATTGATTCTTCCACAATTCGTGATTCTGTGTTATAAACTCTGTAGCCTCTAGAGTGTTCAGAGTATCCTAACAACAAACACTTCTGTGCTTTGGAATCAAACTTGCCAAGATTCTCTTTAGTGTTTAACATAAGACAAATACATCCAAATGAATGAAAATAAGAAATGTTGGGAATCTTATTCTTCCATAATTCATAAGGAGTTTTATTCAAGATAGGTCTTATAGAGATTCTATTTTGAATATAGTACATTGTGTTAACAGCTTCTGCCCAAAAGTGCTTAGCCATGTCAGTTTCTTGGATCATGGTGCGAGCTATTTCTTGTAAAGTTCTGTTCTTTCTTTCAACAACTCCATTTTGTTGAGGATTTTTAGGACAAGAAAAATCATGAGATATCCCATGTGAATAAAAAAGTTTTTCAAAATCTTTGTTTTCAAATTCTCCACCATGATCACTTCTGACCTTGACGATTTTGAAATTCTTTTCGTTTTGTACTTGGGTGCAGAAGGAAGCAAATACAGAATGTGATTCATCCTTGTGTCTTAAGAATTTCACCCATGTCCAAGGACTGTAGTCGTCAACGATGACTAGTATGTATTTCTTACCATTGATAGAAGCAGTTTGCACTGGTTCAAATAGATCAATGTGAAGAAGTTCCAATGGTCTAGAGGTAGAAACAATACTTTTTGCTTTAAAAGAAGTTTTTCAAAACTTGCCTTTCTGACATGCTTCACAAAGAGCATCTGAAGAGTACTTCAGATTTGGCAAACCTCTGACAAGTCCAAGCTTGTTCAGCTGAGAGATTCTTCTCAAGCTGGCATGACCCAGACTTCAGTGCTAGACCCATTGCTCTTCATTTATAGACAGAAGACACTTTACATTTTGATGTTTTAAGTCTGACAATTTAATTTTCTAAGTATTGTTCTTCCTTTTACCATTGAACAGACAGATCCATCCTTTTGACTAACAGCCTTACAGGACGTTTGATTGAAAATAACGTCATAACCATTGTCACTAAGTTATGCATTAGACCTTCAACTAAAAGAACATTATTTATGGAAGGAAGATTACCATTACCAACCGTTCCAAAGCCAATGATTCTTCCTTTCTGATTTCCTCCAAAACCAACGACGCCTCCAGGCTTAAGTTTTAGATTTTGGAACATATGCCTTTCTCCCGTCATGTGTCGCGAGCATCCACTGTCCAGGTACCATGACTGGTGTTTCAGTGGCACTATTAAGGATATCTACAACATAAATTATCTTACTCTTAGCTACCAATTTTGTGGGTCCTTTCACATTAGCCTTTCCAGAGGTTCTGATACCTTTGGATGTTCGTGCGGCAGAATAATAGTGTCGTATTTGTGCATAGTATTTGTGTTTGGAAGTTTTCTTCCGTGTCTGTGTTTGTGATATAGCCGACTTAGAACTTTCTGGTTCTGAACATTTCAACTTGGTATCGGCACGCACAAAATGTTTAGATAGAGGTATTAGTTTTATATTCTTGGTTTCATCATATGGTTGTGATGGTCCTGAATATCCTAGACCTCTACTCCCATTTCTGCTAACTCCACAGATCATAGAAGCCATTTTACGCCTATCTATGCTTTTAGCAAGGAAGTGCTGAAAAGCTCTGTCATATCTGACAACTTCATTAGTGATAGTTATATCAGACGTGGTCTCTTCCTCTAACTTAGCTACTTTACTTTTTAAAACATCATTTGATTTTTCTAAGAGGAATAATTTTTTGTTTAATTCCAAAATAGTTTGCTTGCTTTTGGTAAGGTCTTCTGAAGGAACCACAAGAGTCTTTTTCAGAGTTTTATGTTTTCTTAAAAGATGTTGATACCTATCCATAAGTCCAGATAATCCTATTTCTAGTTCAAAACGTGATAAGGAAGAGAGTACTTCTCTGTCGTCATCAGAGTCTGATATTTCTTCTTCTGATAAATCTTCATTCGTATCGGTCTTGGCCATGAATGCTATATTTGCATGTTCTCCTTCGGAATCTTCTTCTGACTCTGAATCGTCCCAAGTTGCCATGAGACCCTTTTTGACTTTTCTAGGTTTTCCATCTTTCTTGAATTTTGGACAATCATTCTTGATATGTCCTGGTTCCTTGCATTCAAAACACGTGACTTATCTTACATAAGCTTTCTTCTGACTATGTGTATACCCAGGTTTTCTTCTTGGTTCTCTGAACTTATTCCTTCTGTATCTTCTTTAATATGAGGGATAGTTCATCTTCAACTGAATCTTCTTCAGATTCTTCAAATTCTTCCTCTGCTTGATAAGCATTTTTCTTTTCAGATTTAGCCTTTAGAGCAATAGATTTACCTCTCTTCTGAGGTTCATCCCCTTGAAGTTCTATTTCGTGACTCCTTAAAGAAATAATTAGTTCCTTAAGACTTATGTTGTTAAAGTCCTTTGCTAGTTTCAAAGTTGTTACCATTGGTCTCCATTTGACAGGCAGACTTCTGATAATCTTTTTGACATGCTCAGCGGTAGAATAACCTTTGTCCAGAACTTTGAGTCCTACAACCAGCATCTGAAATCTTGAGGACATAGTTTCCACGGATTCATCATCTTCCATTCTAAAGACCTCATATTTCTGGATTAATGCAAGAGCCTTTGTCTCTTTGACTTGAGTGTTGCCTTCATGAGTCATCTTGAGGGAATCAAAGATAGACTTTGCAGTATCTTTGTTTGTGATTTTTTCATATTCCGTATATGAAATTGCATTTAACATAATCGTTCTTGCTCAATGATGATTCTTGTAAGTCTTCTTTTGAGCATCTGTTAATGCACTTCTGGTAATCCTTTTGCCTTTAGGATCTACAGGGTAACTGTAGCCATCAACTACCAGATCCCATAAATCTAAGTCAAAGGCCAGAAAGTAACTTTCAATTCTATCTTTCCAATTGTCAAATTTTTCCCCATCAAAGATAGGAGGTTTTGCACTATAGGAATCTCTTTCATTTGTGGTAACATTTAGATCAGGTGCAACCATTGTTTTTCACACTTGGATCGGTACTGAACACTGTTAAGTGTTTGATAAAAACACAACCTTTTTATCACTTCAGAACCGGAGCTCTGATGCCAATTGAAGGCGTGAAAAACACAAGAAAGGGGGTGTTTGAATTGGTTTTTCAAAATAAAATTCTTTTCTTTTCAACTAACCCCTTTTTCCTTTAACAACTCTTAAACTTATGAATGATAGAAATAATGAAGCTTGAAAGAGATAACTATGTATGTTTATACTAGTTCACTTGAGAATTCCTCAAGTTAATCTAGTCTGCCTACCAAGGTGATTTTGCCTCTCTCAATCGAGGTCTTAATCCACTAATTAAACAGATTAATACAATGCACAAGCCAAAATGCTGGTGACTAACAATAACCTCTAAAACTCTCAAGTTCTAGACTTCTCAAGAGATCTAACCACACTGGTTTCTCTTAAGGGACAACCTATAAGACTCTCACTAGTCCTAGATTTCTCAAGAATTCTAACCTCACTAGGTTTTTCTCAAGGATCTTTAAACAGCAGTTTGAAAAAGAGTTTTGTTTACAAAGTATTGCTTCTAGTATAAGCTGAATATGTAAACTATTTTACATCACAGAAAATGACTTTTAGAATGATAATAGCAAGATAAAGCATTTTTTATTCGAAGAAGTTGTTATTATTCTTCGAGTCTTCAAGTTCTTTTATAGCTGAGCAAAAGTAACCGTTGTAAAGTAATCATGACTTTTGACGGTGGTTTGGTAGAAGCGTGAGGATAGATAAAACCTTTTGCATCCTGTCTTGTCAGTGTATCTTCGTTTGTACCGTTGCACTGTTATCGAGATATCTTTATTTGAACTTTTTCACATTTACCAATATATCTTCGTTTGAACTTTGTTGCTTAGTCTTCATGGCTTCTTAACTTTAGAGGCTAATGCGAGCATGAGCAAGAAGGGAAAACACAGCTTGGTTCTTAAAGTCTTTGAGTCCTCAGAACAGTGTCTTCGGAGTTTTCAGCATTTGATCTTCAGAACCTTGTTCATAAATTATCTTCATACCTTCAGAGGCTTCAGATAGTATTTAGTTGAAGCATGAGTTGAGACTATAGTTAGGTCTTCAGAACCTTTATCAGAGAGCGAAAGCCTTCAACATCTGGACTTCGTTCAATCAGAACCTTTTGTCTTCAGATCTTCAGAACTTGTTCTCTTTCCATATTTATCAGAGTCTTGCCAACTTCTGCTTTTTTTAGCACTTCAAGTGTAGTGTGTAGGAGAAATATATTCTTTTAGCATTAAGTCCTCACCAATTAACAGAAGCATAACATGTTTGTTAGATTCTCAAGAGTAACAAACATTAGCCTTATAAAATTGTTCATACAAACATACTTGTTTGATATCATCAAAACTCAGAGGTATTAACGCAGAACCAAATATTGTTCTAACAGAATTGTACCTTGAGTCACCCTCATATTCAATAAATAAGACTTGAATCCATGTCAATGTGTTTTTTAAGCTTGAGCAAGTTGGTTTAAGTCAACATCTAGTGTGTGTCTTGAATCACAAGTTAGAAAATTCAAACAATGTTTTTTGAAGCCTGATTCGAATCAAGCATATGGGTGATTCAAATCAAACATCAATTTGAAATATGGATTTTTCCACTAACTAGTTGACACGAATCAAGGATATGTGTTCTTTAATCAATAATTCCTTGAGTTAAATTACAATTTATTTTGACTCAAATCATGACCATACACTTTCTTAAAAACCCAACCATGATTCGAATCACTCTTTTGTCTGACTCGAATCATGAGTGTAAATTTTGATTCAAGTAAAATTTAGATTTTCCATATTTTATTACCTTTATTTAATTAATTCTTTTTTCTAATTCAAATTGTACCTCCATAAATTAACTCATATGTTATATTCTTCTCCTATATGTGCCTAATCTCTAACACCTATATAAATAATTGTTTTCATTTTTCCAAAAAGAATTAACATATTCAATTCTTACACATTCATAAAAACTCATTGACTGAGTTCTTTATGAACATGTATGATCAAAAATCCATATTTTTCACAAATCTTGAGAAAAAACCCATAAGTGTTTTTCCTTTCATAAACACATATTCTCCTTGTTTCAACTTTGTGAAAAAATTCCTAGAATGTTGTTCTTGTGAGATCTAGATTGTTTTATGTGAGATTATTTAAATAATAATCATCATATTCAACCTTAAACCAAAAAAACTATTGTTGTGGTTCTAAACTCTAAAGATTGAGTGTGAGAGTTAGATCCAAGGTATATTAAGGAAGCTAATATGTTTTTGTGAAGTTTTTCTATGTGTATAAGGATACAGAATCATTTTTTGTCTATGGAATATGGAGAATGACTTAAAGCAAAGAGAAATAGTATTCTTTATACTCCATTCAAGACTTTGGTATAGTTGTGTAAAGGTTATTGTGGAACTATGTTGGGAGTTTTTCAATCATTCTTTGGTAGAATAAAGGATCGCACAAGGAACCAGTAGATGTGAGTAAAGGTCATCGTGGAATGGAAGCTTCGAGGATGACCTTTATATCTAGCATGATTTTTGGATCGAGATCAAGTGAAGATCTTGAAATAATAGAAGTTTAAGTGTTTTGCTACAACAAAAGGGAAAATCAATTTAGACCTTTGTTGGCTAAAGCAAAATTTTTGGCTTGTAGTGTTCAGTGTCTTTGATTATCCGTTGTACCAAAAATACTTGCATATTAAATTTAAAAAATAGTGGAACGCCCTACTGATTTTCAACGGTGAGACCATTGAAGAGTGGATTAAACTATAGTGAGGATGAATGAGCCGAACTACTATAAATCAGGTATACATTCTTCATCTCCTCTTTTCTTTTAAGTTCTTGCATAGTGGTGAGATCAATAACTCATTAAGTATGTGGAAGATAACTTATAAGAAATGCATAAAAAGCATACTATTTCATTCATTTTAATTCATGCTTTTATTTTGTTTAGCCCATGAATAATAAATTAGCACCAAGACTTATCTGAAGTAATCCAAAGGTTAGGAGGTTGTAACAACCTAAACCCCGAAACTTGTATAAAAAGGTTTACTCAACAGTTTAAGGTGTCACCAACGACAACCTTTGAACAAAACATAAACATTTTGTAAACATGCAGCAGAAAATAAACAACATATAACGCATGTCATTAAATGCTCACTTTCACTAAGGATATCAACGCAGCGGAATCACATTAATCGCGATAATAAAACATGTTAACTTCAATTTAAATTTCACCAAATGATTCAAAAGGAAATTCAATATCCAATTATCAAAAACTTCAAAATAACTCAACATATTAGTTATTAAACTTCAACCAAAAAAGTAAGTCGACATCAAACATAATAAAATAAAACATCGTTCGCCCCAAGAGTTACAGAATCAGAGCATAGCAAATAAAAATGTGATAACTAATAAAAATAACTCCAAGAGTTATTTCCCACTCACAGCAGCAACTCTACTCCTGAGTATCTGCAAGATGTCCATGGTGGACAATATCAAAGCAAAGGGGGTGAGAATTCACCTCAATAATTCAACATCATAAGTTGCAAGGTATAATTCAAACATTTACACATTCAACAACAATCATGCAACATCATTTGCCCCCAGTGTTACAGAATCGGAGCATAGCAACTAAAAATGTGATAACTAATGAAAATAACTCCAAGAGGTATTTCCCACTCACAGCAACAACTCTACTCCTGAGTATCTACAAGATGTCCATGGTGGACAATATCAAAGCAAAGGGGGTGAGAATTCAACTCAATAGTTCAACATCATAAGTTGTAAGGTAGAATTCAAACATTTACACATTCAACAACAACCATGCAACATCGTTCTCACACCCAATCCATCATCATACACAATTCAATCACATATTCATCATTTAAATTATGCAATGAGACTCACAACTTCAACTAGACTCATATGCATGTGGTATCATATCATCATCAATTGGTTCACTCAGGAATAGGGTTCACCCTACTTAAACCATGAATCCACCCTGATCGGATTTGGGCCAAGTCACCAATCCACCCAGCTCAGATTGCAACTTGCCTCTCCTCTTTCATCAACAACAACGACGTAATGAATGCATGTCATAGCACGTCAATGCAACAATAACATAATGTTTAAAGTCCCCTCCCAACAATAAACAAAACATGCATTGACCCAACGATAATAGTTCCCCTCCCGAACTATCATCCTACGACAAAATACTCACAATTCAATGACACAATTCATGCTCACAACAACATATCATCATCACAATTCACATAAATTAACACAACATCACCACCATGTATGCACAAATCCATCATTCATCAAATAACACATAGATTCGATTAAAATCATGTTTAATCATTAAGTAATACTAAAACATCAATCAAACAATAACTAACAGGGCCTAACAATACCCAAATCATCCATAAAATTTAAAAGTTCAAAAGCTACAAATTAACATCATCAAAACAAGCATTTACGTCCACTACAGACTCATGACGGGTTACCCGTCAGGGTAGTGACACCTGTCACCAACCTCAAAACTCCAGAATATCACATGTGTGATGACTAGCTTGAAAAACAAGCCTGTGCAGCATAACGGGTTACCCATCACCAGCGTGACTCCCGCCGGTGCCTTAAAATCTACAAAATTTCGTCTTCTTCAATGGAGTTCACAACATAACTCCTAATTCTCAATCCAAACATACTAAATCATCCCCAAAACAGTACATACATGTTATATATTCATCAATAACATCTAATTTCATCAAATCAACACCTTTAATTCATTGTTTTCATAAAATCATATTATTTCCAAACGTTCAAAATGACAACAATGGTGAATATATGTTAACTCATCAAAAGAGAATTTGCCATACATCATAGCACACAAGTTTCATTACTAATTATCATCACATACAACAAATCAATTACAAATAACATAATTATGTAAAATCTCAAAGCCCTATTGGAGGTTAAGGACTCCTTAATTCTACCCATCATGCATATATTTGTTATTGAGATAGTTCTTCCCCTTACCCGGTTATCCTAGTAGCAGTCAAAATTCTGGTTTGATTCTGTAATCCCTTAAAAGTTCTAAACTTTCTCTTGCACTTCCTCTAGCCTCCTCTCTATTCTCCAAATTCTGATTCTACGTACTAACAAAAAAACCCCTAAACTAGTTTATGCTCTAATTAACATCATTAGGTAAATCTTACTAAAATTCTAATTCTGCCCCAAACTCTTTATTCCTTTTACTCCTTCCTCCCTTCTAATCCTCATAAATCACTCTTTGGCCATAAACTCTCTATAATCTATTAAATTCAAAAAAATTTAATAAAATACTATTATTTTAATTATTAAAATAAACTCTAATAATTTAACCAAACTCTACTAACCTCTAATTACTCGTCACACTTTCACCTCAAGGTCACACACCCCCACTACCCTTATTTATTTAATTAATATTACCAATAATCAAATAAATACACAAAATCAAAATAAATTAAATAATTTCAATAAATCAAAAGTTGGGGTGTTACAGAGGTCGTATAACTAGGCCACTTTCTAGGAGAATCAATAGATATTATTCATAACTAAACCAATGGGAGCAATGGATCAATTGATAGGAAGTGGATCAAGACATGTCATTTTGATCCAAGCTCATGAAAAGATGGAATGACATGTAGGCATGCTGCCTCATTTTAATGTTTTAATTTATCATGTTGTAATAAAATGTGTAAAGGCCTAACTTGTTCAATTTTGTCCTAAAACACTTTATTTCTTTTTGGAGTATTTTTTAAACCATTTTAAAGTTTCCAAGGCTTTAAAATTCATGCATTCCACTTTCAATTCAAATAATGGGTTGAAGAAAAGGAAAGGCAAAGCTTTAAAGAAAGAGAGAGTGAGAGAGAGAGAGAGAGAGAGAGAGAGAGAGAGAGAGAGAGAGAGAGAGAGAGAGAGAGAGAGAGAGAGAGAGAGAGAGAGAGAGATGGATTACATTGATCAAAGTAGGCAATGAATAACCACTTTCTCCACCACCTTTAATATGTGGCCTTTCATCCCCAAATCATTATTGACAGAATAATGGGATGGATTTGTATAATTTCATGATTTATTATTATAAATCCAACGAGCTGCCTTTTACCTATACATAGGATGATAATCGTGAATATAAGACAAAGTTGAGTTTTATTAAACAATCACATTGTTTGAATTTGAGAGTTTTGTACCTTTGGTTTTTAATTGGACCAAATTTTTTTTATCTTATCAAGAAAATGAGTTTATTGTCGTGATCTTCACTTTGGTTTGTCATGCTTTCTAATTCATAGAAAAATTATGGCACCCCATTTATATCCCTTCCATCAATTTTTTTTATATATTTTCATTTGCTTTAACTTGGTCCCGACTTAAAAAATCTATATAATTTCGTGCCCTAGATCCATTTAAAAACATTAAAATCAAAAGTTTCAAAATTTGATCAATGTATGAAAAAAATGGTTGTATTAAAAATTGGTTGAATCACCAAGCCCATAAGTCATTCCATTTTCATGAACTTGTATTGAAAATACAAGTATTGACCCATTTCCTCTCAATTGGTCTCTTACTCTCATTAGTTTGGTCATGAATTGTATTAGGGAACCATTGACTCTCCTAGCACGTGAATTTGCCATATGGCCTCCTAACCTTTTGAATTACTTCATATAAGTCTTTGTGCTAATTGATTATTCATGGACTAAGCAAAATAAAAGCATGAATTAAAATTAATGAAATAATATGTTTTTATGCATTTCTTATAAGTTTCCTTCCACATGCTTAATTAGTTTGTGATCTCATAACCAAACCAATGGGAGCCATAGACCAATTTAGAGGAACTTGGTCAAAACTTGTCATTTTGATCCAAGCTCATGAAGATGGATAACTTGTGGGCTTGTGGCCCCCATATTATTGTTTTAATCTATCACGTTGTAATAACATCTTTAAATATCCAACTTGTTCAATTTTGGCCCAAAACACTTTATTTCTTTTTGGTATGTTATATTAAAAATTTTAAAGTTTCCAAGGATTTAAATTTTGTGCATTCCACTTTCAATTTAAATAATGGGCTTGCTGCGTACCAGAACCATAAAATAGATATGGTCACTCTTTGGATCCAAATATCTAGGGTCCAATAGAACTTTATAAATACATCAACTGCAAGGTTGAAGAGAGATTATTGTATTGACCTAAAATTTACAAACACATAGTTTCTAATCACTATGCCTGAGCTTGCTCTAACATCATCAATAACCCTAAAACATCACATATAGCCCTCCAAATACATGGCTACCCTTATAACAACACGCTCCAGGAGCTTCCTTTTGGACAAGGTACATCCAGAAACTCACATCTAAAAAGGGACAATGTTATATTTTTATAGAAATATATAGGGTGTATTGAAAATCCCCCATTAAAAAATCTTTGAGATACAATACACGTCAAATAATATTAAAAAGCATCAACAAAATTAAAAGAACCTTTGAAAAAAAAAATGTAACTAATTAAATTTATAAGAATTTTTGTATATCTGATTGTGTATCTTTATGTCTTATATGGTGTAGGGGAACTTTATATCACAATGAAGAGCACACACCCTAAAAGTCAATCGGACTATAAAACAAAGTTGAAAAAATCCACCCTAGACTAGTGAGAATCTTCCCCGTGATAATAAGGTTGGGATAGACAAGTTAGAAGGTCAGGTCGGCCAATCCGGCTCTAAACCAACCTAAGGGGATAACTAAATAAAGATACTTAAATACAAAGATAGTACATTCAAGACAAATTAATGAGCATTATTTGTCAAGTTCAAGCAAGCAAGGGAATTATGACTTGAATGATCATCAATGGTCTCAGCTAATCAAAGAACAATGTCATTTATGGTCATTAACAAGTCTTAAATGCATAGAATATCAAAAGTATTATATAAACAAGTATTCATCAAAGAAGGATACTCACAAATCAAATACAACTAAATTTCACTTGATCTATAACAATGAAGTAGTAACAATAATTTATTTTTTGTAAATACATATTATCAAAATTGATTGAAAATTAAGAAAACTAACTTTAAAGTAATTTAATATCTCCTCACATGCATGGCAACAGGACAGGGACACTCTAAATTTAAACCGAATAATCTAAAATTTTAACCAAATGAACAATTGAACATAAAACGAATATCACCGTCCCACCCCATCCTCTAATCTAAATCAATTTTTTTAATTACAATAGTTAATTTTCCCAACCCTTAATATATCCCGAATTCAAACAAATATTAGAAATATTAAATTAAAACAATACTAAAATTTTCAAACATTTCTTTAAAATAATAAAATACAATCCTGAATTTCAATTTTAATTCCTATTTAGGTAAGAGGACTCATTCCCTTAAGAGGTTTTGATGATAACAAAGTATTGAACAGTATAGTTTATTATTGATTATTCGACAGTGCAGGATCAAAAGACATTAACCTTGATATGAATCAAATTAATCACTCAGAAAAACCATTAAAGAGAACAAATCTGTTGTGAATCTAAAGGATCGGAATCAAGCTTTCAGACTCTGAAGAGTCTGACTCAAGTCTTTCAGATGCTGAACCTAAGCTTAATTGGAAATACAAAGATCAACAAAGCTCTGAAGACGGAAACCTTTTGAAGCAAGCAGACTCTGTTATAAGGAACAACTCTGCATCATCTGGACAAGCTGCATCAACAATTTTGAAGACACTTGTTAGTTCTTGTATTGGCTGGAATTTTGGTAAAACAAAGTTGAACAATGTTGATGTCATATGTCTGATGTCTTAACATTGGTTCCTAACATTAGTTGTTGCAGGGTTGAAGTTTTATATGTTGATGTTAAACTTGATGTCTTGACATCAGTTATCAGAACATCAGAATATCAGGCTGTGATAATTTAGGGTTGCGCGTGAAAGTTTGTTTTGAGAAGATCTGTTAGAGAGATTGTGTGCGAATATCTTGGAGAAGATTTTTCCAGTTGCAATCAGATTTGGAGCAGATCCTGTTGTTATGTTTAAGGGTTGTTTGATTTAAAAAGATTTGAAGATCAAATATGTTTTAAATTCTGTTTTTAAAACAAATCAAATCAGATTTTTGGAAGATGTCCAAGCCCAAGTCATAATTATATTTAAAGCAGCCTCAACCCTTGTTGGAAAAGAACGAAGACAAGAGAGCAAAGACTGAGAGTCAAATTTGTGTTTTCGTGTGTGTTTTGTAAATCTTTCATGGTTTAATAGGTGTTACTATTTTGGGTTGTAAGTGTATTCACTCTAGAGCTTTTAAGCAAGAGTGTCTTGTTCTTGATCAAAGCTGTTAAGCAAGATCAAGGTGTGGTTTAAAGTGTAATCTTTGAATTGTATCACTGAGGTGATTTAGGGATTGAGTGGTTTCTCATATCTAAGTGGTCTCTTAGGTAGAAGTGTCATTGGGTAGTGATTAAGATTAGTAGATGTCAACTGGGATTGTTGAGTCTGTAATTTAATACTACTAATAGTGAATTTCCTCCCTGGCTTGGTAGCCCCCAGACGTAGGTTGTTAGACCGAACTGGGTGAACAATTCATTGTGTTGATTTTCTGTTGTTATTGCCTTGTTCATATAGCAGATTGTGTTATTGTGACATCACACTTAACATCACACATCTGATACCAGAATTTCAATTGGTATCAGAGCAGGCATCCTGCTCTGCATCTGGGTGAGATCTAGGGCTGATACTTTCTGGTGCAATGGACAAGGAGAGTGGTGGATTTGTGAATAGACCCCCTATTCTAGATGGCTCTAATTATGACTATTGGAAACCACGGATGGTTACCTTCTTGAAGTCATTAGACAGCAGGGCTTGGAAGGTTGTCTTAAAAGAATGGAAAACACCTGTTATTGCTGAAAAGGATGGTACAACAAAGCTGAAACCTGAGGAAGATTGGACCAAGGAAGAAGATGAGCTTGCACTTGGAAATTCAAAAGCCTTGAATGTCATCTTTAATGGTATTGACAAGAACATCTTTAGGCTGGTCAACACTTGTGAAGTAGCTAAGGAAGCTTGGGATGTCTTGAAAACTACTCATGAAGGAACTTCCAAGGTCAAGATATCAAGACTTCAACTGTTGACTACTAAGTTTGAAAATCTGAAGATGGAGGAGGATGAAACCATTCATGATTTTCACATGAATATTCTTGAGCTGTCCAATGCTTCTAGTGCTTTAGGTGAAAGAATGACTGAAGAGAAACTGGTAAGGAAGATTCTCAGATCCCTCCCCAAGAGATATAAAATGAAGGTGACAGCTATTGAAGAAGCTTAAGACATCAGCAAGATGAGGGTTGATGAGTTGATTGGTTCTCTTCAAACTTTTGAGTTGGGATTAAATGAGGAGCCTGAAAAGAAGACCAAAAGCATAGCTTTGGTGTCTAATACTGAAGATGGTAAGAAGGAGTGTAATTTTGAAACTCAGGAGGAACTGTCAAATGCTGTTGTAATGCTTGGGAGATAGTTTAATAAGGTGTTAAAGAGAATGGACAGAAACTATAGACCTAATGTTAAGAACATCACATCTGACAACAACAGGTCTAGTGATTAAGTGAAGAAAACAAGAGATGAAGAAAAGTCTAATCATGACAAAGGAGTTCAATGCTATGAGTGTGAAGGTTATGGTCATGTCAAGAAAGAATGTCCTATATATCTCAAAAAGCAGAAAAGGGGGTTATCTGTTTCCTGGTCTGATACAGATAGTGAAAGTGAATAAGAGAATGCCAAGCATGTTAAGGCATTGACTGGAATATGTGCCTCTGATGGAGATTCTAGTGATGGTGAATTGACCTTTGAAGAGCTGGCATCTTCTTATCAAGAGTTGTGTCAGAAAAGTGAAGACGTATGTCAAGAAGGGGAGAAGCAGAAGAAAATTATAATACAGCTTGAGACTGATAAAGCTGAACTTGAGAATGAAGTTTTGTTGTTAAAATCCTAGCTTGATCAAATGTCAAAATCCATCAGAATGTTAAATAGTGGAACTGACAATCTGGATAAAACACTTGAAGCTGGAAAAGGGGCAAGTGATAAGATTGGTCTAGGATATGAGGGTGAGAAGAAGATATCTGCAGAGGCTAGTTCTTCAGGGGTTAAACAGAACGTTCTTCATCATCATGAAAAAGGACATGGTTCTGGAATTAAGAAGGTTGTCCCTCACCTTGTGCCATAAAATAATGGGAAGGGTTATGGTCTTGTACCTAAGAAATTTGTGCCCCAACCTCAAGAAAAGACTCATGCTAGTCAGTATATGCCTCCTAAATACCATAGGAGTGTGCAGGCTTCTAGTTTCAAACATAACATGTTCCATCCGATGTCTCAACATCAAGGGAAAATGTATGGTTTTGGACCTAATAATGTTGTGCCTCATTGTTATGGCAGAAGAAATCCTCATCATCATGGTAGAAGAAAGCCTAATCATTACAAAAGACAGACTCATCATTATAGAAGACAGCCTAATTATGGGAGAAGACAACATCAATATTTTGACAGATGGCAGCCTCAGCAGTATGACATAAATCATCATCAAGGTGGCAGACATTTCAATCACTTCAGAGAAGAGATTCAAAGAGTGAGATGTTACTATTATGAAAGATTTGGCCATATACAATCTTCTTGCTTTAAACTGCATGGTTATCCCAAATCTGTTCCTCAACCTAGATAGAAGCAGAACAGGCCTCAGGCTGTTAAACAATGGGTTCCTAAAGCTGCTGTCACATGTCTATTAGCTCACTCATCTGTTAGAACCCCAACTATGGATGGTTGGTATTTTGGCAGTGGTTGCTCAAAGCATATGACAGGTTTCAAGAATCATTTGGTGAATATCAGGACTTACTCCACAAATGATGTAACTTTTGGTAATGGAGAAAAAGGGGAAGTTAAAGGAATTGGAAAACTGAATTGTGAGGTTGGACCTAATCTTGAAAATGTACTTCTTGTCAAAGGATTGACTGCTAATTTGATTAGCATCAGTCAGTTATGTGATGAAGGATTCAAGGTTAGCTACACTAAAGAGGAATGTTTAGTGACTAATGAGAACAGTGAAGTCGTTATGAGGGGAGTTAGATCCATAGATAACTGTTATTTATGGGTTCCTCAAGAGTCTAGCTCATCATGTAATGTCAAGGATGATGTTATGACATCTGAATGTGACATTAGAAGGATCACCAAACAACCAAGTGTTATGCAACTATTCAGAGGAACTCTTGAAGAAACTAAGGTCATAGAGGTTGATCATTCAGATATGAAGTGTAATGACAATTTCCCTAAAGATATGTGTGCTAAAATTAGTGAAGTCTTAAGTAGAAAATTGGGCATATGGAAAAGTCAACTGAAGTTAGTGACTTATGGTGTGAATTTATTAAAATTCAAAAATTTAAAAGGAAATTTGTTTTGGTGGGGAAAATACATTTATTGGCTTTTAAGTGATCAACAAAAGCAGCCCCCTTACCTTAGGCTATCATTCCCTATTGTTACTCTCACACGCTGCATCAATCTCCACACTCCAAGTCTGTTCATCTTCTCTCCAAAGATCAGAAGACACAACACATCCTTGTACATAAACTGTTTCAAAGGAACAATGTCTCAACATGGGTCATCTCCCTCCAAGAAGTCTGCTTCAAAGAGCTCTTCGCATGCAACATCTAGGGTTTCGACGAAAGAAGTTTCAATGGATGAAGCCTTGGACATAGCGCCTCTCTCTATGATTCCAAGTTCAGAAAAGAAAAGACCTGAGAAGTATCAACCTAAGAGGCCTTCAAAAGGTTACACGTCTGATCAATCTGCGGGTAAGAAATTTGATGATAGCAAAAGTAGAGCGTTTGTCACTAGTGTTTTGTTTGGAGACAAACCTACTCCTAAAACTACCACCCTCTTCCTCAAGCTGTTGAAGAAAGGGTAGATGTGGACAAAAGTGTTGATCAGATTGTCACAAAAATTTTTGAGAATGGGATTTCTGTGAAGGGAATATCTAGACCTCTGAGTCAAATGCCTGCTGATCAATCTGTTAGAGAAAAGGCTGACATGCAAACTTCTAAAACCAATCTTCACAGATTGGTTGTTTCTGTCATTGAAGATTCAGAGATTGAAGTTGAAGCTGAAGTTGAAGATATTGATACTCATGTTGAAGATGAGGTTGATGTTGAACCTGATGTCAGAACATCACCTGCTAGGAATGTTGTTTCTAGTCCCAGAGGAATGAAGACTGCTGATGTGGTGGATGTGGTTGACCTATCAGATAATGAAGTTATTGGTAAAGTTGTCCCTGGTATTTTCAAAAGAATAAGGTCTAGAAAAGGGAAGTCTGCAGATTCTTCACCTAAGGAGAGACCTGAGAACAAAAAGAAGAAGTCAACTGTGGTTGGTCCTACTAAGACTTGGAGCAAGGTTGCTGTGACTTCCAAAAATAGGAAGCTGAGGGAAGAATCAGAATCTGAGTTTGATGTTGATGATGATGTTCAAGACATCACTCCAGTCAGAAGGTCAATTTTGAAGAGGATTTCTGACAAGGTTCCTGAAGTGCCTGTTGACAACATATCCTTTCACTATGCTAGCAGTGCTCCCATGTGGAAGTTTGTCTGCCAAAGAAGATTGGCCCTGGAAAGGGAGCTTGGTGGAGATGCTCTGGAAATAAAGGAAGTTATGGGGTTGATCAAATTTGCTGGGCTAATGAAGATTGTTTATGGGTTGTCCAAATGCTATGATGGGTTAGTCAAGGAATTTGTAGTAAACATTCTTGTGGCTATTAATGATAGCAGAAGTGTGGATTTTAGAAAGGTATATGTAAGAGGTCAGTTTGTTAATTTTTCTCCTGAGATCATTAACACTTACCTAGGAAAATATGAGAAAGAGTATAGAGAGTTGGAAGTGACTGATAATGCAGTGTGCCAAGAAATCACAGCAGGACAAGTGAAGGTCTGACCTTTCAAAGGGAAGTTGTCAGCTAGTTTGTTAAGTGTTAAATATGCTATTTTGCACAGGATAGGTGTTGCCAACTAGGTCCCTACTAATCACAAGACCACTATTTCTGTTGGATTGGGAAAGATGATTTATGCTATTGGGACAAAGCAAATAGTTGATTATGGCTCCTACATTTTTTATCAGACAATTAAGCATGCTGCTACAAATGCTGTGAAATTACCTATTGCTTTTCCCTCTCTTATCTGTGGGATCATCGTGTCTCAACATCCTGGTATTCTACATCAATCTGATGTTGTATGTAAAAGGGAGTCTGCTCTGTCAATTCACTACAAGTTGTTTGAAGGAACGCATGTTCCTGACATTGTTAAGACATCTGCCTCAACATCGCACCAGCCAACTTCCAAGACTGGAATGATTTCTGAGCTGGAGGAAGCATAAAAAGAAGGTGAGGAAGTCAATGCAAGTAAGGATGATGATGATATCCATGTAAATACTAAAGATTCAGGTTCTGATAAAGGTAATTCAACAACTGAGACTGAGGAGGATGCAGATGGTTCTGCTGATGAAGATTGAATTACTGCTTTTACTGTTTCTTGCTTTTGTAGTTTGTAGTTTTTTTTGTTTTTGCACATTGTGTGCATGTTGTGTAACTTGGATAAAAGTACTTTTATGCTTATCTGGTTTTTGATTTGTCTTGTCATGTGGTGCTGACTTTTGACTGACAAGGAGAGCTAGTAGGACTAACTGTTGTAAGTGTTAGTTGTGTGAGGGTATATCGGGTTGGTAGTTGTCCAATTGTGGCTAGAAAGGGGGAGCGTTAGCCTTGATGATTCAGTTAGCCTTGATGGTTTCTAGTTGTTGCTATGGTTATGGTTTTGAGGGGGAGTTTGTGCGTGCAGCTGTTGCCTAGTTTTGGTGTGGTTCTTGTTTTGAGGGGGAGTTTATCTTTGAGCAGATTGCTACTGGTTGTGTTTTGGAATGTTAGGAGTTTGAAGTTTTTCCGCTGCAGGTATCTCTGATGTTGGCAGAGATTGTTTTAGCCAAAATTAGCCAAAGGGGAAGATTGTTAGTTCTTGTATTGGATGGAATTTTAGTAAAACAAAGTTGAACAATGTTGATGTCAATATGTCTGATGTCTTAACATTGGTTCCTAACATTAGTTGTTGCAGGGTTGAAGTTTTATATGCTGATGTTAAACTTGATGTCTTGACATCAGTTATCAGAACATCAGAACATCAGGCTGTGATGTTTTAGGATTGCGCGTGAAAGTTTGTTTTGAGAAGATCTGTTAGAGAGATTGTGTGTGAATATCTTGGAGAAGATTTTTTCAGTAGCAATCAGATTTGGAGCAGATCCTGTTACTATGTTTAAGGGTTGTTTGATTTAAAAAGATTTGAAGATCAAATCTGTTTTAAATTCTGTTTTTAAAACAAATCAAATCAGATTTTTGGAAGATGTCCAAGCCCAAGTCAGAATTATATTTAAAGCAGCCTCAATCCTTGTTGGAAAAGAACGAAGACAAGAGAGCAAAGACTGAGAGTCAAATTTGTGTTTTCGTGTGTGTTTTGTAAACCTTTCATGGTTGAATAAGTGTTACTATTTTGGGTTGTAAGTGTATTAACTCTAGAGCTTTTAAGCAAGAGTGTGTTGTTCTTAATCAAGGCTATTAAGCAAGATCAAGGTGTGGTTTAAAGTGTAATCTTTGAATTGTATCACTGAGGTGATTTAGGGAGTGAGTGGTTTCTCATATCTAAGTGCTCTCATAGGTAGAAGTGTCATTGGGTAGTGATTAAGATTAGTAGATGTCAACTGGGATTGTTGAGTCTGTAATTTAATACTACTAATAGTGAATTTCCTCCCTGGCTTGGTAGCCCCCAGACGTAGGTTGTTAGACCGAACTGGGTGAACAATTCATTGTGTTGATTTTCTGTTGTTATTGCCTTGTTCATATAGTAGATTGTGTTGTTGTCACATCACACTTAAAATCACACATCTGATACCAGAATTTCAACACTGCTTCAAAGTAATTTGTCTATATCAAGTCATCAAATCTGAATGTGTTTATCTAGACTAGTTCTAATCAAGACTCTGATGAAGCCTGACTCATAACCTATGAACTCAAGACTCTGAAGTATCATTCTAACCAGGTTCTGAAGACATATTTTACCTTCTGATCATGCTTTAACTAATTCTATAAAAAGCCTTTGATTCAAGAAAGCTAAGTATAAGGATAATAATGACTCTGAGAAAGCTTCAACAAATGTCTACAAGAAGACTCCGATCAGAAGTTATCCAAGGAAGATCATGTGACAATAGTACACTACTTTATGTCAAATCTGGTGATAGTGACGTTGTCAGGATCTTCTCTCTCCAACTGATCAGAACTCTACATTGCTACTCTCAACGTCTTTATGCTAGTTGAGTTTTTAGATCACTCTATTATCCATCACCTAAAGACTTTCAAAGGCTTTTTGTACCATGGTAGTTTTTAACGACTATCTGTATCATGGTAGTCTCAATCTTCAACGGATCTACTCTTAGTATCTATTAAAGGATGAAGATTGAAAACATTCATAAGGTTCTGAACTGTGAAGGTTTAAAGGAACAATCTCTCCAAGCTGAACCTCTACCTCTCAAAAGAATGAATTTTAGTTAAAGATTTTGTGACTATGTGTTGCGGTAAAAATCGGATAACAAGCTATTAATTATCCAAAGGAAAGGTTCAAGATCGTTGGAAAAACCTAAAAGGGGGGAGATCTAAGGTTCGGGGGTTGGTTACGCATAGGGAAGGTATTAGCACCCTAAACATCCGTAGTACACTACGAGAACCTCTTGTTTTACTTGTTATTTCTTACTCGCTTACTAAGGGTTCTATGCTAAAGGTTGAAACCCTAGGGGTTAGTATCTAAGTATACTCGATAAGGCATCGCACCTTGCACCTACGTATCCTCGGGAGTAGAATCAGAGTATGCGTAGTTCTACTTCTACTGAATGATTGACTGTGGTTAATATTCAGAGGGGAAATGAGTGTGAACTCATTGTAGAGTATAAGAACTCTCTAAGTCTAGTTGTAAGGGTCCTATGTTATGTTTTGGTCAACAGGGAAAATGAGTATTCATTAGGATGAATATCACATAGAGTTTAGGAACTCTAGCCTAAGGCTAGTTATGATTCTATGGCTCTCATGAGGCCAATAAATAAAGGTAAGTTCTTATGAGGCTACTAAGGTAAGATGGGGGCTAATGACTTAGGAGTCAACTTAGTTCACTTTCCTTTGGAATGGGGAAGAAATATCAGTTGTAATATTACTACAAGATAACAAGTTAATGTAAACATGATGATATAAAAAAAAGACATGAATAAATTAATGAGATGAAACAAGATCAAGATGTCAATGCAAAGTTAGAATCACAAATTAGTTATGATCAAGCATGACAAGCAAAGATAATATGGCAAGATTCGTCAAGAAGTGCAATAAAAACCTAATAAACATTTATAAACCAAACATGCATAAAGGTCTCAAAAATAAATATTTTTACTAATTTCTTTTTATATATGAAAAATAGGTTTGATTAGGAGTAATTAGCAAAAAGAATGGAAGAGAAATGATAAAAGGTGAACAAGTTATGATATTTTAAAGATTAAAGCACAAACTTGAAAAAAAAGGTAAAATTAACAAGTGATAAAAAAAATTAGAAATGGCATCACTAGGGCTTGAACCCCTGACATTCCGCTCAAAGTTTAAAATCATTACCAACTGGAATATTGCGTGCGTCTGAACATATAAGGCAAACACAAATACATATGTAAAAACAAGCGAAATTAGGAAAAGAAAAAAAAGGTTGGGCGAGGGGATCGAACCCCAGTCCCCTTGTTTGCAAACACTTATAACTCCCTCCATGGACCAGCGGTACTACGCTCTCATCCATGAATTATATGACTCAAAAAAAGAAATAAAGCAAACCAAATCCATAAATGCCCAAAACGCAAAACCCACGCGTGCCATCCATGTCCAAATTCCCAACCAGGCTCAACTTACCCAGCCATGTTCACACAGGTATAGCTCACCCAAAATACAACCAGACTTAATAAAATAAAGCTCAAACATAAACAGCAAAGAACAAGGAAAACAATGGTGGCTTGTTTACACTAAATCCTGTCACACGAAGCATATACAAGCAGGTTGAAATGAAAGCATCATAAGGGTTAAAATGAAGTTGCTACAAAATTCAAAACAGACATAGCAAATACAATTGAAACAGTTCTGACTATCAGGTTCCTCAAAACATTCACAAAGTATTCAAACTAACACAATGATAACATACGAATGAGAAGAAAATCAAACCTAGACCAAACTGTCATGGATAAACACCCTTTGTTCAACTATTTCCAAATCATCCCTTGATCCAAAATCACAAAATAACACACAGATTTATAGGACTTACGTAGCAGATCAACATCAAACCCTAAGTGGCTAAAATGAAAGTTGAAACTTTGAATAAAATGAACAAAGAATTTCAGGTTTTCAAAAAACTGTTACCAAATTATCAAGGTCAGAATGTATAACCCAAATTCACAACTCCAACCAAAATAAACTTGAATACGTATGCAAGAATTAAGTGACAGTAGGATGGTCAATTTCAAAATTATGCACGAGTATAAGATGTAAGCAAAGGAAAGTATTTGTCATTGAAAATAATTGTCAGTAGCACTCATACTAAAAGTTAAACATGTAGGAACAAGCTTAAGTCAGGAAAGTGCAAGATGAACTCAGAAAAGAGAATATGCACATGGCCCTATAACAGTAGCATGATGAACATTTATACAACAACAACAACAACAATATGTCACTTATGAACTACTAGCAACTGACATAGCAACAAAGATTATGACGTGGTAGTGATATAATATGTGTACTATGATAAACAAAATCAAGATTTTCAAGGATTAACAAGTTAAGACAAAGTGTCAAAAATGCTATGCAGATAATTTATAGAACAACCACTTATAAATACATCCAGACATTACAAAAGAAACTCAAAGGGCCTTCAAGGGCATATACCAATCCTAACATACCGAGTCAGTTGATTCAATGCATAATGCCATGATGTAGTGTATGAACATACATATTTTGTGAATTTAAAACAGTCACGTGGTCAGAATAGGGTTGACAAAGTATAAACCTTCAGAACAGATCAGACATTAAGTTTATATAGGTTTGAACAACTTGAACATGTGATAAACAAATATATCAAGGTAAATACATCCAAACTGAAGTTACACATATGCAAGAATACATAGGTATGGTAATAGCAAGTAGAGACTCCAAGAGCTTGATGGCTCATAAATCAGTCATAAGTGTATAGATCATATTATCTCAAAACGATTATCATGGCATGAGATAGGGATGCATCAAGAATATACTCATATATTATCATGACAGTTTAAGTATGCAAAAGTAACATGTTATTACACCACAACAATCATGAGAAAAAGTTTGAAAGACATGGTTATGATATAACACTTAACATAAGTTTCAAGTTGTTCATAGTTCCTATTTTAGTCAGTTTAGGTTAAAACAGATGGTTAACACCAAAGACATTTCATGCACAAACAGGATAGACTCAAAAAACAGCCCTAGCATAGTTCGTGAGTGTAAAACAAAACATGGTCTAGTGGTTCTCAACTTGGATAGCAATCATAAATGAAATAGGCACACACATCATATTGAAACAAATGGAAAGTTTATACTTGTGGATAGCAACAAATGCATGCATTGATAGGTGCCTTTGTGTGCAAGTACATACTTGTGAGAGTGTATGGAACTATGATAATCATGCTTGGCTGAGGATTTCTAAAACTATCAGTTGCAGCTAGTAACCATTCAGAGTGTACTTAGTTATCCAATTCAAAACAGCCATCAGTTTAAGTGTATTAGTATTATACATACAAGCAGATAACAAGACCACTGATGTAATGCACGACTTCAACCAGATGATGAAAAAAAAACACAAGCACATGGCTGGTATATTAAGGCTTATACCATGAGATAGCAACAACTCAGATTTAGATAAATAAGTCAAACACTTAGCATAACTGTGTATGTACTTTAGCAATTCACACATTAAACTTCAACACATAGATAGAAAACAAAGATTCTGCCAAGGACAGAGATGTTTGTACTAGGATGTAAATGTATATGGATACCAAAACATAAACTTGTGACAAGGTGAGTCAAACAAAATCCACTTATAAACATCAACATTTAGAAAGCAACAATGACCTTTAAACATTTAACCTAAATGGGATGACAGTAAAAACAAAAGTGGCAATCAGCAGGGTCATACATATCATGTTAGAATATCTAAAAGGCACAAACCATACATACACACAATGGACATCATAGGTCAAAAGACAAGCAGCATATGGTTATCATGATCTTAACATTAAAGCAATCACACATACAACTCAAATGGTAGCAACATGATCTTAACATTAAAGCAATCACACATACAACTCAAATGGTAGCAACATGATCTTAACATGACTTTTATAGCAGGATATCAGACATACCACTCAAAAGAGACAATGAAATCATGATAACATGGATTAAAGAGTGTGAGATGAAGGACATACCTTGTGGGACTAAAGATGTTGAGCAACACAAAATCTCTATACTCTAGCTCCTCAAACAGAAGCTTTGCTAATGCCTTGAGTGTTCAGAACACTTCCACAACCACTCAAAAACTCACTTGCTCAGTTCACACAAACCTTGAAAATATAAGTGTTTGTGAGGAGAATTGTTGATGATCGTGAACTGAGTTTGAACCTCTTTATATAGGCAAAGAGATTGGGCCGGGTTGAACCTCGAACACCTGGTGGGCAAAGTAATGGGTAGGGTTTGGAGTTGGATTCCAATGTTGCTTCAAGGGACACACGCTCCCTCCCTCTGGTTTGTAGCAGCTTCTGGCAGGGTTATCATCAAGAAGGGTATTGCTTCTCCACCTCTCCTTTGTTGTAAGCCAATGCAGGCGTGGTTTGGGAAAGTGAGAGCGACATTGCTCTGCTTGTTCTCAGGTGGCGCAGAGTTGAGCTGAAAACGGAACACTTCACAATCCACTTTGTACAAGTTAATTCTTGTATGCTTGAAGGAGAAATTCCTTGGGTAAATTGAAATTGAAGATATGGCACCAAGCTTGTGATGAGAATTTATGAATTCACTTGTAATTTTCCTCCTCCTCTGCAAACAGATACACGACAAAGGGAAAAGAAGATGCGTTGTGCTTTTCTCCTTCGCATGCCACATGTCACTCCATCATTGGCCAATGTCAAGAGTTGAAAATTCAACACAAATGAGCTTGATTCTCATTGGTTGCTTGGTTAATGAAATTATCCAATTATGATTCAAAAATAATGCACACGGTGGTCCAATGGTGAGAAATGGAAATGCTTATTTTCCTTAATTTTGAATTAATAATATGATTAATAAAAATAAGAACCTAATTAATGTTCTAAATTAAAATTATAAAAAACTAAATGAATACTTAATCTAATTATCTAAATTAATTATTGAAATTAAGTTAAACTAAGATTAAATAACTTAAATATAAATGAAATTAAAAAAAAGGCCATATTGGATATAAATTAAAATAAAGACAGATAAAGATATTAAAATAAATATTAAGTTAAAATAGAGAACAATAAATAAAACATCAACTAGCAAAAAAATGAGGGTAAAATTTGGGGCACAACAGTTGCCCCTATTTAAATATCTTCACCGGATGACATGAGAGATGAAGATCTTCATGGAATCAAAGGTGAAGGATATTTAAATACAGATAACCAAAAATTTTACCCTCAGATGCGCAGACATGAAATGAAATGGACATGATGCCAAAATGCCGAAGAAGATGCAAAGATGCAGACACAACAAGGCGCCAAAGGACAGACAGGAAGCAAGCACAAGATGAGCTTCACTGGGGAAGGAGAAAAAAGTTAGTATCCACAAGGAAGAAACTCCTTGGGGATGCAGGCTAACCAACAAAAGAGACTCACTGGGGAGACTCCGAGGAAACACTGAAGATAGAAACAAAAGGGAATCTCCACTGGGGAAAGATCCAGCGAGATGGACGATAGGTTCAAACATGACCGGACGACACCGGGAAAAAGGCACAATCTTACTGGGCATGAAACCAGAAAGAAGACACGATCCCCACTGGAGATCAGCTGAAATAAAAGGAAAGACACCCGAAGAAAAGATTTTCTGGGGATTTCTTTTGCCGAAGAGTTTGAATGAGATCTTCAAGAAAAGCCAAAAAAGACAGAGACGAACTTTGCGCGCCAGATAAAAACACCTGGGATTCAAAAGGCAAAAAGGCTCTGGTATTTTGGGTTTAGGTTCATGTATGACCAGATTTAGGCAATACGGGTTCACGATAACCGGAAATGATAATCTGATTCCAAACAAAGCGGTTCACAATAACCAGGAATACAGATTCACAATAATCTGATTTCAAAGAAAATGGTTCTAGATAACCAGACATGCAGATTCTCGATAATCTGATTTCAAAGAAAGCGGTTCATGATAACCAGAAATGCAGATTCATGATAATCTGATTTCGAAGAAAATGGTTCAAGATAACCAGAAATGAAGATTCACGATAATCTGATTTCAAACAAGGCGGTTCATGATAACCAGAAATGCAGATTCACGATAATCTGATTTCGAAGAAAATGGTTCAAGATAACCAGAAATACAGATTCACGATAATCTGATTTCGAAGAAAATGGTTCAAGATAACCAGAAATACAGATTCACGATAATCTGATTTTGAAGAAAATGGTTCAAGATAACCAGAAATGCAGATTCACGATAATCTGATTTCAAACAAGGCGGTTCATGATAACCAGAAATGCAGATTCACAATAATATGATTTTGAAGAAAATGGTTCAAGATAACCAGAAATAAGGAGTGTTAGTGGTTACTGAAATGTTAGGCATCCAAATGAGGCGATAAAAGGTTACAGGTTAGACTTCCTGGGGTATACCACACGAATGGTCAAAATCTGGCGCATAGAGTCAAAGAAACTGGACACAAGCAAAGCAAGGACAAAGAACCCAAAGACCCACCAAAGGGGAAAGGAAAACACAACCACGCACACCAGACACCCAAATGCAAAGATGCTCAATGCTATGGTATGATGCGGATGCTAAATGATATGCAAGAGACGACAAATTGGAGACGGCCAAAAGGAAAACACCATGTCCACCACAAAGAATCACACTGAAATCTGAGCAGATAGTCAGTCTTCAAAGTCAATTATGGGAACATCCCTAGTTTAATGGGAAAACAAAATTCTTCAGGTATCTTGCAGAGGTGTTGGTGAGACGCCCTTAGTAGTTAACCATTGTTAAAGTGTTTAACAGGGAGATATTGCCAATCTTCTTTAGAGCTCAAAGTTTTCAAAACATTCCGCTTTTAAAATCATTATTAATAAATAAGTGAAGTTTTGCATAAAAAAGAAAAAAAAGAGTAATGATAAGTATCGGACAAAGGAAGTGGCTCAAAAAAACTACTTTCATTAGAATGGTAACTTGCCAATAGCGAAGTTCCATGGATCATTACAATTGAAAAATGGCAAAAAGGAAAAGATTACATCATACTCAATGACCTACTCCCTACTGACTGGAATCCTAGAATTCTTTCAAGCATAATATTTCCGTACTGAATCAGCATTCACAGGGTGTGTGAGCTGTTCACCATCCATTGTTGTGAGGAATAAAGAACCTCCCGAAAACACAGTCTTTACCACAAATGGACCTTCGTAATTAGGCACCCACTTTCCACGTGCATCCCTTTGAGATGGCAGAATAATCTTGAGTACAAGCTCTCCTTCTCGAAATTCTCGAGCCCGGACCTTCTTGTCAAAAGCCCTTTTCATTCTTTTCTGATACAAATGACCATGACACATAGCAGTCAGTCGTTTCTCGTCAATGAGGTTCAATTGGTCATATCTTTCCCTAACCCATTCAGCTTCGTTAAGTTTAGTTTCCATCAAGATTCTCAGAGATGGTATTTCTACTTCAATGGGGAGTACTGCATCCATCCCATATACAAGGGAAAAAGGGGTTACCCCTGTCGAGGTTCGAACCGAAGTTCTGTATCCGTGCAAAGCAAATGGTAGCATCTCATGCCAATTCTTATAAGTCTTGACCATTTTCTGCAGGATCTTCTTGATGTTCTTGTTTGCGGCTTCGACGGCTCCATTCATCTTGGGACGATAAGGTGAAGAATTATGATGCTCAATCTTGAAATTATCGCATAACTCTTTCATCGTTTTGTTGTTCAGATTGGTTTCATTGTCAGTGATGATCCTGTTGGGAATTCCATAACGACAAATGATATTATTCTTGATAAAACGAGCAACTACTTGCTTAGTCACATTGGTAAAGGAAGCAGCTTCAACCCATTTAGTGAAAGAGTCAATGGCCACTAAGATGAAACGATGACCATTGGAAGCCTTCGGCTCAATGGCTCCAATCATGTCAATGCCCTACATGGAGAACGGCCACGGGGATGATAACACATTCAGCAAAGTAGGAGGAACATGCATTTTATCTACGTAGATTTGGCACTTTTGACATTTCCTGGCATATTGGATGCAATCAGCTTCCATAGTCAATCAATAATATCCAGCCCTAAAAATCTTCTTAACCATGGCATGTCCGTTGGCGTGGAAGCCAAAGGCTTCTTCGTGAATGTCGTGAATCAATAGGTCTGCTTCTCGTCTATCAACACATCTTAGCAGGACCATATCATGATTCCTTTTGTACATTACGTTGTTACTGAGAAAGAATTTGGATGACAATCTTCGCAACGTCTTCTTATCAAGATTGGAAGCATTGACAGGATATTCTTGATTCTTTAGGAATTTCAAAATGTCATGGAACCAAGGCTTGTCGTCTGACTCTTCTTCAATAGATTGGCAGTAGGCAGGCTCAGTTCTCCTTCCAATACTGACTACTGGATCTTCGTTGATAAATCTAACTTGCCACATCGACGCCAGTGTTGCTAAAGCATCAGCCACATGATTCTCAGTACGTGGCACATGGCGAAAAGTTATCTCATCAAAACACTTAATCAACTCCAAAGCATACGCCTGATAAGGGATAAGCTTCTCATCTTTTGTCTCCCATTCGCCTCTGATTTGATAAATGACTAGAGCAAAGTCACCCATAACTTCAAGAAAATAGATTCCAAGATCGATTGCAGCTTCCAGACCCAGAATGCATGCTTCATACTCAGCAATATTATTTGTACACCCAAAATCCAATCTAGCTGTAAAACGGGTGTAGCCACCTTCAGGATTAATTACAACAACACCTACTTCATGCCCCTTGTAATTGGACGAACCGTCGAACATCATCTTCCACCTATATTCAGCCCTGGGATCTTCTTCAGAGCTTGACTCTTCATAATCTTTCACTGCCATAATATCCTCGTCAGGGAAATCAAACTTGAGTGGTTCATAGTCTTCAACGGGTTGATCGGCAAGATATTCTGAAAGAACACTTCCTTTAATGGCCTTTTGAGTGACATACTGAATGTCATATTCAGATAATAACATGTGCCAGCGGGCAAGTCTACCCGTTTGAGCAGGTTTCTCGAAAATGTACTTTATCGGATCCATCTTGGAAATCAATAAGGTAGTATGACAAATCAGGTACTGTCTTAGACGTTTGGCGGCCCAAGCCAGAGCGCAACAAGTCTTTTCAAGTAGTGAGTAACGGCTTTCACTGTCTGCAAACTTCTTACTTAGATAATAAATTGCATGTTCTTTCTGGCCGGTCTCGTCATGCTGTCCCAAAACACAGTCCATAGATTCTTCCAAAATAGTCAAATACATAAAGAGAGGTCTTCCGAGAACCGGAGGAATTAGAATAGGAGGTTCTTGGAGATAACTTTTGAGTTTCTCGAAAGCCTGTTGACAGTCAGCATTCCATTCCCCTGGCTGATTCTTACGGAGTAATTTGAAAATTGGTGCACATATTGGAGTCATATTGGAGATAAATCTGGATATATAGTTCAAACGACCCAGAAATCCTCTCACTTGTGATTCAGTTTGTGGAGCTGGCATCTCTTGGATGGCTCGCACTTTGTCAGGATCTACTTCAATTCCTTTCTGGCTAACAACTAAACCAAGCAACTTCCCTGACCTGACACCAAAGGTGCATTTGGATGGATTCAACTTCAACTGATACTTCCGGAGTCTCTTAAACAACTTCAAGAGATGGTCCAAATGTTCCTCCTCGCTTCGGGATTTAGCAATCATGTCATCCACGTACACTTCAATTTCCTTGTGGATCATATCATGGAACAAAGTTACTATAGCTCTCTGGTAAGTTGCCCCTGCATTCTTCAGACCAAAAGGCATAACTTTGTAACAGTAGGTTCCCCAGGGGGTGATAAATGTAGTCTTATCCATGTCAGTTGGGTCCATTCTAATTTGGTTGTAACCGAAAAAACTATCCATGAAGGAGAACACTGCAAACTTGGCTGTATTATCCACAAGAGTGTCAATGTGCGGTAATGGGAAATCGTCCTTGGGACTAGCTTTGTTTAGATCCCTGTAATCTACGCACATTCGCACCTTACCATTTTTCTTCATAACTGGCACAATGTTGGCTACCCATTCTGGATACTTTGAAACTGCCAAAAATCCTGCGTCCAACTGTTTCTTAACCTCATCTCTGATTTGGAGAGCCATATCAGGTCTACTTCTACGGAGTTTCTGCTTCACAGGTGGACAATCAGGCTTGAGCGGTAGCTTATGAACTACTATATCTGTATCCAACCCAGGCATGTCTTGATAAGACCAAGCAAACACATCTACATATTCTTCCAGAAGCAGGACTAGCCGTTGTCTAATCTCTGCACCAAGCGTTGCCCCAATCTTGACCTCTTTCCTCTTCTCTTCAATGCCAAGGTTGATGACATCAACTTTCTCTTCGTGTGGCTGAAGATCCGTGTATTGATACTCACACATTTCTGCCAAATCATCGGGGATCTCATAATCTTCTTCTTCCTCAGCTTGATAAATGGGTGAATCAAAGTCGATAGCGAGAGTAGGGTCATTGAATACAAGGGGTTTAGGAATCACTCTGCATTATGGAGGGATTCATTTTATTAAAGATGTATAATCAAGCACGCAAAAAGAAGAAAAAGAAATGCAGTTTTGAAAAGATTGCCATCTTCTTAAAACGAAAGGAAGAACAAAGACAAGGAATTTAACAAAAGCAAACACTTCATTAATAAGATTTAAAAGCGGTGGCCCATACAAAATAATCCAAAAGCCTTGGACGGGGCTATGGAATTGGAAACATCAAAGCTAACAAACAAATTACTCTATCAATGGGTACAAAGTAGGTATCTCAATGGCTTCCCAGTTACTTAAAGCAGCGTCACACCGAAACACCAAGTGATTGATATCTTCGTCCTCAGCATCTTCAATAATTGCATGGACCTGCTGTCCTCCACTGACGAACACTTCTTGAATGGTCCTCAGTCTTTCTTTCGTTGAAGTAGCTTTTCCCTCAAGAGTCGGTTTGTAACCCAACCCTTGGTATTTCTCTCTTTCTGGAACTTCCACGATCTTCCCCAACCTTCAGGAACTCCTCCTCGCAGAGCAGATTGAATGCTTTTGAAAGAAGCAAAAAATGGACAGTCAGAGACCACTGGTTCTTTGTCGTCAAGCATAACGGCATTAGCTATTTCAAGAGCCTCGAAAGAAGTTTCCAAAGCATCTTCATCTGCTTCAATGTAACGAAATAAGGACAAGTTACTGACCATCAAGTCCTCTTCACCATGTATGATAACTAACTTCTCATCGACCACGAACTTCATCTTCTGATGCAAGGTAGAGGTTACAGCACCAGCTTCATGGATCCAAGGCCTACCCAGTAAACAACTGTAGGCAGGGTTGATATCCAAGATCTGAAAAAGGATGTTGAATGTTTGAGGTCCAATCAAAACAGGTAGCTCAATTTCTCCCATCACCGATCTTCTTGACCCATCAAAAACTTTGACAATAAGGGAGGTGGGTTTCATTATAGCTCCTTGGTAAGACAATTTATCAAGAGTTCTCTTTGGCAAAACATTCAAGGATGAACCAGTATCTACGAGAACTCTGGCCATCGTATCCTCCTGACATTTTATTGATATATGTAAAGCAAGATTATGATTCCTCCCAGCTCGGGGTAACTCCTCATCACTGAAGCTAAGAGTATTACAGGCTGTAATGTTGGCGACGACATGGTAAAACTGTCCAGCTGTTATATCCTGAGCTACATGTGTCTGGGCTAGTACTTTCTGCAAAGCTGATCTATGAACAGGCGAGTTAACTAGCAGATATAAGATCGAAATCTTGGATGGTGTCTGATGGAGCTGATCTATCACTTTATAATCACTCCTCTTGATAATTCTTAGGAATTCTTCATCGGCTTCTTGAGAAATCACTTCCTTTCCTTTGTCTTTAGATGATGTAGGAATAACAGATTCCTTGGGTACGGTTTCCTTGAAAGAAGGAGTGTAGACCCTTCCGCTTCGCGTCATCTTCCCAGTTCCCACTATATTGGTTACATCTTCAATAGTAGTTCCCACCTCTTTCCTTGGAACTACATCTTCAGCAGTGATTCCCACCTCTTTCCTTGGAATCACATCTTCTCGTCTCCTGCTACCCATGACATTATCATAGACCCACGGCACAGCCTTGGTCCCTCGGAACCTAAATGGAACAGGTTGTTTGATGTCACATTGCTTGGGATGATCAATAGTAGAAGTATCAGTCGCTCTTGGTCTGTTGAAGATTGGTACTGATTTGTTAAATACTGGAACTACGGAACCAGGCTTGGTTATGGCAGACTCAGATGCTTGCCCTTTTGGCTTTGGTAGGTTAAACACAGGCTCAATTGATGCAACTCTGTTTTCCCTTTCTTTGCTGAACACTTGCAGGAATCCTTCATTGATTAGATTTTGAACATCATTTTGGACTAATCGGCAGCCCTTGGTACTGACACAACATTCTTCACAGTCATCATGACAAACTTCAACTAACCCAGCTTTAAGTAGTCTAGCATGTAAAGTCTTGATAGGAGTCTTGATCTTTGTCACATCCAAAACTAAGACCTCATCTTTCTCATCTTCTATGGCATTAGTAGCCCCATGGGTAGGTAGGGGATTGTTCTTCACATTCGGTGGCTTATCAGCAAAAGAAAGGATATTCTTTTCCATCAAACCCTTAACTACATTCTTTAACGCTAAACACCCCTCTAAGTCATGACCAGTGCCTCCTTGATGAAAAGCACAAGTTGCATTTGGATTGAAGAAAGGCATAGATTTCTCTATCGGTGGTCCCAAAGTTCTGGTAACGATCAATCCCTGCTCTACTAGTGAAGGATAGAGCTCTGTATATGACATGGGTATAGGTGGAAATGCTGGCTTTCCTCCTTGTCTCTTGTGGGGAGAATTCTGATGTGGAACCTGTGGTCTTGGTAGCTGACAATTCTGGTTCTTAGGCCATTGTTGATGGGTTGTCTGGTGATATACCGGCGCCTGCTGCGCTGCTTGGTGATTGAATGTAGGCGTAACTGCGGCTACGTAGGGTTTCTGAGCATACTGCATCTGGTAAATTGGATGCTGCAAGAAATTGGGTCTCTGCTGTTGTTGGTACATTGGTTGCTTCCATCGGGGGCTCTGGGTCCTCCCTGCCATAATGGCATTAGTTTCTCCTTCCTTCTTCTTATGAGAATGACTAGGGGACTTCTTAGTACTGACGCTAGCTGAACTACTCGGAGAACCAAACACTTTTCCACTTTTTAAACCTGCTTCTACCTTCACCCCAATGGCAACAATATCAGCAAAGTTTGCACTGACGCTACTAATCATCCTCTCATAAAATTCAGGCTTTACTGTGTCTACGAACCAATCAGCCAACTCTTTCTCAGTCAACGGTGGTTCGACCTGAGAAGTAGTCTCTCTTCAACGTTGTGCGTACTCTTTGAAAGTCTCAATACCTTTCTGGGTCATATTCAATAACTGCCTACGGTCTGGAGCTAGATCCCTATTATACTTATAATGTTTCATAAAAGCATCAGTTACGTCCTGGAAACAATGAATCTGAGACTGGTCTAGACTTAGGTACCATTTGGCAGCAGCCCCTTTCAAACTGTCCTGGAAACAGTGAATCATCAACTTATCATTGTCTACATGTGCAGCCATTCTTCGGTAGTACATAATCAAGTGAGATTTGGGACATGTAGCCCTTGAGTATAACTCAAAACTTGGCAACTTAAATTTGGGTGGGATTACCAAATTGGAAACCAAACACATGTCTTTGATGTCAGTACTGAAAGTATTACTCATCTCCATTGCCTTCATCTTTCTCTACATTATTTCAACACTTTCTCTCAACCTCTCGTGTCTATCATCTCCTTCTTCCGACACATCAACATAGTCATAGGGTCGGTGGTTATGGAAAATCGGATGCATTTGCGTTTGCACTGCTGGTGGAACATATGTAGGAATAGCCTGAAAAGTCTCATTAACCAGAGGAACTGCTTGTTGTGTTGTCAAAGGAACTATAGCACGGATAAAATCCTCTGGCATGCCCAGAGTAGGGATGACAAGGACGATAGGAGGTTCTACCATTGTGGTGACGATTTCAGAAACCACAGTGGCCTGAGTGTCCATCTTTGCTTTCATAACATTAATTGCCTCGAGGATTTGTCCCATTCCTCCTCTTATCTCATTCAGCTCGTTGTTGACTCTGTCCATTTCTCTGTAAGCCTCTGACATCCTGAATCGAGCTTGGGCCCGAGTGTTGTGGTTGTGTCTGCGGTTCAGTGTGACGATTCTGGAAAGAACACGGTGACATGAGACAAAGACAAGAAAGAAAAAATGCACATGAAGATGCAAATGCAGATGCAAGCTAAACTATCAAGAAACCAAAGAAATTTTGCAAATAATGTAGTCAATAGATTCTTGATAAAAATAAAACTTCTTCATTTAAGAGTCTGGTGAAAATTACATCCGGAGCAGGGTATTCTCATACTCCAAGTACATAAGTAGAAATACATCAAAATGGAAAGGTACAGTGGTAACATAAATGTTAACAGTAACACTAGAAATTGAATCCACCGGTTAATGATCCTTCTCCTCCATTGATTACTCTCATTGTTTTGATGATGCGCTCCTTTGTTTCCTCCTTTGCGAGAACCAATTCTCCTAACTCTTCCACAATCTTTTGCTTAGTCTTGGTAGGTGATTCATGGTGAGGACGTGGCTTCATCATTACACGAGCTATGTCACGAGACCATTGCAAATGAGCCTCTGTGACTGGGCATTCAGCATTTCATAATTATCTGTTAATCTGGCGCCAAGCGCGCTTTAAACGCATCTTCATTTCAAAACCTCCCCTTTCATCATAAAACATCATCTACATATCTTCGTCATTTGGAATTCCTTCCTTCAGATGACCCAACTGACGGCGTGCAAGGACAGGGTTGTAATTGATACAACCGTTTCTTCCCAAGAGAGGCACGTTGGGGCAATCCCCGCAGCTATGGATTATGATAATTCCCTCGTCGGTTGAATCATACCATTCGATGTCGGTATGCTTCAGTTCCATCGGTTTTCTAGACCAAATCTTACAGTCCTCAACCTCCCAGAAAGTTGGAGTCTTTGGCAGATAAGAAACGAACCACTTGTAAAAGAGGGCTACGCAGCAAACAATTGGCCCACAGCCTCTTGTATATCTGGTCTGTATGGAATGGTAAACATCAGCTAGCAGTGTTGGGACTGGATTGTTGACTGCAAAAAGCTGAATGGCTTAGGTGTCCACAAAATCCTTGGCATTCGGGAACAAAAACAACCCATATTTCATCAGCTCTAGAGTTGATTCAAACAAAGCTTCATTTCCCCTATTTTTGAAGTACAGAGCTTTTTCCATTAAGAACTGGGCAGGCAATCCACGCTTTCCTCCCTTGTTGGTCAGGTTGGCTTGGATGTCATATATTCTGATTCTAGTTACCCTGGTGATGTCTCTGGCACTAGGCATTTCTTCGATTCCAGAAAAAATGGGAGCTTCTCTGACTGGAACTCCTATCATGGCTGAGAACTCTTCCAGGGTTGGCACCAACTGAAATTCAGGGAACACAAAACAGCGGTATGCCGAATGATACAGTTGGACCACGACTTCCAGAGGCCCTACAGTTACTTGTGTCTTCATCATTGGGATGACACATCCATACTTGTCAGCGAAGGATGACTGGTCTTCAACCATCTCTCCTAACCATAACAGACGCTCCACCTCCGGTAATTCAAAGAAGTAAGGCCAAACTCTTTTCCCTATAGCATCCATTTCTACAAAATCTGCAAAATAAAATTAGTATCTTGATAGTTTAGCAAGAATGCAAAATGCAATGCAAATGCGATTGGTTTTAAGGAACTCAAGCAATACAAATTTCCAAAACAATCCTCATTTTATTAAATATTGAGAAGAGTTTACAACTTGGAAAGTACATCTCAAAAAGACCCAAAATACAATAGGATGAGAACAACAACTAGGCCTAGAGGAAAAAGAAACCCTGTCTAAGAGTGTCCCGCTTCACGCCTTCTCTTCTGTCTCTTCAACTCTTGATTCTCGAAGATCAACTTATCGACAATCCCTTTCTAAGCGCCAGGCGTTGGAGGAATGCTAGCATACTCATGAGTGCTAGAAGTAGGCCTCATGCTAGAGAAAAATGAATTCTCCTGTGCCAGAGGTTCATCTATCACATGTTTTTCAAGCCACTCGATCAAATCGTCTTTCTCCTTCATCTTCTCCTTCATCTCTTCTTGCTCGATGCAGACAGTATGATATTTCCACTCCCATGTGTCTCTCTCAAGCTTCATCCTGGCTAAATTTTCTTAATATTCTTCCATGCGCTCAATAGGAATAGCAGATAGAGATACAACAGTTGGCTGCTGAAGTATTCTAGGAATATAGGGGATCTTGAGGTCATGGGCTCTAGATCGAACCCACTGAAGGTATGGCTCCAAAGACACACAGTTTCTTTTCCCCAACTCATCCTTAGTACTTTCGTGGAATTTATCCCAAGCACACCAAACTCCACTTTTGGTCTCATCAGTGGCTTCTTCGTTAAGATAAAAGAAACCGGACACATGGATATTCTTAGGTTTTTCCTTCATCGCAAATTCGAATTGGCGTCTGGCAAGAATAGGACTGTAGTTAATCCCACCATGAATACCAAGAAGTGGTACGTTAGGAAATGGTCCACAACTGTCAATGTATACATTCTTGTCATAAACTGGGTCATACCAAAAGATGTCGTTGTGGGTAAGAGAGATGATCCTTTGAGACAAACGAAGTTTGTCAGGATTGTCTCGGAATTCTGATGTTCGAGGCAGATGCGTGATGTACCACTGGTAAAGCAAAGGCGCACAACACAAAATAGTTCCTTTTCCTCGAAGAGTCCTATGCTGGATGGAATGGAGAGCATCACCCAGTAGTGTAGGCACAGGGTTCCTACTAATGAAGATCCTGATAGCATTGATGTCAACAAAATCTTCTACATTAGCAAACAAGAACAGACCATAGACCAATAAAGCAAAAGTTGCTTCAAAGGAAGCAATACTATTTGCGTTGAAAAATTGACAAGCTTTTTCATACAAGAACTTGGATGGGAGTCCCTTGATGCCATCCTTGGTGGTGATGTGGGGTTTGACCTCTGATGCGTCCAAATGAATACACTCGCCAATCTCCTTTGGAGTAGGAATCTTCTCCTGACCGCTGAAAGGTCTCTGTTTCTTCACAGGTAAGCCGATCCAATGAGAGTACTCTTCCAAAGTCGGAACCAGCTGGTAATCCGGGAAAGTGAAACAATGATAGAGAGGATCATAAAATTGGACCAAGGTGTCAAGGATTCCTTCCTCCATTTTAGTTCCAAGAAGGCCAACCAATCTTCCATATCTTTTTCGGAAACTTTCATGTCCAGTCACCAAGGTTACTAACTTCTTCAGCTTCGCCAATTTGGGCTTTTTGAAATTGAACTTCTTAGTGTTTCTCTTCTCGATATCCATGATACCTACGATTTTCAGAAAATACAACTAAGTTCCTTAAAACCAAAGAGATGGATGCAATGAGATGTATGCAATGCGCAAACACGGGCAAACATAAACATAAACACACAGCACATAAGCCCTAGGTTTGAGGTCTCTTGAATGGAGCCATGATCTACCCATCCCAACAAGGTGTGGACTAGGGGTTCGTCATCTATGGAACAAGGTTCTAAAAAGTTCCCAGAGTCTACGTAAATCCTTTGGATATTATCGGCCCATGTAACTACTTACACAAGTTAATAATATTCTCAAGATAAACTCGTCTGAGTGTAGTATCGCGTGACAACTACTCGGGACTGGCTCCCTCATAGTCACCGCACTACGTCCTAAAAGGCCAAGTGGGGTAAGGGTAAATACGGTCCTCAGAATCCCTGGCTCCCAATTGAAAAAGTAATATCAATGTGACTTCTCACATCAGACATCAACAATCCCAAAGGCCCTCATCTGAGTGTGGTCATCATATGCCATAGATTGTTAGCACTACTTCCAACAACCGACTATTGATTACACCACGATCCTATCATATTTGTGCACTCAAGTCCGGGTTAGGACTTATCTCACCACTCAAGAACCAATCCAACATGAGATCATCAAGCTTGGCAAATATATAGGTAATCAACGGGTATACACAAATATAGCAAGCAAGAAAGCAATAACGCAAACACAACAAGGTGGGCTTAACCCTCAAAATAAATACTCCCCAGTGAAGTTGCCATTTCTGTTACGGTAAAAATCGGATAACAAGCTATTAATTAACTTGCATCATATTTCTTTTACAACCGACTTTGATTTATCCAAAGGAAAGGTTCAAGATCGTTGGAAAAACCTAAAAGGGGGGAGATCTAAGGTTCGAGGGTTGGTTATGCATAGGGAATGTATTAGCACCCTAAACGTCCGTAGCACACTACGGGAACCTCTTGTTTTACTTGTTATTACTTACTCGCTTGCTAAGGGTTCTATGCTAAAGGTTGAAACCCTAGGGGTTAGTATCTAAGTATACTCGATAAGGCATCGCACCTTGCGCCTACGTATCCTTGGGAGTAGAATCAGAGTATGCGTAGTTCTACTTCTACTGAATGATTGACTGTGGTCAAATTCATAGGGGAAACGACTGTGAACTCATTGTAGAGTATAAGAACTCTCTATGTCTAGTTGTAAGGGTCTTATGTTATGTTTTGGTCAACAGGGAAAATGAGTATTCATTAGGATGAATATCACATAGAGTTTAGGAACTCTAACCTAAGGCTAGTTATGATTCTATGGCTCTCATGAGGCCAAGAAATAAAGGTAAGTTCTTATGAGGCTACTAAGGTAAGATGGGGGCTAATGACTTAGGAGTCAACTTAGTTCACTTTCCTTTGGAATGGGGAAGAAATAGCAGTTGTAATATTACTACAAGATAACAAGTTAATGTAAACATGATGATATAAAAAAAAGACATGAATAAATTGATGAGATGAAACAAGATCAAGATGTCAATGCAAAGTTAGAATCACATATTAGATATGATCAGGCATGACAAGCAAAGATAATATGGCAAGATTCGTCAAGAAGTGCAATAAAAACCTAATAAACATTTATAAACCAAACAGGCATAAAGGTCTCAAAAATAAATATTTTTTCTAATTTCTTTTTATATATGAAAAATAGGTTTGATTAGGAGTAATTAGAAAAAAGAATGGAAGAGAAATGATAAAAGGTGAACAAGTTATGATATTTTAAAGATTAAAGCATAAACTTGAAAAAAAGGTAAAATTAACAAGTGATTAAAAAATTAGAAATGGCATCACTAGGGCTTGAACCCCTGACATTCCGCTCACAGTTTAAAATCATTACCAACTGGACTATTGCGCGCGTCTGAACATATAAGGCAAACACAAATACATATGTAAAAACAAGCGAAATTAGGAAAAGAAAAAAAAGGTTGGGCGAGGGGATCGAACCCCAGTCCCCTTGTTTGCAAACACTTATAACTCCCTCCATGGACCAGCGGTACTACGCTCTCATCCATGAATTATATGACTCAAAAAAATAAATAAAGCAAACCAAATCCATAAATGCCCAAAACGCAAAACCCACGCGTGCCAGCCATGTCCAAATTCCCAACCAAGCTCAACTTACCCAGCCATGTTCACACAGGTATAGCTCACCCAAAATACAACCAAACTTAATAAAATAAAGCTCTAACATAAACAGCAAAGAATAAGGAAAACAATGGTGGCTTGTTTACACTAAATCCTATCACACGAAACATATACAAGTAGGTTGAAATGAAAGCATCATAAGGGTTAAAATGAAGTTGCTACAAAATTCAAAACAGACATAGCAAATACAATTGAAACAGTTCTGACTATCAGGTTCCTCAAAACATTCACAAAGTATTCAAACTAACACAATGATAACATACGAATGAGAAGAAAATCAAACCTAGACCAAACTGTCATGGATAAACACCCTTTGTTCAACTATTTCCAAATCATCCCTTGATCCAAAATCACAAAATAACACACAGATTTATAGGACTTACGTAGCAGATCAACATCAAACCCTAAGTGGCTAAAATGAAAGTTGAAACTTTGAATAAAATGAACAAAGAATTTCAGGTTTTCAAAAAACTGTTACCAAATTATCAAGGTCAGAATGTATAACCCAAATTCACAACTCCAACCAAAATAAACTTGAATACGTATGCAAGAATTAAGTGACAGTAGGATGGTCAATTTCAAAATTATGCACGAGTATAAGATGTAAGCAAAGGAAAGTATTTGTCATTGAAAATAATTGTCAGTAGCACTCATACTAAAAGTTAAACATGTAGGAACAAGCTTAAGTCAGGAAAGTGCAAGATGAACTCAGAAAAGAGAATATGCACATGGCCCTATAACAGTAGCATGATGAACATTTATACAACAACAACAACAACAATATGTCACTTATGAACTACTAGCAACTGACATAGCAACAAAGATTATGACGTGGTAGTGATATAATATGTGTACTATGATAAACAAAATCAAGATTTTCAAGGATTAACAAGTTAAGACAAAGTGTCAAAAATGCTATGCAGATAATTAATAGAACAACCACTTATAAATACATCCAGACATTACAAAAAAAACTCAAAGGGCCTTCAAGGGCATATACCAATCCTAACATACCAAGTCAGTTGATTCAATGCATAATGCCATGATGTAGTGTATGAACATACATATTTTGTGAATTTAAAACAGTCACGTGGTCAGAATAGGGTTGACAAAGTATAAACCTTCAGAACAGATCAGACATTAAGTTTATATAGGTTTGAACAACTTGAACATGTGATAAACAAATATATCAAGGTAAATACATCCAAACTGAAATTACACATATGCAAGAATACATAGGTATGGTAATAGCAAGCAGAGACTCCAAGAGCTTGATGGCTCATAAATCAGTCATAAGTGTATAGATCATATTATCTCAAAACGATTATCATGGCATGAGATAGGGATGCATCAAGAATATACTCATATATTATCATGACAGTTCAAGTATGCAAAAGTAACATGTTATTACACCACAACAATCATGAGAAAAAGTTTGAAAGACATGGTTATGATATAACACTTAACATAAGTTTCAAGTTGTTCATAGTTCCTATTTTAGTCAGTGTAGGTTAAAACAGATGGTTAACACCAAAGACATTTCATGCACAAACAGGATAGACTCAAAAAATAGCCCTATCATAGTTCATGAGTGTAAAACAAAACATGGTCTAGTGGTTCTCAACTTGGATAGCAATTATAAATGAAATAGGCACACACATCATATTGAAACAAATGGAAAGTTTATACTTGTGGATACCAACAAATGCAAGCATTGGTAGGTGCCTTTGTGTGCAAGTACATACTTGTGAGAGTGTATGGAACTATGATAATCATGTTTGGCTGAGGATTTCTAAAACTATCAGTTGAAGCTAGTAACCATTCAGAGTGTACTTAGTTATCCAATTCAAAACAGCCATCAGTTTAAGTGTATTAGTATTATATATACAAGCAGATAACAAGACCACTGATGTAATGCACGACTTCAACCAGATGATTAAAAAAAAACACAAGCACATGGCTGGTATATTAAGGCTTATACCATGAGATAGAAACAACTCAGATTTAGATAGATAAGTCAAACACTTAGCATAACCGTGTATGTACTTTAGCAATTCACACATTAAACTTTAACACATTGATAGAAAACAAAGATTCTGCCAAGGACAGAGATGTGTGTACCAGGATGTAAATGTATATGGATACCAAAACATAAACTTGTGACAAGGTGAGTCAAACAAAATCCACTTATAAACATCAACATTTAGAAAGCAACAATGACCTTTAAACATTTAACCTAAATGGGATGATAGTAATAACAGAAGTGGCAATCAGCAGGGTCATACATATCATGTTAGAATATCTAAAAGGCACAAACCATACATACACACAATGGACATCATAGGTCAAAAGACAAGCAGCATATGGTTATCATGATCTTAACATTAAAGCAATCACACATACAACTCAAATGGTAGTAACATGATCTTAACATGACTTTTATAGCAGGATATCAGACATACCACTCAAAAGAGACAATGAAATCATGATAACATGGATTAAAGAGTGTGAGATGAAGGACATACCTTGTGGGACTAAAGATGTTGAGCAGCACGAAATATATCTACTCTAGCTCCTCAAACAGAAGCTTTGTTAATGCCTTGAGTGTTCAAAACACTTCCACAGCCACTCAAAAACTCACTTGCTCAGTTCACACAAAGCTTAAAAATATAAGTGTTTGTGAGGAGAATTGTTGATGATCATGAACTGAGTTTGAACCTCTTTATATAGGCAAAGAGATTGGGCCGGGTTGAACCTCGAACACCTGGTGGGCAAAGTAATGGGTAGGGTTTGGAGTTGGATTCCAATGTTGCTTCAAGGAACAGACGCTCCCTCCCTCTGGTTTGTAGCAGTTTCTGGCAGGGTTATCATCAAGAAGGGTATTGCTTCTCCACCTCTCCTTTGTTTTAAGCCAATACAGGCGTGGTTTGGGAAAGTGAGAGCGACATTGCTCTGTTTGTTCTCAGGTGGCGCAGAGTTGAGCTGAAAACGAAACACTTCACAATCCACTTTGTACAAGTTAATTCCTGTATGCTTGAAGGACAAATTCCTTGGGTAAATTGAAATTGAAGATATGGCGCCAAGCTTATGATGTGAATTTGTGAATTCACTTGCAATTTTCCTCTTCCTCTGCAAACAGATACACGACAAAGGGAGAAGAAGATGCGTTGTGCTTTTCTCCTTTGCATGCCACATGTCACTCCATCATTAGCCAATGTCAAGAGTTGAAAAGTCAGCACAAATGAGCTTGATTCTCATTGGTTGCTTGGTTAATGAAATTATCCAATTATGATTAAAAAATAATGCACACGGTGGACCAATGGTGAGAAATGGAAATGCTTCTTTTCCTTAATTTTGAATTAATAATATGATTAATAATAATAAAAACCTAATTAATGTTCTAAATTAAAATTAGTAAAAAACTAAATGAATACTTAATCTAATTATCTAAATTAATTATTGAAATTAAGTTAAACTAAGATTAAATAACTTAAATATAAATGAAATAAAAAATGGCCATATTGGATATAAATTAAAATAAAGACAGATAAAGATTTTAAAATAAATATTAAGTTAAAATAGAGAATAATAAATAAAACATCAACTAGCAAAAAAATGAGGGTAAAATTTGGGGTACAACACTATGTTCTCATGGATGTGATACCATTTCACTGAAATGAGTTAAGAGGAATACACTTTGAAATAATATATAATCAAAAGGGTTATGTGTGTGAGAACAGAGTGAAACATGTTCACATACATTCTGAAGATAAAATATATGAATATGTTCATCAGAACAGGAAGGAAAAACAAGATTGAATTTTTTGTAAGGAGAGAAGAAGAATGAAAACTTCATTCTTCTACACTCAAGAGCAAAGAATTCAAATCTGCTCAAGAGTGTAAATCTTTGTGTATCTTCTTATCCAAGACGCATATATATGAACACAAGGTTAATACCAGATTCCTCTATTATAAGAATCTAAAGACTCTAGCCTTTATGCTCAGAGTAAAGTCTCTTTATGATGATTAAGGAAAAAGTTATGAACTAGATGTTTAGGCATTGAAGTCTCATGCTTGAGGGTTGAGCAGGAAGTCCTAAACAGGTAGTCCAGGCAAGAAAGTCTGAATCAGTGTGATTGAGTAGGAAGTCTCATGCTTGATGGCTTGAGCAGGAAGTCCTAAACAGGTAGTTCAGGCATGGAAGTCTCGATTTGGGTGATTGAGCAGGAATTCTAGAATGGGGAGTTTAGGCAAGGAAGTCTCATGCTTACGGGCATGAGCACAAGTCTATTTCTGTGGGATTGAGCATGAAGTATTGAGTTGTTGGATTAAGCAATTGTAATCAGTTTGATTATAGTTAAAAACTCTTGTTCTGCAAGGGGAATGAAATACTCTTAGTTGAGAGGAACCATGATATATTGTGTGTCTCTTTATTTACTTCTGCATTTATATTCCACTATGCAAACATACTATGAAGTCAGAATCTGATCTGGTTTAGTCTCTTACCTGCATTAGAATATGAGCTTGACACCTCTTATTCTGAAGCAGAGTTAAGAAAAGGAAGTAAAGTTTTCACTGTTGTTACTCACCCTGATATTAGACTCTGAACGTGGTTCAGAAACAGAAGTAGAAAATAGTTTCAATATTTGGACATACAGAATTCAACCCCCCCTCCCCCCTTCTTGTGTATTTTTCTCACCTTCATTTGGTATCAGAGCCCGACTGTGCTTTATCACTTAATAGTGAAACATAAAAGATCAGGTGAGAAAAACTACTCATTCAAGAGCTTCATCTTGGATGAAGTAAAGATAAGCTGAAAAAAGTCACGTTGAATGCTTGAACTTAAGCATATGACCTTCAAGGAACTGTGTTTAACCAAAGAAGGAGTTCTTTAAAAACAATTGGATTAAGATACTTGTTTCTACTTTAAGTCATTTGTCTTGTGAGTATGAAAGGAATTTTAATCTTTAAGACTGACTCGTGGGGTAAGTGTGCTTGTTGAAGAAATTAAGAAATCGTTTCTGCTGTGAGTCACTTTCTTTGTGAGTATGAAAGGATTATTTAATCCTTAAGACTAACTTGTGGGACAAATGTGCTTGTTGCATAAATCTTGGTTTAGTCTTGATCTACTTGAAGAAAGATGTCCACCCACATTATTGGTTGTGATAAGCTATGGGACAATCTTGTAGACAAACATTGAATAGAAAATCAATGGTGTTGGCATGGTAACAGATCTTGAGGAATTTTCCTACAAGATGCAACTTCAAGGTTACAGCTATTCAGGATGCTAAATACCTTAATACTCTAGACCTTGAAAGGTTGATATGTAACCTTCAAAGCCTTGAAATGGAACTGATGGTAATGAATCTATTTTGAAACCCAAATATCTTTCCTTGAGGTCTAATGCTGAAAGATCTGGTGATAAAAACTTCTAAACCCTCATGTGTCAAAAAAACCATAGGAAGCTTCTATTTGAGAAGATTCCAATGAGGACACTAATAATAAGGAAATGGATTTTATCATCAAGAGGTTTCAACACCTAACTAAGAATATCAAGATATTCTCTGGTAGAAGCTCTAACTTTAAAGGTTCCAATTTCATAATCATCTGTCCAAAACTACAAAAGGATGGGTTCAGACAGAGAAGATGTTATTAACCCTACTCCTATGGTTAACACACTCTCTGATTCTAAATCCTAGCCAGGTTCTGACTCGGAATCTGATAAGGCTGTTAGGAAACAACTTGAGTTTCTTTAAGAATAATTGAAATCTTCTAAAATGAAAATTGTTGAGAGACTGGAAAGAAATCTAATTGCTCAAGCTAAAAGGATTTCCAAGGAACTTTTAGTTGAGTAAGTTATGGCGTCTCAAGATTTCTTACAATGAGTCTTAACAGGACTTAGCTTGCTTTCATGATCTATGGAGTAAGCAAAGGAGAAGGTCTAGGTCTTCTTAGAAATTTTTTTATTCCAAACTCTTGACATGAAAGAAACCCAAAGAATAATCTTTTTATCTATGCTAATAAAAGGATTAAAGACCTTGATGTATTTGTTGCTGAGTGTAGCAAGATTTTGAATACACTAGAATCAATGACAGGGAAGTCAAATGTTTTGATTGATATTGAACCTAAAACTTCAAAGTCAATAGTTTCTGAAGAAATCAGACACTATGATGCTCGGATTAAAAGGTGGAAGGAATTGTAAACCTAAGACCTCCTGATCCTAGTTTCTAAATGATTCAAAAACTAAGGTAAATGGTGGAGCATTTGCTTAGGAGTCTGGATGATGGACATCCACAACCATAACTGGAGGAAAGCATGTGGTCTAGATCCTAACTCTTTGGAGAGGAAGAAAAAGAAGGCTATTATCTCCATCCTTTTGAACTGTAAGTCTATGCTGAACATGAATAAGCTTCAGCGTCAGACAATCTTGAAGACGGATTCTTTTCAAAAAGAATTTGAAAAGGTATGACATTTCTTCTCTTTCTTTAGATAGCTTATATGCATGATAAGTTATCTGTAATTGGTCTATGTATATGATATGTCTATGTATAACCAGTTTGGACAACTTACTCTTATGAGGATCTTCAAACCTATGAAAATAATGTTTATTCACTTTGGATAAATATTGTGGATATTTGAGTATATCTTTATTCCTAACCTCTATTCAGAATCAAGTATTGTGAGCTCAAAATTTTTTATTGGAATGTGTTGTTATTCAAGCCATTTCATTATTGAGCTGTTTTGCTTGTTTTACCTAATGTCTTTTCAAGACTTAATTCTTTTTCTAAATAAAGGGTTTATGATCTTGTTAAAAAGCTTTATTCTGATAGAGAGTATCAAAGATTGATGTTGATCAGAAGTAACCTCATCAAGAACTGGAAATAATTTTTGATGTGTTTGAAAAGCATCAGACTCTGAGACTCAGCAAAGGAATAAGAAATTTCAAATAGTATTTAAGTGAAAAATATTTTTGACAACTGTCTCACTTAAAAATTCACGGGTTTGAAAATATATCATGCATACTCTACAGTTGTGTTGTGTAGAACCTATGAACTAGTGATGTTTTATCCTCTGGATACTTTGTGGACTCTCTCTGTTGTTATATCTTACCTTTTTCTTTGTACTTGTTTATCTTACTTGTTGGTTTTCCAAAAGATTTTCTGAGAATTGTCTTTTCAAAATCTAGTTGTCTTAAATATTTTTCTATTGTTTAAACCTTTTTATTTTCTATTTAAACTGGTCTTCCCCAGTCTAGATTGTTCATTCTTGTCTCTCAAACCTGGTTGACACAGTGTGCAACCTTGTTCTGGTTTTTCAAAAGCTCTTCTCTTTCATTCTCGTCCTAACCTGAGATAACCTCTAGCCCAAACCTTGGCTTGAAAAACCAACTAGAGAGCATCAATGAAAGGCTAGTATTCCTTAAAGAATTGGGAGCCTCTGACTATGATCTTTTGCTTCTCCTTCACTCAGGCGCACAAATCAGACTTCCTCAAGTAATGGTCAACCTCCTGAAGATAACAGCTTCTCCATTTGTGAGAAAAGTGTTCTTCATTCCTTCTAAACAAGTTTTGGGTGAACTTGTTTCTCTACAAGGAACGATTGTAACTCTGGATGAAGTTTTATTTAACCTTGGGTTAAAGAGTTGTTGGTGAAGATCATGTTGTTTCATAAGGATAGTCCAACTCCCTCTTCCTCCACTCAAATGTTGGTAGTCTTCATAACCTGCCTAAATTTTTCTATGTTCTATCTTTCCCTTGAGTCAAAGTCTTTCCAGATCCTGTAACAATTGTATCTCTTGAGATACAATGCTTCGTACAAGCTATTGTATTGAAAGAGTACTTTTGTTTCAAGACTGGATATTTCTTGTTTCGAGTATTTCTTTTCTCTTTTGCTTAAGATTTGTATTTTCTGATTCTTAGTGTATTTTGATGTATTCTTTCTTAGTCTTTGATTGTATAACCAAAGCAATCTATATGGTAAATTGGATGTATTACATGAATATAATGAAAAATAAATATCAAGTCAAAAGCATTTTTTTGTGTTTTGATTATGAACTTCTTAATCAGTTGACATTAAAAGAAATAATTATTATGATTAAAAGGATTGTATGAAAAATAAAAAAGGGAAAAGAACTTCATTGAATTAAAGGAATGATTACAAAATGATGTTTATAACATTAACCCTAACCATCCCTAGTTTTCCTAAGCATGGAAAGAGTATTCCCATTCCAAATTCGCTTTTTCCTTCTCATCATAAACAAAATGAATCACTTCTCTTCTTCTTCTATTGAACTTCCTCTTCTTCTTAATCTTATTTTGTGGCTTCAGTGCATGAGGAAGAGATGTTGAAGGGATCTCTTAAGAGGGTCTGACCCCCTGATTAGAAGTTGCCTTAGAGACTGCAGGAGCCTCTAGAACAATAGGAGTAGAAGATTGCTCAGAAGTTGTATTCATCTTGAATCCGATGAATGTTGAAGTGAATATGGATTTGTGATTTGGCTTGAACAAAATTGTGTACTTTTATAATAAAATTTTGGAAGTTCAAACACTTTGTATGTTTCAATTTCTGATCTTTGATATTCTCAAAGCCAATCACCAGTTAAGCATGTCATACTAAATCATAATTACTTCTTAGACACTGAAACGGTGGTGATTTTCCATCAAAAGTAAAGAATCTCGTTGGTCAAAATTGTTTTTAAAATTGTTTTCAACTTGGTATCAACTTGTTTTAAATTGTCTGTTGGTATGAAACTTTAAATTACTTTAAACATTCAAATTGATTTTTTGTGTGTTTCAAATTCTATCGTGTTTTTAAATTTCTTCAAAATTTTGTGTATTTAAATTTTTTTAAAAATTCTTTCAGTTTTATTGTTTTTCTCTTGATTTTAAAATCTTTTTGATAATGCCAAAGGGGGAGAAAATGTATAGAATATGAACAAAGTAGTATCTTCCAAAATAGCTTCTGAGTTATAAGCTTTAAGTTATTTATTTAAGTTATTTATATTTTGTGTAATTTGTTTTAATGGGCTTAAATGATAAACTTATTTAACAAAGATAATACTTAAGGTAAGCTTACAAACCTTACCTTAATGAACTGTCAGACTAATGGAAGAGCTTACAAAACTCGACTTAAGGTCTGTCAAACACAGGGAGAGCTTATAAACCCGAGACCCTGATGTTCCAATTTGTTGATTAAAGTTATAAGATTCAGCTAACATAGATAAGGAATTAATAAGAGCTTACAAACCTCGTCTTAATGGACTATCAGACTTAGGGGGAGTTTATAAACTTCACCTTAAAGGATTGTCTAACTTAGGGGGAGCTTACAAACCTCAGACTCTAAAGTTAGACTGTGTTAATTAAATCATTGACCATTGTTCTTAAATACATTTATTTTCCATCATCAAAAAGGGGGAGAATGTTAGAACAAGATTTGTTCATTCCCTTAAGAGGTTTTCATGATAACAAAGTATTGAAAGAACAATAGCGTGTACTAATGGTTATTCGAGTGTGCAGGATCAAAATACATTAACCTTGATATGAATCAATTTAACCACTTATAATAACCATTAAAGAGAACAAAGTTGTTCTAAACCTAAAGGATCAGAACCAAGCTTTCAGACTCTGAAGAGTCTAACTCAAGTCTTTCAAATGTCGAACCTAAGCTTAACTAGAAATACAAAGATCGGATCAACTCTGAAGACTAGAGTTATTTGAAGCAAGTAGACTATGTTATAAGGAACGATTTTGCATATTCTGAACAAGCCGCATCAGCATTTCGGAAGATACTTCTTCAAAGGAATTTGTCTACGTAAAGTGATCATTCAGACTAGTTCTGATCAAGACTCAAAACCTGTGAACTCAAGACTCTAAAGTCCTATTCCAACCGGATTTTGAAGACATACTTTAGCTTCTGATCATGCTTTAACTAATTCTATAAAAAAGCCTCTAATTCAAGAAAGTTAGGTATAAGGATAACAACAACATTGAGAAAGCTTCAACAATTGTCTACAAGAAGACTACGGTCAGAAGTTATCCAAAGAAGATCACGTGACAATGGTACACAACTTTATGTCAAATATGGTGATAATGACATTGTCAAGATCTTCTCTCTCAAACTGTTCATAACTCTGCTCTACTACTTTCAATGTCTTTATGCTAGCTGAGTTTTTAGCTCACTCTATTGTTCATAAGCTAAATACTTTCAACGGCTACTTGTACCATGGTAGCTTTCACCGGCTATCTGTACTATTGTAGTTTCAATCTTCAACGGATCTATTCTTAGTAACTATTTAAGGATGAAGATTGAAAACATTCATAAGGTTTCGAACCGTGAAGGTTCTGAGGAATAATCTCTATGAGCTAAACCTCTAACTCTTAAGAGAATGAATGTGAGTTGAAGATTGTGTAACTATGTTCACATGGATGTAATACCAGTTCACTAAAATGAGTTGAGAGAAAAACACTTCAAAATAATATATAACCAGAAGGGTTAAGTGTGTGAGAGCAGAGTGAAACATGTTCACATACATTCTGAAGATAGAATATGAAAATATGTTCATCAAAATAGAAAGGCACAACAAGATGGAAATCTATGCAAGGAGAGAAGAATGAAAACTTTATTCTTCTACACTCAGGAGCAATAAACTAAAATATTCTCAAGAGTGTAAACTTTTGTGTATCTACTTATATAAGAAGCACATATATGAACACAAGGTTAATACCATATTCCTCTGTTATAAGAATCTAAAAACTCTATCCTTTATGCTCAATGTAAAGTATCTTTTTGATGATTGAGCAAAAAGTCTTGAACTGGATGTTTAGGCATTGAATTCTCATGCTTGCGGGCAGAGCAAGGAAGTTTCAATCAGTGTGATTGAGCAGGAAGTCTCATGCTTGAGGGCTTGAGCAGGAAGTCCTGAACGGGTAGTTCAGGCAAGGAAGTCATGATCTGGGTGATTGAGCATGAAGTCCGTAACAGGTAGTTCAGGCAAGGAAGTCTCGATCTGGGTGATTGAGAGGGAAGTCCTGAATGGGCAGTTTAGGCAAGGAAGTCTCATGCTTGTGGGCATGAGCATAAGACTATTTACATGGGATTTAGTAGGAAGTCTTGAGATGCTAACTTAAGCAATTGTAATTAGTCTGATTATAGTTAAAAGCTCTTGTGCTGCAAGGGGACTGGACTTCTCTCAGTTGAGAGAAATCATGATATACTGTGTGTCTCTTTATTTACTTCCGCATTTATATTACGTTGTCCAAACATACTCAGAAGTCAGACTCTGAACTGATTTAGTCTCTTATTTGCATCAAAGTCTGAGCTTGACGCCTCTTGTTCTGAAGCAGAGTTAAGAAAAGGAAGTAAATTTTTCATTGTTGTTACTCACCCTAATATCAGACTTTGAACGTGGTTCAGAATCCGATGGTTCAAAAATAGTTAGTGAAGAGTTTCAATATTTGAACATACACGATTCAACCCCCCCCCCCCCCCCCTCCCCCCTCTTGTGTATTTTTCTCACCTTCAGTCCTCCCCAAGATAATAAGGTTAGGATAGACAAGTTAGAAAGTCAGGTCGGCCAATCTGGCCCCAAACCAACCTAAGGAGATAACTGAATAAAGAGATTTAAATACATAGAAAGTACATTCAAGACAAATTAATAAGCATTATTGGTTGAGTTCAAGCAAACAAATGAACTGTGACTTGAATGAACATCAATGGTCTCGCTTAATGAAAGAACAACGACATTGATGGTCTTTAATAAGTCTTAAATGTACATAATATCAAAAGTATAATATAAAAAAGCATTCATCAGAGAAGGATATTCAAAAATCAAATACAACTAAATTTTACTTGATCAACTTCTTAACTAAGATTGGGACATGCTAATGATCTCACTAATTTACCCTTCTTTGCTTATTAAGATTACACTAACATTTTCCCTTTTTAGTAGTTTACATATTCATTGAATCACACCCAATCAAAACTCATGTTTTGTACACATGGCAAACATTGTTTCAAAAAATCAAATCAAACTCCCTTCTTCCCTCACGTCTCTCTCTTTCCCGTCTCCCCCTCTCTCTCTTCCCTTCCAAAAAATCAAATCTCCCTCTCTTCCCTCTCTCCTCACGGGTTCTCTTTCCATGAAAAAAACCAAAAAAAATTCAAAATCACAAACACATTAATCGGTTTTCCATTCCAAACTGAAGAGATAGCGGTGTTCGGATTTGATGGAAGTCACACACGATGGTGAGGGTGCGGCAACGGTGTTCGCGGTGGTGCGACGATTGAAGTTCATGTTCATTTCTTTCTTCCAGATCCAGTTTCTTCCCTTTCATATGAGGTGCGATTTATGTTTATTGTTGTTTCATATTAGTTTGGTTCTTGATTATTCATACAAATAAAGTTGTAGGAATAGAAACTCATCAACATTGCAACTCTCATCTGAAACCCCATCACCACCAACCTTTTCCTCAACACACTGTAATCAAGTTTTTCTTCAATTTTGGTTTCTGGTTTCATTTTTTAAGAATCTGAAATTATTTAGGGTTTTCACAGGCAGAGAGAAGAACCCTCAAAAGATGACGACCAGGTTGAAGAAAAATATGAAGAAGAGATGCCATGTCAATGCCGGTCATGGAATCGTGTATTGTTATGCTTTTGTTTGATCATGGATTGCGGCTTAACTAAGTTTCAGATTGTGTTCTAGTTCAGAAATTTCTCGCAGTTTCGGTGAGTTTCCATTTCGAATCATGAATTACTTTCCATTTCAAAATGTGTTTGGATTTTAGTTTGGAAGTACTCAACCTCATGCTTGACGGAATCCATCTTCCTTGGTTGATTGGGTCAGGAGTAAGTTTGACCTCTTTCAAGCTGAAATTGAAACATACTTAGTCATGTTAGGATATTCGGCTTAATTTGAAGCTTATAGCATAAGCACTTATATGAATAAGCTATTTCTGCAGAAAAGAGTTCTTGTCGCGCTTAGAAGAAGCGGGGGTATTCACTTCAGGTGGTTTGGTCAAGGACAAGGTATGTGAACACGTCAAACAATTGTGTTTTTCTTTTTAGAACTTAACTACCTTCTTGTGAGATAGTTTGGTTTAGTAAAGCTTTGTCTAGCATGCTATAAAGTTTTGGTAATTATCTCAATGATTATTTTTTCTAATTTCTAATAATTTCTTTAATCGGTTATGAATTTCTCAGGCAAATGTTGCTCTTGATGTGCTAAGAAGGAACGAAGTCTCTGCTGCAATATTTTGATGTTGCGAAGCGCAGCCATTGTCGAAGCCTTATTTTGATGTTGCGATCTATTTCAAAATAACAAACAAACAAAATATTTAAGAACATGATATTAGGATACTGTGATGTGATTGCTTATATTGTAGCATTGGGGTTTAATTTGAAATGTCATGTTTGATTAAGTATTGTCTATTTGATGTACTTTTGTTACTGATGCAATTTGGGGTTTAAAAATGATATAATTTAATTATGCTCATTTTGAGTTATTTCTTGCAGCTTGGAAGAAGCCACTAGTATGGCTTTTAGGTTTGTTATTGGTAGAACAAATGATATGTCGAAGATATATGTGCTTAAGAGAGAAATATCTGAATATGATGATTTCATTCAATTGGATATTGAAGTGGAGTATAGTAAGCTCCCATACAAAACGTGTGTTCTGAGAATTGATAAACTGATGAGCTTGATGTATGTAATGTATTGCTAAGCTTAATATGGTCATTTATTACAGGTTGGCTTTCTTTAAAGCTGCTTATGCTCTTTTTGAAGCATAAGCAGAGAGAAGAACCCTCAAAAGATGACAACCAGGTTGAAGAAAAATATGAAGAAGAGATGCCATGTCAATGCCGGTCATGGAATCGTGTATTGTTATGCTTTCGTTTAATCATGGATTGCGGCTTAAATGTCATGTTTGATTAAGTATTGTCTATTTGATGTACTTTTGTTACTGATGCAATTTGGGGTCTGAAAATGATATAATTTAATTATGCTCATTTTGAGTTATTTCTTGCAGCTTGGAAGAAGCCACTGGTATAGATTTTAGGTTTGTTATTGGTAGAACAAATGATAGGTCAAACATGTTTATGCTTAAGAGAGAAATAGCTGAATATGATGATTTCATTCAATTGGATATTGAAGTGGAGTACAGTAAGCTCCCATACAAAACGTGTGTTCTGAGAATTGATAAACTGGTGAACTTGATGTATGTAATGTGTTGCTAAACTTAATATGGTCATTTATTATAGGTTGGCTTTCTTTAAAGCTGCATATGCTCTTTTCGAAGCTGAATTTTATGTCAAAGCTGATGATGACATATATTTAAGGCCAGGTGCAATATCTTCAAGAATATTGGTTCCTCCAGAATTTTATATAGTGAATTGTCTGTCGTTTTAGCGGATTCATTAGTTGTGGAGTCATTATTAGAGCTATTGGATGAAGAGAGTTTGTGGAGTCATTATTAGAGCTATCAGTGAGCAACCTGCTATTCCACAAAATGCTTCTGGAGATGGTAGGTATCTAGCCTTAAGTGTTACCAGTAGTTTTCTTATTTTGCTCACAAATGAATGTTTTATGCTACACTTCTTTGAACTAGATTTTAAGAAGAGACTTTGATTTTAAGCACTTCATTTTATAGTATGAAAACGTCTAGAAGTGTGTGATGGCTGTCAAATATTCAAAGTCACTAATCCATATACAATTCATCATTTTTCAACTTTAGTTATGTGTGACCGCGTCAGCGTCAATGTCGTGTTCGGGAACTTGACATTTGAATTTTGTTGGTAAATGAAGGGAAACTTGGGATGGGCACTGATGTAACAAAACATCTACATTGAAGTAGAAGAAGCCTATCGCCGCGCGCTTACGCTAGCTCCGGACAACAACAAGATGTGCAATTTACGAATTTGTTTAATGAAACAAGGAAGAATTTATGAAGCAAAGGAAAATTTGCATAGAGTCAAACCTGCAGTAACAGATGGGCCAAGAGATTCAGATTCTTATCTGAAAGCCTATGAAATAGCGCAACAAATGCTCAAAGATCTCAAATCTGAAAAGATGACCAAAGGAGGAGTTGATAGGCTTGAACAAAGCAGGCTCTTTGAAGCTTTTCTTGGTTCTTCATCAATTCGGCAACCTCAGCCTTGTAAGGATCACATCAACACAAGTTTTCCACCAATCCGAACAACAACAGCAGCAGCAACAACAACAACACCAATCCATGTCCATCAAAACATTCATGATTCCTGCGAGTCCATGAGCAGCACCCCAATATTTCTTCCCCTGCCATTCATAGATCATAGGGCACCTTCCCTTTTGAGCCAATTGTCTACCAGCTGTTATAACTTCTTCCACAATTCAGACAAGATGGAAATTTGGTAAGTTAATTTGTTGCAGCCATATCAGTACTTTTGCAATAACAACATTTCATATTTTTGAAAAATGATGCATTTAGTACTTAAATTTTATTTCAAATTGTAGAAAACAAGTTATAGTCCTCATTGATTTATTGATAACCGATTTATTGTGTACTACAGATTGTTGAAGCATTCTAACTCAAATGTTTCATTCTCATATTGTTTATGATATATGCTTTGTCTCAACTTTATATTTTTTATATTTTAATAGCTGTCGAGAATACTGAGAACAAAGGCTTCAATCTGAGGATAAAAAGGATTAAGCAAATAAAGGAACATTGGGATTCACAATGTCAGCTTTCATGAGCGTCTAAGAAGATCATCAACTTTACTAATGCTTTTTGGTATAATATATGACTATTCTATAGGTTGAAAAATTGCATACAAATTATTGTTGTTTTGTGAGATGAATGAAGACTGCAATGTTAAGTTTTTCTTTATAATCTAACATATATAACAAAGAAAAGCATTTCAGTTGGTTAACTATATGAGAATCTGTTAAGTTGATAGTATGAGAATCTGTTAACATATTGTTAGCTTATGTGTCTGGTGATTTTCATTGATAGTATTAACTTGCCTACAAAAGACATTGTAGACTATGGAAAGATTGTTGTAACTGTGGAAAGTTCTCCTGCAACAGAGCCAAGATATTTGTTGACAGAACACAAAGACAGAGCAGAATTTCCTCCTACAATGTGTCCAACTGAGGTTAAAGTCCTTTCTAGAGGTTGGCATGATTTTTTTATTTCCTTATAAAAATTTAAAAAAAACAATTCCCTATCATTTAATTGCTCTGATACTATGCATCTACAAAAATCTGAATTGCATTGCAGAAAAAGATAAAACAGTCGTGATGTGGAGTATTGAAGACCTTCTAACATCTACTGCTATTTACTCAAATTTTAGTGGATGCATTATAAAATCAAACTCTAAATCTCAAGAAGGTAATGACAAACCTATTGATAGCCCATCTCTCAAACCAAAAAGCATCTGCAACAAATCACAATTTCTTGATTGCCTTAATGCTTATTTATAAGTTTCTTAGCTGCCTTTGAGTTTATTTGTCAATACAACATTTTTTATACCATATGCTCAATTCATGATTTTATTCATACTTTTAAACTTTATGTTCAAGCAATATACCTAATTTATGTTTGTTTGTGTCATTTTTGCAGTTAATACTTTATCATGCAGTACATTATATTTTTGAAAGTTCTTATTGACCTTTGATGTCCTTTTCTTGTGATATCCTAGGGTCTTGTCTATCAAGAATTTGGTCAACTATGGTATGCAAAAGACATACCAATTCTAGAAAGTGATTGTGCATGGAGTTCTAATGGTACATGAGTATAAAAACGTCTAGAAGTATGAAAACGTCTAGAAGTGTGTGCTGGATGTCAAATATTCAAAGTCACTAACATATTAAAATTATTTAGCAGTCACTAACATATGCCATACATCCAATTACAAGTTTGTTTGATGAATCCTTTGAGACTAGATCTGTTTAGACTAGAGCTAAAAATTCACGTGGTTTGTGGCAGCCGTTTACGGCTCTTCTCGACGATGAGGCATGGTATGAGGCATGGTATAAGTAGCCACAGTTTTTAAGCTCTTTATATAAGTTAATTTTCTATTTGGTAAGTTATAACCAAGTTTTTGTTTTGCAAGGGACCTTGGAGCTGAACTTTCAATAGAAGAAGTTCCTTTATTGCAGGTAATCTCATTCTCAGAACATGATATGTATGTCATAATGACATGTATATAGGTTCTTTCATCAGACAATCTACCAAATATGTTTTTAAACTATTTATTTGGAACTTTCATTTTTTTCTTCATGATTCATTATGTCATATATCATGGCCATGATCTTATCATTCCCTGTTACCTTATAGTTATCTTTGATATTGAATATGCAATCTTTTGATCCATATGTGACGACTGAGTTTTTGACCGACTCCAACCTAGCTGCTACTGGAAGATATGACAAAGAAACTTTGGTTGCTTCTGGCCATGTTTCCCCTGAAACACTTGTAGCCCTTCACGCCGAGCTCTTAGGTCACCCGGTAACTATTATATTGCCTACGGTGGACCAGAATGGATAAATGACAACCCTCACACCCACAACTGCAGGTTTCTGTTGAATATGGATTATGCGAAATGATGAGCAGAATGACGATTAAGCTTGATGTGGCCCCTAAAGATGGAAACTGGGGTTTTAACATATCAGAGCGTGAGGCCATGATTCCGGCAGGGACGATCGATAAAAATGTAGAAAGGGTCTATAAAGAGGTATAGACTATATTAAAAACATTTATATGACTAATGAATAGCTATTTATTGAAGGAAAAGCAATTGAATTTATTTCTCACAGGGTTGTCATATCTTGAAGGTTGTATTTTGTTCTTTGTGTCGAATTCGTTGAACCAAGTTCCAACCTTTACAAACCAACTGACAAACTTAACAATGTCCAGTGAAACGTGGACAAGATTGGCACGAAGTCACGGAGAAATAAGGTATATGCTTAGAATCCCATCCTTTAATTTGGTCCCAAGTTACTTTGATGTGATTTATGGTTTTCTTTTAAGGTTGAGGCAAAAGATGGAAGGACGGATGTCACCAAATCACGTCAGGAAAGGACCTCTGCCGTTTGACAGTTTTTTGTCTTGGTAATAAATCTGCTCTGGTAATAATACATGATGACTTGATTTCACTTGGTTGAAGTTAATTTTAATACTTTGTGAAGCATTGTCTTGCATATGAGACTTTGGAAATAATGGACTTGGTCACTGAATGCAGAGATAGAGTTGGTACTTGACTATATAATCATTCCAAAGCTTGATGTATATCGTTACTTAAGGTTCTTGAGAAAATGGTTAGTTGTACCTCTGTCGTGACTACTTAAACGACTTGCATTGGTTGTGGGTGTATATATTGATTGCTAATGAACTATCATTGTTTGCAGATTGTGGTTTTGACAGTTATACTTCTTTTCAGGTTGTATCCAGTTCTATCATTGATGGCTTATTTGCTTAAAAAACTTTTTTGTGGTAATAGAAAATACACATATGGTAAGGTAATGCCAACATAGGATTTGAATATTGAATTCATCTATTCAGAAAAAATAGCTAGAACATACAGTAAGGCAATGAACTAGCTAGAACATAACAAACAATATTACTATCTTGATGTTGGAACCACTTGTAATTTAAAAGACTTTTCCAAAGTATTATTAATTGTAACTAAGTTTTAAAATAATATTAAAATAACATTCTCATTTCAAGTAGGAAAAATTTAGAATCATTTTTTCTCCAACCAAATGATTAAGTATTGGAAGCAACACAATCTAAGTAAAGATTTCACCAACTCAACCATCATTAGACGTTTTGAGAACTGAATTTTGTTAAAACCAAAAAACAACTTTCACATAGAAGAGTAAAACATTACTTATGGCAAAAATTCCTAACTCAAAAGAAAGAGACTAGAGCTATAACACTTAATGTTGGATTGGAGATTACTACTATTTATGCAGTATTCAAATCAGAATTTTGTTTCGTTATTCTGCTTCGTGTTGCATTTATGACCATCTCGCAGTTTATTATTAGTGATTTCGTAACAATTTATTATTGTATTCTAAGGAAACATATATATATATATATATATATATATATATATATATATATATATATATATATATATATATATATGTAAATTTTACCAATTCCCTGTAAATTTTCTTAAAGCTTAAATAATATTTTCGTCCCTGTAAGTTGGCGAGTTTTTTTATTTTCGTCCCTGAATCTTTTTTTTTTCCGGTTTTAGTCCCTATATCTTACTTTTTGTTGGTGTTTAGTCCCACAGAGGTTTCCTGCGGATGTTTCTGCGGATTTTGGTTTTAAGGAAAATTCGTAGGAAACCTTCGGATTTTCCTGCGGATTTTGGCTTTAGGGACTAAACCCCAACAAAAAAGTAAGATATATGGACTAAAACCGAAAAAAAAAATTCAGGGACGAAAACCAAAAACTCGTCATCTTACAGGGACGAAAACATTATTTAAGTCTTTTCTTAATTTCCATTCTTTATAGAATTTACTTAACCTTAAACACTTTTTTTGTTATACATATTTTTAACAAAATATCTACTTATTATACTAATAGAAACTGATTTTTCTTTAATTATTTTTCTATTCAAATTATATCTTTTTCATAATTTATTTGTTATGACTTATGTCCAATTTATTCTTTATATATATTTTTATTTTTAATCAACCATCTTAAACAAAACTACTAACACCCGTGCGAACGCACGAGTCTGGTACTAGTTTACATCATTGAAGTAGTAACAATAATTTATTTTTTGTAAATACATATTATCAAAAATGATTGAAAATTAAGCAAACTAACATTAGAGTAATTAAACATCTCCTCACATGCATGGCAATAGGACAAAGATACTCTAAATTTAAACCGAACAATCTAAATTTTTAACCAAATAAACAATTGAACATAAAATGGATATCACCGTCCCACCCCATCCTCTTATCTAAATCAATTTTTTTAAAATTACATAGTTCATTTTTCCGAATTCAAACAAATATTAAAAACATTAAATTAAAACAATACTAAAATTTTTAAACTTTCCAAACATTCCTTTCAAATTATAAAATACAATCCCAAATTTCACTTTCAATGTCTAATTAGGTAAGAGTACTCATTTGAAACATTTAACTTATCACTCCCAGTTGTACCTGGCACCTCCCTCCTCAAAACTCAATAAATTAATTATATTAATCTTATAAATTTTGCAATCATTTTTAAAATTCACTCAAAATTTTCGAAAATTCCAAAAAGTCTAAAGCAATATCGGGAATTCCCAAGTATCTATCGAAAATTTTGAAAGCAATAAGTTTGTTTTCAGAAATTTCAAAATTTTCGTGAGAATCCTTTAATTTTATACCGGAAATTTCTGAAATTCCAGTATTTTTATATGCATTTTTTCCTGAAATTTCAGAATTCCCGTTTTTTTTTTAAAACAATTTATCGGAAATTTCTGAATTTCCGGCAGTTCAAAGAATTTGGATTTTTCCCAGAAATTTTAGAATTTTTGGTGATATGTGGGAAATTTCAAAATTTCTAGAAGTTAATTAATATTTTGTTTTTTTCGTTCTTGCAATGAAATACCAGGGAAAGGATTGCAGGCAGGGCCACAGATAGAGCAACAGTCCAGGTTAGAGTCACATTCCATGAAGTATTGAAAGCTATCTAATAATTTTTTTTAATTTGGTTGTTGTAGAACCGTCTCCCACTGAAGGTGACATCCCACGGGTCAAAGATGAAGAACTTCCCCAAGACTCTGATGCATGAGCAGGTCAGGCAAATTGTACATGATTTTGGTCTCCTCTCATTTGCCGATTGCTCACTCACATGCTCCACACTTCACTTCTTACTAATTTTGTTGAGCGATGGTGTAGCGCGAATTTTTGGATGTGGTTGCGAAGCACTATCGCTTTGGGGTACTACAGCTCGATTCATTTTTCATCCTATTGAAGCTAATGAAGGAAGGGAAATAGATGTCTCCAATTAACCCTGCTTGCAAACGGAGTTTGAACAGATGTTTGTTGGTTTACAGATGCTATAAAGATTGTGGGTCTCTCTTAGGTTATTTTGTTAAAACTGACGGAATTATTCATGGGGATTTGGTTTAGGATACTGCTCTAGATTAATTGAGGTACGGATTTTGGGTTTTTGATTATTGTGCTCGCTAAGATTTTTCTTTCAATCTTATGCCTACGTATTCCCGTTTACCGAAACAGGGAAATCAGAGCGATCGTAGTTCCTCCTATTCTATGGGAGGAAATGGGTGTTTTGGTGTCTTGTTCAAAGCCCAAGACGTGAAGCGAAAGGTGATTTGTATCTTGTTCGAAGCCCAAGATGTGAAGCTGAAGGTGTGGTATTTAGAGAGAATTTGCCATCTCTAAAGGGGTCTGGTTGTCACAACTGTTGGGTGACTGACTACAAAGGAGCATTACTTTAACCGGAATACGCGGATCCGGTAATGTCATAATTTCCTTTATAGGGGGTTTTAACCTGAAGGAGAAGACTTTAACTCAGTGTAGAGCAATGACATCTTTCCTTAGGAATTTCTCATGCTAAAAGAGGGACAGTGGCGTGGATGTAAATAATCCAGAGGCTTGCCGCTTACAGCGATTAGATGGAAGGAGTTGTTGATGTTTGTGTACTGTGAACGAGGCACAACTTTGATACTAAAAGGTTGATTGACTCAACCTGGGTTTTCTTATACCAAGCCTAAGAGGAGGCTATTGACCCAACAAGAGGATGCTTTTGTGTCTCGTACGAAGCCCGAGAGAGAGGCTAAAAAAGGTTGACTCAACAAGGGAGTGCTTTTGTATGTGTCTTGTACGAAGCCCAAGACGGAGGCTAAAAGGGTTTGACTCAACAAGAGAGTCTTTTATACTCACCAAGAGAGTGATTTGTATCTCGTACGAAACCCGAGATGGAGGCTAAAAAATTATTGACTCAACGAGGGAGTCTTTGTATCTCGTACGAAGCCCGAGATGGAGGCTAAAAGGTTTGACTCAACGAGGGAGTCTTTGTATCTCGTACGAAGCCCGAGATGGAGGCTAAAAGGTTACTGTTTCAGTTGAGTGACAGGTCCAGTATATTGTATAAAAGAGAAAATCAGTTCTTATAAAGAGACTGATTCTAGGTGAGGTTGTACTTTGGTACTGATCAGAGGATCAAGGTTATTTCCTGTTCTTTAAGGAAATGGGGAATCCAGAGGGGATTGAGACTGTCCAAGTCTACTGGTGTTTTTCCCTATTTAAAAGATGCTTGAGAATGTCTTTGGGACTCGAGGGTCTTAGACTGTCCGAGTCTAGAGTTTTATCTTTTGCACTATGTTCTGAGAAACAGTAGTAGTGTGTTCACGGTAGAAAGATCTAGACTCTTTGAAAGACTGTATTATGAAAATGACTAATATTTGTTCCTATACCTCTAGGAGGTCGTCGGAACAATTTGTACGAAGCCCAAGAGGAGGCTGGAAACTTTTAAGAAGCCGATAGGTCCTTGTAAGAAGCCCAAGAGGAGGCTATCATTCCTGGAGGAATAAATCATTATATGAAGCCTAAGAGGAGGCTGTGAATACTTCTAAGAAGCCGACGGGTCATTGTACTAAGCCCAAGAGGAGGCAGGGATGCTTTTAGGAAGCCTGTGGGTCCTTGTACAAGGCCCAAGAGGAGGCTGATGCTTTTAAGAAGCCTGTGGGTCCCCAAACCCCGAGAAATTCAAGACAGGTTATTCACAAGGAATAAATCAAGACAGGAAAGTTCGAGAATTTGGAAGAAACTCAAGAGATGCCATTCACGGAGAATACATTCATCTCTGGGGAGGTAGAGTCTCTTGACAATTCCTAAGGAGGACAGCCGAAGAGAAGACTATATCTGATGCTCCTATTAGGGATCTAGCTTGTCTATTTCTAAGAGTAATCGAAATGGCTTTTCTTAGATCTAGACGTAGTTCCCGGGGAAACTCTAAATATCTATACTATTATTACACAGTCGATATGAGTTTGTGAAAGGAGACTTACAGCGAGCAGCCCCACAATACAGTTATATACATATGAAAGCGGTAAAGGAAGCATATAAACACTTACTCGGTTGTAGAGCTTCCATGTTGTTTGGTTAGTTGTTCAACAAAGAAAGATTGAAAACAACAGTATATTTCAAAATCAAAGGAGAAAGTGCTTTGGAAAGAAATATCGGGGCTTACAGCTCAAGGAGAGGCCCAAGTGAGTTTTAAGAAAAGACATGGGTCTTATTACACGAGGGTAGGCCCAGATGATCTTCAGTTAAAAAAGGGCGATCACGCCGAGATTTTCTTTTAACGCCGAGGGACTTATACAATGTCTGAGGCCCCAAAATTGTTTTGGTTAAAAGGGGGTTGGGTCTTACACTCTAATAGAGGCCCAAAAAAGTTTTGAATGGGTCTTATAGCTCTAGGAGAGGCCCAAGTGATTTATTTTAAACAGGCGACGATCGCGCCGAACTTTTGAAACACAACGGGATTTATACAATAAGTGAGGCCCCAAAATAGGTTGCATTTACAAAGGATTGGGTCTTACACTCTAATAGAGGCCCAAAAAAGTTTAAAGAAAAGAAATTGGGGCTTATAACGCGAGGGTAGGCCCAATTGGTTTTGTAAAAAAGGCGACGATCGCGCCGTTGTTTTTTTGAAAATACAGTGGGACTTATACAATAACTGAGACCCAAAAAGTGATGTATTTACAAAGAGGATGAGTCTTACACTCTAATACAGGCCCAAGAGTTTGAAAATGATTTACGTTGTTTTTGTACAGAGGGACTTATACAAGTGACTGAGGCCCGAGAAAGGTTTTCTGTACAAAGGGATGGGTCTTACACTCTCTCAAGAGGCCCAAGTGTTTTAAAATGATTTATGAGGGTTGAATTAATCAAAAACCCTAATTTGTTTTCAAATTGTATTTTAATTGAATAAAAATTCAATTAAAATAACCAAAATTGTTTTAACATGTGAAAAACAAATTGTGGTCTTGGATTAATGTTTCATAAATCAAGTTTTGCCCTACAAAATGATTAGAAATCATTAAAATTTGCAAAATCAAGAGGGAAAAAAGATTTTAAATGTCAAAAATAATTAAAATATTAATTCTTTGCAAAAATATCACTTATATGAAATAAATAATATTTTTGGGATTTTTTGGGAAAATAAAATATTTTAACATTTTTGTGAGTTATTAAAAAAAATCAACTCAAAATCATTAAAACACAGAGAGAAAATAATTTTTGAATCAATTAAATAAAATCACAAAATTCAAATATTTGAAATTTCAAAAAAAAGCGCCAAGAACAGCTGAAGTACACGCGCATGTTCTGGGTTTGGCTGATTTACGTTTTCTATCCAATCTCACTTAATACTTGATTATATCATACAATTCACATATCAAATTGCTCGCCTTCACCTCACGATCATGTTTATGACAATTAATTGCATTTAAATTAAGCATAAAACAAGAAATCACGACAAATCCTCAAGAACCCTAAATTCTGCATGAAGGCTGGGATTTTTGATACACGATTCAAACAAAGCAATTAATTGAGGGGAAACATTCCATGCATGATTATGAACATTTGGCAAAAGTATTGTGCGAGGAAATATGCATAGATTGAGAGATGATCGAGTTTAGGCTTACCTCTAGGTCATGACAACAAGTGCAAAGTGATTTCTGAGTCAGAGGTGTTACAGATGAGTGGTGATGATCTAAACAGCTTCCCTACACCCTATGGAGTGTGTTTGAATGCTTGGACTTGATTGGAAATGGCTGGATCACTTCATGGCATCTCAACTGCAACTTGGTTAAAACCTGGAGCAATTGGCTGGTGATTCTGAGAAATCAGTGTTATAGTTGTGTGTTTAGTGTTTGATCAGCTCACATATGATGTTTATGAGGTGTGTGAGTGATTGGTTTGAGTGGAATTGCTTTCTACTGAAAAATTCGATAGTGACTTGCTAAGAAAGGCATTTTTGAGAGGGAGAAGATGCTTTTGAGAAAGGCAAGTGTTGTAGGCCTTTGGTGTACTTAAACTGATCACAATTGAGCTCTATTTATAGTAGAGCAAGTTTGTTTTGCAAGGAATAGTGAATGGCAACTGCAGCAGAGGTTTGATTCAATGTTGGCCAATGGAAATCCAAGTCTCCTCTAGCCATTGACTAGAGGTTAGGGCACAGGCTGCTGGTTCCCTTGGTCTTGGATAAGTCTTGACAAAATTCAGTTGCTAATAGCTCAGTCCATGCCACCTTGGTGCTTCCATTGAATGCTCCAATCCAAAATTGGAGTCTTGTCCCTATTTTAGGCAATTCTAGGTTTGGCATTCTACTTCTTGTTCCAAGGACTTTGGAGGCTTGGATCAGTGATTGTCCCCTTTAGATTTGATCCTCAGATGTGTCCAAGATGATCACAAGGCTTGGAATTGGCTGATTTTGGCAAATCGACCAAAAATGCAACATTTTGCCTTGCCTTGACAGTTTTCAACAAGGCAACTTGCCAATGTCATATCTCATGGCTCAAGTTGAATTTGGTGATGTTCTTGGCCATTTTGGAAAGCCATTATATGATACAACAACTGTTTGATCATATTTGGTTTTGATACCTTTTGGATCCAAGTGAAAAATCCCCCTACATTTGGAAAAAAGTGAAGGCAGATTATGACTCAGTGAAAATTTCACTAAGTGTTGGAAAAAAGTGACATTTTCACTTTTTGTCATTTTGATCACTCCATAACTCAGAATCCTTAATGAATTGGAATGAGGTCTAGTTGAAGTTTTTGTAGAGGGCCATGAGGGCTACAAATCAAGCTTTGGATGGGGAGGAATGGCTTTGTGGTTTAGGAGTTATGATCCTCCAAAGTTGGTACCCTTGCCACTTTGTTCATAACTTAGAAAATTTTCTAAGTTTTTATGGTTACCCCTTTTACAAGTTATCCCACTTTTTTTTATTTTTCTTGATGAATGATGATTCAAATCATACATTAACAGCATTTTAGGGTTAAAAATCCATTTTTGTGAAAAATCTCAAAAAGTCAAAGTTTGACTTTTGTGCACAGTTGACTTTTTATCAGATAAATTCCAAACTGTGCGATCCTCTATGAAATCATGTCCTTGACCTAAATCAAACTTGATGGACATGTTCCATGGGTGTCATTGGGTATATTGATGCATGTCCTAGGGTTTGGGAACATGTCCTGGTCAAAAGTCAAAGTTACAGTTGACTTTTTCCTCAAAACCCTAACTGTGGTTTAGATGAAATTGAGACTTGTTGCTCAAGCTCCTTGGATTAATCCATTGTTACAAATGGATCAATGTAGTATGTTAGATACCCTCAAATCATGTCTTGAGGTCTTGGACCAAGATTTGTCCCAAAAGTCAACTTAGGGGTGAATTAGGTCAAGAAACCCTAATTCCTGATTTTTGATGAATGCATCCCCTGAGGCTAAATTGACTTGATGATTGGGTTTATGATGTCCCTTGGAGCATCATAGGTTATGCTTTAAATCAATGGCTCATTCCCAGAGGAAAATTTCCATCTGGAGGCCCTGGTCGACCAAAACCCTAATTTGGTGACACTGGCGATCTTGAGGCTTGATCCACCTAGAAGAGAGCAGCTTTGTGCTTAATCCTTGAAGTGGGAGTCCTCTTGATCCCTTGTATATACTTGAGAGGTTAGACAAGTTGAAGATCATGCCATTTCTTGATTGATCCTTTGTCTAAAAGCTCTGAGAGGGTTTAAAACCCTAAATTTGATTGCAGTGGATGCTCACCCATCTTTGGGGAGACTAATGGTTCCTCCATATTGTGATGATGATTTTCACAATGATGGGAAATCTTAGTGGTCAAAATTTGGGGTATGACAGATGCCCCTATTTAATCTTCTTGGACCCGAATGTGTGAATGACGAAGGTATTCGGGCATTCGGGGTGCAAGAGGATTAAATATCGGAATGCCCGAAATTTTGATGGTGACTATGAATGGTAGCTTACACATTCATCTTATTTTGCTAAGCAATGATGCTTAGAAAAAGGTAAACCTCCCCTTGATCCTGGTCTTCAGCCAAGGAACTGGTCTCAGTTTTTCTTTTGTAAACTTCCCCTCGATCCTGGTTTCCTACCAAGGAACTGGTCTCAGTTTCTGAAATAAACTTCCCCTCGATCCTGGTTTCCTACCAAGGAACTAGTCTCAGTTTCTTTTGTGAACTTCCCCCAGATCCTGGTTTCCTACCAAGGAACTGGTCTCAGTTTCTTTTGTGAACTTCCCCTCGATCCTGGTTTAAGGAATTGGTCTCAGTCTCTTTTGTAAACTTCCCCTCGATCCTGGTTTCCTACCAAGGAATTGGTCTCAGTTTCTTTTGTCAATAGACTTTCTTGACAAGGGACGTTATTCGTAGCGGTTTTCCTCAAACTTCTCGCCGAATTTTCCTGGGGAGATGCCATTTGACAGAAAAACTTTTGATGTCAGACTTGCTGGGGAACCCATCTGTCTAAGTTGTAGAGGTGAACAAACTTCTCTGTTGGAGACGCCATTTGCTGATTCTACTGGGGAAAACGAGTTTCTTGAGATACTGTTTCTGCTTGGGGTCTTACATCATACTTTTCTCGGGATCTTCCCGGGGAAATGCCATATGATGGGATCCAATTTGAGGTGCCGATGACCTTTTCATCAGTGCTTTTTCAGAGAAAAACTGTCATACCACTGGATCTCTGATTAAGAGGCTTTCTCTAGGGATTTTCCTTAATCCGGGAAAACAAGGATATCATCTTCAATGGCGAAGAGTGATGTTTGTTGAACGTTTTCTCTGGTCTTTCAGAGGTTCAAGTTATCAAAGTGGTCGAGGAGCCAACTTCATTCCAGAAATAAACTGGAGGAGAGAGATCATTCAGATGTAGCGTTTCCTGACGAGGCAAGAACTGCTAACCCGATTGAGATGACTGTTATCACTACGGGGCTAGACCGACTGGAGTGATAGTGATGCAATATGAAAATGTGAATGCAAATCAAATGCATGATGTATGTATGTTTATGCTGACAAAACTGATGCGACATACAAACTAAAAGATGACTGGATACTCGGCCATCGCGGGGCGAAGAAGTACCGCTGGTTTAAGATAGCAATTCCACCTCGCTTAGGAGAGATGGTCCCTGCGGGGAATACTGTTGATCGGGCTTAAGAGATGAGAACTCGGCTGAAGAGGTAAGATGGAGCATTCACATCTGACATAGTTGATCCTTCACTCAAGCATACCGGTTTAGAAGGAGTACTTTGATTCTGCACTTCGAGGTTCAAACACCTTTGGAGAAGCGATCGAGGTTCTTCTGATTTTCAACAGTCAAAAGAAATTGCCGAATTTATTTTTAAAAGCAGAAAAAGTTTTAACAAGTAAATTCATTTTTGTTTTATTTCAAGAACCGTTAATCATGTTAAAATGTCGTTCTGTAAAGCTAAAACAAATAAGAATTACAAACAAAAGCACAAGGGCTTAAATTTTATTAATAAGATGGAGATCAGCCAAACACGTGATTCCAAAGAGTATATACAAAGCTAGAAAATGGTAATTTACAGGGAAAAGGGCTACGTTGAAACATAATGACCACTATCCTTCTACCAACTTTGAATTTGGGACATCCTGAGCTTCTGTCGAAGATGACCTTGACTGGAGTTTTCCTGACGGATGATGTAACTGCTGCTGAGGGACTTGCCCCTTTGTTGAACATAGTTACTTACCATTATCCCTAATTTTTGCCTGGATTGTACTTTGAAATTTCCAATCCACCGGGATGATTTTTGATTATGTCTCTAATTTTTGCCTGGACCGCCCTTTCGGGTTTTCAATCCACCAAGACGTTTCTTCTTTTTTTTTAGTTTAGGCAAAGTATTTCTTGACTACATCCACATTTGTGGGGTAGTAAAATTCCTCTCCGTCCATGGTTACAAGTCTCAAGGTGCCGCCTGAGAAAGCTTTCGTGACCACATAGGGGCCGTCATAATTCGGAGTCCACTTGCCCCGAGAATCAGTGAGAAATGATTGTATCTTTTTGAGCACCAGATCTCCTTTCCTGAAGATGCGACGTCAAACCTTTTTGTTGAATGCCTTCTTCATTCTCTGTTGATACAATTGACCGTGGCATAGAGCCGTGATTCGCTTCTCTTCGATCAGATTCAATTCATCGTGTCGACTTTGACACCATTCAGCTTCTATAAGCTTAGCTTCCATTAATACCAGGATTGATGGGATCTCTACTTCTATGGGGAGCACTGTTTCCATGCCATACACTAGAGAGAAAGGGGTTGCTCCTGTTGAAGTGCGGATAGATGTACGATAACCGTGAAGAGCAAAGAGTAGCATCTCGTGCCAGTCTCTGTAGGTTACAACCATCTTCTGAACAATCTTTTTGATGTTCTTGTTAGCCGCTTCTACCGCTCCGTTCATCTTGGGTCGGTAGGGAGATGAGTTATGGTGTTCAATCTTGAACTCTGCGTACAACTCCTTCATCATCTTATTATTCAAGTTAGATCCATTATCAGTAATGATCTAGCTCGGAACACTATAACGGCAGATGATATTATTTTTGATAAATCGGACCACCACTTGTCGGGTTAAAATAGCGTACGACGCTGCTTCAACCCACTTGGTGAAGTAATCAATGGCTACCAAGATGAACCGATATCAGTTCGATGCCTTAGGCTCAACCAAGCCAATTATGTCGATTCCCCATATGGAAAAAGGCCAAGGGGAAGAGAGAACTTTGAGATGCATTGGCGGTACATGAATTTTGTCGGAGTATATCTGACACTTGTGACACCTTCTCATGTACTTGTAGCAGTCGAATTCCATGGTCAACCAGTAGTACTCTGCTCTCAGAATTTTTCTCGCCATTGTGTGTCCGTTGGCATGGGTGCCAAAGGATCCTTCATGAATTTCTTTCATCAGCATGTCTGCTTCTGGTCTGTCTACGCATCGGAGTAAGACCATGTCAAAGTTTCACTTATAGAGAGTATCCCCGCTCAGGAAGAAGCTGTTTGCTAGTCTTCTGAGGATTTTTCTGTCTTTCCTCAATGCCCCGGGTGGGTACTCTTGTTTCTGAAGGAAACATTTGATATCGTGATACCAAGGTTTGTCGTCTATGACTGCTTCAATCGTGAAGATGTAAGCGGGCCGTTCAAGGCGCATTATGTCGATCCTAGGTATGTTATTCCATTGATCTACACTAATCATGGAAGAGAGAGTGGCTAAGGCATCAGCCATGTGGTTCTCATCACGAGGGATGTGATGAAACTCGACTCTGTCGAAGAAGGGTAACAACCTTCTCGTGTAATATTTGTAAGGAATCAATCCTGATTGGTATGTGTTACAATCTCCTTTGATATGGTTGATAACCAAGGCTGAGTCGCCATATACGTCCAAGTTCTTGATCCTTAAGTCGATCGCTTCTTCGAGACCCATAATACAAGCTTCGTATTCGGCCTCGTTGTTCGTATACTTGAACGTAAGTCTGGAAGTGAAAGGAATGTGGGTACCCTGAGGGGTAACAATGATTGCCCCAATTCCATTTCCGTAATGACTAACTGTCCGTCAAAGATAAGTCCCCTCTGGGAACCTGGTTCTGGCCCTTCATTGGGTAACGGTTCATCGCAATCTTTCATTTTCAAATACATGACATCTTCGTCTGGGAAGTCAAACCCGATTGATTCCTGATCGTCAATCGGTTGATGAGCCAAATGATCGGCTAAAATACTTCCTTTAACGGCTTTCTGAGCGTGGTACTCTATGTCATATTCTGATAGCAACATCTGCCAACGGGCGATTCTTCCCGTGAGAGCAGGTTTTTCAAATACGTATTTGATTTGATCCATCTCGGAGATCAACCAAGTAGTATGACGAATCATATACTGGCACAAACGTTTGGCTGCCCAAGCTAAAGCGCAGCAAGTTTTCTCGAGCATAGTGTACCGAGTTTCGCAGTCGGTGAATTTCTTGCTTAGATAGTAAATGGCAGACTCCTTCCTTTTGGTTTCGTCTTGTTGGCCAAGTACACATCCCATTGAGTCCCCTAGGACTGTGAGGTAGATGATCAATGGTCTTCCTTCCACTGGAGGTGATAGAATTGGTGGGTTCAATAGGTATTCCTTAATACTGTCGAAGGCGGTTTGGCACTCTTCTGTCCAAACGCAGTCCAGATTCTTTTTTAGTAGCTTGAAAATCGGCGCACATGTCGCGGTCATGAGGAATATGAATCTGGAGATGTAGTTCAAACATCCCAAGAATCCTCTGACTTGTTTTTCAGTTTTCAGAGAAGGCATTTCTTGAATGGCCTTGACCTTGTCAGGATCAACCTCAATCCCTTTCTGGCTGACGATGAACCCTAGTAGTTTCCTTGAACGGACACCGAAGGTGCACTTGTTGGGATTCAAGCGGAGTTTGTATTTCTCAAACGCTCAAATAGCTTTGACAGATGGGTCACATGCTCCTCTTCTGTCTTTGATTTAGCAATCATATCACCGACATATACCTCGATTTCCTTGTGTATCATGTCATGAAAAAGAGTAGTCATGGCCCTTTGATAGGTTGCCCCGGCGTTCTTCAAACCGAACGGCATCACCTTGTAACAAAAGGTACCCCATGGGGTAATGAACGAAGTTTTCTCCATGTCTTTCGGTGCCATTTTGATCTGGTTATAGCCCGAGAATCCATCCTTGAAGGAGAAAACTTTGAACTTTGTTGTACTGTCTACCAGCATGTCAATGTGTGGTAAAGGAAAGTCGTCCTTTGGACTAGCCTTGTTTAGATCTCTATAGTCTACACACATTTTGACTTTTCCGTCCTTTTTCAGAACGGGTACGATGTTGGCTAACCATTGAGAATATTCAGATGTAGCGAGGAAACCCGTGTCAATCTGTTTCTGTACCTCCTCTTTGATTTTGATGGCCATGTCCGGGTGAGTCCGTCTCAACCTCTGTTTTACTGGCGGACATTCCGATCTCAACGGTTGATGATGCTCCACGATGCTGGTATCCAACCCTGGCATATCCTGATAGGACCAAGCGAATACATTGGGGAATTCTTTGAGAAGCTTTGTCAAACTCTCCTTAGCAGTTGGACTGAGTAGTGCCCTAATCCTGATTTTTTTTCTCTCTTCCTCTGAGCCCAAGTTTACCGTTTCCAACGGCTCTTTATGAGGTTCAATGGACCTTTCCTCTTGTCTGAGTAATCGGGAGATCTCTTCTGGAATTTCATTGTTAACTTCTTCTTCAGCCCCAAATACAGGGAACTCAAAGTCAGGAGAAGGCATCAGATCGTATGTTTCAACGGGGTTTAAAACAAGCAATCTGCATGACATGATGATTTGTGTTTAGAAGAGATAGAGAGAATGCAAGTGTATGCAGTGTATTTCTTTTACTGCTTGTTTTTATTATTGAGTTTGTTTTTTAGGATTACCATTTTCTGAGAAAAGCAAAAAGAGAAAACAGCAATTAATGCGGAAATTACATAACGACGTTATTTTATTAATGAACAAGTCGATTCTTGAAACTACAGCCTTATAAAACAAAACTCTGTCGCTTTGGGCGAAGAGAAGAGGGAAAATTTACAGAAAGCAAGCCCTATCAAAACATCTGTTTCACCTGGGCAGGGTGAAAGGTTAAAGACGGCAATTACTTTGACTTATGAACAATCTTCGGAACATCGACAATAACCCATTGGCGGAGAACACCTCTGTGAATTGTCATACCCCAAATTTTGACCACTAAGATTTCCCATCATTGTGCAAATCATCATCACAATATGGGTGAACCATCATGCCTCACCAAATGCCTCAAGGGTTGTTGAGCATTCACTACAATCAGAATTAGGGTTTTAAGCCCTCTCAGAGCCTTAGACAAAGGATCAATCAAGGAATGACATGATCTTCAACTTATCTAACCTCTAAAACATCCACAATGGATCAAAAAGGACTCCCACTTCAAGGATTAAGCACAAGGTTGCTCCCTTCTAGGTGGATCAAGTCTCGAGATCGCCAGTATCACCAAATTAGGGTTTTGGTCGACCAGGGCCTCCAGATGGAAAAATTTCATCTGGACACAAGCCAAAGATCCAAAACACAACCTAATGTACTCCATGGAACCTCATGGACCCAAGCATCAAGTCAATTTGACCTCAGGGGATGCATACATCAAAAATCAGGAATTAGGGTTTCTTGACCTAATTCACCCCTAAGTTGACTTTTGGGACAAATCAAGAGCCAAGACCTCAAGACATGATTTAAGGGCCTCTAATGAACTATATTGATCCATTTGCAACAATGGATTAATCCAAGAAGCTTGAGCAACAAGTCTCATTTTCATCTGCACCATAATTAGGGTTTCGCGAGGAAAGTCAACTGTAACTTTGACTTTTGACTAGGACATGCTCCCAAACCCTAGGACATGCCCCAATATACCCTATAACACCCATGGAACATGTCCATCAAGTTTGATTTAGGTCAAGGACATGATTTCCTGAAGAATTGCACAATTTGGAATTCATCTGATAAAAAGTCAACTGTGCACAAAAGTCAACTTTGACTTTTTGAGATTTTTCACCAAAATGAATTTTTAACCCTAAAATGATGTTAATGTATGATTTGAATCATCATTCATCAAGAAAAATCAAAGAAAGTGGGATAACTTGTAAAAGGGGTAACCATAAAACTTAGAAATTTTTCTAAGTTATGGAAAAAGTACCACTAATACACCAACTTTGAAGGATCATAACTCCTAAACCACATGGCCATTTTTTCTCATCCAAAGATGGATTTGTAGCCCTCATTACCCTCTACAAAAACTTCAACTAGACCTAAGTCCAATTCATTAAGGATTTTGAGTTATGGAGTGATCAAAATCAAGAAATCACACTTTGTTCCAACACTTAGTGAAAATTTCACTAAGTCAGATTTTGCTTCACTTTTTGCCAAATGTAGAGGGATTTTTCACTTGGAATCAGAAGAGATAAAAATCAAACATGTTCAAACAGTTGTTGTATCATGCAAGGGCTTTCCAAAATGGCCAAGAACATTGCCAAATTCAACTTACCCCATGAGATATGACATTGTCAAGTTGCCTTGCTGAAATCTGTCAAAGGCAAGGCAGAATTTGCACTTTTGGTCGATTTGCCAAAATCATCCAAATTCAAATGCTCATATCCACTTGGACACATCTGAGGATTGAATCTAAAGGGGACAATCACTGAGCCAAGCCTCCAAAGTCCATGGAACAAGAAATAGCATGTTGAACCTAGAATGGCCAAAATAGGGACAAGACTCCAAATTTGGATTGAAGCATTCAATGGAAGCATCCACTTGCTCATAACATGCTTTATACTAGATACAAAAAGGTTCTTATTGAGCCAAACAAACAACACCCTCCATCTCGGGCTTCATACGAGATACAAAAAAACTCGCTTGTTGAGTCAAATAGCCTCCATCTCGGGCTTCGTACGAGATACCAAAAGACTCCGTCGTCGAGTCAAAAACCTTTTAGCCTCTCTCTCGGGCCTTGTACGAGACACATATTAGCCTCCTCTTAGGCTTTGTATAAGAAAACCAATGGTTGATCCAATCAACCTTTTAGCATCAAAGCTGTGCCTCGTTCACAGTACACAAACATCAACAACTCCTTCCCCTCCGTCTAATCGCTGTAAGCGGCAAGCCTCTGGATCATCTACATCCATGCCACTGTCCCTCTTTTAGCATGAGAAATTCCTAAGGAAAGATAGCATTGCTCTATACTAAGTTAAAGTCTTCCCCTTCAGGTTAAAAAACCCCTATAAAGGAAATTATGGCATTGCTAGGATCCGCGTATCCCGGTTAAAGTAATTCTCCTTTATAAAACAGTTGTAACATACAACCCCCTCTTTAGAGATGACAAATTCTCTCTAAAGTCAACACCCTTTTAGCTTCATATCTTGGGCTTCGAACAAGATACAAATAGACCCTTCAGCTTCACATCTTGGGCTTTGAACAAGATACAAATCACCTTTCGCTTCACGTCTTGGGCTTTGAACAAGACACCAAAACAACCATTTCCTCCCATAGAATAGGAGGAACTACGAACGCTTTGATTTCCCTGTTTCGGTAAACGGGAATACGTAGGCATAAGATCGGAAGAAAAGATCGTAGCGAGCACACTAAACAAAAACCCAAAATCCCATACTCTCACATCAAAAAACATCAGTCCTAACATCCTAATCCTTGTTCCCCGCCAGAAACCTGTCATTCTGTTAAATAGCACAAGAAAGCCCCCCCCCCCCACATTGATAGCATTCGTAACCTAACAGACCGCTGTTTAAACTCAGTATGCAAAGCAGGGTTAATTGGAGACATCTATTTCCCTTCCTTCATCAGCTCACAATAGGATAAAAAATGAATCGACCTGTAGTTTTAAGCTCAAACCGCAGAGAGCGACCAGCGCTTAAGAACCGCGTCCAAAATCGCTCGCTACATGAATCACAAAGTCTGGTACCTTCCTTGATTTTTTTTCAGAAATGACGCTGATTTCTGGTGGAGCAGGATCATTGGAATATGTCTCCCAGGCAGAATTTTCGTAGGAGGATTCCTCTGTTGTATTTTGCATAGCATTTGTGCTCCCAGGTTCATCTCCCCATCCAGTTGGCTGGATGTATTTGAGCCTGATACAGGAGCTTTCGGGAGCGGTGTACTTGACCATATAGTCGTATTTTCCACTCGATTGTCCCAGAGTGTCCGAAACTTCTTTGGAACTGGAAGAATCATCTCTCTCGATGACGTTGATCTCGGGAAAAGCATAGTTGATGAATTCAAGTCCTGCAAATGTTGCGAATTCATCATCATGTTGAGTAGTTTATGAATAACCTGAGTGTTGATCCCATGACATGGTGGGGACACGGGTATTCTGTTCGATGATGCTCAGCTAATTTTCGTTGTTCGGCTGACTTTCTTGCCCCAAGTTTCCTGGGTAGGGCTGCCACATTGGCAGGCCATCCATCGGGCCATAGTAGTTGTGATCAAATTTGTCCTTCATCGGAGTGTCCTTCTCTAATGAGTTTGGTGGAGCACGGCATCCTTCCGGGTCACAATATCCGTATATCATTTCGACGTCTGACCTGGGTATAAATCTCGGACTCTGTGCGGGATAGCAAAATGGCGTAGGCACCTCTTCCTGAGACATATAACCGTCCTCGTTGAGGTAGGACTTCCATTCCATATCTGGGTCAGAGGGATCCTCTTCATTGATAGTGTGTACTTCTTGAGACACTGGGTGAAGGAAACCTCCACTGTGGAAGAAGTTTTGAATGGGATGAAGACTTTCATCGCTGGCAGCTGTCTGGGTACAGGTTGTAGAAAAATCAAGACCCTTCTTTGTTTTATTGTCAGTAGGAATTACAAGTTGTCCCCATCCTTTTGTGTTGGTACTCTTGACTGCTTTGATAGCATCTTTGTATGAGGAAATGGAAGTTCCCTCTTTGAACTGATTGTCCTTGCTTACCGACAGTGCTTGGAACTGAGTTCCAATAACCTCCTTGGGTTCTACACAAGTAGATGATGTTAAGTTGCTTACGAGCAAGGCTTGTTCTCCACAGACCGTAACTAGTTGACCTTTCTGAAAGAACTTTAGCTTTTGGTGGAGAGTCGAGGTGACTGCCCCAGCCTGATGTATCCAAGGTCTTCCTAATAAACAATTGTACGTTGCCCGGATGTCCATGACCTGGAAAATGACTTGGAAAGTGTGAGGACCAATAGTTATGGGAAGGTCAACTTTGCTGATAAACGTTTTTCTGGATCCATCAAATGCTTTGACGATGACCTCGCTGGTTCTCATCGGAGGGCCTTTGAATGATAATTGCATCAGAGTAGACTTCGGCATAACATTCAGGGCTGACCCTGTGTCTACCAGTACGATGGGTAAAGCATCGCCCTGGCAGTTAACTGTAATATTGAGCGCCATGTTATAACGGGGGCCCTCTTCAGGTAATTCCTCATCACTAAATCCCAAGTTATTGCAGGAAGTGAGGTTAGAGACAATGCTATTGAACTGTCTGATCGTTACATCCTGTTCCACAAAGGCTTGCTCCAAGACTTTTTGTAGAGCCTCCTTATGCGCTTCTGAACTGAGTAACAGTGATAATACCGAGATCTTTGAAGGAGTTTGTAATAGCTGATCAACAATGTTGTATTCACTCCTTTGGATGAGCTTCAGCATCTCATCATCGTTTTTCAAAAGGTTAGGATTACTGGATTGACTGACTGGTGGATTGGGAACTTCCGTCTGAGGTTCCTTTTCTTTGTTGGATTCTCCAACTCCTCTGTTGAAGATTCTACCACTCCGTGTTACACGACCGATGTCTGCAATATTCACGACGGAGGCTAATGGAATTTCCTTTCCATTCTCGATTGTTGTTGCACCGTATTTGTAAGGGATAGCATTAGTTGATTCATACAGTAGTGGTCCCGGCAGATAGATGACTATGGGAGCCTTCTGATTTTTCTGACCATCGTAAGTAATCTCGATTCGTTCCTGGTTGGGAACTCTTGATTTGTCAAGTAGAGGGATGATGGCGAAAACATCCCTAGTCCTCTGATGATCAGAGACTACGACAACGTCCTCAATTTGATCAGTGAGGTAATTCGGCGCCCAGTTGATTGGTCTGGAGCCCGGATATGGACGAATCTCTCTATGATCCACCTGACCCTGAAGAGCCGCTAGCACAAGGTAGCATCCTTGGTTACTTTCTGAACAAACTCCACAACGTTCATAGTTGTGTGGTGGAACCTGGCCACGCCCGCTTTGAATGCAATGTAACCTCACTAGGTTAGTTTCTACAGATCGGACATCCTGACTTTGATGCCAAGTAGGGTTCTTGTCATCGATACTAATCTGCTGAGTGTCTTCATCCATATAGATGGGAAGCCACCAATGATTTAACAAGTGGTGAAGTGCTTCCTGGACAAAGGCACAACCTTGATTGTTTTCGCAACCCGCCGTACAGCTTTGAGAGTCATGTGATACCAGGAACCCGAGTCGGACCTGCTCAGCATGTAACTCTACCAGGTTGGTATTCAGTAAGCGAATATCGAAGATCTGAATCATGTTGATTTGATAAGGATTCCTATCATGGTAGTCCTGGATCCATCCAAGATCCATCTGACACTGGAGGGCCTCTTGTACAAAAGAGCATCCATGTTTGTTTACCGAGCAAGTTAGACAGGAACTGTAATCATGCCGCGGCATATTATAATACTGGCTTTGCCTTGAGTGCATTGCCACCAAGTTGACATTCATCGCATGGATGTCGTGGTTTTTAATGACGTTAGAATTCGTGTAAACCATGTTGACTTCACGAACTCGGTGCTCTTGGATCCATCCGAGATCCATCTGTTCCTGTAGAGCTGATTGCACCACAGAACATCCTCGATTGCTTTTAGAGCAGATATCACACTGGTGATAATTATGAGGTGGCACATGGCTATATCCACTCTGTCTACAATGCATCTTGACCAAATTGGTCTTCAACAAGAGTACATCATGAATTTGATAGACATTGTTAGACTCTCCTTCTATCAGGTTGACGGAAGCTTTCTCGTGTTGAGGCAGCGGGTTCGTGAGAACATTCAGATTCGTATATTTGAAAGATAAGACCCCGCTCCTAACAAGTTTTTGCACGTCATATTTGAAATTGAGACAGTTCTCTATGTTATGCCCTGGTCCTTCTTGATGGTAAGGGCACGTCTCATCCACCTTAAACCAAAAAGGTGGATTTTTTGGTACTGTAAGAGGGGACTTAGTCTGGATGTGCCCCTTGGCTAGTAGTAACGGAAATAGTTTTGCATACGATACGGGTATAGGATCAAATCCTGGTGGCCGCGTTGTATGATTGTTGTTATATTGAGGACGAGTCTGCTGAAGAGGCTGTTGGATCCTTTGCTGATTAGGTTGGCTCTGCGCAACCTGAGGTTGATACGTAGGAACAGACGCAGGGTTGATAGCAGGAGTCATAGCTGCTACTGGCTGATAACGTCGCCTTTGCTTTCCGAGAGAGATATTCACAATATCTTGCTCTTTTTTCTTAGGGAGAGCACTACCGTATCGCTTTGTACTGCTTAATAATCCAGTGTCTTTTACTAAACGTCCTTCCCGGACGGCTTCCTCAAGACGAACTCCCATACCAACCATCTCGGTGAAATCACTGGGCGCACTGGCGACCATTCTATCGTAGTAAAATGAGCTTAAGGTTTTTAAGAAGATCTTTGTCATCTCTTTTTCCTCAAGAGGTGGAAAAATTTGAGCGGCAATTTCACGCCATCTCTAAGCGTACTCCTTAAAGGTTTCCTTGTCCTTTTTTGACATTGATCTGAGTTGATCTCTGTCGGGTGCCATGTCCAAATTGTATTTGTATTGCTGGATGAAGACAGTGCCAAGATCTCTGAAAGTGCTGATCGTGGTGCGGTTTAGACCCATGTACCATTTTAATGAGGCACCGGTTAAACTATCCTGAAAGTAGTGAATCAGTAGGTCCTGATTTTCTGTCTGAGCTGACATTCGCCGAGCGTACATCACCAGGTGACTTTGAGGGCAATAGTCACCCTTGTACTTTTCAAAGTCGGGTACTTGGAACTTGTGTGGAACTTTCACATTGGGGACTAGACAAAGGTCTACGGCGTCCTTTCCAAATAGATCCTGACCGCGCATGGCTTTGCAGTTCCTTCTGCATTTCCAGGAACTATTCCTGGAATTCATCCATTCTATCGAACATAGTTTCCTTTTTACCAGCCGGTATTTGTGGAATTTGTCCTTCCGGGACAGTGTGCACCACAGGAGGTGGTACCGTGACTACGGCAGCGAATCTTGGCATTTCCCAAAGTTTGTAACCTTCAGGAGTCCTCAGTATGCCTTTGGCATCTTCGCTTTCCCGAAGTTTGTAACCTTTAGGCCCAGCGGCTTCTGTTGAGATTCCCTGATCTTCAGCGATCGGCGGAACATATCCTTCCGGGATATAGTTAACAGGCATGCCCCATGGACGATCTTTCGGCATTTGATACCTAGGATCGGATTTTTCCACTATGGGTGTTTAGGTGATCTCGGAGATCACAGTTCTTTATTGTTGAGCTTCTGCCATGGCTAGCATGTCGTTACAAAGCTTTCTTATATCCTCTCTCAGAGCGTCGATCTCTTCTTTCAACTCTTTGTTTTCTTACTCTAGATCATCCATCTTTTTCTGACGATTGGCCCGAGTATTGTACGAATGAGATAGTTTGACTCTAGAACCGAGACACAAAAGTGAGATTCGTAGGTAAGAAGAATACATGACATGAGAATGATGAATGCAATTATTACATTAATTATTTTTGTTCATTCAAAATAAACTTTGACAATTAGATTGCAAATATCAAACTGTGGGGAAACCCTGTTTTATTGAATTCAAAGGATTGCAAAATTGAAAATACAGTAGATTACAAGGTGCGGAAACAGAAACCTAATCTAAGGGGTCCCGAGTTCTCTCTGAGGAGAACTCGGGTGCTGATTCTGGTACTTTCCTTTTCTTGGACCGGGGATCTTGGGTCGTTGTCGGGTTGTCATTCCTTTGCCAGGTGAAAGGAGCGAGCAAATTCCTTTGGTCATCCTGATTATCCACAGCATGTTGTTCTAAAATCTCGATCAAAGCATCCTTATCTTTCAGCAGTTGCTGTATTTTGTTACACTCTACATTGAGGGCGCGGTACTTGTTCTTCCAAGACCTTCTCTCCTTTTGAACTTTGTTGAGAGTTACCTGAAGCTTTTCCGTTTCCGTCATGAAGTACATGATAGATTCCTTTGGCGAAAGAATTTCGTGACGAGGATATGGCATCTTTAGCTTGAGAGCTCTAGTTTGTACCCAGTGGAGATAAGGCTCCACCGAGACACAGTTCAGTTTTCCTAGAGACTCCCCTCCTTTCTTATGAACGTGTTTCCAAGCGTGCACTATTTCCATCTTTAGTGACCTGTCGCTTTCTCCCTCTTTGAAGGAAAGACCCTCCAGATGAGCATTACGTGGGACATGCCTCATCGAGTATCCAAATTGGTGACGAACCAATACCGGATGGTAGTTGATTCCTCCTTTAGTTCCTATGAGGGGTACGTTGGGGAAGTTTCCGCAACGGTCAATGATTCTGATCCCGTCATAAATCCTATTACACCAATCAATGTCAGAGTTGGTAAGAGACATGATCTTCTGCGACTAGCGTAAGGCACTCTTACGTTCCCAAAATGCAGCAGACTTGGGCAAGTGGGCGATAAACCATTTGTATAGCAGGGGTACACAACACGTGATCATTCCTCCGCTGTATAAATTTCCTAAGTGTATAGAATGATATGCGTCTGCGAGCAAAGTTGGCACAGGGTTTCCAATGAGAAAAACCTTAATGGCGTTGATATCTACAAAGTAATTGATGTTGGGAAACAAAAATAACCCGTAGGTGAGCAAGATAAAGATGCTTTCAAAAGCAGTCACGTTCCCTATACTAGCAAAGTACATGGCTTTCTTTGTCAAGAACTGGGCTGGCATACCTTGGATGCCACCCTTAGTGGTCAGGTGAGTCTTGACTTCCGACTCATCCAAATAAATTGCTCTTGCAATAGTCTGATCCTTTGGAATTTCTTCCAGTCCAGAAAATGGAGCTTGATCAGTAATGTGTAGATCAGTCAGGTGAGAATACTCCTTCAGCGTCGGTGCGAGCTGGTAATCCGGAAATGTGAAAAAGTGACAAACTGGATCGTAAAACTGGATGAGTGCCCCCATGATTCCTTCAATCACATGGACTCTTAACAACGGTAACAGACCTCCATACCTGGCTCTGAAAGCCCCAGGGTTAGTGATCATCCTCGCTAACCTTCTCAAATCCTCTAGTTTTGGAACCTTGAAGGTGTACTTATGAGTTATCCTTCTACCGAAATCCATTAGCGTAATCTTTTTCTCTGACATTTGCAATCACTGTCTTAGTTTAATTTGAAAAAAAGAGACTAGAAGAGAAGTTTTTTTTATGTTTTTTAGACGAATGCATGAATGCAGCACACAAAAACATAGAAAAAACATGGGGTCAAAGGGTCGGTGTCATAAAGTCAAGGCTCTACCCCCCCCCCCCAAAGGTTTTCTACGGATGCTTTTTTTGTACCTGTCACTCAAAATCATTGATTCCTGAAAACACCAGCGGGCCGGGAACCGTGCTAGGTGGTGTCCTTTCAAAGAAATCTCAGAAGAGGGTAGTTTATCACGTAACAGCTATTCCCAATTGCTTCCGCACTACAAAAAAAAGGTGATTTTCCTATGTGTATACTCAATCTTTCCACATGAGGCATCACACCGTATAGAAATTAGGAAAAGCAGTATATATATATATATGTCCTAAAGTCCTAGACTTTAAAGAGCTATGAACCCTATGTTCCTGACAAAAATGGCTCCCCGGCGGAGTCACCATTTTGCGGTTTCTTCCCAATTTAAAGGTTTTTTACCTAAGATCCTAGTGAAGTCAACAAAAGGTCTTATCCTGGTGAAATTCCAAAGAAAGAGAGACAGGGCCCCACGGTGGGCGCCATTTTTCCTGTGGCAATTTAAGGTTTCTACCTAAGAGATGGGAAGAGAACAAAAATCTCTCTTGTCCCCAGCAAAGTCGCCATTTCTCTGTAGCGCGAATTTTTGGACGTGGTTGCGAAGCACTATTGCTTTGGGGTACTACAGCTCGATTCATTTTTATCCTATTGAAGCTGATGAAGGAAGGGAAATAGATGTCTCCAATTAACCCTGCTTGCAAACTGAGTTTGAACAGATGACTGTTGGTTTACAGATGCTATAAAGATTGTGGGTCTCTCTTAGGTTATTTTGTTAAAACTGACGGAATTATTCATGGGGATTTGGTTTAGGATACTGCTCTAGATTAATTGAGGTACGGATTTTGGGTTTTTGATTATTGTGCTCGCTAAGATTTTTCTTTCAATCTTATGCCTACGTATTCCCGTTTACCGAAACAGGAAAATCAGAGCGATCGTAGTTCCTCCTATTCTATGGGAGGAAATAGGTGTTTTGGTGTCTTGTTCAAAGCCCAAGACGTGAAGCGAAAGGTGATTTATATCTTGTTCAAAGCCCAAGATGTGAAGCTGAAGGGTCTATTTGTATCTTGTTCGAAGCCCAAGATGTGAAGCTGAAGGTGTGGTATTTAGAGAGAATTTGTCATCTCTAAAGGGGGTTGTTTGTCACAACTGTTGGGTGACTTACTACAAAGGAGCATTACTTTAACCGGGATACGCGGATCCGGCAATGCCATAATTTCCTTTATAGGGGGTTTTAACCTGAAGGAGAAGACTTTAACTCAGTGTAGAGCAATGTCGTCTTGCCTTAGGAGTTTCTCATGCTAAAAGAGGGACAGTGGCATGGATGTAAATAATCCAGAGGGTTGTCGCTTACAGCGATTAGATTGAAGGAGTTGTTGATGTTTGTGTACTGTGAACGAGGCACAGCTTTGATGCTAAAAGGTTGATTGACTCAACCTGGGTTTTCTTATACCAAGCCTAAGAGGAGGCTATTGACCCAACAAGAGGATGCTTTTGTGTCTCGTACGAAGCCCGAGAGAGAGAGGCTAAAAAAGGTTGACTCAACAAGGGAGTGCTTTTGTATGTGTCTTGTACGAAGCCCAAGACGGAGGCTATAAGGGTTTGACTCAACAAGAGAGTCTTTTATACTCACCAAGATAGTGATTTGTATCTCGTACGAAACCCGAGATGGAGGCTAAAAAATGATTGACTCAACGAGGGAGTCATTGTATCTCGTACGAAGCCCGATATGGAGGCTAAAAGGTTTGACTCAATGAGGGAGTATTTGTATCTCGTACGAAGCCCGAGATGGAGGCTAAAAGGTTACTATTTCAGTTGAGTGACAGATCCAGTATATTATATAAAAGAGAAAATCAGTTCTTATAAAGAGACTGATTCAGGTGAGGTTGTACTTTGGTACTGATCAGAGGATCAAGGTTATTTCCTGTTCTTTAAGGAAATGGGGAATCCTGAGGGGTTTGAGACTGTCCAAGTCTACTGGTGTTTTTTCCCTATTTGAAAGATGCTTGAGAATGTCTTTGGGACTCGAGGGTCTTAGACTGTCCGAGTCTAGAGTTTTATCTTTTGCACTATGTTTTGAGAAACAGTAGTAGTGTGTTCATGGTAGAAAAATCTAGACTCTTTGAAAGACTGTATTATAAAGATGACTAATATCTATTCCTATACCTCTAGGAGGTCGTTGGGACAATTTGTACGAAGCCCAAGAGGAGGCTAGAAACTTTTAAGAAGCCGATAGGTCCTTGTACGAAGCCCACGGGAGGCTATCATTCCCGGAGGAAGAAATCATTATATGAAGCCTAAGAGGAGGCTGTGAATACTTCTAAGAAGCTGACGGGTCCTTGTACTAAGCCCAAGAGGAGGCGGGGATGCTTTTAGGAAGCCTGTGGGTCCTTGTACAATGCCCAAGAGGAGGCCGATGCTTTTAAGAAGAGCGTGGGTCCCAAAACCCCGAGAAATTCAAGACATGTTATTCACAAGGAATAAATCAAGCCAGGAAAGTTCAAGAATTTGGAAGAAAATCAAGAGATTACATTCACGGAGAATACATTCATCTCTGGGGAGGTAGAGTCTCTTGACAATTCCTAAGGAGGACACCCGAAGAGAAGACTGTATCTGGTGCTCCTATTGGGGATCTAGCTTGTCTATTTCTAATAGTAATCAAAACGGCTTTTCTTAGATCTAGACGTAGTTGCCGGGGAAACTCTAAATATCTATACTATTATTACACAATTGATATGAGTTTGTGAAAGGAGACTTACAACGAGCAGCCCCACAATACAGTTATATACATATGAAAGCGGTAAAGGAGGCATATAAACACTTACTCGGATGAAGAGCTTCCATGCTGTTTGGTTAGTTGTTCAACAAAGAAAGATTGAAAATAACAGTATATTTCAAAATCAAAGGAGAAAGTGCTTTGGAAAGAAATATCAAGGCTTACAGCTCAAGGAGAGGCCCAAGTGAGTTTTAAGAAAAGACATGGGTCTTACTACACGAGGGTAGGCCCAGATGATCTTCAGTTAAAAAAGGGCGATCGCGCCGAGATTTTCTTTTAACGCCGAGGGACTTATACAATGTCTGAGGCCCCAAAATTGTTTTGGTTAAAAGGGGGTTGGGTCTTACACTCTAATAGAGGCCCAAAAAAGTTTTGAATGGGTCTTATAGCTCTAGGAGAGGCCCAAGTGATTTTTTTTAAACAGACGACGATCGCGCCAAACTTTTGAAACACAACGGGACTTATACAATATGTGAGGCCCCAAAATAGGTTGCATTTACAAAGGATTGGGTATTACACTCTAATAGAGGGCCAAAAAAGTTTAAAGAAAAGAAATGGGGGCTTATAACGCGAGGGTAGGCCCAATTGGTTTTGTAAAAAAGGCGACGATCACGCCGTTGTTTTTTTGAAAATACAGTGGGACTTATACAATAACTGAGGTCCAAAAAGTGATGTATTTACAAAGAGGATGGGTCTTACACTCTAATAGAGGCCCAAGTGTTTAAAAATTATTTACGTTGTTTTTGTACAAAGGGATTTATACAAGTGACTAAGGCCCGAGAAAGATTTTCTGTACAAAGGGATGGGTCTTACACTCTCTCAAGAGGCCCAAGTGTTTTAAAATGATTTATGAGGGTTGAATTAATCAAAAACCCTAATTTGTTTTCAAATTGTATTTTAATTGAATAAAAATTCAATTAAAATAACCAAAATTGTTTTAACATGTGAAAAACAAATTGTGGTCTTGGATTAATGTTTCATAAATCAAGTTTTGCCCTACAAAATGATTAGAAATCATTAAAATTTGTAAAATCAAGAGGGAAAAAAGATTTTAAATGTCAAAAACAATTAAAATATTAATTCTTTGCAAAAATATCACTTATATGAAATAAATAATATTTTTGGGAGTTTTTGGGAAAATAAAATATTTTAACATTTTTGTGAATTATTAAAAAAAATCAACTCAAAATCATTAAAACTCATAGAGAAATTAATTTTTGAATCAATTAAATAAAATCACAAAATTCAAATATTTGAAATTTCAAAAAAAGGCATCAAGAACAGCTGAAGAACACGCGCGTGTTCTGGGTTTGACTAATTTGCGTTTTCTATCCAATCTCACTGAATACTTGATTATATCATACAATCCACATATCAAATTGCTCGCCTTCACCTCACGATCATGTTTATGACAATTAATTGCATTTAAATTAAGCATAAAACAAGAAATCACGACAAATCCTCAAGAACCCTAAATTCTGCATGAAGGCTGGGATTTTTTATACACGATTCAAACAAAGCAATTAATTGAGGGGAAACATTCCATGCATGATTATGAACATTTGGCAAAAGTATTGTGCGAGGAAATATGCATAGATTGAGAGATGACCAAGTTTAGGCTTACCTCTAGGTCGTGACAGCAAGTGCAAAGTGATTTCTGAGTTGGAGGTGTTACAGATGAGTGGTGATGATCTGAACAGCTTCCCTACACCCTATGGAGTGTGTTTGAATGCTTGGACTTGATTGGAAATGGCTGGATCACTTCATGGCATCTCAACTGCAACTTGGTTAAAACCTTGAGCAATTGGCTGGTGATTCCATTGAATGCTCCAATCCAAAATTGGAGTCTTGTCCCTATTTTAGGTAATTCTAGGTTTGGCATGCTACTTCTCGTTCCAATGACTTTGGAGGCTTGGCTCAATGATTGTCCCCTTTAGATTTGATCCTCAGATGTGTCCAAGATGATGACATGGCTTGGAATTGACTGATTTTGGCAAATCGACCAAAAATACAACATTCTGCCTTGCCTTGACAGTTTTCAGCAAGGCAACTTGCCAATGTCATATCTCATGGCTCAAGTTGAATTTTGTGATGTTCTTGGCCATTTTGGAAAGTCCTTATATGATATAACAACTGTTTGATCGTATTTGGTTTTGATACCTTTTGGATCCAAGGGAAAAATCCCCCTACATTTGGAAAAAAGTGAAGGCAGATTCTGACTTAGTGAAAATTTCACTAAGTGTTGGAAAAAAGTGACATTTTCACTTTTTGTCATTTTGATCACTCCATAACTCAGAATCCTTAATGAATTGGAATAAGGTCTAGTTGAAGTTTTTGTAGAGGGCCATGAGGGCTACAAATCAAGCTTTGGATGGGGAGGAATGGCTTTGTGGTTTAGGAGTTATGATCCTCCAAAGTTGGTACCCTTGCCACTTTGTTCATAACTTAAAAAATTTTCTAAGTTTTTATGGTTACCCCTTTTACAAGTTATCCCACTTTTCTTGATTTTTCTTGATGAATGATGATTCAAATCATACATTAACATCATTTTAGGGTTAAAAATATATTTTTGTGAAAAATCTCAAAAAGTCAAAGTTTGACTTTTGTGCACAGTTGACTTTTTATCAGATGAATTCCAAACTGTGCGATCCTCTATGAAATCATGTCCTTGACCTAAATCAAACTCGATGGACATGTTACATGGGTGTCATAGGGTATATTAATGCATGTCCTAGGGTTTGGGAGCATGTCCTGGTCAAAAGTCAAAGTTACAGTTGACTTTTTCCTCAAAACCCTAACTGTGGTTTAGATGAAATTGAGACTTGTTGCTCAAGCTCCTTGTATCAATCCATTGTTACAAATGGATCAATGTAGTATGTTAGAGACCCTTAAATCATGTCTTGTGGTCTTGGCCCATGATTTGTCCCAAAAGTCAACTTAGGGGTGAATTAGCTCAAGAAACCCTAATTCCTAATTTTTTATGAATGCATCCCCTGAGGCTAAATTGACTTGATGATTGGGTTCATGATGTACCTTAGAGCATCATAGGTTATGCTTTAAAGCAATGGCTCATGCACAGAGGAAAATTTCCATTTGGAGGCCCTGGTCGACCAAAACCCTAATTTGGTGACACTGGCGATCTTGAGGCTTGATCCACCTAGAAAGGAGCAGCTTTGTGCTTAATCCTTTAAGTGGGAGTCCTCTTGATCCCTTGTATATACTTGAGAGGTTAGACAAGTTGAAGATCATGCCATTTCTTGATTGATCCTTTGTCTAAAAGCTCTGAGAGGGCTTGAAACCCGAAATTTGATTGCAGTGGATGCTCACCCATCATTGGGGAGACTAATGGTTCCTCCATATTGTGATGATTATTTTCACAATGATGGGAAATCTTAGTGGTCAAAATTTGGGGTATGACAGATGGCACAAGGAGACATCTTTATTTCATCTTCTGTTTAGGGAGATGACTATTACTCTGAATAATGTCTCCTCCTTGTTCCATCTCCTCATCGATGATAGATTCTTCATCGCTCCTGTTATTAGCCAAAAGGTTGCATGTATGGTGGTTGTCCGAGATTTGGGAGTTACTGAGGAGGTCGTGCTATAGGAGTTTGATTTTAACAGGGGAGCTCACCTTCAGATGTCTTGGCTTCGGGATAGGTACGATGAGCTTGTGGTGTAACACCCTAAAACCCCCGCGTTAAATTATAATAATTAACAGAGTAAATTTAAAGCATAAACATTAGGATGTTACATTCACGATAAACCTGCTCATATATCATGAAATGCAACACATGTCACCTATTAAAAATTACTAACAATAATAATAATAATAAAACATGTCTGGAATTCAACTCTTATTGCAGCGGAACATCAACAACTAGACAGTTTAATGATTCAAAGCATAATCATATTTTAAAGTAATTGTAAGAAACATCATATGAAAAGATATCCAAACAAACATAAATGACATAAAAGTGTTCCATATCCCCAGTGCAATACATTAGAGCAGACACCGACTCTAAACATAAAGTGAAGGACTTCGTCTTCACTAACCACAACTCCGCACTATTCTTAATTATCTACACGTTACCCACGTGGAGGCAGCATTCAAACAGAAGGAGTGAGATTCTCAATCAACAAAAGAAATGCATAATATATGTATAAAATCATATAATCATTATACAATTCACCCTATCGTCAAATCATCAACACAATTACAATTTCCACACAAGCAGATAATCATATAATCAATAACACAACATAACACAATGCAATGCAATGAGACTCACAACTCAACTCAATGCATGTGGTACCAATTCGATCCCTTTTTCATTATTATAATTCCCGTCGGAATTTCCATATGAGTCGCTCACACCCCACATGCACACACAACATCTGTGATTGCTCACACCCCACATGGGTACACGATTACCTCAACAACAACAACAACACGATTCTATTTCAAAGAATTCGAGTAAGGCGCTCAAACCCCACATGGGCATACGACTAATCATACAACGCATGCAACATGATATGCATTCAACGACAACATACAACGACGACCAATGCATATGACTATCATACAACCAATACATCACACCACAACCATCCAACGCGCAGCATATGTCTGCCAAAACATGCAACAATTGCAATCCACAGCTACAACACACATTCGTACAACCGAACTCAACATCTAACATTCAACACATCCCAACATACATGGGAACACAATTAACGCGTCAAATAGTTGTAATTATGGCATTGAAAATAATTTTAATATAAAGTACACGCAGCCAGCTTTCCAACGATTTGAACGGCGACTGAAACGGACCTACGGATCAAAGGATATGAATTTATAAAGTTTTAGAAAATTCAATTCGTTCCAGTGGCAGCCAACTACTGTCTTTGCTCGCCTGACGTTCGCCCGATGAGAAGTCAGCGAACTCACCTTCGCCGGGCGAAATCCTCATTCGCCCGGTGAAATTCCCATTTCGCCCAATTCTCGCTCGGCGAAGCAGAAGCAAAATCATCCCCCCATACAAATTCCAGAAACTCTTATTTTCCATCCCTCGCTCGCCTCTCAGTTTCACCCGACGACCTCCAAGCGAGATCGCTTCGCCCGGCGAGACACCCCATTTTTCTGGTGTAAATGTGCGAATCAGCAACCCTGCATTTGCGATTCTGCAGAGTCCAGACCCTAAAATTCCTTACAAGTTTAATACCATACAGTCTAGAATGCACATAGAATCTACATCGATTATCATACAACATAACACACATCGATTATATTCACTTTCAACATAGAATCACAATTCAACCAGAAATCAATTTGTACCATTTACATGTTATTACAAACACCGACACACAACCAAGAACAACCAAAACAATTAGAGAGATACATAGAGATGAACCTAACGATTTACCCACCCTCATACATATATTATTCATCCCTTAAGTGATCAAAGAACCCGACCCTTACCTTAGTGATGATTCTTTGAATATTCTCTAAACCCTAGCTCTTCTTCTCTCTCCTGTTCCTCTTTTCTCCAGAATACGATCGTTCTCACAAATGATTCCCTTCTAATTTTCTTCTTTTTCCTACTATAACCCTTAGACCCCTAATATGCTCTTCCTTCCTTACCCTTACTAAACATCATGAATGGACCACTTTGCCCTTACTATTTCTCTACTTATATTATCCACTTTTAAATTAATAAATAATTATAACTAATTATTTAAATAAAATAATTATCTAATTATTATTACCCATATAAAATTATTCCAATAAATAATTACTAGCTAATATTAATAATTACTTACTAACCACACCACTCATCTCTACACAATTGGTCACACACCCCCTATACCTTATTCTCTATAATTCTAAGTTCACTACCCCATACTAAAGGCAAACCAAACACAACCAAAACACACATATATACAACATCATATAATTTTAATTATGAAAAATAAATAAAATTAATCGGGGCGTTACAACTCTCCCCCGCTTAGAATATTTTTGTCCTCGAAAATTTTCCTCATACAAATAACTCCGGATACGACTCTCGCATTCTGCTCTCTAACTCCCAAGTCATATTTCCACCGGCAGCGCCTCCCCACACTACCTTCACAAGAGTGATTTCTTTACCTCTCAATTGCTTCACTTTGCGGTCTTCAATCTGTATTGGTAAAGCCTTAACCGTAAGGTTATCCCTTACCTTTACTTCATCCATCGGAATCACGTGTGACGGATCCAGAACATACTTCTGAAGTTGTGATACGTGGAACACATCATGCAAGTTCGACAAATTGGGTGGCAACGCCACTCTGTAGGCAACAAGTCCAACTCTTGCAGAAATCTGATATGGACCAATAAACCGAGGAGTAAGCTTCCTCGGCTTCAGTGCACGTCAGACACCGGTCACTGGAGTGACTCTAAAAACCACATGGTCTCCTTCTTGAAACTTAAGATCTTTCCTCCTCTTATCATGGTAGTTCTTCTGCCTACTCTATGAAGCTTTCATCTTTTCTTAAATCAACTTCACTTTTTCAGTAGTCTGCTGAATAATCTCAGCTCCAAGCACTACACTCTCACCAGATTCATGCCAACACAACGACATCCAACACCTCCGACCATACAATGCTTCAAAAGGCGTCATTCTAATACTGGAATGATAACTATTATTATAAGTGAACTCAATCAATGGTAAGTGGCTATCCCTAGCACCTCCCTATTCCAGCACACAAGCCCTCAACAAATCCTCCAAAGATTGTATAGTTCTCTCCGTCTTTCCATCCATCAGTGGGTGATAAGCCGAACTCAATCTCAGTTTTGATCCCAAAGCTTCTTGCAAACTCTCCCAAAATCTGGAAGTGAACCTTGGATCTCTATCTGACACAATACTCAATGGAACTCCATGCAACTTCACGATCACCTGAATATAAATCTCTACCAGCCTCTGCAAAGGAAAACTAATATTAATCATAATAAAATGTGTCGACTTCGTCAGTCTATCCACCACTACCCAAATGGCATCATGCCCTCTTGGAGTATTAGGCAACCCAGTCACAAAATCCCTAGAAATGTTGTCTCACTTCCACTCTCGAATATCTAACGGTTGCATCAGACCAGCAGGTTTCTGATGTTTCACCTTCACCTCCTGACAAGTCGAACAAGCATATACAAACTTAGCCACATCACGCTTCAATCTAGGCCACCAAAATATCTTCTTCAAGTCTTGATACATCTTTGTAGCTCCTGGATGGATGCTCAAGCTACTCCTGTGACTTTCTTCTAGAATCATTCTTTTCAACTCAGAATCATCAGGAATACAAATAATATCACGGAACCTCAACACACCTTGTTCATCCACTATGAATTCCTTACTTTCTATTTGTTCATTTCCAATCATCAAATCCACCAGTTTCACATCAAACTTCTGACCCTCTCTGATGCTATTAAGAAATTCATTGTTGATCTTCAGTATACCCAACATCACACTATGCGGTGTCTGTTCGCAAACTAAACTCGTATCTCTGAACTGCTCAATCAATTCCAACTCTTTAACCATCATAGCAGACATATGCGAGGTCTTCCAACTCAAAGCATCAGCCACGACATTAGCTTTACCGGAATGATAGTTCAAGCCGAAATTATAATCCTTTAAGAATTCTAACCACCTTCTTTGTCTCATATTCAACTCCTTCTGATCAAACAGATACCTTAAGCTCTTATGATCACTATACACTTCAAATCTAGAACCATAAAGATTATGCCTCCAAATTTTCAATACAAACACCACTGCAGTGAATTCCAAATCATGGGTTGGATAATTCCTCTCATGGACCCTTAACTGTCGTGAAGCATAGGCCACAACCTTACCATCCTGCATTAACACACCTCTTAAACCCATCAAAGAAGCGTCGCAATACACCACAAACGGTTCATTTGGTTCGGGTAGAATTAAAACTGGAGCTGTTGTGAATCTCTTCTTTAGCTCAATGAAACTTTTCTCGCAGTGAACATCCCACACAAACGCTTTACCTTTGCAAATCAACTAATTCAACGGAAGTGCCAACTTCAAAAAGCCTTGAATAAACCTACGGTAATAACCAGCTAAGCTCAAAAACCTTCTAATCTCAGTTACCGACTTCGGAGTCTCCTATTATAGAACTGCATCTACCTTGGAGGGATCCACAACAATACCATCACCTGAAATAACATGACCAAGAAAACTTACCTCTCTCAACCAGAATTCGCACTTAAATAACTTAGCATAGAGCTTCTTTTCTTTTAACACTTGCAGCATGATCCGTAAATGCTCTGCATGTTCTTCCTCTGACTTAGAATAGATTAGAATGTTGTCAATAAAGACAATCACAAATTTATCCAAGTAAGCATGAAAAATTCGATTCATATAGTCCATAAATACACCAGGTGCATTAGTAACCCCGAACAACATACTATATACTCATAATGTAACACCCTTTTTCTACCCCCAAATAATGTTGCAGCAGAAACAACTCAAATATCAGAGTAAAGCATAAAAATTCCCTCGAAAGGTGCACATTTCTCATTAAATTCAAAATAACACAATTACCCTATAAACAAAGGGTCTTCCTCAATTGATTAAATCAAAAACCTTCACCTGGCAGCGGAACTCAAAACTTCTAATTAAAAAGGTTTTCATCAAAACATCATAATAATCAAAATAAAACCACATCATCGAATAACAACAAAATAAGGAAAACAACATAGTTTGACTTAACGGACCCTAACCCGATGTTACACTATCAGAGCAAGACCCTCTAAGTCGACCAAAAGAAAATAAACTTCCAGTCCTCGGAAGCGTCTAAAGCTAAACCTGATCACCTACACGTTACCCACGTGGAGGCAACATTCAAACAGGCAAGGTGAGTAATCACAATTCAATATAATTATATAAAGAAAAGACATTAACAAGGCAGTAGTTGTTTTTCTCAAACACTACATCGACTCACCCAAAACATCACACAAAACACCACATCACCAATATCACTCATATGCAATCATGCCATGCCACCAAGAATGAAATGCAACCTCATAAAGAAATGCATGTGGTACCAAATCGTCATAATAATGGACACTAGGCCATCAACCCTCCAAAGATCCCCGTCAATATAATCGATTCCGAAATTGGAACCAGAGTACGTCATAATTACTTCATATCCGCACAATGGGAATGAAGCGTCGTCACAGAGTAGGCATATGAATGAATGATACATAACATCACAAATCATCATCAATTAAACATCATAATGTGCATTATCATTCATCAATCCTCATATACGCCATATCATCACATACTCATCAAATAATCATCCAAACATCGTCGTTAATTCATCAATACACACATCAAGATAGTCATATAAAATCATCAATATACTCATGGTACTCCACCTCGTCATTTTATCATCCACATCACCCATAACATCTAATAATCTTCAATAACATCATTTCCATCCCTAAATAATCGCCATATAACACTTTAACACATAGCAACGGTTTACAGCAACATCACATCATCAATGTAATATAAAACAAATAATTTCCCTGAATTTTAAGTCAATAAAAATCATGTTTTTCAGCTCCAGGTCGCGCTAAGAGTGATGTTCACTGCCTCGAGGAGGCGAAATTTTCCCAAACCGTGATAAGCGCGCTAGACCGCGCTAAGCGGGCTCTGCGATTTCTGCAGAAAAACCCTGCGATAACAGCAATAATCCCTCTGCGATTTCCTACCCTTAAACTGGTTTTTAACATCAATTTACCATAGATTATGACCTTATAGCATATATCTACCACATATACAACAACAACAACAATCATCACATATCAAATCATCAAAGTCCATCATCCCTAACCTATAATTCCTAGGTTTTCCCTCAAAACCCCCAATTGCCCACTAACACTTAATCATTATATCAAAATATTGCAAGGTGATACTCCCCATACCTTAGAGTTTGATTCTTTCGATTTCTCTTGAAAATTCGACGAAATTCTTCTATGCCCTAGCCTTCCTCTCACTTGTTCTTCAGAGCACTTTTTCCTCTTCCTCAAGAAAAATACAAATAATGAGTTCCTTTCACTATTCTCTCTTAAAATACCCTTAAATATGCTCTTCCCATCTTACCCCCACTAATTCTCCTCAAATGTCCACTTCGCCCTTAATTCCTCTAATATTATTTAATTTAAATAATAATACATCATATTCCATAACATATGCTATTATTTAATTAAATAACCCAAAACTTCATAAAATCACCAACATCCACACAAATCACCGAAATTCATGAATATAATATTTAAATTAATTAATTAAATATTCTACGAAATTTGGGGCGTTACAACTCTCCCCCACTTAAAGAATTTTTGCCCTCGAAAATTACCTCAAGGGAATAGTGTCGGATACGACTCCCTCATCTGATCTTCACGTTCCCAAGTCCAACTTTCACCAGCTGGTCCACCCCACAACACTTTCACCAAAGTTATGTCTTTACCCCGCAGTTGCTTTGTCTCTCGACCATCAACATGCATCGGCAATGCTTCCACAGTCAGATTATCCTTCACTTATACATCATCTATCTGAATCACATGCGACGGATCCAGAATGTACTTCCTTAATTGAGACACATGGAACACGTCATGCAAATTTGCAAGTGACGGTGGTAAAGCAATTCGATAGGCTACCTCTCCTATCTTCTGCGATATCTGATATGGACCAACAAAATGTGGAGTGAGCTTCCTAGACTTCAAAGCTCGACCCACACCAGTCACTGGTGTCACTCTCAGAAACACGTGATCTCCCTCTTGGAATTCAAGTGCTTTCCTCCTCTTATCATGGTAACTCTTCTGACGACTCTGCGAAAATCTCATTCTTTCTTGGATCTTCTTAATCTTCTCGGTCGTCTCTTGCACAATTTCAGGTCCGAGTACAACACTCTCGCCCGACTCATACCAACACAACAGAGTCCTACACCTTCTCCCATACAAAGCTTTATAAGGCGCCATTCTAATACTAGCATGAAAACTATTATTGTACGTGAACTCAATCAATGGAAAATGGCTATCCCACGATCCTCCATGATCCAACACACAAGCCCTCAGCAAATCTTCTAAAGATTGGATAGTCCTTTCTGTCTGACTGTCCGTCTGCGAATGGTAGGCAGAACTCATCCTCAACTTAGTACCCAAAGCATCTTGAAAACTCTTCCAAAACCTCGACGTAAACCTCGGATATCTATCTGACACAATACTCGAAGGTACCCCATGTAACTTCACAATCTCCTCAATGTACCTCTCTGCTAACTCTGCATGGAATGATTAATCTTCATCGGTAAAAAATGAGCCGACTAGGTTAATCTATCCACGATCACCCAAATTGAATCATTTCCCTTAGCAGTCTTCGGCAATCCCACCACAAAATCCATGGAAATACTATCCCATTTCCATTCTGGAATCCTCAACGGCTGCATCATACCTAAAGGCTTCTGATGCTTAACTTTCGACTTCTGGCAAGTCAAACACGCATAAACAAACTCTGCAATATCCTTCTTCATAACCGGCCACCAAAACAACTTCTTCAAATACTGGTACATCTTTGTAGCACCGGGATGAATGCTCAACCTACTTCAATGTCCTTCTTCAAGAATGCTCTCCTTAATATATGGGACATCTGGGACACACACCCTGTTTCTGAACATCATTACACCATTCTCTTCAATTCAGAAATCTCTTTCGTTACCTTGGTTAATTAAAGTCAATTGGTCAACCAACTTTAAATCAGATTGCTGTCCCACTCTGATTTCTTCCAGAATATTACTAGTCAACTTCAACATTCCCAACTTCACACAGTCAGGAGTCGCTTCACACACTAGACTCATATCTCTGAATTGCTCAATTAGTTCCAACTCTTTCACCATAAGCATCGACATATGCAATGACTTTCTGCTCAACGCATCGGCCACTACATTTGCTTTGCCCGGATGATAACTCAAATCGAAATCGAAATCCTTCAACAGTTCTAACCACCTTCTCTGCCTCATATTCAATTCCTTCTGATCAAATAAGTACTTCAGACTCTTATGATCACTGAACACCTCAAATTTAGAGCCAAACAAATAATGTCTCCAAATTTTCAACACAAACACCACAGCGGCCAATTCCAAGTCATGTGTAGGATAATTCCTCTCATGAACTTGCAATTGTCTCGAAGCGTAGGCAACCACTTGTCCATTCTGCATCAATACTCCACCAAGACCCATCTTCGACGCATCACAATACACCATAAAAGATTCGCTCGGATTAGGCAAGATCAACACTGGAGCAGTCGTCAACTTCTTCTTTAATTCCACAAAACTCTCTTCATAAGCTACATCCCACTCAAAAGCTTGACCATTTCGAGTCAACTGAGTCAATGGTAATGCTAACTTAGAAAAGCCTTTAATAAACTTGCGGTAATAACCCGCTAACCCCAGGAAACTCTGTATCTCAGTAGCAGACTTCGGAGTCTCCCACTGTAACATGACATCAATCATAGAAGGATCAACAGCAACACCACCACTTGAAATCACATGGCCAAGGAAACTCACCTCCTTCAACCATAATTCACACTTCGACAGCTTTGCATACAACTTCTTCTCTTTCAACACTTGCAACACAGTCCTCAAATGCTCAGCATGCTCTTCTTCGGATCTAGAATATATCAAGATATCATCGATAAACACCACCACAAACTTATCCAAATACTCATGGAAAATTCGATTCATGTACTCCATGAACACACCAGGTGCATTGGATACACCAAACGGCATCACAGTGTATTCATAGTGTCCATTATTCTGAAAGCCGTCTTCGGAATATCATCAGGCTTAACTCGGATCTGATGATAACCCGACCTCAAATCTATCTTGCTGAACACACAGGCACCTACTAGCGGATCCATCAAATCGTCGATTCTCGTTAGCAGATACTTATTCTTGATAGTTACTTTATTCAGTTGCCGATAATCAACACACAACCTCATACTTCCATCTTTCTTCTTCACTAACAACACAGGGGCACCCCACGGAGAAACACTTGGTCGAACAAACCTCTTCTCAAGCAATTCTTCCAATTGTTTCTTCAATTCGCTTAGCTCAGAAGCAGACATCTGATAAGGAGCCATCGACACTAGACTCGTACCTGGTTCTAAGTCCACTGCAAACTCTACTTCACGCTCAGGAGGCAAATCACTGATGTCATCTGGAAATACATCTAGGAATTCACAGACAATCGACAATTCCACACTTGCAGCCTCACGATCAATGTGCAACGATGCAAACATCATAAACACTAAAGCTTCGTATTTTTGAAGTTCCCCTACTTGCTTAGCAGACAAGAATATCAAATCTCTGTTGTCATCAATTTCAGGAAACTCTACAGCCTTGGTATAATAATTGATGTGAACACGGTTGAACTCTAACCAGTTCATCCTAAAGATCACATCGATCTGGTGCAAGGGTAAGCACACCAAATCCATCACGAAACTCTTCTCAAAAATCGTCACCAGACATCTCAAACACACAAGGGTAGTAGTAACAGAACCATTAGCTGGAGTTTCTATTACCATATTACTATTCATATCAGATAACTTCAAACCCAATCTATTAGCACATTCAAGCGAGATAAAAGTATGAGTAGCACCAATATCAATAATAGCAACCAACTCGATATTATTAATAAAACAAGTACCTCGGATCAGGTTGTCCTTCTCTAGAACTTCTACACCACTCAAGGCAAACACACGGCCACTGGTTTGGGCAGCAGTAGTAGTCTTCTTCGGCTTCTGACATTGAGTACTGATATGACCTTTCTCGCCACAATTGAAACAAGTCAGACCTTCATCTTTGCAGTCAGTAGCCTTATGCCCCTTCTTACCACATCGATAGCACCTCACTACATTGTTGGCACACACATCAGCACGGTGACTCTGCTCACCACACTTATGACACTTTCCAGAAGCGGGAGGTGCTCCCCCACTTAACTTTTTCCCATCTGAAGCCTTATGCTTTCCTTTGTCCGATGAAGTTGTATAAGGCTTACCCCTATACTAGCCTTTCTTCTCACTCAACTGCTTGTAGTGAGCAGATCAAGCTCGACTGTCCTCATCGTAGATCCAACGCATCAGCAATTCCACGATCATTTCTTCCAGCCATCCTGTACACCACCAACAAGGTTAGAAGAGCTAAAACATCGACAGTGTACACACACTCGTCGACTGACAGGGACAGACATCAAGTAAAAACCTGGCCGGACCGACCGACCTGCTCTGATACCACTAATGTAACACCCTTTTTCAACCCCCAAATAATGTTGCAGCAGAAACAACTCAAATATCAGAGTAAACCATAAAAATTCCCTCGAAGGGTGCACATTTCTCATTTAATTCAAAATAACACAATTGCCCTATAAACAAAGGGTCTTCCTCAATTGATTAAATCAAAAACCTTCACCTGGTAGCGGAACTCAAAACTTCTAATTAAAAAGGTTTTCATCAAAACATCATAATAATCAAAATAAAACCACATCATCAAATAACAAAAAATAAGGAAAAAAACATAGCTCGACTCAACGGACCCCAACCCGATGTTACACTATCAGAGCAAGACCCTCTAAGTCGACCAAAAGCAAATAAACTTCCAGTCCTCAGAAGCGTCTAAAGTTAAACCTGATCACCTGCACGTTACCCACGTGGAGGCAACATTCAAACAGGCAGGGTGAGTAATCACAATTCAATATAATCATGTAAAGAAAAGACATTAACAAGGCAACAGTCGTTTTTCTCAATCACTACACCGACTCACCCAAAACATCACATAAAACACCACATCACCAATATCACTCATATGTAATCATGTCATGCCACCAAGAATGAAATGCAACCTCATAAAAAAATGCATGTGGTACCAAATCGTCATAATAATGGACACTAGGCCATCAACCCTCCAAAGATCCCCGTCAATAGGATCGATTCCGAAATTGAAACCGGAGCACGTCATAATTACTTCATATCCACACAATGGGAATGAAGCGTCGTCACAGAGTATGCATATGAACGAATGATACACAACATCACAAATCATCATCAATTAAACATCATAATATGCATCATTATTCATCAATCCTCATATACACCATGTCATCGCATACTCATCAAATAATCATCCAAACATCATCGTCAATTCATCAATACACACATCAAGATAGTCATATAAAATCATCAATATACTCACGGTACTCCACCTCATCATTTTATCATCCACATCACCCATAACATCTAATAATCATCAATAACATCATTTCCATCCCTAAATAATCATCATATAACACTTCAACACATAGCAACGGTTTACAGCAACATCACAGCATCAATGTAATATAAAACAAATAATTTCCCTGAATTTTAAGTCAATAAAAATCATGTTTTTTAGCTCCAGGTCACGCTAAGCACGCCCCACCCGCGCTAAGTGCGCTGCTCACTGCCTCGAGGAGGCAAAATTTTCCCAGACCGCGTTAAGTGCGCTGTACCGCGCTAAGCGGACTCTGCGATTTCTGCAGAAAAACCCTGCGATAACAGCACTAATCCCTCTGCGATTTCCTACCCTTAAACTGGTTTTTAACATCAATTTACCACAGATTATGACCTTATAACATATATCTACCACATATACAACAACAACAACAATCATCACATATCAAATCATCAAAGTCCATCATCCCTAACCTACAATTCCTAGGTTTTCCCTCAAAACCCCCAATTGCCCACTAACACTTAATCGTTATATCAAAATATTGCAAGGTGATACTCCTCATATCTTAGAGTTTGATTCTTTCGATTTCTCTTGAAAATTCGATGGAATACTTCTATGGCCTAGCCTCCCTCTCACTTGTTCTTCAGAGCACATTTTCCTCTTCCTCAAGAAAAATATGAATAATGAGTTCCTTTCACTATTCTCTCTTAAAATACCCTTAAATGTGCTCTTCCCATCTTACCCCCACTAATTCTCTTCAAATGTCCAATTCGCCCTTAATTCCTCTAATATTATTTAATTTAAATAATAATACATCATATTTCCTAACATATGCTATTATTTAATTAAATAACCCAAAACTTCATAAAATCACCGACATCCACACAAATCACTGAAATTCACGAATATAATATTTAAATAAATTAATTAAATATTCTACGAAATTTGGGGTGTTACACATAATGTCCATATCGGGTCCTGAAAGTCGTCTTCTAATTATCTTCATCCTTTACTCGTATCTGATGATAACCCGACCTCAAGTGAATCTTGCTAAACACACGGGCACCCACTAAATGATCCATCAAGTCATCTATTCTTGGAAGCGGATACTTGTTCTTAATCCTCACTTTATTCAGCTGTCTGTAATCGATACATAACCTCATACTACCATCCTTTTTCTTCACCTACAACACCGGAGCTCCCCAAGGCGATACACTTGGTCTCACAAATTTCATTTCTAACAACTCATCCAGTTGCTTCTTCAGCTCTGTTAATTCTGGTGTCGACATCCGTAATATCATCCGGAAACACTTCTGGAAATTCACGCACTATTTGCAATTCATTAATCACTGACTCACTCTCCACTGACAAGGATACAAATAATGCAAGCACTTGAGTTTCTTCCTCTAAGAGCTCTCTCAACTCTCTAGCAGATAGAAAACCATCTTCTTCCTCTTCCTCAAGATCAAGAAATCGTACCGACTTGCTAAAACAGTTAATATGAACATGATTGAACCCCAACCAGTTCATACCTAAGATCACATCAAGATTTATCAACGGCAAGCAAATAAGATTCACACCAAAGTCCTTATCAAAGATTGATAGTGGACAATTCAAACAAACTAGGGAAGTGGTCACCGATCCCTTTATAGGAGTTTCGACAACCATTTCTCCCTTCATTTGAGAACCAACAAGGCCTAGCCTTCTCACACAATCAGCACCAATAAAAGAGTGAGTAGCACCAGTATCAATAATAGCAATCAAAGGCGTATTATGAATATAACATATACCTCTTATCAGTCTGTCTTCACTGGAAGTCTGAGTCCCTGTCAAAGTGAACACCTTTCCTCCAGTTGAAGCTTGCTTTGACTTCTGGCAACAAGTACTAATATGGCCCTGTTCTCCACAGTTGTAACAAGCCACCACCTTAACCTTGTAGTTAGTAATCAGATGTCCTACCTGTCCACATTCAAGTATTTCTTCACATCACTCATGCACTCACTAACACGATGACCTAGCTCACCACACCTGTAACACTTAAGAGGAGCAGGGGCACCTCCCCCACTTGGCTTCTTGCCATCAACGTGTTTCTGTTTACCTTTCTCAGCTGGAGCTGCATAAGGCTTCCCACGGTTCATCGGTTGTTTTCCCCTCCTCTCGGCCAGCCCTTTATAGTGAGCCGATTGAGCCTTGCCATCTTCCTCAAAGATCCTACAACAATCCACCAAATCTTGAAACCTTCTGATTCGCTGATAACCAATCGCCTACTTGATTTCAAGTCTCAATTCATTCTCAAACTTGACACCTTTCGAGAACTCAGCAGTTGCCGCACTGTAGTAAGGGTAAAACTTAGCCAGGTCTGTGAATTTGGCAGCATACTCCGTAACCGTCATGTTACCCTGTTTCAATTCCAGAAACTCAATCTCTTTCTTTCCTCGGACATCTTCAGGAAAATACCTCCTCAAGAACTCCCTGCTGAACACAGCCCAAGTGATTACCTCTCTTGTTGCTCCCAACAATTGACGAGTGCTAACCCACCAGTCGTCAGCCTCCTCAGCCAGCATGTGAGTACCTAACTGCACCTTCTGTGCCTCAATGCATTCCATAACCTAGAAGATTCTCTCGATCTCTTTGAGCCAAGCATGTGCTCCATCCGCATCATATCTTCCCCTGAAGGTAGGCTGTAAGTTCTTCCAAAACTCATCATTCTCACCAGTATGAGGCGGGTTTTGTACTGTCTGAGCAATAGCAGCGTCGTTCCTTCCGGCCATTCTAAATCAGTTACGCATCAACAACAGAACTCAATGGTTAAGGAAATGACATCGACAGTAATCAACAGTCACATAACAACGACTCGACAACTTGACCGGATAGACCGGCCTGTTCTGATACCACTATGTAACACCCTAAAACCCTTGCGTTAAATTATAATAATTATTAGAGTAAATTTAAAACATAAACATTTAGGATATCACATTCACCATAAACCTGCTCATACATCATGATATGCAACACATGACACCTATTAAAAATTACTAACAGTAATAATAATAATAATAATAATAAAACATGTTTGAAATTCAACTCTTATTACAGCGGAACATCAACAACTAGACAGTTTAATGATTCAAAGCATAATCATGTTTTAAAGTAATTGTAAGAAACATCATGTGAAAATATATCTAAACAAATATAAATGACATAAAAGCGTTCCATATCCCCAGTGTTACACATCAGAGCACACGCCGACTCTAAACAAAAAGTGAAGGACTTCGTCTTCACTAACCGCAACTCCGTACTATTCTTGATTATCTGCACGTTACCCACGTGGAGGCAACATTCAAACAGAAGGGGTGAGATTCTCAATCAACAAAAGAAATGCATAATATATGTATAAAAGCATATAATCATTATACAGTTCACCCTATCATCAAATCATCAACACTATTACAATTTCCACACAAGCAGACAATCATATAATCAACAACACAACATAACACAATGCAATGCAATGAGACTCACAACTCGACTGAATGCATGTGGTACCAATTTGATCCCTTTTTCATGATCAAAATTCCCGTCGAAATTTCCATATGAGTCACTCATACCCCACATGGGCACACGACATCCGTGATCGCTCACACCCCACATGGGCACACAAACACCCGTAATCGCTCACACCACATAGGCACACGATTACCTCAACAATAACAACAACACAATCCTATTTCAAAGAATCTGGATAAGGCGCTCACACCCCACATGGGCACACGACTTATCATACAACGCATGCAACATGATATGCATTCAACAACAACATACAACGATGAGCAATGCATATGAATATCATATAGCCAATACATCACACCACAACCATCCAACCCACAACATATGCCTGCCAAAACATGCAACAATTGTAATCCACAGCTACAACACACATTCGCAGAACCGAACTCAACATCTAACGTTCAACACATCCCAACATACATGGGAAAACAATTAACTTGTCGAATAGTTGGAATTATGGCATTAAAAATAATTTTAATAGAAAGTACATGCAGCCAGATTTCCAATGATTCGAACGGCGACTGAAACGGACCTACGGATCAAAAGATATGAATTTTTAAAGTTTTAGAAAATTCAGTTCGTTCCAGTGGCAACCAACTATTGTCTCTGCTCGCCTGACGTTCTCCTAGCGAGACGCCAGTGAACTCACCTTCACTCGGCGAAATCCTCATTCGCCCGAAGAAATTCCAATTTCTCCCAATGCTCGCCCGGCGAAGCAGAAGCGAAATCATCCTCCCATACAAATTCCAGAAACTCCTATTTTCCACCCCTTGCTCGCGGCTCAGTTTCGACCGACGACCTCCAAGCGAGATCGCTTCGTCCGGCGAGACAAGTCATTCTCCCGGCAAAAATGTGAGAATTAGCAACCCTGCAGTTCCGATTCTGCACAGTCCATGCCCTAAAATTCCTTACAAGTTCAATACCATACAGTCCAGAATGCACATAGAATCCACATCGATTATCATACAACAGAACACACATCGATTATATTCACTTTCAACATAGAATCACAATTCAACCAAAAATTAATTTGCACCATTTACATGTTATTACAGACACCGACACGCAGCCAAGAACAAACAAAACAATTAGAGAGGTGCATAGAGATGAACCTAACTATTTACCCACCCTCATACATATATTATTCATCCCTTAAGTGATCAAAGAACCCCACCCTTACCTTATTTATGATTCTTTTAATGTTCTCTAAGCCCTAGCTCTGCTTCTCTCTCCCGTTCCTCTTTTCTCTAGAATATGATCGTTCTCCAAAATGATTCCCTTCTAATTTTCTTCTTTTTCCTACTATAACCCTTAGACCCCTAATATGCTCTTCCTTCCTTACCCTTACTAAACATCATGAATGGACCACTTTGCCCTTACTATTTCTCTACTTATATTATCCACTTTTAAATTAATAAAATAATTATAACTAATTATTTAAATAAAATAATTATCTAATTATTATTACCCATATAATATTATTCCAATAAATAATTACTAACTAATATTAATAATTACTTACTAAACACAGCACTCATCTCTACACAATTGGTCACACACCCCCAATACCTTATTCTCTATAATTCTAAGGTCACTACCCCATACTAAGGGCAACCCAAACACAACCAAAACACACATATACACAACATCATATAATTTTAATTACAAAAAATAAATAAAATCAATCGGGGCGTTACATGTGGAGGCATAGATGTATGAGGTTTCTGCTAGGGTGTATATGTTACATCTAGTAGCATGTACTCCCTTTGCGGATAGGTTTCATGTGTATATTGACATTCGGTACATGTGGCTATTCAATAGCCTTGACGATACCAGTTGGACTTAGGGGTGCGCTGCATTGACCATCCTATATGCGGCACTTGGAGTTGTGACTGCCTTTGGGACTAGATAGCTTGTTGGTTATTTGAGTTTATTCTAGGTATACTTAAAATTCTTATTTGTAGTTTGGTTCTTATTTAATTGTTACGAATAACATTTATTAATTATTATTTGTTGTGCATGTGTTCCTTTATCAGTGTTACATATACGAGCATTTCTCCACCATCTGTGACTGAAAGGTGCAACATACCTCTGCGGGCACCCCACGAGTGAGGAGACGGAAGGCCAGGAAAGCACATCTAGATGGTGTTGCGGAGTACATGAGAAGGCATGATGTGTTGATTATAGATGATGTCATTTGGACACCATACACAGGTCATGGAATCCACTGTGAGTTTGACAATTCTTCTTTATTTTTTGGTTATATGCGGTGGGAGACCTTAGTCGCTAGACGCTTGCCTGAGAGGTGTCTACGACAGTATGATTATTTCAACGGCATCCTACGACCAGTTCTGGATGTTCCAACTACGGGCATTGATAGGTGATTTCAGAGTAACATCTCTGCTCTTACCATTAGAGATAGCGGTGAGTGTAACACCCTAAATCCCCGTGTGAAATAATACAATTATCAGGGTAAAAATTCATAAAAATTCATTACATAGGATGTTACTCTCCAACAAACACCTGTTCATGCATACGACATGTAACACATGATTATTATTAAAAATGGTACTATGAAACCATTATTAAAGATTCTTCTCAATAAGCAGCGGAAAACTTCTTTGAATCGACAATCAAAAAGTTAACATGTTTAAACCACATATTCATCATCAATTAAAACAAAATATAATAACTGTAACGGAACCAAAACATAAAGCGTTCCATAATCCTCAGTGTTACATATCAGAGCATACGCTAACTCAAAACATAAAGTGAAGGATGTCGTCTTCACTAACCGCAACTCCGCATTATTCTTGATTATCTGCATGTTACCCACGTGGAGGTAACATTCAAACAGAAGGGGTGAGATTCTCAATCAACAAAAGAAATGCATAATATAAATATAAAAGCCTATAATCATTAAATAATTCACCCTATCATCAAATTATCAACACGGTTACAAGTTTCCACACAAGCAGGCAATCATAAAATCCACAACACAACACAACACAATGCAATGCAGTGAGACTCACAACTCGACTCAATGCATGTGGTACCAATTTGATCCCTTTTTAATGATCATAATTCTCGTCGGAATTTCCATATGAGTCGCTCACACCCCACATGGGCACACGATGTCCGTGATCGCTCACACCCCACATGGGCACACGAACACCCGTAATCACTCACACCCCACATGGGCACACGATTACCTCAACAACAACAACAACACGATTCCAATTCAAGGAAATCGGATAAGGCGCTCACACCCCACATGGGCACATGAATTATCATACAACTTATGTAACATGACATGCATTCAACGATAACATACAACGATGAGCAATGTATATGACTATCATACAACTAATACATCACACCACAACTATCCAACATGAAGCATATACCTTCCAAAACATGCAACAATTGCAATCCACAGCTACAACACACATTCACACAACCAAACTCAACATCTCATCATTCAACACATCACAACGTACACGAAAACATAATTAACGCGTCGAATAGTTGGAATTCTGGCATTGAAAAATAACAGAAAGTACATGAAACCAGCTTTCCAACGATTCGAACAGCGACTGAAACGGACCTACGGATCAAAAGATATGAATTTTTAAAGTTTTATAAAATTATGTTCGTTCCAGTGGCAGTCAACTACTGTCTCTGCTTGGCTGACGTTCGCCCAGCGAGACGCCATCAAACTCACCTTCTCCTGGCGAAATCCTCATTCGCCCGGCAAAATTCCCCTTTCGCCCAATGCTCGCCCGGCGAAGCACAAGCGAAATTCCTCCCCATACAAATTTCAGTAGCCCATATTTCCACCCTTCACTCGCTTCTCATTTTCGCCCGACAACCTCCAAGCGAGATCGCTTCGCCTGGAGAGACACCCTATTCGCCCGGCAAAAATGTGTGAATCAACAACCCTACAGTTGCGATTCTGAACAGTCCAGAACCCAAAATTTCTTGCGAGTTCAATACCATAGAGTTCAAAATGCACATAAATCACATGATTATCATACAACAACAACACACATCAATTAGAACCTCCTATAATACAAAAAACCATAATCCAACGGTCAATTTACACCATTTACATGTTATTACAGACACCGACATGCAACCAAAAACAACTGAAACAATTAGAGAGATTCATAGAGATCAAAGAACCCCACCCTCATACATAGATTATTCATCCCTTAAGTGATCAAAGAACCCCACCCTTACCTAAGTGATGATTCTTCAAATGTTGTTTAAGCCCTAGCTCTGCTTCCCACTTTCGTTCCTCTTTTCTCCAGAATACGATCGTTCACAAATGATTCTCCCTTTCTAATTTTCTTCTTTTCCTACTATAACCCTTAGACCCCTAATATGCTCTTCCTTCCTTACCATTACTAAACATCGTGAATGAACCACTTTGCCCTTACTATTTCTCTACTCATATTATGCACTTTTAAATTAATAAAATAATTATAACTAATTATTTAAATCTATTAATTCCAACTAAATTATTTAACTAAAATAATTATCCAATTATTATTACTAAAATTCCAATTAATTGTTTTTAAATCTAAATAATCTAATTTAAATTATTTAAATTAAGAGTAAGCCACAGTACTCCTATAGTCCTATACTACCCAACACATGAATATACCAAAACACACCACATATCACGTAATTCACAAATACACGAGATTAAACACAATTAATCATTAATCAAATAAATTATAATTATCGGGGTGTTACAACTCTCCCCCACTTAAAATATTTTCGTCCTTGAAAATTTACCTCATACGAATAACTCCGGATACAACTCTCGCATCTTGCTCTCTAACTCCCAAGTCATATTTCCACCGGCAGCGCCTCCCCACACTACCTTCACAAGAGTGATCTCTTTACCTCTCAATTGCTTCACCTCGCGGTCTTTAATCCGTATTGGTAAAGCCTCAACCGTAAGGCTATCCCTTACTTCTACATCATCCATCGGGATCACGTGTGACGGATCCGGAACATACTTCCAAAGTTGAGACACATGGAACACATCATGCAAATTCGAAAAATTGGGTGGCAATGCCACTCTGTAGGCAACAGATCCAACTCTTGCAGAAATCTGATATGGACCAATAAACCAAGGAGTAAGCTTCCTCGACTTCAATGCACGCCCAACACCGGTCACCGGAGTGACTCTCAATAACACATGGTCTCCTTCTTGAAACTCAATATCTTTCCTCCTCTTATCATGGTAGCTCTTCTGCCTACTCTGCGAAGCTTTCATCTTTTCCCAATTCAGCTTCACATTTTCAGTAGTCTGTTGAACAATCTCAGGTCCAAGTACCACACTCTCACCAGATTCATGCCAACACAAAGGCGTCTGACACCTCCAACCATACAAAGATTCAAAATGCGCCATTCCAATACTGGAATGATAACTATTATTATAAGTGAACTCAATCAACAGCAATTGGCTATCCCAAGCACCTCCATGTTTAAGCACACAAGCCCTCAACAAATCCTCCAAAGATTGTATAGTTCTCTCCGTCTGTCCATCTGTCTGCGGGTAATAAGCCGAACTCAATCTCAGTTTCGATCCCAAAGCTTCTTGCAAACTCTCCCAAAATCTAGAAGTGAACCTTGGATCTCTATCCGACACAATACTCAACGGAACTCCATGCAACTTCACAATCACCTGAATATAAATCTATGCCAGCCTCTGCAAAGGAAAACTGATATTAATCGGAATAAAATGTTCTGACTTCGTCAGTCTATCCACCACTACCTAAATGGCATCATGCCCTCTCAGAGTATTAGGAAACCCAGTCACAAAATCCATAGAAATGTTGTCCCACTTCCACTCTGGAATATCTAACGGTTGCATCAAACCAGCAGGTTTCTGATGTTCCACCTTCGCCTTCTAACAAGTCAAACAAGCATATACAAACTTAGCCACATCATGCTTCAATCTAGGCCACAAAAATATCTTCTTCAATACTTGATACATCTTTGTAGCTCCTGGATGGATACTCAAGCTACTCTTGTGACTTTCTTCTAGAATCATTCTTTTCAACTCAGGATCATCAGGAATACAAATCCTACCACGGAACCTCAACACACCTTGTTCATCCACTCTGAATTTGTTACTTTCTGCCTATTCGTTTCCAATCATCAAATCCATCAGTTTCATATCCAACTTCTGACCCTCTCTGATACTATTAAGAAATTCATTGTTGATCTTCAGCATACCCAACATCATACTATGTGGTGTCTATTCATAAACTAAACTTATATCTCTGAACTGCTCAATCAATTCCAACTCTTTAACCATCATAGCAGATATATGCAATGTCTTCTGACTCAAAGCATCAGCCGCGACATTAGCTTTACCGGGATGATAGTTCAAGCTGAAATCATAATCCTTTAAGAATTATAACCACCTTCTTTGTCTCATATTCAACTCCTTCTGATCAAACAGATATCTTAAGCTCTTATGATCAGTATACACTTCAAATCTGGAACCATAAAGATAGTGCCTCCAAAATTTCAATACGAATACCACTACAGCTAATTCCAAATCACGAATTGGATAATTCCTCTCATGGACCCTTAACTGTCGTGAAGCATAAGCCACAACCATGCCATCCTGCATTAACACACCTCCTAAACCCATCAAAGAAGCGTTGCAATACACCATAAATGGTTCATTTGGTTCGGGTAGAATCAAAACTGGAGCTGTAGTCAATCTCTTCTTCAGCTCAACGAAACTCTTCTCGTAGTGAACATCCCATACAAATGTTTTACCTTTGCAAGTCAACTGAGTCAACGGAAGTGCCAACTTCGAAAAGCCTTCAATAAACCTACGGTAATAACCAGCCAAACCCAAAAAGCTTCTAATCTCAGTAACCGACTTCAGAGCCTCCCACTGTAGAACTGCATCTACCTTGGATGGATCCACAACAATACTATCACCTGAAATAACATGACCAAGAAAACTTATCTCCCTCAATCAGAATTCGCAATTAGATAACTTAGCATAGATCTTCTTTTATTTTAAAACTTACAGCATGATCCGCAAATGCTCAGCATGTTCCTCTTCTGACTTAGAATAGATTAGAATGTCGTCAATAAAGATAACCACAAATTGATCCAAGTAAGCATGAAAAATTCGATTCAATAATCCATGAATACACCAGGTGCATTAGTAACTCCAAACGCCATCACTACATACTCATAATGTCCATATCGGGTCGTGAAAGCTGTCTTCTGAATATCTTCATCCTTTACTCGTATCTGATGATAACCCGACCTCAAGTCAATCTTGCTAAACACACGGGCACCCACTAACTGATCCATCAAGTCATCTATTCTTGGAAATGGATACTTTTTCTTAATCGTCACTTTATTCAGTTATCTGTAATCGATACATAACCTCATACTGCCATCCTTTTTCTTCACCAACAACACCGGAGCTCCCCAAGGTGATACATTTGGTCTCACAATTTTCTTTTCTAACAACTCTTACGGTTCTTCTTCAGCTCTGTTAATTCATATGCCGACATCTTGTATGGTGCCATAGAAATAGTCTGGTACCAGGGACAATATCAATAGTAAACTCCACTTCTCTCTCTGGAGGTACATCAGCAATATCATCCGGAAACACATCTAGAAATTCACGCACTACTTGCAATTCATTAATCACTAACTCACTATCCACTGACAAGGATACAAACAATGCAAGCACTTGAGCTTCTTCTTCTAAAAGCTCTCTCAACTCTCTAGCAGATATAAAACCATCTTCTTCCTCTTCCTCAGGAGCAAGAAATCGCACCGACTTGTTAAAACAGTTAATATGAACATGATTGAACTCCAACCAGTTCATACCCAAGATCACATCAAGATTTCCCAGCGGCAAGAAAATAAGATCCACACCAAAGTCCTTACCAAAGATTGATAGTGGACAATTCAAACAAACTAGGGAAGTGTTCACCGATCCCTTTGCAGGAGTTTCGACAACCATCTCTCCTTTCATAGAAGAAACAACAAGGCCTAGCCTTACCACACAATCAGCAGCAATAAAAGAATGATTAGCACCAGTATCAATAATAGCAATCAAAGGCATATATTAATGTAACATGTACCTCTGATCAGTCTGTCATCACTGGAAGTCTGAGTCCCTGTCAAAGCGAACATCTTTCCTCCAATTGAAGCTTGCTTTGGCTTCTAGCAACGAGTACTAATATGGCCCTGTTCTCCACAGTTGTAACAAGTCACCACCTTAACCTTGTAGTCAGCAATCAGATGTCCTGCTTGTCCACACTTGAAGCATTTCTTCACATCACTCATGCACTCATGAACACGATGACCTAGCTCACCACACATGTAACACTTAAGAGGAGCAGGGGCACCTCCCCCACTCGGCTTCTTGCCATCAGCGTGTTTCTATTTACCTTTCTCAACTGGAGCTGCATAAGGCTTCCCACGATTCATCGGTTGTTTTCCCCTTCTCTCGGCCAGCCCTTTATAGTGAGGCGATCGAGCCTTGCTATATGCCTCAAAGATCCTACAATAATCCACCAAATATCGAAACCTTCTGATTCCCTGATAACCAATCGCCTATTTGATCTCAGGTCTCAATTTATTCTCAAACTTGACACACTTTGATAACTCAACAGTTGCCGCACTATAGTGAGGGTAAAACTTAGCCATATTTGAGAATTTTGCAGCATACTCCATAATTGACATGTTAACCTGCTTCAATTCCAGAAACTCAGTCTCTTTCTTTCCTCGGACATCTTCAGGGAAATACTTCCTCAAGAAATCCCTACTGAACACACCCCAAGTGATTACCTCTCCGGTTGCTCCCAACAATTGATGAGTGTTAACCCACCAGTCGTCATCCTCCTCAGCCAGCATGTGAGTACCTAATCGCACCTTCTGTGCCTCAGGACATTCCATAACCCAGAAGATTCTCTCGATCTCCTTGAGCCAAGCCTGCGATCCATCCGGATCATATCTTACCTTGATGGTAGGCAGTCTAGTCTTCCGAAACTCATCATTCACACCAGCATGAGGCGGGTTCTGTACCACTTGAGCAACAGCCTACAAAGCAGCTGCAATAGTAACATCGTGTTAGACGATGGCTAGGATCTAGAAGGGGGATTGAATAGATCCCACAATTTTATACACGCAAATGGTTTCCAAAATTGGTTTTTAAAATTTTTTACGGAAGCAACCACTGAATCACACGCCTAAACGAACCTCTACTAAAAGGATCGGATATGCACGACGATATTAGGAATGATACAACAGAAGAGAAAAATATAGATCAATCAACAAAAACTAAATGTAATCAACCAAGTTTTGTTTACTTGATGTTTATCCAATTACCAACGAGATAGGTCGACAAAAATTAATCGTGAATTGCCTTCGATTTTGTATTCGATCAATTTATCGAACACTTGGAGTGCGCAAACACACCAAGTGCAGATTTCCAAATAATGTGAATGTAAAGCTGATTTCAAGTACAATCCAAGGGATTGTATCAATTTTACAAAGTACTTTCTCAGCTCTAAATTACACTATGTCTGAAATTTTTTACCAATTGATACTTCACAAATTCGATTAATATCAAAACATAAAAGAGATAAGGGAAAGAGAGAACAAACACGATTTGTTTAGGCAGTTCCTCTACCATCCTCGCTAAGAGTACCTCTGCCCCCAATTCCGAACATGGAATTAAGATATGTATATATTACGGTTGCAATTGTATTTACAAGAGAAAACTGAACAATCAAACCCTCAAACGTCTTTGATGTCGATGCAAAGTCTTCTCTCCCCTTGCTTCAAGATGAATCAAGTGCTTCAAATTTGGTCGAACAAATAACCGTCTCACGCTAATAGATTGAAAGAACCCACCACTCTTCAATCACCTTCACTCGGTCGATTTCGATCTTCCACAATTCGAACCCAAATCTTTCTCGTACGATCCTCCGACTGTAGCTACTAAACTGAACCGAATAACTCGTTCTTCAGTTACCTTCGCACGGCTGAATCCTTGTAGAGAAACCGATTTGTGCAAAAACCCCCCAAAATCACTTGGATTCTTGGAGGACAAAACCTAGGGTTTTATTCAAGAAACACCTATTGATTCTCAACCTAGCACGAAGGATCCACACACCTTGGTCTGAACGTTATCACTTCAAAAATACACAACACTAACAAAAATGGTTATGTGTAGATGTTAGAGAATGTAAGGTTGAAGATAAAGATGAAGAGAAAAATCAATATCTATTTTCACGTTTCTTGTTCTACCTGTAAAAAAATGAGCCAAAATGATATATATATATATATATACTATGCCAAGAAAAATAACAGGAATAACAGAATTTTGAACTAAATAACACAGCAGAAAATTGGACCAAAACAGCGAACGGTCGACCCATACAGTTGGGAGGGTTGACCTGAGCAAGGCAGTTAACAAAATTATGCAAAAAATACACCTTTGTGTTGACCGTAACATGGTATGAGTCGACCCTTACTTTTCAGTTTTTGACAATTTTAAATGCAGATCGTATGAGTCGATCGGAGGGTCGACGCGAGCATTACAGCTGCTGATCCTAAGAAATGCAACTTGTCTGGGTCGACCAGAACAGGGTTGTGAGTCGACTCAAACCCTTGAAACATGTAAAAATCACTATTTTGACATTCCTAAAGGTTCTTAACCACACCTAATGCACATAGAACATTGCCAACATGATCAAACACATTTAAAACAACATAATGTGCATTGAATATGAAATTCTTCATGTGAATTCTATTATATACTAGACATGATATGATATTTTATACATAAATGTTTTGACATCATTAAAACCGAGTATAGAAATAACTTCCCCTCACATTCTCCCCCTTTTTGATGATGGCAAAATAGTAGCAAAAGGTCAAGCTTGGGGTATCATCCTCCCCCTAACTTCATACATCCATTGTTGTTAGATCAACAATACTTGTTATTTCTAGTTTCTTCTCCTCCTTTGACAACATCAAAAAGAGAGAGAAATTAAACATAGCAAAGATAGAATATCGAATATGGCATTTTTTTTTACATAATTGCAACACGTAACCATTAACGCACATTCAAATAAAATGCTTGTTAATGAAAAATATGAAAGGATAAATAAAACATAATAGTAAATCACACCAAAATGCTTAATGAACACAAAGGATATAGCAGTACATTGTTACGAAATAGAAACGCCGAAAAACAAAAGTACAAGATCACGGAAATTGAAAAACATATAATGAAAAGAAACATAGTAGAGTCATGTAAAAGACAATGCAAGAGACAAAGCACAATTAGATATGATGAGAGATGCAACAAAGGTCCTCAAGGCCTCCCCCCTAAATGAATGGCCTCTTCCGCGAAATTGATAATTATGAAGAGGTGGTGGAGGTTGCAAGTCTAATTGCTTAGTCATCTCTAACACGGTTTGATTCAGAATGTTGAAACTGTTTGTAAGAGCACGGTGTTGGTTAGCAGATGTCTCAGCCATAGTGTTGAATCTTCCCATCACATTAGTGGTAAAAGAATCAAAGTTGTTGGTGTGCGTTTGAATCTCTTCGTGCAAAGACCTGAACCATTCCTCTTGAGTTATGGCAAACCACTGTTGTTCGAGTTGCATGGTCCTCATGAGTTCAAGAATATCCTCATTGTTTTGTTGCTGACACAAAGGAGATGGAGGAGTATAATAAGTGTCTTGATAATCTAATCCTTGAGTTCATGGCATATAGTTAGAACCAAGAGTGGTCCAGCCAGTATATTGCCACTGACCCCAACCTTGGTCAATCTTAGCTTCCATTGGAGAAGATTGAGGCATGTAAGTACCTGTATGGTGCCATTGATTCCAGCCTTGGTCTTCCTCAGACACCATGGCAGATGAGTGAGGCATCCAAGCACTATTATCCTCAACACCAGTATCCATTTGATCTACTTCTTCATCCTCACTTTGTTCTTCTTCATCTTCGCTTTGTTCTTCCTCTTCTTCTTCTTTCTCTTCTTCTTCTTCTTCCTCACTTTCATCAGATTCCTCCAAAACTGCGGTGTTTGATTTCACAACAAACTTATACCTTTTATCTTTGATATCCCAAATGTAACCATCATAGTCAATGTCTTTTGGCTGAACTCTTCATTGGAGGTAAATGATTTATACGGGATACCAGGAACACGAATCTCTACATGGTTGATCACAGTTTGAATGAATGAGGCATAGGATAATGCGGTCCCTCTACCGGAATCACGTAGGGCGTACATCCTGCTTGCAAAGTAATAAGGCTAGCTAATCCTTATTTTCTTCTTCAGAATGTACATCAAGTGTACCTCAGGCTGATCGACCCTAGAGTAGCCGCCCTTCTTGGGTCGAAGAATGTGTGAAACAATCCATTGTAAGATCCTGTCAATAGGATTTAATTTCCCAGTTGTCACTGATTTAGGAAACAAGTCGCTCTCCACAACCTTATCAGAATATGGTTTCTTCAGCATAGAATTCAATGCTTTCTTAAAATCATAACCCTGAACAGTGCTTGTATCATTTGCATGTTCTGCAGGTGGAGCATTGAGGACAGACATATTGAACAAATCCCTCCAAGTAGAGTCATTGATAGCAACAACCTTATTTCCTAGCTTGTAATTAAACATGTAACCCTCAAACTTGCCCATTAAACCAGAATAGAAAATTCGAACCAAATCCTCATTATTGATATCACATTCCAAAAAATTTCTGAAGTTTTGAAAATCCAACAACTCTATAACCTCTTTTATATGCATACGCTCAGCAGTACGACGATAGTAAACAAATTGCTTTATAATAAACCGTTTACTCAACTTTTTCTCATATAGATCAGTAAATTCATCAGAGACAAGAGAGGAAAGTGTTACTGGTGGATTTAGAGGAGGTTGAGAAGGACCTACTTGAGATGAAGGTTCTCTTGTGACTCTTTTCTGGGTGATTCTTCGAGAAGCCATTGTAAGTGATGCTAGAGAAGGATGAACAGAACCGGTTTCTTTTAATGTTGTGTGAAACCCAAATGTGATTGGTAAGAGATGTGGAGTTAGGGTTTGTTTATAGAGGATTTAGGGGAGAGGAGAAGATGAGAAGAATTATGAAATAACTTGATACAATGAACATGCTATGTTAATGACACATAAAAAGCATAAAAAGCAATTAAATGAGTCAAATAACTGCGCGAAGCCCAAGAGTTTTTCGGAATATGTCAGCAAACGGTCGACCGCTTGGTCTGTGTGCGTCGACGCACACTATGATATTTTCTATAATCTTGAAAGGCAGAGCTTTGAGTCGACCAAAGAGTCAACCTGAGCATTCCAGCCTCTAAATGTGAACAAACCACTAATGGAGAGTCGACCGGAGTCATGATTAGGTCGACTCAAACAGTAAAATAATGCAAAAGTTATATAAATGTGTCATTTAGGCAATAATGTTGAATAAATAAGAAGCCAACACAAAAATCAAATATTTAAATGGATAGAATATGCTTAAATGTGCAATAAACATCATTTTTAACACTCAGCATGGTACATTTACTCAAGAGAAACTTATGAAGTGAAACGATATTTCCTTGATCATGATTGACGATGAATACCCTCACATATAGCTCAATAATTCTTTAGATAGTTAGTTAGAAACACAAACAAGCACAAATATATATATGTAGAGCAAGTGTATTGAGAAATTATCATGCACGATCCGAGATGTCGAGAACGCCTAGTTCCCTACAGATGCGAAAGAAAAGCTCTGTAGCTAGTGGTTTTGTAAAGATGTTAGCAAGTTGATTTTTAGTATCAACATGCTCAAAGACCACATCACCTTTCTCTACATGATCCCTAAGGAAGTGATGACGTATTTCGATATGCTTGGTGCATGAATGTAATACGGGGTTCTTAGTTAGGTTAATAGCACTAGTGTTATCACACAAAATGGGAATACGCTCGAGTTTTAAATTGAAATCAAGCAATTATTGCTTAAGCCATAGGACTTGAGCACAACAACTACCGGCGGAAACGTATTCTGCCTCGACTGTTGACAAGACAACGAAAACCTGTTTCTTACTATGCCAACTCACCAAGGAATTTGTGAAAAAGTGACACGTGCCACTAGTGTTTTTCCTTTCCGATTTGCACCTGACAAAGTCGGAATCAGAATAGTCAACAAAGGAACAACCACTACCCTTAGAATACCACAGCCTATACTTTGGAGTACTGCAGAGGTATCGAAGTATGCGTTTAACTTCTTTTAAGTGGGATTCCTTGGGACGTGCTTGATACCTCGCACACATGCATACACTAAACATAATGTCGGGTCGTGATGCGGTAAGATAAAGAAGAGATCCAATCATACCTCTATACCTATTTACCTCTACAACCTTACCATTTTCGTCACGATCAAGATTGGCACAAGTAGGCATAGGAGTATCTATTGCCTTGCAGTTTAGCATATCGAAACGTTTGAGAAGCTCAAGACAATATTTTTTTTTACTCACAAACGTACCCCCTTCGAGTTGTTTGATTTGCAATCCGAGGAAATAGTTGAGCTCCCCCATCATGCTCATTTCAAACTCCCCCTGCATCAAACTAGAAAACTCCTTGACCAAGGACATGTTAGTAGATCCAAAGTGATATCATCAACATAAATTTGTACCAAAATTAAGTGTTTTCCTTGACGTTTAATAAAGAGGGTTGTGTCAGCCTTGCCTCTTGAATACCCTTGATCAAGTAAGAATTTGCTTAGACGTTCATACCAAGCCCTAGGGGCTTGTTTAAGTCCGTACAAAGCACGTTTAAGTTTGTAGACATGATCGGGATATTCAAGGGATTCAAACCCCGGAGGTTGGGCTACATAAACCTCTTCATTGATATATCCATTAAGGAAAGCACTTTTAACATCCATATGAAACAGTTTGAAATTTTTAGTGCAAGCATAAGCAAGTAAAAGGCGTATAGCCTCGAGTCGGGAAACCGGCGCATAAGTTTCCTCATAGTCGATTCCTTCCACTTGGTTATAGCCTTGCGCTACAAGTCGTGCTTTGTTTTGTGTTATAACTCCATTTTCATCAAGTTTATTCCTAAACACCCATCGGGTGCCGATTACTCGATGACCTCGTGGAGGGGGAACAAGGTCCCAAACCTCATTTCTCCTGAATTGATTTAGTTCATCTTGCATTGATAAAAACCAATGCTCATCGAGTAACACCTCCTTTGCGTTTTTAGGTTCAACTTGTGACACAAAAACGGAGTAATAACAAAAGTTACTAAGTTTAGAGCGGGTGATTACTCCCTTAGAGAAGTCACCGATGATATTGTCAATTTGATGGTCTTTGGAAGACTTCCATGCTGAAGGAAGGTCATCTTCATTAGTTGGATGATCCTCCTCACTCTTCATAGGTTGGTGATCCTTTTCCTCCTCAATACGCACTGCTTCAGGCTGATCAGTTCCTTTATCAGTGTCCTTGAGTATATCTTCTGAAGATACACCTGCACCATGAAAAGAACTACCTTCTCTGACATTTTTTGGATAAGACTCGTCAAAAGTAACGTGTACCGACTCTTCAAAAATTTGTAACCTTTTATTATAAATTCTATAAGCTTTACTTGACTGAGAGTATCCAAGAAAAATACCCTCGTCGGCCTTGGCATCAAACTTACCAAGTGTCTCTTTTCCATTGTTTAACACGAAACACTTGCAACCAAAGACATGAAGGTGAGAGATATTTGGCTAACGCCCTTTTAAAAGCTCATACGGTGTCTTGTTTAGAATAGGTCGGATGAGCACCCTATTCAAAACGTAACAAGCCGTAGTAATGGCGTCGGCCCAAAAGTATTTTGGAAGTCCACTTTCATTGATCATAGTCCTTCCAAGTTCCTCCAAAATTCTATTTTTACGTTCCACCACTCCATTTTGTTGAGGGGTACATGGTGCAGAAAAATTATGATTAATTCCATGGGATTCACAAAATGCTTCAAACATATGATTTTTAAACTCACCCCCATGATCACTTCGAATTGACACAATGTTCGTGTTTAACTTGTTTTGAGATAACTTAGCAAATTTTTCAAAGGCCGAAAAGGTATCACTCTTATTTGCTAAGAAAATAGTCCAGCAAAACCTAGAAAAGTCATCAACTATTACAAAACCATAATAGTTACAACCTAGGCTTTTAACTCTAGATGGTCCAAAGAGGTCCATATGGAGGAGCACAATGGGTCTCATAGTTGAAACGATGTTTTTAGATTTGAATGAGATCCTTATTTACTTCCCCATTTGACAAGCATCACAAAGGTGATCCTTTGTCAATTTGATTTTGGGCAAACCGATGACTAGGTCTTTAGAGACTATTTTGTTAAGCAGATCAAAATTGATATGAGCCAACCGTCTATGTCACAACCATGAATCTTCATTCATAGTGACTAGACACTTGTCTCCATTCAACGATACCTCATTTAAGTCTAGCATATAGACATTATTCACCCTCAAGCCCTTAAACACGTCCTTTTTGTCATTATCTTCAACTATGCAACAATCTTTTGAAAACGACACTTTATAATTCTTGTCACATAGTTGACTAATACTTAAAAGGTTGTGTCCAAGGCCTTCCACAAGAAGCACATCAAAGATAGTAGTAGATGAGGGGTTACCTACACTACCTTTTCTGAGAATTTGTCCCTTATTCTTATCTCCGTAGGTGACAAACCCCTTTTTCTTCACCACAAAGTCGATAAAAAGAGATATGTCTCCTGTCATATGTCTTGAGTAGCCACTATCCAGAACCCATCTTCTTTCGGTGGTCTCAAGACTTTGTACCTACAAAATAATCAAGGGAGAGTAGGTACCCAATTCTCATTGGGTCCTTTACGGTGAGTGAAACCAAGATTTCACTTGGGCAACCATTGATAAATGCCTTTTGGAACAAGAAATCTTCTAAAACGACATTTAGCAATAGTATGACCAGACTTGCTACAATATAGGCAATTACAGTTCATTTGGAATTTACCTTTGCTATCTCTATCTCGAATCACATACATATACCTTTGATACGGATTATTCATACTTTCTCGATAATGTGATCGATCGATAGCAAATGTAACTTTAGGCTTAAAAGCCTTGTCTAATTTGGCCTTAAGGGTTCTCACCTCTTTTTGACAAATATGACAAGTATCACAGCCCCAAAAATTGAACCATGGAGACGTATTCTCATCAATCTTAGCTTTTGATGCATCCACCATGGAGTTTTTAAGAGCTTCCAATTCCTTTTCGGAATCGGGAACCTTTTTCTCCAAATATGAAAAAATCTTTTTGTTCGAGGCTAAGCGTTGAAAAGCTTCCTTAGCCTCATGGTGCAACATATCAAAATCCTTTTGTAATTCTAAATGAGACATACTATTAGAATGATCATATTTAGAGTGTTTTACCTCTTTCTTCTTGTTTTGACGTGCCATAAGACATAGATTAACGGATTCACTTTCGTCACTTGAGCTGTCATCTTTTTCCGACTCGCTATCGGTCTCCCAAGCGATGTATGCTCGTCTAGATTTGTTTGAATTTTTGCGTTGACGACTCTTATCCTTATCCTTATCCTTGTCTTTCTTAAGTGATGGACAATCCGGCTTGTAGTGCCCAGATTTTCCACAGTTGTAACAAGATCCTTTCACCTTGCCATTCTTGTTGCCTTCATTTCTAGATTGCCTCCTAAATTTGACTAGATTTTTATCCGAGTGTTGAATCTCATTCTTCTGAACGTATCTATTGTATCTCTTCACAAATAGGCCCATGTCATCATCGGAGTCATTATCTTCGTCATTGTTTGTTTCATTATCACTTTGCTCTTGAGATGTGGACTTTGAACAAGAAGCCTTAAGAGCAATCGACTTCTTTTTCGTATCTTTTGTTTTCTCCTTCTTTATACTCTTCTCATGTTTTTCCAAGCTAATGATCACTTGCTCATGTTCATCGAGTTTGTCATATAATGTCGTGAGGTCTAGAGTAGCTAGATTAGTGGCCTCCTTGATCGCGGTGACCTTCGATTGCCATTCCCTGTTAAGACACCTCAAAATCTTATTAGTAGCAACCTCGTTGGGAACCGGTTTACCAAGTACATGCAATTTGTTGATTATATGAGTGAATCATTTTTGCATATCCGCAATGGTTTCCCCTTGCTTCGTGTAAAAAATATCGAACTTTTGTGTTAGTGTGTTGATTCAGACCATTTTCACATCATTAGTGCCTTCGTGGGCTACTTGTAAAGCATCCCACATGGCTTTGGCCGTTTCACAATGAGAGACTCAATAATATTCGTCAACTCCCAAAGAGGAGATCAAAATGTTTCGAGCCTTCCAGTTATAGCTGTACTTTTTCTTGTCCTCCTCATTCCATTGTGCTTCGGGTTTGGGAATGACAACACCTTCTGCATTGGTCATGGTAATTTCCATAGGACCATTTAAAATGACATTCTAAACCTTCCGATCAATGAAATTTATATGGACGCTCATACAATCCTTCCAGTAGCTGTAATTCTCGCTTGTAAAAATTGGTGCTCTATTATAAGCCCCTTTAGGTTCGTTCGCCATATTCCAAGAAGTTTTACCGAAGCACCAGATAAACCGGAGCTCGTGATACCACTTGTTAGACGATGGCTAGGATCTAGAAGGGGGGTTGAATAGATCCCACAATTTTATACACGCAAATGGTTTCCAAAATTGGTTTTTAAAAATTTTTACGGAAGCAACCACTGAATCACACATCTACAACGAACCTCTACTAAAAGGATCGGATATGCACGACGATATTAGGAATGATACGATGGAAGAGAAAAATACAGATCAATCAACAAAAACTAAACGCAATCAACAAAGTTTTGTTTACTTGATGTTTATCCAATTACCAACGAGATAGGTCGACAAAAATTAATCGCAAATTGCCTTCGATTTTGTACTCGGTCAATTTATCGAACACTTGGAGTGCACAAACACACCAAGTGCAGATTTCCAAATAATGTGAATGTAAAGCTGATTTCAAATACAATCCAAGGGATTGTATCAATTTTACAAAGTACTTTCTCAGCTCTAAATTACACTATGTCAGAAATTTTTGATCAATTGATACTTCACAAATTCGATTAATATCAAAATGTAAAAGAGATAAGGGAAAGAGAGAACAAACACGATTTGTTTAGGCAGTTCCTCTACTGTTCTCGCTAAGGGTACCTCTGCCCCCAATTCCGAACATGGAATTGAGATATGTATATATTACGGTTGCAATTTTTTTTACAAGAGAAAACTGAACAATCAAACCCTCAAACGTCTTTGATGTCGATGCAAAGTCTTCTCTCTCCTTGATTCAAGATGAATCAGGTGATTCGAATTTGGTCGAACAAATCACCGTCTCACGCTATTAGATTGAAAGAAGCCACCGCTCTTCAATCACCTTCACTCGGTCGATTTCGATCTTCCACAATTCGAACCCAAATCTTTCTCGTACGATCCTCCGACTGTAGCTACTAAACTGAATCAAACAACCTGTTCTTCAGTTACCTTCGCACGGCTGAATCCTTGTAGAGAAACCGATTTGTGCAAAAACCCCCAAAATCACTTGGATTCTTGGAGGACAAAACCTAGGGTTTTATTCAAGAAACACCTATTGATTCTCAACCCAGCACGAAGGATCCACACAACTTGGTCTGAACGTTATCACTTCAAAAATACACAACACTAACAAAAATGGTTATGTGTAGATGTTAGAGAATGTAAGGTTGAAGATGAAGATGAAGAGAAAAATCAATATCTATTTTCACGTTTCTTGTTCTACTTGTAAAAAATGAGCCAAAATGATATATATACTATGCTAAGAAAAATAACAGGAATAACAGAATTTTAAACTAAACAACACAGCAGAAAATTAGACCAAAACAGTGAACGGTCAACCCATATAGTTGGGAGGGTCGACCTGAGCAATGCAGTTAACAAAATTAAGCAGAAAATCCACCTTTGCGTTGACCGGAACATGGTATGCGTCGATGCGTACTTTTCAGTTTTTGACAAATTTAAATGCAGATCGATGAGTCGACCGGAGGGTCGACGCGAGCATTCCAGCTACTGATCCTAAGAAATGCAACTTTTCTGAGTCGACCAGAACAGGGTTGTGAGTCAACTCAAACCCTTGAAACATGTAAAAATCATTATTTTGACACTCCTAAATGTTCTTAACCACACCTAATGCACATTGAACATTGCCAACATGATCAAACACATTTAAAACTACATAATGTGCATTGAATATGAAATTCTTCATGTGAATTCTATTATATGCTAGACATGATATGCTATTTTATACATAAATGTTTTGACATCATTAAAACCAAGTATAGAGATAACTTCCCCTCACACATCGTTCCTTCCAGCCATTCTAAATCTGTTACGCATCAACAACAGAACACAATGGTTAAAGAAACGACATCGACGGTAATCAACTATCACACAATAACGACTCGACAACTTGGCCGGACAGACCAACCTGCTCTGATACCACTATGTAACACTCTAAATCCCCGCGTGAAATAATACAATTATCAGAGTAAAAATTCATAAAAATTCAGCACATAGAATGTTACTTTCCAACATACACATGTTCATGCATACCACATCTAACACATGATTATTATTAAAAACGGTACTACGAAACCATTATTAAATATTCTTCTCAATAAGCAGCGAAAAACTTCTTTGAATCGACAATCAAAACAATATTTGTATATAATAACTGTAACGGAACCAAAACATTATTTAGACATTATTATTATTTTATGTATTATTTGTATATTATGTGTAACATTACTCAGACATATGCACACACTTTTAATTAGATAACGTTTTGGATTTTTCATTGATGCATGATGAACATAATTTAACATTTGACAAAGGGTTACATAACTTAGACAAACGATTAGATAACTTAAGAAAATAATAATAAATAAGAAAACCTAAACACTACCAGATGATTATGGACGTTTCAGCATCTTAGCTATCTCGTCGATAGATCTTGAAATCTTCGCATCTAACTCGATCGGCCCCTTGTTAGCCTACGGTAAAATGATCTCAACATAACCGTCAAATTTTCATCGGTTTTCAACTCAATAAAGTTGTATTTCACCCTTCCATTAGTATCAATTCAATCTTCACGAAACTCAGTCTTTTTCACCTTTCTGTTATCAGTATCAGACAATAATTCATTCAACTTGGATGTCAAGGCGACGAGAGATATGGTGTCATCCGAAAGCCAGAACTCTATAGGAGGTGCAACTCCATTGAAGTACACTTCTGCCTTAATCAAAAACTGAAGAAGAGGCATTTTGAGATGTTTTTCTCAAAAACAGGTGATCCCTATTTATACAAATTTGAATTCATTCTGAACCACACAAAACAGTCGGTAAAATCACAACCGTCCAAAACTGTCGGCAAAATCCTAACCGTTTGAAATCTTATAAAATTGAACTACCAAAAATTTCACTTTTGTTGAAATTTCAAGTATGACAAGGTAATTTTCAAAAATACCAATAAAACTACAAATGTCTCAAAAATTTTAAAAATTTCAATATTAGTTCATACCAAATATTTTGAATACACTACCAAAAATTTTGATTATACTGGAATTTTGAAATGGCCTACCAAAAATTTTACAAATTTTTAACAAGAACATTTTTAGAATTATAAAATTATGTGGGATGGCGGATAAAAATAAATAAATAAAAATTTTAAAAAAAAAAAGATGGCAATGTGAGAAAACCCTGGGCCGGTGAAGGCGATCCACCCAAAGAAGTGGAGTTAGCATAATTGCATAACCATTAGATTCAACATGAAAATTTCGACGAGGTAACGTCATTTATTTAAATTGTTCAAATGACTAATTTCAGTTACCTAAGTTTTTTTTTGGAACAGCCAAACAATATTTCTATTAAAAAAAGGCATAAGGAATGCCAAAACAATTAAATGTATCAGGACCTGCTATGAGAAAATGCAGAACCGGGCAAAAATACAGCCAAGGCCAAAAATGATAAAAATATCCTAAAACACCCTCCCCCTAAACCAATACTCAAAACAGCTGGTACAAGAAATCAGGATAAATCCATGATTGACTCCAGATCCTTGAAGGTCCCACCAACCAAACCGGCACCAAACAGAAAATCTAACCCGCCAACCTAAACTTCACCTCCTGAAACCAAACTGAGATCACACACTAAATTGGTCTAGACATACAAAGGAAGAGTAGAAACTAGAGCTTGCACCAACCAAACAGAGAAACCAAAGTTGCTCCAAACCAAAAATAAGCCTTCAATCCTAGGAAGCTAACTCCCTTCTAATCCAACCATCTGCTAGGAACTTTACAAGACTTCAAGCTGATAACCTGTCTTCGATAGCCAAGATATCCACAACGCCAAACCAAGACAAGCTTCCACTAGCCAACTTCGCACTAGTTCGCGAGTGCCAGGGGAAACTATCTTAACTTCAAGAGACCCTCTTAGCAGCAGAAAGAGAACTCCCAACCTTGCCAACCACAAAAGATTACCTGCATATGATAGATGATAACAAAACCACTTTTGATAGACAAAGCAATTCCAACACTATCCGAGCATCTCGCCAAACATAATGCTTATTCCAACAATAATGACTTGAACATAAAAGGCCAAAAGCACTAAGCTAGCTCCTAATCACCAACCTGCTCTTGCCCATTGTTACATCTTAAAAAAGGAAGTCAACTGCCGATAGGTGGCAAATGCTCCGCTCCTGCCCCCTAACCAACAACCTGAAAGACCAAGATAACCCAATACAGATCCCTTAAAACCAGCTACGACTTGAATTCAGCCTTTGACTACCGCCAACAGTTACTACAATACTTTGAAGCTCTTCAGAGGAAGTGCTACAACTCCCTTTTATTTTCAACCAGTTCCAGGCATTTATTTTAACTTTCTCCACCAAACTTTCAGCATCCATGACCTTGTTCTGAAAGAGCTTTTCGTTACGAGCTTTCCATATATTCCACATACACGCGAACCAAATAACCTTAAGATTTGTTCCTATATTCCTATCTCATGTCAGCAATCCTTCAAATTGATTCAGATGTGATAAGCTGTCTATATGGAACACCGTATCTATGTTCAGCCACCGGCAAACGGCATACCACACCCCCACCATTAACGGGCAGTCAAAGAACACGTGAGCCACCGTCTCGTCTTTACCACACCCCCAAACGCATCCTCTAGAATCTTGGCTAACTACCCCTCTGCTTATCAAATTATCTCAAGTTGTCACTCTGTTTTAAAAAATTCTTCATACTAGGCAAAAAACTTTAGTTGGGATATATTTGCACCAGGCTTTGGCACACTCCGGATTCACCTGATAATCATGTTGGGATATCATCCCCTTATAGGTCTCCTTTATAGAATAGAATAATGTTTGGATCCACTCTCCTAAATTAAGATTCATAATGCTTTTCCACCAACTTGAACATTCCCTGGTGCTACATGCTGATCTGATATTGTCGGTGCCATATCTATTGCTACATGCTGATCCGATATTGTCGGTGCCATATCTATTTGCTAATACTTTAAGCCAGATACCTGCCCTCTCCACATTTATTTTCCACTCCCATTTTTCAAGAAGAGCCAAATTGAAGTCCCTCAATCTTCTTATACCTAACCCTCCCTCCTCTAAAGGCCTACAAACTTTTTCCCATTGAACCCAATAGATTTTCGACTCACCCTCTCCCCCACCCCAAAGGAATTGTTTAAATATAGATTCGAGTTTTAAAATAATACCTGTCGGAGCTTGCAAGACTGATTTAATAATAACCACTCTACCCCCAAATTTATAATTGTTTTCTCCGCCACCTAGATAATCTTGATTTCAGTTACCTAATTTCAAAAATTTGAATACAACCTAGGTATTCATTTTTTTATTTTATCTTGCTTACCCAATAGGGATTTCTAGTAATATCTAAATATTGGTTCTCTTTATGTGATTTGTCTTTTACCTATTCATCGCAAGTTTTAATTTGAAAACATGATTGCCACCTGGAATCAATATCTTTTGAAAATTGATATAGCAACTTAGTGAAGAAAGACTTGTTATTCTGTACCTGTTACATTCATATGGTGATGGAAAAAAAGCCAGAGGAAGGTGTTTTGCAATTTAGCATGTCACAGCAAACGCATGCACATTTTTTATTTTAAAAAATATCCAATTCGTTGCCATTACTCTATCCAAAAACGGAATATTGTTATTGATTATTACCATTACTCACAAAAACAATACTCTCCGCCCATAAAAATGAGTATTCCCAGGGACAAATTTCCGCAAAAGAGTATAAATTTTCATCCCAAAAATTTGCAGAAGAAAACGAGCATGGTCCCACCAAAATATCAATAAAGCTCTCAACTCTGCTGGCAGCATGGACATTGGCCACTAAATCTCACTGAAGTTTAAGAAAACCAGTCACCCTAAGACACTTACAAACTCCGATAGTCTATTACAGTGACCTCGTCATCTGGAGCATCCAAATCTTGATAACTGCACCATCATTGGCAAAAAAAAAAAGTAAATCATACAAAGTTAATTACACAACAAATAAAAATTTGACCAAGTCAATTAATTGCAAACAAAAACAAAAACTTGATATCTGCATTCTTAGGTGGTAGCAGGCATTTAGCCCTGACATCTCTTAAAAAAAGTGTCTCCGACACTTGTGATTACATATAATTTATTTTTTTTTTAATTATTATCGGCGTCACCATGTCAGTGTCGGTCGTGTTCGGGGTGTCCGTACTTCTTAGGCAGGCACATACTTTTGTTTCTTAACTTAGAGGCTAGCTATAAAATATCAAAGGAATAAAAAGAAGTTTCCATTTAAGCAAACAACAAATAAAGGAACAATCAAAATGTGAGATTATATGGACAAATAAGCTGTGAGCTGAGGATTGAAGTAACTGATTGGCGATTTTAATCACCTATGCACCAAAAAAGGACATAAAAAACAATGATAATTTAGGACTTCAAGATGAAAGATCACAAATTTGAGTGGGAAGGGGCTGATTGGAGATACCACACAAAAACATCTAAGCAAAAGGTCATTGCACAGAACACTTTACCTTCGCATCTGCCGAGGATCTGGTCTAAATGCCGGATTTACAGCAATTATAGGTGCCTGTCCACCCATATGAGGGCCAGACAGCATCGTTCTTCCAGAGGTATCATATGAAGATGGTCCTCCTTGCTCTCTTAGCATCTGCATTGCAACTTCTGGTGGAGCAGGAACAAAGGGTCCTAATGGCCTGTAGAGTTATAGATTATATAATAACTCACAAAATCTAAGCAAATAAAAAATGGGCATCAGATTGTGCAAAGGAGGGCAATGGAAGAGGCAACCTACCCAGCACCAGGTACAGGCATCAATACTGGTGGAGGAGGCATATCTGAGGCAAAAGGAGGTACACCATGCCCTGCATAAGTGTCGTACATTGTTTCATTGTGGTCTCCCATCTCAAGTGCTTTAGACTGCCTTTCACGGGATGGGGAATCGGGTTTATCTCCATTTATTCTGTCATTCCGTTCATGGTCTCGATGATTACCACGATCATCTCTCAATCGGCCCTCCAGGCCTAACCTTTGCTTTAAAGGCTTGTCCTACAAATTGAAAGAAAAAAAAAAGAGCACCATAAATTTATAAAGGTTGATATATGGTGTAACATCATAGGTAAAGGAAAATTTTTAAAAAAGATCACTGTTTGGCAAGCTGTTCAGAAATCATCCACAATGGTTGAGTGTCAAATTAAGGATAAACTACTACCAAAACTTGAACGCCAAAAGGCTCTCATACATACAGTGAGCATTATGAGTTTTATTAAATCATGCATCGATGGGTATAGTAGTCCACCTGAGATTGCTGCATGACAGGCTTTCCACCGGGAGCATCTGGATCACTACAACAGTAGAAAGGCCACTATAAGTGAGATTTTCGCCAATATTCGCAATATTGATCACAAACCATAGAATGTTTTAGTTATTACTTACTTCATGTAATTTTGAGTATAGAGATCCTCGCACAGTTTAGAAGTTTGTTCAACAGCAAGCTCTGGGTGTTTCAGCTTCAGATGTTTGTACACAAATTCAGCAGCATGAAAAAGCTTTGTGCAGCCCTTAGCTCCACAGCCATACTTCCATCCATACTTTTCATCCCTGATTTTTCTAACATATGGATCCAACACTTCAACTGCTGCTGCATCTATTTTCTCCTTAGCAGCCATTACTTCCAATGGATCCTGACCATTCAACCTTCCCTGCCAAAATGAATCAAGTTTTTTTTCCCATTCAGACCCTGACTTACCTGTTTCTTCATGTGCTGTTCTTTCTGGCCTCACATGCCTAAAACCCTTAGCCTCATTAGTCTCAATCATGCCATAATAATCTACACCATGAATCCGCCACAGATATGTAACAAGTGTGTCCAAAAGCTCAACACCCTCTAAACCCTTAACAGATGTTAGGCCTCGTATAATTACTACTGGACCCACAGATCCACTGTGAGACTTATCACTATTTTTATTATGATCACTGCTGCATAAAATATTATCTCCAATCCCCTTTTCTGCATCAAGCTTGCGAACAAGGGCCTGAGACAGTTGAACATCGGCTTGTATTCGTCTAGGTTCAGAACTGATGGGATGGGTCTTTGGAGCAGCTGTGAAATCACTTTGTTTATTAAAACCCCTTCCATGTCTTCTCCGTTTGCCATCTGCTTCCTCCTCTGAATTTGGTTCGCTAGCTTGCGCTGATTTGCTGGATGAAGAGGCACTTAAACCCGGATTTCTGCATTGATTGTAACACAAAATATGCATAAGCAAGAAAAGGAAGGTCAGAGTGAGAGATGCACATACAAGAGTAAGTAAAAAAGAGGACAAGAACTTACAGATCAATAGTTCCACTCTGCAAATCAAGCAGAAAATCTTTTGCCAGCTGTCGGGCACTTTCATTCCTCCTAAAATATATAAAGTAACAAAAATTAGAATCCACCTGTCTATCTTACAAGCACCCCCGACAAAAATAAAACAGGCCCATTAACATGACAATATGTTCTGTTTTTATTCGAACAGTAAGATTGATATAAAATACCTTTCAATGACTTTAAGCAAATTTGTTGGATGGTATTTATCTTTCAACCTATATAAAAAGGTAAAACAAGAAATGGATAAGGACGTCAGATTGTGTGAACTTCAAAAAATATGGTGAATTGTAGTTTCATAGTAAACATTTAAAGATTCAAAACTAAATTCTTTAGAGCATACCACTCCTCATCCTTATGAGCATTGAAATAAGCTCTTTTTTGGGTAGAAATGTACTCTGATCTATATTCTTGATACCTAGAAAAATCAAATTAATCAATCAGAAGTCATTTGTCAACGAAGATCAGAAAATTTCTTACAGAACTTGAATTCTCAGACATAATGCAAGAGTATTTTCCAGAGCTTACCTACGTTCTGCTTCAGCCGGTAGTATATCATCCTCAAGCTCCTGAATGAATTGTTTATAGGACATCAACCCTTCTCTAAAACAAGTCATAAATATACTAATGTTAACAAGATAAAAAGATCAACTATTAGACAAAGTAAAATAAAGATGACTTAGAATCATTAAACAAGCAAGTACATTAACAGTTTTCAATAAGTGTTACTTCCATTAGTTACCGAGGAAACTCAATTGTAGATGCACTTAAGTATTAAAGTATCATGAGTAGTCAATTAAGAAGCAAAAAAACTGACTAGAAATTAGAAATAAAAGCACACCAACAATAATGCAATGCCAAGAAACTTTGGATCTAAATGGCTTGATAAAATCTAATTTAGGAATATCTGTTAGCAGCCATATAAACATATGTGGTGAGCCAATCAGCAATGTATCCATTAAAGACAACAATTTTAAGGTAATATTGATTCATCAAATGGTACAACTGAGAAATAAGATTAGAAAGCGGACCTTTGTGCACCGCTGCTTCGAAAGTTTGGGTAACCACGATTGGATTCCATATCTGTAAAAGGTAAGTACAAAAAATCGTAACATATACATAATAAGTCCTCTTAATCCAAAAAAAAAATCTTCATGTGAAAAAAACCAAGCATCCTGTTCTGAAATCTGGGTAATACTTGAACAAGTATGTGATTTCTTTTCGCTTTAAATTCCAATGTCACTAGCAAGGCTACATACTTTGATCAAGGTAGAGCCAAATTGAAAATAGAAATGCACAGAGCATAAAAATGAAAAGGTCATTATCCGTCTTTAGAACAAATTACAATTAATAAGAACAAGGGAAATATGGAAGAAAAAAAGGTGTTAGCTTTAGAGGAATAAAACAAGACTATCAACCATTAAGAAAAGAAACTGACATTTTAAATAATTGATTTGGTTGTGATAGGCAGTCTTGTTAAATGTCGGCCATGGCGTATTAGTGTGGCTGATTATTTTACAAATGCCAGGGAAATTTGTACAAAATGGCAGCACCATGGCATTTTAAGGCGGATCAAAATGGCATAATTCTGGCTTTCCATGATGGAAATGATTCATCTTTTGCATGGTTTGATGGAAGGTATCGATGAAACATAACAAATATTCTGAATATATTGCTGACAAGCCCATTTGGGTATGGCTTGGTTACAAGTTGTAAAGCCATGATGATATGTTTACTAGAGAACCAAATGCAACAGTATAATTTAGTTCAAATAAAACTATAATTTAGACTAGATTTAATGCTTTGTTAGGCATAAAAATGGGATGACGGAAAAATGGAAGAACCCAAGTAATTAGCATCTACTAACATACCAGAGATCCCATTTTGATACCCTGCTCCAGAACGGTGTCCAAACCTGCCATAAGACCTGTCATCAGCATAACCACCTCTTCCACCCCTATCATAACCACCATAATGATCATACCCAGATCTTCTGTAAAAAAAAATGATGAAAACACTATCAGAAAAGTATGACCTATTACTTTGGACAATAGAGAAAGGAAATAGAAGTAAATGAACTAAGTTCAGCTAATTAAGAGAAACTAACTCATCGAACATTGCCATGAAAATGATTTTTCTACAATGAGAACATACATAATACCAAACCATTCTTCATATTACTCAGGCAATTGAAGTTTTGGTACTCGTCATCCATTTGGATCCACATCAATAGTGAAATTAATATTATCCAATAACTAACATTTATAAAAATATTGTAAGTGCATCAGAGCTATGGAAACATAAAAATTAAAAAAAATAAATAAATAAATAAATACAGAAAAGGTTTATTTGATAATGGATATAAGAAACAAAATAAAATGTGGCATTTCTGTAAATTAAAATTGAAACTACAAGTGAAAACAAAATAATATCATTTCGACCTAAAATCTGCCAAAAGGTTCCATCGGAAGATGATAAACCACTTGACTCATTTTCAGAGCATTTTGAACAGCTGCATGTAGTCAATAACATGGAATTCAATATTTGAAATTTGAAATAGCAGAACAAGAAAAAATTATAGACACTGCAATTTTACGCCAAGAAAGCAGTAACCTGTCATCGGGCCCATAACCGCCTCGGGGGCTACCTCCTCTCCTAGAGCGCTTGTAGTTGTAATGCGGAGGGGAACGCCGAGGTGGGGAATGGCGGCGGTCACGATACTGAGGACTGGGAGTACGCCTGCGCTTGAATTCTCTATCTCTATCTCTTGGCGGCGGCGACATGTTTCGCTCATAGTAATCGCGGCGATTAGGCGGACGATCGAAATCTCTATCATCTCTGCGGTCCCTACCACGGCGGTAGGAAGGGTGTGGAGGCGGATGATGAGACGGAGGGAGATCGGAATCAGCGGCGGATGAGGTGGGAGGAGGTGGTGGAGGAGGTGGAGGTGGAGCGGAAGAGGACGGGGATTTGTCGAGAGAATCGGAGGGAATGTTGGCGATTACTTCTGCCATTGAGAAATGGGAAGAAACCCTAACGAACCAAGAGAGAGTGAGTGAAGTGTGGGTTTGGTTTGTTATATTTTTGTAACGAGTTATCAGAGTGTGGGGGAGGAGAACTGAATGGGGCTTGTCCCACTGGATTAGCGTACGCTTTTCACCTCTTGGAGTGTATATAATGTGGGCTAGCTGCCTCCTAGAATTCTTTCATTCGTCGTCTCTTAAACTCCGGCATAAAGAATGTTACCTTCTCGGTCTCCTAATGAGTCTTATTTTATTTAAACAATTTTTAAGTAAAGGATTAGCTAGATCAAGTATTAATAATTAAATTACTTCATCAGTTTTTTTTTAGTGTCACTCTTAGAATTTTTTTTTTTTAATTGTCATTTGTAAAGTTTAAGATAGTATGAAATGTATTTTTGTCAAAATTATTCTTAAATAATTATTATAGAGAAAAAAAAATAAAATAAATATAATAAATAATTAAGGGTATTATAGGTAAAAGAAAAATTATTGTAGGAAAAGTAATAATATTGAATAGTTTTCTTGATATGTGTAAAAAATTAAAAAGTGACACTTAAAAAGAAACTGAGAGAATAGTATTTTCTTTTTCAGCTTTACTATATGAGATTTCTATTTATATGAAGACGAAATTGTAATAATTTTAGAAATTTAAGGAGGTCTCTAGTGGTGTCAAATATAACAATATTGATTTTATTAAGTTGAATTATGATTTGTGTTTGGTTCAAAATTAGAAATGATCGATGAAATTATGAAGTAATGTCTTACTGCAATGGATTTGTGTTTTTGGTGCGACAGAGAGGGTTGACCTGCAAAGTTAGTAATATAAAGTTCAAGTAGTTAAAGAATGTTGTGTAATGGGAGAGTGAGAATGGATTTGAACACTTGAAATGACACGTTTTTCTCTTTATATAGTGAGAGTGGTTGAAAGTCTGAAAAGATGAGGTGCGTTATGATGGTAGCCGTTGAATCTAATCAAACGGTGATCGATTGGTTTGAAGGGTTGAATTGTTTGTTCTTCAAGGAATTAGGGATAAACGGTTCCGCGCACTTTACTGTTTGACAAAGTTCTTAGGCCTTTCGCTTTGGGCCTTGCGAACGACCTAGAAAAGTTGTCTCTCAAACTCTTGTCCTTACATTGCAAGACGAGAGCTTGCCGCACACGCCTCTAAATCGACTATGGGCAGAAGCAGACGAAGAGCCTTGATGAGATGTCACTTTCGTTAGGAACAGACAAATATTTTTCTTCCAATGGGTAGCATTTTGCAGGGAATTTCTAACGTGTGTCCTTAAACTAGTCTGTAATGATATCTCTTTAACCTTAGGATACTCGGGTGGCTCGAACAACTCGCGAGGAGATCTGGATCATTGATGGTGTAGTTTTAGCTACCCCATATGGCAGATCATACGGTCCTTTGTGGCTGAGGCACATATAAAGAGCTCCTAGAGTGTTTTTCCCATTTTTTTCCATTTATGAATAGTAAAAGCTCTTCTTGTTTTATATCATCAACTTCTGTCTTTCTTGCGAGCTCTTCTGCGATGATTTTTTTATTAAATTCATATGTGACATCTTGATTAAATTCATATGCGATAAAATAATTTCTTTTAAGGTAAGGTATATATCTTTGGGTGTGTTATTCCTCTTCACGGGTGTTTGTTTTCTTTGATAGGTTTTTGCCTCCCTTTCAAAAAATTCGAGGTTGACATTTTTAACCACTTGTTAATCACCATTTTGCAATTACACTAAGGGAGTTAGGCTTAGGTTAAATTCTTCCAATACTTGTGTGATTATAAGAAAAGTGTGTCAACTTTGATGCTCTTCTTACATCTTTTCAAAGTTCAATAGAACTCGGTTGCTTCAGCAAAGGGTCAGAACTTGATATATCTTTGGTAGTGCACCATGATGTTTGATGTTTTTTTCGGATAGTGTAAAACACTTAAAGGATCATTTTTTCTTAGTCACTCCCCTTAACGAAGGTTGCCTTACCAATGCTCAGACATGTTCTCAAAGTTCTAACGGCAAAGCCACTTCTTATTAGACTATGGGTCTTATGTTTACAGAATGAACTATCTGTCTCAAGAAGACATTTTCTTGAAGAGAAAATCGGTGCCCTTCTTCAAGGCTTTAGGTTATGTCTGGGGCATTATCTCTCCTAATGCAACGTCAAAGAAGCGACTGAAGTGATTCATAGAGATGTGTTTGCTGATGGATACCAGCTCGAAATAGGCCAGGAAGGTTATTTTTGGTGGGTGAGCTGAGGAATCTTTACTTTTTCGAATATTCTCTAGTGATTCATTTTGTAACATGTATGTTCTTATTTTGTAAATAAGATGAAATGTGAGAAAATAATGCAGCAAATGAGGAGGATCCCCGGGTTATCCCCTCCCGACTGGTGCTACCTATATTCTGACCACTAGAGGGGTTCCGAAAACGGGGGTCCATATTATTTTAGTTAGTCATGGCACACCTACTTCGACATAGGTGGGAGTCTGAGATTCATATGATTGGGTTACGGTGGAAGATATTATGTGTTCGTCACGGCGTTATGATGGAGGAAGTCTAGGGACGCTCTTTGTTTATTAAGGGTCATTGGCTATTAGCGTGGAACATCTTGGTAGTTCTAATCAGGTTTGCTTCTAAAATGTTGGCCCACCCTAGTCTACGAATGTATTGGGAGTTTCGGTTTTCTTCTCTGAAGAATATTACTCATATTTATTTAAAAGAATTAAACAAGCTCGTCAAGATGAGTTATCAGACTTGGCTTAATATACGCGCTGGGCATCGAGTGTCTTAGCCTTTGGTGTTGTTGGGAGAGGAGAATCCTTCTTGCTTGAATGTCTTTGGATGAAAAAATAGCCTCTTCAAAAGTGCACTAGTGTCATTACCCTCGAGAGAGATCAGTATCTAGAGCACCTTCGGGGGGTGTATACCTCATTTTTAAAGATAAAAGTTATTGTCAAAGCCTTTAGGCACCACTACTCATCACAAAGTCCATGGAAGAGAGTTATTATATTACACGTGATTCTTTTGACAATGCTTTGTGACACGTGTTGATTGGTGTTTTGGTGTGTTTGAGATACCCTTGGTGTAGGGTAGTGACCTTAAAAATTAGAAAAATTAAGGTGTTGGGTGTAATACCTCAAAATTTGCCATCTTATCTCTCTCCAATAATTGGCTTATGTTTCATTCATTTGCATTTCATAATAGGTCATACTAAAAATCATACACATCATTGGTTGCAAGGCATGGGGTCAAGTACATCAAGGTGCGGACAGTTCAAAGCCAAAGGACAAGAGTAAAAAGCTTTTCCAAACAAGTCACAAGGGTTTCTCACATCTCAATTCATCTCATTTGAGTCCTCAAGGTATCACAAGATGAGAATTCAATAGAAGATTGAAGGAAGTCATATTCTCCTAACCAGTGCAAACTAGGGTTTTGGAATTCTGAAGTATAACACCCCAATGGGCAAGATCTTTGAGCTTTTATCATTTCCAAATGGCATATCTCATCTTTATCAGAGAGGATATACATCATACTCAGAGGAATTTGGATTTGGATGATGTGCTAATTTCTCCTAGACTGAGGGGTCAAAATTAGGGTTTGCCATAAAATCAGTTTATTTCTGATTTTTTGGGTAAAACTTGATTCTATGGTATTCTACATGTCTTCAAGGGTCTAAGGATGAAGAATTGTCCATCAATTTGATTTGGAAGGGTTTCAATTGATCAATTAATTGAGAATCAAGAGATTTGGGAGAAAGTCACATGTGCAGAGGAAAAAGTCAATTCTTGACTTTTTGAGGTCAAATTCATGTTCCTCATGTCAAATATGATCATTGGTGAGGATTTGATCAAGAAATAATGAAAGATTCATCAAAAATCAAGAAATATACAAAGTTGCCAAAAATAGCAATGTAGGGTTGCCATTTATGGCAAGTTTTGACAAGCTGAAGGGTCAACTTTAGAGCTTTCTTTCTCCATGCTCCAAGCACCAAAGTGAAAGGCTAGGGGGCCTATCAAAATTTCACATTTTAAGCTTCAAATCCATACCAAGAACATTCCCATTGGATCAAAATTGAGAGAGATATGATGGATCAAAGTGAGGAGAAATCAAGGCAAAATGGCAAGTCATGACCAGCCAATGCGCCATAATTTCCACAAGCACTTGGTGTGCATGTTGTGCCTAAGTTCTTGGTCAAATTTCTCAATGATAAAGACTCCAAATGAAAAAAAGTTTAACATGACTTTTGTTCATTTCCATCTCTTCTTCCACTTTGATGTTGGACTTTTTTTCATCTGATCAACCATTAGAGAGTTATAAGGGATCAAAGTTGGGGTCATCACTCCTGAACTTTATGCACACACAAGTTGGTCACGAGCAGGTCATGCTGGCATGTTCATTCAGTTATGCACAAGCATCTTTATGGGACATTTTCACATTATTAGAGACTTCATTTTCAATTGTTTTCCACACTAATGTTGTGCTCCTCCATCTTTTCTTTCCAAAGGATCCAAAATTAACCATTTTCATTCATTAGTTCACGAGGTATTCCTTGCCAAAGTTCCTTTCATGTAATTTGTTTTCTTCCATTCCAAGCCAAGCAAAATTCAAAGAGAAAGGTATTGTATTGTTGTTGTACCCATATGTATGCTATCATGTACAAGTGTTTGCCATTTTAAACCATGCATGCTCTTACACACCACATGCACATGTACCATAGTTTGCTCTAAATGATCAAACCAAAGGAAAGGAAAGCTTGCACAATAAGTTGTTGCTGCTGTAAGTTCAGTGCAATGCATCGCCACCTTCTATCATGATCCTCACCATAAAGTTTCATGCTCACTCATCACATGAACAAAACCTGTGCCTTCTTTCATTACACTACATCTTCATTCAATTCCAAACTCACTCACTCAGTTAACTCACCCACTCTAATCATGGTTCTAACTGTTAACCAAGGTGGTTAACAGTTAACCAAAGATATATAAACAAATCCTAATAAAATTGGTAACTAACTTGGATCATTCTTCACTTGGCTCAAACTTTTCAGTCTCTCTCTCTCTCTCTCTCTCTCTCTCTCTCTCTCTCAAAGCTCTTTCTGTTAGCTTCATTCTTCTCTCTCTTTGCAAGAATCAAGTTCTCTCCATCTTCATCTTGAATCATTCATCCATGGAGTAAGGAAAGAAACAAGTTGTTGCATCCAGTTTTATCCATTTTCATCAACTATTTTTTCGAGCAATTTGAAGTTCCTCTTGCCTTTATTTGGCCACGAACTACTCCAAGGATCAAGTGTATTATATCTAGCTTTCTTGCAATAAAAGATTCAGCAGGTTCAAGTTCCATTTCTCAAACTTTTCTCATGCAATTTTAAGTTGTTTTAAGCCTGTTTTGGTGGTTTTGGAGCTCAATAGGAGCAATGTAACATTCGGCTAGTTGATAGGCACTTTAGGTGCTTAGTTGAAATTTTAGGGCAAAACTTCCATCCTTCGATCTCTTCTATGTGTGTTTTGTTTGTGAATTTTAATGGTGGATTTATGTTCTACATGTTGAGACAAAGAGAATGAGGTATGGTTTTCCAATTTCTGTGATGTTTGACGATTGAACACGGCGGAGACTCACCGGAGAAGATGACCGGAGTCTTCTCCGGCCACCTGAAAGTCCATCTGAAGAAGAACCCTAACTTCATCCTCAGATTAAAACACAATCGTTGGATGATTATGATCTAACGTTCATAAGCCTGCCAGCGCATTAATGAATCATGCATTGCTCACGTGCCATCTTTTTCTGATTTAATTTCATTTTTGTGCTCACGTATGTGTGGTGTGTGATTACTTATCATGTACTTTCATTGAGATGCATGTGATCATATTACTTGGACTGATCATTGAAATGCTGGTATCAGATGTGTGATGTTAAGGTGTGATGTCACAACAACACACTCTGCACAATGGACAGCAATAACAGTAAAATAACACCAAGAATTGTTGACCCAGTTCGGTTACAACCAACCTACTCTGGGGGCTACCAAGCCAGGGATGGAATTCACTACTTGTAGATATAATTTACAGACTCAACAACCCGTTGACAATCTCCTAAACTTATACTCTACTAATGACTTCCTACCTAAGAAACCACTTAGGTATGAGAACACCACTCAATCCCTTACAAACACTCAAAGAGACCACTTTGAGTACCCTTGATCTTACTTCACAGTTTCGATCAAATCACACAACTCTCTTTGCTTCACAGCTTTAGAGAGGACGGAAACTCAACACCTATTCAAACCCTAGAATAGTGTAAATACAAGCACTTTAAACAAACTCTAGACACTAAGCCTCCTGCTCTTGATCTTCTGAATGTTTTCTGTACCTTTTCCTTTGGTCTTGTGCGCTTTATATAGCTCCTTGAATTGGGCTTGGACTTGTCACAATATTTGAACAGATTTGTTAATTAAAACTGAATCTTCAAAACAGATTTTATCCCCAAAATCTTTTTAAATCTTCAACCTTTTAATTCTCCAACAGACCTGCAATCAAATCTCCCATGTAACAGAAAATATTTATCCCAAGATATTCTCATCCAATGAGTCAACCACTCTCCACAATTCCAGCTAATACGCGTGCCCTAACAACCTGTTGTTGTTATTAATTCTGCAGGTCTGATGTTACAACATCACCTGTGTGACATCAGACATCCAACTTCAGTACTTAACTACTTAACACAGCCCAGTGTTAAGACTTCAATGTTACAACATCAGCACCTTGACATCAACATTGAATAACCTTTGTTTTACCAAAATTCCAGCCAATCCAGGAACTATCAATCTCCCCCTTTGGCTAATTTTGGCTAAAACAATCTCTGCACTCTGCAAACAACTTCTGCACTCTGCCCTTCAGAGATTTCAGCAGCGGAATAATCTTCAATCAATTTGAAACTCATTAATCAGCAGCAGTTTGATAATCTTCAAAGTCTTCATCACTTGATCTGCTGCAGCACCACCTTCATTATTGACAACAGCCAATTGGTGCTCCCCCTCAAAAACATGAACCAGCATCACAGCTGTTCAGTAGCTCATAATGTGCAGCACATTACTCCCCCTAGATGTCTGCTTGGCTGCACTCTCCTCATGTCATGATATCTTTAATACTCCCCCTCAATGACTGCATCACATCAGCAGCATATGGCAATAATCACTTTTGACTATCTTGGCTATCTTGGCTATCTTCTCCCCCTTTTTAGCCATAATTAGGCAAGCTTCTATAAGAAGCCCTATTAACTATAGTCAGTATACCCTAGCTCTCATTGTTAGCCTCTCAGATAGTAAACAGGCAAAACAAATCATAGAAGGAAACATAACCGTGCATAAAACAGCACAATATTCAAATTACAAACCAAGCACATTAAGTGCAAATACAGAAAATAAAGCTAACCCTACTAAAATAGAAGGTAATCATTAAAAGCTTGAATCTTCTGAGCTGAGATCAGCATTCTTCCTTGTGTTGACAGCTTCACCTTCCTTTGTTGCCAATTTCAGAGCCATGACAAGTCTTTCAAATTTTTGTTTCCTTTCAGTACTAACTCTTATGACTTCATCTAACTCCTTGGAAGCCTCCTTTAGTTCTGTAATCAACCCAGTCTTGGCTGGTGACTGTTGTGATGTTGAAGCAGATGTCTTGACATTGTTAGGAACATGTTTCAACTTGTAATGAAGTAACAAGGCAGGCTTCTTTTTGCACACTACATCTGAACGCTGTAGAATTCCAGGATGTTGAGACACGATAATCCCACAAATGAGAGAGGGAAAAGCAATGGGCATCTTTGTAGTAGCATGCTTAATAGTATGATCATAGATGTAGGAACCATAGTCAACTCTTTGTTTTGTCCCTACTGCATAAATTATCCTCCCCAATTCAACAGAAATTGTGGTCTTGTGACTAGTAGGAACCCAGTTGGCAATACCTATTTTGTGCAGAACAGCATATTTGACACTCAACATACTGGCTAACAGCTTTTCTTCTACGGGCCAAACATCTACCTGACCAGCAGTGATTTCTTTGCATATAACATTGTTGGAGGCTTCTAATTCCCCATAATCTTCCTCATTTCTTCCTAAGTAGGCATTGATCATCTCAGGAGACAACCAGACACACTTACCCCTGAGGGTAACTCTTCTGATAGTTCGGCTCTCACTGTTATTTATTGACTCAGGTATATTCACTATGAACTCCCTGACCAGTCTATCATAGCAATCATCCAACCCTGACACAGTCCTTATAAGACCAGCAAGCTTAATTAGGTCAATAATTTCAGTAGATCCTAAGTCCTTTGCTACAACCTCTCTTTCCAGAGCTATTTTTCTTAGGCTCACACACTTCCATAAGGAGGCACTTCTGGCACTGTGAGATGAGGTGTTATCAGGCACTTGATTTGTAGCCGGGTTAATGTCTTGAGCATCACTCTCAGAACCTTTGCTCCATGACTTGGGACAGTCTGTAGATGAAGTCCTTTTCTTATCCTTCCCTCTTCCAATTCTATCATCATCAGATGAGTCCTCAATCTCTATAACCTCAACCTGCTCCTTCATGTGGCTTTCATTCCTAGGGGATGATGTTCTGACATCAAGACTGACACCAGTGTCATCAGAATTTTCACCTTCAGCTTCTTGACTAAGGGCCTGGCTTTGAAGGTTTTTGTCCTCTCCTTGAGAGTCGACTTGTTCAGCAGGCATTTGCCTTAGAGGGACAGAAATCCCTTTCACCCGTATCCCCTTTTCAAGGATTTTGGTGGCAATCTGTTCCAAATGCATGTCTACATCAAACTTCTCCTCCACAGCTTGAGAGGATGATGACCTAGCTTCAGGTTTGTTTACCGTGGTTGAGGGTTTAGGGTTACCTGACTCGGGAATGAGTTCTTCGGAAGAAACCCTAGTTCGTATCTGCTCAGAGTTCTTGGAAGGGACAGTCATCGTTTCTTTGTGACGGACTAGGTTTGGAGAAGAACTCTCTATTCTGTTGAGATTTAGGGAGATGAAGCGTTGCGATGAGAATGCTTTGGTAAGTCTTGATGTAGTATCAATATAGTAAGGCGCCTGATTTTGAATACTCTTTAAAGACCAATTACTAATATTCTCCCTCCATAAGGACTTTCCTTTTAAACAAAAATTCACATCAGGACTCACTAACTCTGAGTTACCTTTCAGCATCCTGATGTCATAATCTAATGTTATAACATCAACCTGAGCATCAATAGTTGAATTTCCTTCAAGAGAAATCCACTGATAGCAGTTATCCTTGGTTCTGGCACCCTTCATAACAATCTGATTATGCTCATCAGAAACCACACACTCATGCTTAGTGTAGTTTACCTTGTACCCTTCATCACACAACTGGCTTATGCTGATCAAATTTGCACTTAAGCCACTGACAAACAGAACATTGTCAAGTTCAGGTTTACCATTACCTTGCACTTTCCCAACTCCTGCAACAACACCTTTTCCTCCATTGCCAAATATGACCTCATGAGAGGGGCAAGGTCTAAGATCATCAAACATGGATCTACATCCAGACATGTGCTTGGAACACCCACTGTCAAAGTACCATGTTCCTTCTTCAGCCTCTTTGTCATCCAAGTGAGCCAATAGGCACTTCACCTTCTCCTTAGGTACCCATTGTTTAACAACTTTAGGCCTGTGCTCTCTCCATCTATTTTGAGGTTGAGGGTATCCATGCAACTTGTAGCAAGAGTACTGCATATGTCCAAATCTTCCACAATAATAGCAACTCACCCTTTCATCTCTGAATCTTCTGCCATGATGAGATTGCTTATGCTGCTGTTCATGATGTGGTCTCCTTCTACCATAACTGCCCTGCCATCTATTCTGTTGATATCTTCTCCCATAAGTCGGCTGAGAATGCTGTTTCCTGGATTATCTCCCATGATGGTGAGGCTTTCTTCTTCCATATACATAAGGAACAACATTGGTGTATCCATAACCATACCTATACCAGTTGTCTTGATGTTGAGACATCTAATGAGACATGTGTTGTTTGAACTGAGCAGCTTGCATGCTCTTATGGTATTGTGGGGGCATATATTGGCTAGCTCCCAGTGGCTGTTTTCTCTTCTGATAGGGACCAGTCTTCTTCTCAATCTTCTTAGGTTGTGAAACATCGGCTTTCTTAGGGGTAGGATCCTAATGTTGAGATGAAAGTTGGGACACTTCCTTCTTTGAACCTGAAGTGCTTCCTTCTGAAGTTCCCTTGTCCACAGCCACATATCCTATCCCAGCTTTATCTCCAGCAGCTTTTTCTAACTGAAGTATCTTGTCAAGTGTGTCTGTACCACAGCTCAGCATTCTAACAGACTTGGTCATTTGATCAAGATGAGCTCTAACTAGCACCACTTCATTTTCAAGATCAGTCTTTTCATTCTCTAGCTGAGCAATCTGTTGCTTGTGGCACTTATTTTCTTGACAAATCTCAGCACTCTTCAAACACAGCTCTTGATAGGTGGATGCCAACTCCTCATAAGTTACTTCTCCATCACTAGAATCATCATCAGAAATCACAGCTCCTGTTAAAGCTCTCACATGCTTTGCTGACTCGCCTTCACTTTCACTATCAGAGTCAGACCAGGAAACTGTCATGCCCTTCTTCTGCTTTTTCAAGAAGGTGGGACATTCTTTCTTGACATGTCCATACCCTTCGTACTCAAAGCACTGCACTCCTTTATCTTGGGCAGTTTTCTCTTCATCCTTCTTGCTGGTGTCAGAGGTCATGTTCTTGACATTAGGCCTGGAGTTATTATTCATTCTCTTGAATACTTTGGTGAACTGTCTTCCCAACATCACTATGGCCTGAGACAAATCCTCCTGGGATTCAGAACTCTTTCCTTTATCTTCTTCATTATTTGACACCAGGGCTATACTCTTTGGCTTCTTTTCTGGTTCTTCCTCATTCAACCCAAGCTCAAAGGTTTGAAGAGATCCAATAAGCTCATCTACTCTCATTTTGCTGATGTCTTGTGATTCTTCAATGGCAGTAACCTTCATCTTATACTTCTTAGGTAGGGACCTAAGGATCTTCCTCACAAGCTTCTCATCTGACATCTTCTCACCAAGAGCACTAGATGCATTGGCCAGCTCAAAAACACTCATGTGAAAATCGTGAATAGACTCATCTTCCTTCATCTTCAGGCTTTCAAATTTTGATGTTAAGATCTGAAGTCTCGACATCTTAACTCTAGACGTTCCTTCATGAGTAGCCTGCAAGATATCCCACGCTTTCTTAGCAACTTCACAGGTATTGATTAACCTAAAGATATTCTTATCCACTCCATTGAAGATAGCATTCAGAGCTTTGGAATTTCCAAGGGCAAGCTCATCTTCCTCCTTGGTCCACTCTTCTTCAGGCTTTGGCTTAGAGGTGCCTTCTTTATCTTTGCCAGCATCATCCTTCTCACATATGACAGGAGCTTTCCATTCCTTAATAACAGCTTTCCAAGCCCTACTGTCCAAGGATTTTAAGAAGGTGGTCATCCTTAGCTTCCAATAGTCATAATTAGATCCATCCAAAATAGGGGGTCTGTTGACGAATCCTCCAACTTCTTTGTCCATCTTTACACCAGAAAGTAACTTCCCTAGATCTCACCCAGAGACAGACAGGATGCCTGCTCTGATACCAATTGAAATTCTGGTATCAGATGTGTGATGTTAAGGTGTGATGTCACAACAACACACTCTGCACAATGGACAACAATAACAGTAAAATAACACCAAGAATTGTTGACCCAGTTCGGTTACAACCAACCTACTCTGGGGGCTACCAAGCCAGGGATGGAATTCACTACTTGTAGATATAATTTACAGACTCAACAACCCGTTGACAATCTCCTAAACTTATACTCTACTAATGACTTCCTACCTAAGAAACCACTTAGGTATGAGAACACCACTCAATCCCTTACAAACACTCAAAGAGACCACTTTGAGTACCCTTGATCTTACTTCACAGTTTCGATCAAATCACACAACTCTCTTTGCTTCACAGCTTTAGAGAGGACAGAAACTCAACACCTATTCAAACCCTAGAATAGTGTAAATACAAGCACTTTAAACAAACTCTAGACACTAAGCCTCCTGCTCTTGATCTTCTGAATGTTTTCTGTACCTTTTCCTTTGGTCTTGTGCGCTTTATATAGCTCCTTGAATTGGGCTTGGACTTGTCACAATATTTGAACAGATTTGTTAATTAAAACTAAATCTTCAAAACAGATTTTATCCCCAAAATCTTTTTAAATCTTCAACCTTTTAATTCTCCAACAGACCTGCAATCAAATCTCCCATGTAACAGAAAATATCTATCCCAAGATATTCTCATCCAATGAGTCAACCACTCTCCACAATTCCAGCTAATACGCGTGCCCTAACAACCTGCTGTTGTTATTAATTCTGCAGGTCTGATGTTACAACATTACCTGTGTGACATCAGACATCCAACTTCAGCACTTAACTACTTAACACAGCCCAGTGTTAAGACTTCAATGTTACAACATCAGCACCTTGACATCAACATTGAATAACCTTTGTTTTACCAAAATTCCAGCCAATCCAGGAACTATCAATCATCATAGTGGACCTGATCATGTGGCTCTTCTTGAGTCAACATCTTGACTGATTTCCATAGTATAGACCCTTATCAGATTGCGCGCTTTGGACTGGGCCTTCTTGCTATTTGCACCTCACGCTTTTGAGCCCAAAGCGCATTATAACTGGAGCTTTACTTGTGCTGCACCCCCTGGCCCATTTCCCTTTCATTTTTATTTTCTTCTTCCTATTTTGTTTGGTATTTAATTTTTAAAAATACATTGAAGCATCCAAAAATTCTATAAAATTCATGAAGCATCAAAAGACATTTAAATAATTTTTACACATTTTATTTTCTGATTTTATCATGTTTTGGCATATTTCCATGAATTTTCTTGTAATTTCTTTTGTGTGTGCACTAAACCATTACCTATGCTTCATTTTGATTTTGTTTGACATAGTTGTGCACTGATTCTTTTCCTAATAATTGGTGCATGCATTTACGATATGTTGAGGCATGCTATGCATTTTTTTTGAATTTTTCTAGTCATTTCTTGTTGACTTTTGAATGAGGTCTTTGAGCCAATTGTTTGTGTGTTTTGTATGGTATTGTGAGACATCTTTGAGCATGATTCCTAATGATTTTGAGCCATACTTTTGAAGCTTGCTTACACACTGAATATACTTCAACTTGATTGCCTTTTCTCAATTTTCTCATCATCTTAGCATGACTTTTTGGATTGTATGAAAACATGTTTATTTGGGTGGATGTTAGAAGACTTGTGTTAGGGTTTATTGATTGTTGTTTGCCATTTTTATTTGGCCCCTATTGAGACCTCTTGGTACATGTTATGTCAGTATTATAGGTCATTTTTCTCATGTTACAAGTCATTTTTTATGCATCTTTGTATGATTTATGTGTACATGTTTGGACTTGAAATGTGTTGTGGAACTTATGCATCTTCACTTGCCTTCCTTGAGTATATTTGTACCAACTCTTGCATGATCTTGAACCATCACATAAACATGATTCACTTCTATTTGCAATCATCCTCAACCATATGCCATGACCCATAATTGCACATTACAAGTTTTCTTAAGTGCATAAACTTTTGCATACTTGTTTGACCTAACTTGAACATGTTTGCTCTTAATCATCAATGTGCTTCAATATGACACTTCTGTGGACATTGTGCTTCCATCCTTGACTTTTAAACGTCATGTTAAATGTCTTGAGCTACTGATTTGCATTCATATGGCATGATTATTCATTTTCCATTTTCATTTCTTACTTGCATTACAAGTGTGCTTCATTGTTAAAACTTGAGTGATGTTTGCTCACACTTTTTCCTACTTGTTCAATACTTGCATTCATGACTCATATGCTACATTAATGACATCTTGATGCATCCTTAAATGTCATTCAATTCTGACTTTGATGCTTATGTGTGCATTCATCCATATTCATGATTCACTTGCATTCATATTGCATTATTAATGTTTCATTTGCATTTGTATGATTGTTTGGTACCTAGTTTGCTTTTGTTTGATCCCATGTGGCATGTTTACATTAGTAGGATCCTTTAACATGTACATACTGACTTGGCATGCCCCTTAACCATTAGGACCTTTCCCTTCTGGTTTGAACTTTACTTTCTTCTTAAGTCGTCTTCCTAAAATAACTAGTATTGTTTGTTTAGCTTCTTTCACTTGAATTCATTACTTGTGATTGGTTATATACTAACCTTTTGTGTAGGGGCAGAGGTAAGACATTTGAGTATGTGGATGTTAATCCATACTCATCTCTTCTTTCATCTCATCTCTTTCATTACTATTTCTCTTTTGTGAATAGCATGATATAATGCTTGATTGTGTAGAACTTTCTCACATCCCTTAGGGATCCTAGCTCATCCTTAATTTTTGATTAAGGTGAGGTAGGATAAGCATTAGATAGTGTTATCCTTCTCTTCTCTTTAGACTTAGGTGGTTCTTATTCTCCACATAACCATAGGACATCCATGTATGACAACATTAGGATTATTAGCCTTTCCCCCACTTAGACTTTTTCCTTTCTTCCTTTGAGTCTCTTTCTCATCTCATAACAAAAATCAAAAGCATGTAATAAAGGCAACAAGTATTGTACGCCATGAGCCTTAAGTACATGGGAAATGGAAGGAGAAGGGTTTCCCTTCGCCTTTCTAGAGTGTTTAGCATACGTCCTGTTAGGACGACTATGCGAGGCATTCGTTCCTATGTCATAGACTTTAGTGCAATACTTGTTATGAACACAAAATAATCAAAACACTTCTTCTAAAAATCAACAAACAAACAATTATCTTCTCATCTTCCTCACTTCATTCGTAAAGGATGTGTCACTTCTGTTCTACCGCTAACAGGTAAATGCCTAAGACTCCGTACAACGAGCTGCGACACCTAACTGCTGGAACGCGAACCTTGGCGTCTTCCGTTAAAAAAACATAAACAAAGCAAATTCATCCTTGGTTAAGTCGAACTACGACTGCTCTGACTTCCTCTCTCTGGTTAGATTAAGGGTACGTAGGCACAAGACGACGATGTCTTGGCGAGCAACCTCCCCCTAGTTTGTGTCCGAACTACGTTGACTCTGACTTTCCCATTGCACGAGGGAATACGTAGGCCTAGGACTCCGAGGATGTCCTACCGAGTCACTTCTTTTTCTTTTCTTCCTCGTTTCTTCGTTCTCCTCCGTCCCTGTTCCTTTTCCTTTTCAGTGGCAGCGAAACTCCAAATGACGACACCCTTTGATTGATACAGCAAGCGTGGATCCCATCGAGTACGATGGACACGAGGGGGTGCTAATACCTTCCCTTCGCGTAACCGACTCCCTTACCTGTTTCTCTTGGTCGCGAGACCATGCTTTTCCTTTCCCTCAGGTTTACGCAGTGTTTCCTTTCCCTCTCTTGGGATAAATACACATTTCTGGCGACTCTGTTTCCGCGCCACTTTCGCGTTTGTACTTGGATGAAAATCCCGGGAGCGAAAATTATTCAAAATAAATAAGTAGTGAAAATTATTATTATTATTATTATTATTATTATTATTATTATTAGGAATAAGTGGTAATAATGTAATTATATTAAAATAAGAGAAATGGGGAAGTTGAGAGAAAAGTATCAGACACGTGAAGTTGGAGAAAAGAGAAGAACGTGAAAGGGAGAAGAAAAGAGGAAGAGAGCTAGGGCATAGAAGAGGGAATCCATTGCTGAAGAACCTTGCAAGAATCTAAGGTAAGGGTGAGGTTCTGATTCTATAAGGGTTTGCATGATAATTGCAGACGGGGATTTTGATTACTCTGTTAGAATTGATTTTCTCATGCTTTGAACCTTGCAATTGTATGATCACATTATGTTGATGTGTTTTGGTTGAAATTGTGTAACGATGAATGGTATGATTATGCTATGTTGGATGTTGAAGGCTATAAGATTTGACTAAATTTTGGTAAAACTTGATGTTGAACAAGATGTCCTAACATGAAGAAATCTATTAAGAATAACATGTCAGACAAGATGTCTTATCTTGAGGACTTGACATTTTGGTCTGATACAACAAGTTTGTTGCAGATCTGTTCCAAGATTTAAGCCGCAGTCAGAACATGGATCAAGGAATGATTGGATAGAGATTTCGAAGCCCATGGACAGCTGAAGATTATAAAAGGAAGACCAAGACCTAGGGCAAATTACCAGACCTTGTTAAAACTTTTGTAAACAAAAAAACAAGGGTTTAGGGTTTTGAAAGTCGTGTTTTTTCTTGTTGTGTAAGTCACCCTTTGTATCGTTTTGATACATAGTGGTAGACATAGTTTTTCAGATTCAGAAACCTGTAGGTAATGAATTGTATATTGTTCTTGGATGAAGCTATTAAACAAATTCAAGTATTAGTGTTAGTCAATAGTATTGACTGAATATTGTGTTGAAATAGATGTATTTTAATTGAACAGTTTAATGCAGTCACCGGAGGTTGTGACTGTTAGATATCAATGAGGTGATTTAGGAATTGAGATGGGTTTCTAGGTAGAATGTCACTGGGTAGGGAATTAAGTGATAAGTTACCGAAGGTTGTATACTTAGAACTAATACTACTGATAGTGAATTCATTCCTGGCTTGGTAGCCCCCAGATGTAGGTGTTGTTGTACACCAAACCGGGTCATCATATCTTGGTGTTATTAATCATTTTGTTATGTACAATTCACTCTGTTCTCATGCTCTAAAATATATGTTTTGACAGATGTTGAAACATCTGTCATGACACTGTTATGACTTTGAGATATCAAAATGTTCTTGTTCTGTCCTTATTTAGTGAAGCAGAGATCAATGTCTCGACATCTCTCAGGACATCTGAGATCTGCATACCAGAATTTCAATTGGTATCAAAACATGCATCCTGTTCTGCTTATAGATGAGTTATAGGGAAGATACTTTATGGTCTTTTGAACAAGGAAGGAGATTGCATGATCATAACATTCATTGCTGTTGTAGGACTAGAAGCTAAAATGATAACTTTTTGAATCCAGCCAGGCACCTACTGATGGTTGACTGATACTCTGTGAAGATTCTACCACTGCTACTGATAATGATGTTATTGTTACGCATGGTGCCTTATAAGATGTTCTAACATATTATCTGGTGCTTGTTAAAGATGGGGTTAGTCTCTATAAACATCCAGGCCAACACTAGCTGGGAATAATATATAGGAGAGAGCATTGTGATATGGCTTTTACTAAAGGATCTACATATGTTGCTCGGGAGATAGTTTCAACCAGGTACCATGACGGGTAATAGGAGGAAGAAGGTTGAGTTGAGGTCTTGTCTTTCAAATTTATGATATATTGTTGTCATGGTTAAAGTAGCCCAAGATACTTGAGTTTTCTCTCAAGTTCACTCATACAGGTACTTCTGAACGTGTTTGTTGAATAGAGCTCATAAGAGAAGAAGTTCCAAGGGTACTTATTTAAAGAAGTGTACCATGAGAATGTCATACCCTTGAAGAGAGACAAGAGCAATGTATTTTTGCTCCCAACCCTATAAGAGATTGTCTATGTTTGAGGATTCCCTATCAGAATTCTTGGAAGGCAATCTGTAGAAAGAACGGTATGGTTGATCAAATGTCAGTACACTTGTACTGACATTCAACTAGGCTGGAACTAGAGTAAATGCTGATCAATGTCAAAGCAGTCCTATGAGTGTGAAGACATTGGATCTTTGTGGAGAAATTCTTCATACTAATCTCAAGAGCAACTACATGTGGTTTCTGTATCTTGGAAAGTGATCATGTTTATCCAAGGATATTACTAGTTTTTCTGAAGATGGTCATCTAAGGAAGATTTATGCTTTGAAGATTTCTTCCTAGGTTGTGTTGGATGCCTTATTCCTGATCTTGTAGCTAGAGTAAGGAGGAATGTCAACCTGAAGAAATAAGAGTCTGTAAGGACTGAACAGTTATAGATGGCTCATCTAGTGAAAAAGTTTGAAAGATTCAGGAGGATATGGTTTTCCTGGTCTGAACACCAAAGAGAACACTGAACTGTCAAAAGGTTGTGAAGCAAGTTGAGTCATGGATGTTAATCTTAATGTCTCAACATTGTAATCATCATCAGGATTTTCTAGCTAAAAGGGAGTCTAATGATATTTGGTGACTGAAGAATACAAAATTGGGATTTAAAATCAATTGCTACTTGTGGCCTTAGAAAATATTTAATTTATTATCCTTTTGCTTAGTGTTCAAGAAAGATGATGTCACACCAGAAGGTGCAGCTTCAGACAGTTTTAAGAACTCAAGAACCCACTATATGCCTCTGATGTATCTTGAAGAATGGATACAGTCGGTATCATTTGTGAAGCTCTCAAAAGGTCATTATCTTGTCCTTAAATGTGATCAAGGTGTGTAATTCTGGAAGTGGTTTCAGAACCAATTTCACTGATCTATTCATTGGAAAAGGAATTGATGTTCAACCAGATGTTAAAGCATTATTCCAGAAGAGTGTGTGAGCAGAATCTTGTTGATCCAAGGAGAGAACTTCTTGGATAAAAGAGTGTTGTGGCATATGCTCTGGAGGCAAACAAATGTGTGTTGATCAAAGGTGTTGGAAATCTTTTTCTGATTGGACTTGAAGAAACATAATGTTTACAGTCTAGGAATTCTCTATCCAAGAAACTTGTTATGGATAGGTGTGATGGTGTGGTGAAGATTAACATATAATCAGCTTGATGAACATTCCTTGGTTCAGTTGATTTCTGATCTAAGTGCATAGGGGTGCAGAAGTTATGTTCCATTATCTCCTATAGGAATATGTGTTCTGATTCATAGTGAAGGACTATTAAAGGCATCTCAACTAGATTATATGGTGGTTAAAATTAAATATCTAGGACTCTTTCTCAGATATCTTGAAGACGCTTATGCTCATAAGAGGCCAGATTCTCTGGTATTGATGATCATGTCTGGAGCAAGGAGGAGTTACAATTGGAAGATCCAGTTTCTCTGGTGGATCAAAAGACCACTCTTTTAGAACTCTGATTGTTCATCCTTGTAGGGAACTGTGTCAAATAACCATAGTTATTTGTATGCTCAAGGGGTTTTTCTTTTGCTTAAGAAATGTGTGTCTTCACTTGTTTGGAACATTTGATCTTGCATGTAATTGGTGTTTTAAAAATCAAAGCACATGGCCCCTTTGATTGAGACTAATGTCCTAAATGATGTTAGAACATCATTTCTGCTATTAGTTATTCTTTGAGGATGACTGAGCTTGATTTTCATCTTTAGAGCTATATCTATTCATTGTGGAGTATGGTGTAGAGCTACTGATCAAGACTGTGTGGATTCTGATTATCTGTGAGTATATGGTAGGTTCTGCTGGAAGTATCTCTCGAGAAGATTGTATCAGGCTGAATCTTGAGAAGGAAGCAGGCTGAGGATGTATCTTTCTTCATATGGAAAAGGGGTTTAATGTCTTTTAAGTGTGGATGACATCTTGGCTAACCAAGAAGTTAAGAGAATTTGTATGTCTCTTTCTGGGATGTAAGCATTCCAAGTTTGATTGGATTTAATCTCAAAGAATAAGGTTATCTATGGATGTAAGATTCAAGATGGATTTGTACAGTGTGTGGATGTTTTCAGGGGAAGAGTGATCAATGTTGTTATTTAGTCTCAATCTAAGAGTCTATTGGTTATGGTACAAGGAGTATGATCCTGGTATTTTATCACTTATGAGCATGAAGATGTTCAGACAAGATATCTTGACATCGTGGTGTGTTGATCCTTTAGCTTAGTAATTTTTGCTTGTGAGTATGAACTGTTAAGGCTATTGAATTATTTCAACTATGTTCGGGATTCTTAGGAGTGACCTGAGAAATAGGATTGGACACTGTCTGGGAGAATTTATTTTTCTCTGCAAATTGGGATGAGGTTCATAGGAGGCTTTGTTGATAAATAGGAGATGTCAGATATAATGTCTTGACATCATGGTCAGTTTTCTTTTAATTCTGGCAGAAAGGAGTATGCTTGGGGTTCATTGGAAGGCACTGTGACTATGCCTCAGAGGTTACAAGAGATAGTAGACAAAGTCTGACTGGGTGTCAGGACATTGTTTAGGACTCATGGTTGTTTCCAAGTAGCTCTATATGGACGGTGTTCCTTGGACGGTGGAAAGCGTGCCTTAAAGAAGGCGTGCAAAACATGTTTCTTGGTATATGTGCATTCTTTGGTCGGTTCTCATTAAAGAAGAAACAGATAAAACTTAGCTGGGTGGTGCACATTTATTTATGATGTAGTTATCTACCTCAATTTATATCCTCATTGAATTGTTCTTCGGTAACATCTATAGGTCGTTAATTCCTAAGGAAACTGCTTGGGTATTTAAAGGGGGGTCCTTGCTCCTTGTGTCTCAGGTTGCATCTTTTGGTTATGCATTTGTCCGGGTTTGGGTGAGTACTATTTCAGTATGGAATTATGTTGGATACTTTTGTCAATTTTTGGCTAAAAAAGGGGATCCTTACAATACATGACTGATCTCCTTTTGTGTCTTGAGTCCAATTGAGTCCATTCTTGTAGTTGTTTTGCAAAAAGGTTGGATAAGATGTTCTAACATCCTGTCTGTGTCTCAGTTCTTTTTGTTCTGAGTTTTCCTTTTTGTCTTGTGATCTATGTTATGAACACAGTTGTGTCTTGTGTTCTGAGTTATCCGGAGTTGGGGTTTGGTCCGCTGAGCCCTGATCTGGATAATGGAGGATGGTATATTGGGACTGGTTTTGAGGTGGAGTTTCGTGCATCTTCTTCCTCATGTATGCCTGGACAAAGGGTACACGACATACAACAGGTGGTGTGTGCTGTGAAAACCATCCATACAGCTGGACAGGAAGAATGAAAGCTTCCAGGAGTCACATTATTTTCTGATAGACTCGTCATAGGCAGGCTGAAATGAATTCAGGACTTTCTACTCTTTCTTTCCTTGATTTCCTGGGTTTATTGTGCAAAAGGAGTTTTAGCCAAAATTTGTCAAAAGGGGGAGATTGAAGGCTCTAAGATTTGACTAAATTTTGGTAAAACATGATGTTGAACAAGATGTCTTAACATGAAGAAATCTGTTAAGAACAACATGTCAGACAAGATGAACTATCTTGAGGACTCGACATCTTGGTCTGATACAACAGGTTTGTCGCAGATCTGTTCCAAGATTTAAGGCACAATCAGAACATGGATCAAGGAATGATTGTACATAGATTTTGAAGCCCATGGTCAACTGAAGATTATAAAAGGAAGACCAAGACCTAGGGCAAATTACCAGACCTTGTTAAAACTTTTGTAAAGAAAAAAATAAGGGTTTAGGGTTTTGAAAGTCGTGTATTTTCTTGCTGTGTAAGTCACCCTTTGTATCGTTTTGATATATAGTGGTAGACATATTTTTTCAGATTCAGAAACCTGCAGGTAATGAATTGTATATTATTCTTGGATGAAGTTATTAAGCAAATTCAAGTATTAGTGTTAGTCAATAGGATTGAGTGAATATTGTGTTGAAATAACTGTCTTTCAATTGAACAGTTTAATGCAGTCACCGGAGGTTGTGACTGTTAGATATCACTGAGGTGATTTAGGAATTGAGAAGGGTTTCTCTTATCTAGATAGGTTTCAAGGTAGAATTGCACTGGGTAGGGAATTAAGTGATAAGTTACCGGAGGTTGTATACTTAGAACTAATACTACTGATAGTGAATTCATTCCTGGCTTGGTAGCCCACAGATGTAGGTGTTGTTGTACACCAAACCGGGTCATCATATCTTGGTGTTATTAATCATTCTATTATGTACAATTCAGTCTGTTCTTATGCTCTGAAATATATATCTTGACAGATGTTTAAACATTTGTCATGACACTGTTATGACTTTGAGATATCAGAATGTTCTTGTTTTGTCCTTATTTAGTGAAGCAGAGATCAATGTCTCGACATCTCTCAGGACATTTGAGATCTGCATACCAGAATTTCAGATGTTTTGGTTGATTTGAGTGTATTGGAATGTTTTTATTGATGAATTATGTTTTAATGTTGTTAGAATCATATATTGGGTGGATTGCATGATGATGGATGTGTGTTGTTGTGAATTGTTGCGAGTCAGAGTCGGAACTCAAGTATATGAGTTTTTTTTGGAAAAAAAATTGGGTTTTTGGGACTTTTATAAAAAGTGATTTCTGTGTAAAATAATGAGATACTTGTTTTGTAAGAAAAATGGGGTTTAGGAATGGGATAAAAAGTGATTTTCGCACTAATAAGCAGCTGGAAAAGTGATTCTGCTCACAGTGTAATCGGTTACCAGGAATGGTGTAACCGGTTACACTGCTGTAAAACTGCATTCTTTAGGCAATTTGAGGGGGTGTAACCGGTTACCTAAAATGGTGTAATCAGTTACACTATGAAAATAGGGGCTAGCAGTGGCGTGGTTACAGGGGTGTAACCGGTTACTTCATTTGGTGTAACCGATTACACTAGGAAGAAAATGTGAAAATTTTTGAAAAATCATATTTTGAGTTTCGGGTTCCGTTCGAAGGTTAGGAAGCTGGCGCAACGAACTTTAATTTAAAAATGATTGCAGTAGTTAAATTTGAATTAATTGTTGTATGACGTTATTAAATGCATTGTAGTGTTTATGTTGTGGTGTGACGTATTCGGAAGTGCATTATTGTTGCCTGTTATACTATTACATTACCGTTGTTGAGTGTTTATAGCATGTGTATGGTGCATGGTGGCCAGCATTGGCGTAGTGCCTGACTATGGTGAATGTCATGGTACATGTTGTTGTTGCATGTATATGATGTTGCATGCATTCATGGTGTTGGACAGTGGTATATTTTTGGTGAGCCTCAATCCTATTGTGATGGGTTGGGTGCGAGTAGCTAATTCCTATGGTGATGGAATTAGTGAAGCGTTACCTATGGTGATGGTAACGATTTTGGTGTGCTCTAATCTTAGGTGGGGATCAAAGCGAGTGAACCTGAGAGTTCCAATTTGGTACCACATGCATTGAGTCAAGTTGTTCAGTCTCGTTGCATTGCATAGTTATTTTGATGTTGTGTTTGGATTTGTGTGGAATGGTGATTGGTGGAATGGGTGATTCTGCATGTAATAATCTGATGGTTACTTATTATCATGCATTGCTTTATATAATTTTAATGTCTCACCCCTTCTGTTTGAATGTTGCCTTTACATAGGTATATGCAGATAATCCACAACAGCGACGTAGATGTGAGTGGAAGAGGGTGCTCTTCCTTTTGTTTCCGTTAAGTCGGCATCTGCTCTGATGTGTAACACCGAGGGTGGAACATTTCTGTGTTTTATTATGTTTGATGTTTCGTTTAACTGTAATACCTTATAATGATATTTTGAATATTCATTGTTGAAGTTTCCGCTGCAAATAAAGTTTAAGTTGAACATGTGGATTTTCATTGTTATCATTATATAATTGTGAACTTTATATGTGTTACATGTCTAATAGCATGAGCAGGTGTATGTTGAATTGTAGCATCCTAATTGCATGTTAATTTTAATGTACTCTGATTTTTATTATAATTGTCGCGGGGGTAATTAGGGTGTTACATAGTGCTATTAGAGTAAGTCAGTCTGTCCGGCCAAGTTGTTGAGTAGGTGTGGTGTGACAGTTGAATATTGTCGGTGTTGTCGTCTAACCATTGTTGCTGTTATTGGTGTAAAAAAGAAGATGGCTGGAAGGAACGATGATGCTTTGCAAGCTTCGGCTCAGGCTGTGCAGAATCAGCCTAATACTGGTGGGAACGATGAGTTTCGACATTTGGGGAAGTTTTAGAGGAATAATCCGCCTACTTTTAAGGGTAGGTATGATCCTGTTGGAGCGTAGGCTTGGCTCAAAGAGATTGAGAGAATCTTCTGTGTGATGGATTGCTCTGAAGCGCAGAAGGTATGGTTTGGTACTCATATGCTGGCTAAGGAGGCTGATGACTGGTGGATCAACACTTGTTAAGTGTTGGAGACTGCAGGTGAGGTTGTCACTTGGGGATGTACTCCACAGGGAGTTTTTGAGGAAGTATTTTCACGAAGATGTTCACTGGAAGAAGGAGATTGAGTTTCTAGAGTTGAAGTAGGGTAATATGTTTATAACGAAGTATGCTGCCAGATTTGTGGGACTTGCAAACTTCTATCCTTATTACACTGAGGCAACTGCTGAGTTCTCAAAGTGTATCAAGTTTGAGAATTGTTTGCATCATGAGATTAAACAGGCGATTGGGTATCAACAGATACGAAGATTTCCGAAGTTGGTGAATAGTTGTAGGATTTATGAGGATGACAATAAGGCTCGGTCAGCTCATTACAAGAGTTTGAGCGAGAAGAGAGGGAAGCATAATCTGAATTGTAGGAAGCCTTATAGTGCTCTAGCTAAGAAAGGTAAATAGGGGATTGTTGATGGTAAGAGGCCAAGTAGGGTAGGTGCTCATGCTCATCTTAAGTGCTTTAGGTGAGGTGAGTTGGGTCATCGTGTTAGTGAATGCAATAGTGATGTGAAGAAGTGTTTTCGGTGTGGGAAGACATGACATCTGGTTGTTAACTGCAAGGATAATGTGGTGACTAGCTATAACGGTGGTGAACCAGGACATATCAGTACTCATTGCCAGAAGCCAAAGCAAGCTTCAACCGGAGGGAAGGTGTTTGCATTTGTTAGACGATGGCACTGATCTAGAAGGGGGGTTGAATAGATCACTAATTTTTTTAATAAAATCGGCGCTAAGAAAATTGTTTCAAAAATGTGCGGAAGCGGCCTTGGATTTAAAATCATATAAACGAACTGTTATTGGTAAGATCAGATATGTGGAACCGAATAGAATAATATTAATGAGATAACAGAATCAATAATGTTCCCAATCAAACAATTTAAATAAAGACCACTTTGATTTAACCGGTTCCAATGAATTATAGATTATAAAATTGAATTGACAATTTTACGAACAGTTTGTGTGCGATCAATATGTCGAACATTGGTGTGCACAATGTAACACCCCCTTCTACACCCCAGGCTATTAAAGCGATAATAGTTAATCAGAGATTAATTAAAAATTCACGGCATAGACAGAGGCGTCACATCAATTTGAAACAAACATACAACAACCTGTTCATATAGATATGCAACAATTCAGGTAGCACATAACAAAGGAACTTAGTTCCTAACACCCACAATTCAGATACAGAATAAAAACGGAAAATCCGTAACTGAATATCATATATATATCATAAAAGTTTGTTATATACAAAGTCAACCATGTACATCCAAAAGATACATATACATATACATAAAATCACAAACGGTCTCCCCGACTACCCGGTGCTACATATCAGAGCCGACCGACAAAAGAATGAAGACCTAAGCTTCACAAAAAGACCTCTAACATCTAATATGCAATGCCTCATAGAGTGTTTAAAACAGCAGAAGGGTGAGAAACACAATCATAATATAATTGCATATAATTATATAATAACACAAAAATACTCACGTAAAAGATTCTCACCACAACTTACACCAGAATTCAAATACAAAACAACACAATGTATATCTCATATATCCATCACCAATGCATATCAATCATGCACAATGCATTTATCACCAACATATAAATATGTCTCAACTCATCAATTACATTCACAATTCCACACAAAATCAATCTATTCATGATTTATGCAAATGCACAGAGACCGACACAACGACTCTATGCAATGCATATGCGGTACCATCCATCCATCATCTCAACACTAGTTCACCCAGGAACTATTGGAACCATTGCTTGTTACTTAGGATTACTCATGTAACACCCCGTCGGGCAAACGATGTTCCCCGTCGCTTTAGGTCCTCTTATTTTTTTAAGGCACACGACGTTTATGGATCGCTTTAGGTCCTCTTTGTATAAGGCACACGATCCGATCGCTTTAGGTCCTCTTTGTATAAGGCACACGATCATCTATAATCATCGCTTTAGGTCCTCTTATTTTTTAAGGCACACGATGTTATAGCGGATTCCCTCTGGAACCGATTCGTCGCTCACACCCACTAGGGCACACGACATCACAAGAATGCATATCATAATGCTTGGCATACAATGAATCATGATATTCAAATGCACACATATATGCAACCATCTCAATCAACAATAATCATGCTTTACCATCAAGCCCAAAACAATGCATTTACATCATACAACAACACACAAGTCATACCATATCTATCAAAGGCATATTGCATGATAACACATCAAATACACACAATTAAAATGGTACAAGTTAAAAAAATGACACCTTTCCAAATTCCTGACATAATTTAATCGTCCAACTATCTAAAAACCATTTTAATAAGAAAGAACATGTCAAAAGCTTTCCAACGCACCAAACCGCGCCTCAAACCGACTTACGGATCAAAAGTTATAAAGAAAATAAATTGGGAAAAGCTGGCATGTTCGCAGTGCGAAGCTCCTAGCGAGTCCTTCGCTTCCTCATTCGCAGTGCGAATGTCCCCGTGAACCATGGCAGAAAGGAAAATAGCCTACAGTTCGCAGTGCGAGTCTCTGGTGAATGCATAGCCAACACTTATTCGCTGCCCCATTCGCAGTACGAACGTTTGGCGAAATAAGTCAGAACTGAAATGAGGTAAAGTTCGCAGTGCGAGTCACTGGCGAATGCTCGCCCTCACCTTCGCAGTGCGAATTGCCAGCGAATGCTTGCCCTCACCTTCGCAGTGCGAATTGCCAGCGAATGCTTGCTTTCCCCTTCGCTAGGGGATTCGCAGTGCGAACCTGGGAATTCAGCAAAACCCAGCAGCGCTGTTATACAACCCAAAACCATATTTTCCCCACCAAAACCCTTCCAAACCAACACATAGCAATCAAAACATAACCCAATCATGGTAACAAGTATTCTACAACAATTACACCGATTTTCAACCGCGAAAACATCGATTTCTCCCTTCCGACCTAGAATCAAAAAACTATAAAACACCACAAACATTCACACACTCACATACATAATCATACACAAGCATAAGATACTCGAGTTTCGCACCCTTACCCGATTTAATCGTGTTTTTGAAAGTCGGTTGATCGATTTCTTAATCCACAAGTTTTTCTCTCTTTTCTTCTTTCTCTTCTCTTTCCTTCTTTCTCTTTTTCTTCTCTTCTTTTTCGTTCCTTACTACTTTTCTCTCTCTTTCTTTCTATTATATGAAAAATATAATATCTACTCAAACAAAAGACCAAAATACCCCTACACTCAAATATCTCGCAAACGCTCCCAAAACGCGATAAAATATAATCACAATGAAAAATAATATATTTTCAAATAAAAGTCAAAAATAAAATAATATAATAATAAAATAATCAAAACGACTCAATTAAATAAAACTAACTAAAACTGGGGCGTTACAACTCTCCCCCACTTAGAAATTTCCGTCCTCGAAAATATTACCTGAGACGAACAACTCCGGATACGACTCCCGCATCTGACTCTCCAACTCCCAAGTCAAATTGCCCTCAGCAGCGCCTCCCCACGCTACTTTCACAAGTGCAATATCCTTGCCTTTTAACCGCTTCAACTCGCGATCCAAAATCCTCACCGGTAATGCCTCAACCGTAAGGTTCTCCCTTACCTCTACCTCATCCATCGGAATCACATGTGACGGATCCGGAACATACTTCCGAAGCTGTGAAACATGGAACACATCTTGTAAATTCGAAAGATTCGGCGGCAACGCCACCCGATAAGCCACAACACCCACTCTCACGGATATCTGGTAAGGACCAATAAACCGAGAAGTAAGCTTCTTTGATTTCAATGCACGACCAACACCCGTTACCGGCGTAACTCTCAAAAATACATGATCGCCCTCTTGAAACTCAAGATCTTTCCTCCTTCGATCATGATAACTCTTTTGCCTACTCTGAGAAGCCTCATTTTCTCACGAATAAGTTTCACCTTTTCCGTAGTCTGTTGAATCAATTCCGGTCCAACCACCAAACTCTCACCAGATTCGTGCCAACACAAAGGTGTTCGACATCTCCTTCCATATAACGCTTCAAAAGGTGACATTCCAATACTCGAATGGAAACTGTTATTATACGTGAATTCCATCAACGCAAGATAACTATCCCAAGCACCATCTTCCTCAAGAACACAAGCTCTCAACAAATCTTCCAACGACTGAATCATTCTCTCGGTCTGTCCATCCGTCTGCGGATGATAAGCCGAACTTAATCTCAATTTAGAACCCAACGCCTTTTGTAAACTTTCCCAAAATCTGGAAGTAAACCTCGGATCTCGACCCGAAACAATACTCAACGGAACACCATGTAGCTTCATAATCACACTGATATAAATCTCAGCTAACCTCTCCAAAGAAAAACTGATGTCAATCAGAATGAAATGCGCCGATTTAGTCAGCCTATCCACAACCACCCAAATCGCATTATGCCCCCTCAATGTATTCGGCAACCCTGTCACAAAATCCATAGAAATGCTGCCCTATTTCCACTCAGGAATATCCAATGGTACCAACCAACCATTAGGCTTCTGATGTTCCACTTTTGACTTTTGGCACGTCAAACACGCATACACAAACTGAGCCACATCTCTTTTCAATCTAGACCACCAAAAGATCTTCTTCAAATCTTGATACATCTTATTAGCTCCCGGATGTATACTCAAATTACTTCGGTGTCCTTCCTCCAAAATCATCCTTTTCAACTCAGCATCATCAGGAATACAAATTCTACCACGGAATCTCAAAACACCATTATCATCTATTTTAAAATCACCATTCACATCTTTTCCTCCAACCAACATCAAATCCACAAATTTCACATCCAATTTCTGTTTCTCGCTTACGGTCAACAAAAACTCATTAGTAACCTTTAGCATACCCAGCCTCACACTGTCGGATGTCATTTCACACACCAAACTCAAATCTTTAAACGCTTCCAGAAGTTCCCACTCTTTAACCATTAAAGCGGACATATGCAACGATTTTCGGCTCAACACATCGGCTACCACATTAGCTTTACCAGGATGGTAATTCAAGCCAAAACCGTAGTCCTTCAAGAATTCCAACCATCTACGTTGCCTCATATTCAACTCTTCCTGATCAAACAAGTATTTCAAACTTTTATGATCACTAAAGACTTCGAATCTTGCACCATAGAGATAATGCCTCCAAATTTTCAAAACAAAAACCACAGCCGCTAATTCCAGATCATGAGTAGGATAATTTTTCTCATGAATCCTTAATTGCCTCGAAGCATAAGCTACAACCTTACCTTCTTGTATCAACACTCCACCTAGCCCAATCAAAGACGCATCACAATACACCACAAACGGTTCACTAGGATTCGGCAAGATCAAAATCGGAGCTGTCGTCAATCTTCTCTTCAGCTCACTAAAACTTTCCTCGCACCGAATATCCCAAATGGACGCTTGGCCTTTACAAGTCAACTGGGTCAAAGGAAGTGCTAACTTAGAAAAACCTTCAATGAATCTTCGATAATATCCGGCTAAACCCAAAAAGCTTCTAATTTCAGTAACAGATCTCGGAGCCTCCCATTGTAGAACTGCATCTACTTTAGATGGATCCATAGCGATACCGTTACCTGAAATTACATGACCAAGAAAACTCACTTCCGACAACCAGAACTCACACTTGGACAACTTGGCAAAAAGTCTCTTTTCCTTCAAAATTTGCAACACAATGCGCAAATGCTCCACATGTTCCTCTCGAGACTTAGAATAAATTAACATATCATCAATAAACACAACGACAAAACGATCCAAATGCTCGTGAAAAATACGATTCATATACTCCATAAACACACCTGGCGCATTAAAAACCCCGAACGGCATCACAGAATATTCATAATGACCGTATCGTGTCCTAAAAGTCGTCTTCTGAATATCTTCCTCTTTCACTCTAATCTGATGATACCCCGACCTCAAATCAATCTTACTAAACACACACGCACCTACCAACTGGTCCATCAAATCATCAATTCTTGGAAGAGGATACTTATTCTTAATCGTCACCTTATTCAACTGGCGATAATCAATACATAATCGCATACTCCCATCGTTCTTTTTCACCAATAAAACTGGAGCACCCCATGGCGATACACTCGGTCTCACAAACCTCTTTTCCAACAATTCGTTCAATTGCTTCTTTAACTCAACCAACTCAGATGCCGACATTTTATAAGGTGCCATAGATACAGGTCTAGTACCAGGAACTAGATCTATAGAAAACTCCACCTCTCTCTCTGGCGGCACATCTGAAATATCCTCAGGAAACACTTCCGGAAAATCACAATCAACAGGAAACACATCAAGTGAAACTTGACTATCCACAGTCAACGATGCAAATAATCCGAACAACTGAGCTTCATCCGCCAAAAGTTTCTTCAACTCTTTGGTAGATAAGAAACTCGAGTCCTCGTCTTCCTCAAGAGAAGGAAATCTTACTAGCTTATGATAACAATCAATATGAACCCGATTAAACTGTAACCAATTCATTCCTAGAACCACATCTAAACCCTCCAACGGCAAACACACCAAATCCATCTCAAAGTCTTTACCATAAATGGTCAAAGGACAACTTAAATAAACCAAATAAGTAGTTACTGACCCCATTGTTGGAGTATCAATAGCCATCTCTCCACCCATCAAAGACAACAAAAGATTCAAACGCTTCGCGCACTCAGACGAAATAAACGAATGAGTCGCTCCAGTATCAATAATAGCAACTAAAGGCGTACTATTAATAAAACAAGTACCTCTGATCAGACGATCTGCACTAGTGGTCTGAGTTCCTACCAAGGCAAAAACTTTCCCACCAACTAGAGCTTGCTTCGGTTTCAGACACTTTGTACTAACATGACCAGGTTCACCACAGTTGAAACACTTCACCACGTTCCTTTTACAATCAGTTGCGATATGTCCTAAACCTCCACAATTGGAACACTTCCTCATATCTTTCCTGCATTCAAACTGACGATGTCTTAATTCACCACACCTAAAACATCTCAGAGAATTAGACATACCTCCCCCACTGGGCCTTCTCTCAAAATTACCCATTTGCTTACCCTTATCAGCTGGTGTTACATAAGGACCACTATGAAACGGTTGCTTCCCTTTCCTGTCGTTCACACTCTTATAATGAGTAGAACGAGCTTTGTTATCTTCTTCATAAATCCTACAACAATCCACCAGATCGGAAAACCTTGGAATTCTTTGATAACCGATTGTCTGCTTTATCTCAGGACGCAACCCGTTCTCAAACTTCACATACCTAGAAAACTCCGCAGTCGCTTCAGCATAATGTGGGTAAAACTGCACAAGCTCCACAAACTTAGCAGTATAATCAACAACAGACATGTTACCTTATTTCAGTTCTAAGAACTCTATTTCCTTCTTTCCTCTAACATCTTCGGGAAAATACTTCCTCAGAAACTCAATGCTAAACACAACCCAAGTGATCTCCTCATCAGCAGCTTCCAACACATGACGCGTACTAACCCACCAATCATCGGCTTCTTCCAGCAACATGTGAGTACCCAGTCTCACCTTCTGATCCTCAGTACAATCCATCACTCGGAAGATTCTTTCAATCTCCTTAAGCCAAATCTGAGCACCATCAGGATCATATCTTCCTTTGAAGATAGGCGGTTTGTTCTTCCTGAACTCATCATTACCCGTAGCATTAGGTGCACCCTGCACAGCACGAGCCATAGCTTGCATAGCAGCAGCCAAAGCAGCATCATTCCTACCAGCCATATTCTGTTCATTTCCAATAACAACAACTATGGTTAAACAAACAGCTCACCCAAACACAACCACCGACAAGGACTGACACAAACTGACACGAACCAGGCTCTGATACCACTTAACGTAACACCCCATTCTACACCCCTAGGCTATTAAAGCGATAACATTTAATCAGAGTATAATTAAAAATTCACGGCATAGATAGAGGCGTCACATTAATTTGAAACAAACATACAACAACCTGCTCATATAGATATGCAACAATTCAGGTAGCACATAACAAAGGAACTTAGTTCCTAACACCCACAATTCAGATACAGAATAAAAGTGGAAAATCCATAACTGAATCTCATATATATATATATATATATATATATATATATATATATATATATATATATATATATATATATATCATAAAAGTTTGTTATATACAAAGTCAACCATGTACATCCAAAAGATACATATACATATACATAAAATCACAAACGGTCTCCCCGACTACCCGGTGCTACATTTCAGAGCCGACCGACAAAAGAATGAAGACCTAAGCTTCATAAAAAGACCTCCAGCATCTAATTTGCAATGCCTCATAGAGCATTTAAAACAGCAGAATGGTGAGAAACACAATCATAATATAATTGCATATAATTATATAATAACACAAAAATACTCACGTAAAAGATTCTCACCACAACTTACACCAGAATTCAAATACAAAACAACACAATGTATATCTCATATATCAATCACCAATGCATATCAATCATGCACAATGCATTTATCACCAACATATAAATATGTCTCAACTCATCAATTACATTCACAATTCCACACAAAATCAATCTATTCATGATTTATGCAAATGCACAGAGACCGACACAACAACTCTATGGAATGCATATGCGGTACCATCTATCCATCATCTCAACACTAGTTCACTCAGGAACTATTGGAACCATCGCTTGTTACTTAGGATTACTCATGTAACACCCCGTCGGGAAAACGATGTTCCCCGTCGCTTTAGGTCCTCTTATTTTTTTAAGGCACACGACGTTTATGGATCGCTTTAGGTCCTCTTTGTATAAGGCACACGATCCGATCGCTTTAGGTCCTCTTTGTATAAGGCACACGATCGTCTATAATCATCGCTTTAGGTCCTCTTATTTTTTAAGGCACACGATGTTATAGCGGATTCCCACTGGAACCGATTCGTCGCTCACACCCACTAGGGCACACGACATCACAAGAATGCATATCATGATGCTTGGCATACAATGAATCATGACATTCAAATGCACACATATATGCAACCATCTTAATCAACAATAATCATGCTTTACCATCAAGCCCAAAACAATGCATTTACATCATACAATAGCACACAAGTCATACCATATCTATCAAAGGCATATTGCATGATAACACATCAAATACACACAATTAAAATGGTACAAGTTGACAAAACGATACCTTTCCAAATTCCCGACATAATTTAATTGGCCAACAATCTCAAAACCATTTTAATAAGAAAGAACATGTCAAAAGCTTTCCAACGCACCAAACCGCGCCTCAAACCGACTTACGGATCAAAAGTTATAAAGAAAATAAATTGGGAAAAGCTGGCATGTTCGCAGTGCGAAGCTCCTAGCGAGTCCTTCACTTCCTCATTCGCAGTGCGAATGTCCCCGCAAACCATGGCAGAAAGGAAAATAGCCTGCAGTTCGCAGTGCGAGTCTCTGGCGAATGCCTAACCAACACTTGTTCGCTGCTCCATTCGCAGTGCGAACGTTTGGCGAACAAAGTCAGAACTGAAATGAGGTAAAGTTCGCAGTGCGAGTCACTGGCGAATGCTCGCCCTCACCTTCGCAGTGCGAATTGCCAGCGAATGCTCGCTTTCCCCTTCCCTAGGGGATTCGCAGTACGAACCTGCGAATTCAGCAAAACCCAGCAGCGCTGTTATACAACCCAAAACCATATTTTCCCCACCAAAACCCTCCAAACCAACACATAGCAATCAAAACATAACCCAATCATGGTAACAAGTATTCTACAACAATTACACCGATTTTCAACCGCGAAAACATTGATTTCTCCCTTCCGACCTAGAATCGAAAAACTATAAAACACCACAAACATTCACACACACATACATAATCATACACAAGCATAAGATAATCGAGTTTCACACACTTACCCGATTTAATCGTGTTTTTGAAAGTCGGTTGATCGATTTCTTAATCCACAAGTTTTTCTCTCTTTTCTTCTTTATCTTCTCTTTCCTTCTTTCTCTTTTTCTTCTCTTCTTTTTCTTTCCTTACTACTTTTCTCTCTCTTTCTTTCTATTATATGAAAAATATAATATCTACCCAAACAAAAGACCAAAATACCCCTACACTCAAATATCTCGCAAACGCTCCCAAAACGCGATAAAATATAAGCACAATGAAAAATAATATATTTTCAAATAAAAGTCAAAAATAAAATAATATAATAATAAAATAACCAAAACGACTCAATTAAATAAAACTAACTAAAACTGGGGCGTTACACACAACACCCCAAGTTTAATTTCCTATGAAATGATAGTGCAGAATTTTACACAATTGCAATCAAAGTGATTGCAATGAATTTCCAAAACAGTTTTTCAGCACTACAAATCAACAGAAATTTATCGAACTGTTGATTTCACACAAACGTTAACAACACAAAGTAAAGAGATAGATAGAGAGAGAATGACACCCGATTTGTTTAGGCAGTTCCCCTTTTGTCCTTGCTTCGGGTACGTCTGCCCTCAATTCTAAAAATAGAATTGAGATATGTATAATATCTAGTTGCAAAGTTTTGGAGAAGAGAGATATAGCTACCACGCACTTAAACCTAATTGTTGATGTTGATTCTATCCACTTATCTCCCCTTGATTCTAGACGAATCAAGAACATCAAACTCTTCGATCAAACCTCCGGTTATCGCTACTCACTTGATTCTTCAAGTCTTTCACTCGGCGGATTTCAATCGCAAGACGTTCGACCCAAAATCTTTCAATATAATCCTCCGGTTACCGCTACTTCTTTGACCGGACCCACCGTTCTTCAAGGCTTTCACTCGGCTGAATCTGTACTGCAAAGATTTGTGCAAAAACTCCCAAATCACCAAGATCTTGGAGGACAAAACCCCAAAGGTTTTATTGGAGAAAATCTCATTGATTCTCAACCTAAACAAAAATATACAAATCCTAAGTTTGGACGTTATCACACTTGAACAAAGCACTAATCAACAAGAATGATTATGTGTAATTGTTGATGAATGTAATTTGTGAGAGTGAAGATGATGAGAAATCCAATGTATCTTTCAATTTTCTTCTTGGTTGTGTACAAAAAATGATGTATATGAATATATATATATATATATATATATATATATATATATATATATATATATATATATATATATATATATATGCCTTTGAAAACATAACAGAAGTAACATACTTTTGAATCACAAAGATGCAGAAAAATGAGCTCAAATACGCGAGAGGTCGACCTCCACAACCTGTGAGTCGACCTGAACATGCCAGAAAGCAAACCTGCGTACAAAATGAAATTGTGCGTCGACCTGAACCTGACCATGCGTCGACGCATGAGGACCCGAGAGCTCCAAGATGGTTTTCAATCAGTATGCGTCGACCTACACTATAGTTGTGTGTCGACGTAAGTATGCCAGAATGTCACAAACACCATTTTTATCAATTTTGTGTCGATCTATGCCCTGTATGTGTCGACCTAATGCATCAAGAATGATTTAAACTCATTTTACACATAGAGGATGATCCTATATTCCTAAATTCCTGTATATGGATCATTATGCACATTTTAAAAGGATGAATGCAAGCTAAGACAAGGTGATACCGTCCAAAATACACAAGTACAAAATTTTCCTAGTTTTGACATCATTAAAACAAAGTAATAATGAACCTTGCCCTCACATACTCCCCATTTTTTATGATGGCAAAACATTACAAAACTTTCCACACATTGAGTACTTTGTGAAGAGCATTCTCCCCCTGATTGTATGCATTTTTCCCTTTGTGAGATTCTTATCTTTCTTTATGAGACTACTTGCTTTTGCATTCTCCCCTTTGACAACATCAAAAAGAGTGAAGCAAATGGTCATTTGTAATCAAATCATATTCATATGTACGCAAACATATGCTTTACAACAGATAAGTCATCAACAAACATCCATATATAATGTTGCTAATACAAGAAATAGAGAATTAAATAACACAAGAAAGATATAGAAGAAATATTAATGCATTACACGCAAGAATTTGTTCATTACAAGTCTTAAGACAATCAAAATAACAAAAAACAAAACCAAACAAAAACAACATGCCAAATGATATGCAGGACACCAACACAACTCAATAATCTAAGGTCTTTTGCCCCTATATGGTTGACCTCTCCCCCTGAAGGAATGATCCTGATTATGTGCTCCTTGCGCATCTAGGCATTTAGTCAAACTAAGAACACTCCTGTTGAGCGTTTTGAAGCTAACTTAAAGTGCACGATGCTGGCTTGCCGCTGTTTCACCCATATCATCAAACCTGCTCAAAACTCTTGACGCAAACAGATCAAAATCTTCATTTTGCACTTGAATCTGACCCTGCATAGCTTCGAACCTTTGTTCTTGGAGGGCTACAAAATTCTGTTGCTCAAGCTGCATATTCCGTAACATATCAAAGACTTCAAAATTATCGGTTTGATGTTGTGGTGGAGAGGGAGGCATATAAGATGCGCCTTGGTTAGTCCAAGCATTTTGTTGCCAAGATCCCCATCCTTGGTTAGCATAAGGATCCTGCACTGGTGAACCACCTAACAAAGAACTGTCAAAAGGAGGATTGATATCCATATGATGAGTTTCCTCATCTTCATCTTCTTCTTCCTCCTTATCCTCATCTAAATCCTGAATCCTTGCACTTGAGCCCTTAGTCTTGACCACATACCTCTTAGCTTGTGGATCCCAAATGTATCCCATAAGAGTCATAGTCTTATGACTAAACTCTTGGTCACTAGAAATGGAAATGTAAGGAATGAACTGAAGAACAATTCTAGCACGAGCCAATACGCTTTGGATAAATGACCCATAGCATAAGGATGATCCTCTACCAGATTCCTTCACGGTAAAAATTCAACTAGCAATATAATATGGCCAGTTAACCTTCTTCTTATTCTTGAGCAGATAAACCAAGTGCACTTCGAATTGATCAACTCTAGAATATCCCCCCTTCTTTGGTTGTAGAATATGAGAAATAATCCATTGTAGGATTCTATCTTGTCGCTTTAATAGACCAGTAGTGACAGATTTTGGAAAGAGATCACTTGCAACAAATTCCTCTGGATAAGGGTCTTTCAGCATAGACTTCAGAGTAGACTTAAATTCATAATCTGGAGCCAAGTTAGTATAGTTATTTTAAGATCAGGAGCAGACGTGGACACATATCAAACAGGTCTCTCCAATCAGTGCTATCAACCTTTAAACTCTTACCCCCTAACTTGTAACAAAAGTCATAATCAGTGAGTTTTCCTTTCAAACTAGTGCAAAACAGTCTAACCATGTCCTCATTGTAGTTGGTACTACATTCTAAGAAATTATTAAACTTTTGATGATTCATGTCAATAATTTTCGGAATATGCATTCTATCAGCAACTTTTGGATAATAGACAAACTGCTTAATAACTGATCGTTTCTTAAAATTCTTTTCATAAACCTCAGCAAGATCATCAGAGTGAAGAGACATATCATTTACCGGAGTTTGGGACGGAGTTTGTGAAAGAGGTTGTGAAGTGGATGCTCTAGAAGTAGAAGCTCTGGTTGACCTCTTACCAGTTACCATTGAAGATGCCATTGAAACTCCTTTGTTGAGGAAGATGAACAATACCTGTAGTAGATAAGATTGTAGAAACACCAAATTTCTCACTAATTTGGATTTGGAATTCCTAATTTGAGAGAACTCTTGAAATGGGTTTCTAGGGTTTGGTGAAGAGTTAAGAGAGTTGTTGGTGTAGATAGAGATGAGAGAAATGGAAATGAATGAAAAGACTCAAATGATAACATGTAGTTCCCAATACAAACAACAACGTTTCAGTTTTTTAAAAAAATTTCATACTCACGAGCGATGCGTCGACCTTCAGCATGTAATGCATCGAGACATGCATATTAAATTTTCAAAAATTTGAAACGTTCAGTATGTGTCGACGCATGAGGATCCCTCAGGTCGACGCATGACTGGCAGAAACATTTATGTTTGAATTGGGAAGATCATGAGTCGACCTACACCCTGTTCAGGTCGACGCATGCTGTGGAAACATGAGAAAATAGAAAAATCATGATATGAATGCAACACACAAACATAAATAGCAAGCCCATACTATTTCAAAACACTAAAGTGGACTAAAAAGAGAATCTAAACTATCAATTAAACATCAAAATAACACTCCAAACATAGTACAAACATATATGTAGTCAAGATAAATCAAATAGATAGGAATGATAGTACCTCTAATGGTAATGAACGATGAATTCCCTCACATAGCTTAAGCTTTCCAATATGGTTGATCAATGTATAGACAAGCATAGATAGAGAGCATACAACAATTTCATTTAAACACGATCCGAGATATCGAGAACACCAAGTTCCCTACGAATGTTAAAAAAGGGTTTCGTCGCAAGTAGTTTTGTGAAAATGTTGGCAAGTTGATTTTTGCTATCAACGTCCTCGAATATGACATCACTTTTCTCTACATGATCCCTAAGGAAATGGTGGCAAATTTTAATATGTTTCGTGCGTTAATGTAGTACTAGATTTTTGGTCAAGTTAATGGCACTCGTTATGTCATACAAAATAGGAATACAAACAAATTTAACATTGAAGTCGAGTAATTGTTGCTTGAGCCACAAGATTTGGGCACAACAACTACCGGCTGCGACGTATTCCGCCTCGGCTGTTGACAAAGCAACGAAAACTTGCTTTTTGCTATGCCAACTCACTAAGGAATTTGAAAAGAAATGGCAAGTGCCACTAGTGCTCTTCCTATCTGATTTGCAACCGACAAAATTAGAATCAGAATAGCCAACCAAAGTATAATTATTTCCCTTGAAAAACCACAACCCATACTTTAGAGTACCACATAGGTATCTAAGTATGCGCTTGACCGCTTTTAAATGTGATTCCTTGGGACATGATTGATATCTAGCACACATACAAACACTAAACATGAAATTCGGTTGAGATGCGGTGAGATAGAAAAGAGAACATATCATACCTCTATACTTCTTTACATCGACGACCTTACCATTTTCATCTTGATCTAAGTTCACACATGTAGGCATTGGAGTATCAATTGCTTTTGCGTTAGCCATATCAAAGCGCTTGAGTAGCTCATAACAATACTTTGTTTGGCTCACAAACATTCCTTCTTTGAGTTGTTTGATTTGGAGTCCAAGGAAGTAGTTTAGCTCCCCCATCATGCTCATCTCAAACTCACCCTGCATCAACTTAGAAAGTTCCTTGACCAAGTGCATGTTAGTAGATCCAAAGATAATGTCATATACATAAAGTTGTACTAAAATGGAGTGTTTCCCTTTACGCTTAATAAAGAGGGTAGTATCAACCTTCCCTCTTGAGTATCCTTGGTCGAGTAAAAATTTGCTAAGATGCTCATACCAAGCCCTATGGGCTTGTTTAAGACCGTATAAAGCACGTTTAAGCTTATAAACATAATTAGGATACTCGTGACTTTCAAAACCAGGAGGTTGAGATACATAGACCTCTTTATTAATGTATCCGTTTAGGAAAGCACTCTTAACATCCATTTGAAATTCTTAGAACAAGCATAGGCTAGCAAAAGGCGTATAGCCTCAAGTCGGGCAACAAGAGCATAAGTTTTCTCATAGTCTATGCCCTCCTCTTGGTTATAGCCTTGTGCCACTACCTTGTTCCTAGCTATTACTCCATTTTCGTCAAGTTTGTTCCTAAACACCCATTTGGTATCAATTACTTGATGGCCTCGCGAAGGGGGGACAAGGTCCCAAACCTCATTTCTTTTGAATTGATTCAATTCCTCTTGCATTGATAAAAACTAATGTTCATCGAGTAAGGCCTTTTTGGAGTTTTTAGGCTCAATTTGAGAGACGAAAGCAAAGTGATAACAAAAGCTACTTATCTTGGACCGTGTAGTTACTCCTTTTGCTATGTCTACGAGAATATTATCGATTGGATGATCCTTAGAGGACTTCCAAGCCAAAGGAAGGTCAATGTTTCTAATCAGATGATCCTCCTTAATCTTTTCAGAGTTGTGATCTTCCTCCTCCTCAACTTTCACCGATTCAGGTTGATCAGGCCCTTTTTTAGTGTCTTTGAGTATGTCTTCAGAAGATACACCTGCACCACGAAAAGAAATACCTTTCCCGACATTTTTCTGATAAGATTCGTCAAAAGTAACATGCACAGATTCTTCTACAATAAGTAACCTTTTATTGTATACTTTATATGCTTTACTAGTTTAAGAGTATCCAAGAAAGATACCTTCATCGGCTTTTGAATCAAATTTGCCAAGATTCTCTTTTCCATTATTTAACACAAAGCATTTACAACCAAAAACATGAAGATGTGATACATTAGGCTTCCTTCCTTTTATTGTATACTCTATATGCTTTACTAGTTTGAGAGTATCCAAGAAAGATACCTTCATCGGCTTTTGAATCAAATTTGTCAAGATTCTCTTTTCCATTATTTAACATAAAGCATTTACAACCAAAAACATGAAGATGTGATACATTAGGCTTCCTTCCTTTTAAAAGCTCATATGGAGTTTTGTTGAGAATAGGACGGATAAGCACCCTATTTAAAACATAACACGGCGTACTAATAACATCGTCCCAAATGTATTTAGGAAGGTCACTCTCATTGATCATAGTTCTTCCTAACTCTTCTAAAATGCGATTTTTACTTTCCACTACTCCATTTTGTTGAGGAGTACGTGGCGCGAAAAAGTTATGATTAATGTCATGCTTATCACAAATTTTTTCAAAGAGGTTGTTTTTAAATTCACCCCCATGATCACTTCGGATTGTGACAATGCTAGTATTTAATTTGTTTTGAGATAGCTTGGCAAACTTTTCAAATGCTGAAAAAGTATCACTCTTGCTAGCTATGAAAATAGTCCAACAAAATCTAGAGTAGTTGTCTACAATCACCAAACCATAGTAATTACCACCCAAGCTTTTGATCCCAGATGGTCCAAAAAGATCCATATGGAGGAGTTCAAGAGGTCTCGTTGTAGAAACAACATTTTTAGATTTGAACGAGATCCTTGTTTGCTTCCCCATTTGGCACGCATCACATAAGTGATCTTTTGAAAATTTTATTTTGGGTAGGCCGACAACTAGATCCTTTGAGACTACTTTATTTAGCAAGTCAAAGTTGACATGCGCTAAGCGACTATGCCATAGGCACGAGTCTTCACTCATGGTGACAAGACATTTAGTGTTAGTCAAAGATACTTCACTCAAGTCAAGCATATAGACATTGTTTACCCTCAAGCCCTTAAACACATAATCCTTTTTATCATTGTGTTCAATCATGCAACAATCTTTTGAAAACGAAACTTTATAACCTTTGTCGCATAATTGACTAATGCTAATAAGATTGTGTTTAAGACCTTCAACTAATAGGACGTCTGAGATAGTAGTAGAAGAGGGATTACCTACACTACCTTTACCGAGTATATCTCCCTTATTATTGTCACCATAGGTCACAAATCCTTTCTTCTTTGCCACAAAGTCAATGAATAAGGAAATGTCTCCCATCATGTGTCTTGAGCATGCACTATCGAGAACCCATCTTCTCTCCGTAGACTCAAGACATTGTACCTACAAAATTAAACAAGGGAAATAGGTACCCAATTTTTATCGGGTCCTTGGGTGTGAGTGAATATTTGGTTGCATTTGGGCAACCATTGAAAAATACCTTTAGGAACCAAGAATCTCCTAAATCGACATTTAACAATGCCGTGTCCCTTCTTGCAACAATATAGACAAGTTAGGTTAACATTGGTGTTACTTTTGCTATCTTGATCTCTAATTACATATGTATATTTTTTATAAGGATTATTCATGCTTTTTCTAAAATGTGATCGATCAATAGCAAATGTGACTTTAGGTTCTCAAGCCTTATCTAATTTGGCTTTAAGAGTTTTAACCTTCTTTTACCAAATGTGACAAGTTTCACAACCAGCCTAATTTAACCATGTACACTTGTCATCCTCGATTTTAGCTCTTGTAGCTTCCACCATTGAATTCTTAAGAGCTTCTAATTCCTTTTCGGAATCAAAAATCTTTTTCTCTAAATGTGAAAAAATTTGCTTATTTGAAGTTAAGCGTTTAAAAGCTTCTTTAGCCTCATGGTGTAAAGTATCAAAAGCATTTTGCAATCCGGAATGATACATTTTATTAGAATGTTCATACTTAGAATGTCTTACCTTCTTTTTCTTCTTTTGATGAGCCAAAGATAAATATTGATTGATTTGTCTTCATCACTTGAGTTATCTTCACTAGAGGACTCACTATCACTTTCCCAAGCAATGTATGCCCTTCTAGGTTTGCTAGTTTTCTTTTGTTGACGATTCTTGTCTTTTCCTTTATCTTTCTTCATCAATGGATAATCCGACTTGTAGTGACCGACCTTTCCACAATTGTAGCATGGACCTTTTGATTTAGCACTCTTGTTTCCTTCATGCTTAGAGGACTTTGATTGTTGTTGAAAGTTGATAAGATTCTTGTTCGGATGTTGAATTCCATTTTCCTTATATATCTATTGTATCTTTTCATGAACAGTCCCATATCCTCATTCGTATCTTCACCATCATCACTTGGCTCACTTTCACTAAGCTCTTTTGTGGAGGACTTTGAGCTAGAAGCCTTTAGAGCTATAGACTTCTTGTCCGTGTTTTTCGACTTCTCTTTCTTTTCCTTCTTCTCGTGTTGGTCGAGACTTATGAGCTCTTGCTCATGTTCCTCAAGCTTTCCAAACAAAGTTGTGATGTCCAAAGTCATAAGATCATTAGCTTCCTTTATGGCCGTGACCTTAGGTTGCCATTCCCTATTAAGACATCTCAAAATTTTGTTAGTAGCAACATCATTGGAAATGGGTCTACCAAGTGAATTTAAATGATTGATTAGGTGAGTAAATCTCTTTTGCATTTCCGCAATGGTTTCACCATGTTTCATGCGAAAGAGATCAAACTCATGTGTCAAATTATTGATTCGAGCGAGTTTGACATCATTAGTTCCCTCATGGGCAGCTTGTAATACGTCCCACATAGCCTTAGCAGTAGTACAATGGGAAACTCTATAATATTCATCAACTCCCAAAGAGGATATGAGAATATTTCTAGCTTTCCAATCGTAATTATACTTTTTCTCATCCTCATCGTTCCATTGTGCTTCTGGCGTAGGCACAACAACATTATCCACATTGGTCATAGTTATTTCAATAGGGCCATTTTGAATAATGTTCCATACCATTCTATCAATAGAATTGATATGCACCCGCATACATTCTTTCCAATAACCGTAGTTTTCACCATTAAAAACTGGCACTCTATTGTACGCCCCTTTGGGTTCGTTAGCCATTTTCTAATAAGCTAAATGTGAAGCACTAAATGAACCGATTCTCGTGATACCACTTGTTAGATGATGGAACTGATCTAGAAGGGGGTTGAATAGATCACTAATTTTTTAAATAAAATCGACGCTAAAAAAATTGTTTCAAAAATGTGCGGAAGCGGCCTTGGATTTAAAATCGTCTAAACGGACCGTTATTGGTAAGATCATATATGCGAAACCGAATGGAATAATATTGATGAGATAACGAAATGAATAACGTTACCAATCAAACAATTCAAATAAACACCACTTTGATTTAACCAGTTTCCAATGAATTATAGATGATAAAATTGAATTGACAATTTTACGAATAGTTTGTGTGCGATCAATATGTCGAACACTTGGTGCGCACAACACCCTAAGTTTAATTTCCTATGAAATAATAGTGCATAATTTTACACAATTGCAATCAAAGTGATTAAAATGAATTTCCAAAACAGTTTTTCAGCACTACAAATCAACAGAAAATTATCGAACAGTTGATTTCACACAAACGTTAACAACACAAAGTAAAGAGATAGAGAGAGAACGTCACCCGATTTGTTTAGTCAGTTCCCCTTTCCTCCACGCTTCGGGTACGTCTGCCCCCAATTCTAAAACTAGAATTGAGAAATGTATAATATCTAGTTGCAAAGTTTTGTACAAGAGAAGTTATATCTACCACACACTCAAACCTAATTGTTGATGTTGATTTTATCCACTTTTCTCCCCTTGATTCCAGAATAATCAAGAACATCAAACTCTTCGATCAAACCTCCGATTACCGCTACTCACTTGATTCTTCAAGTCTTTCATTCGGTGGATTTCAATCGCAAGACGTTCGACCCAAAATCTTTCAATACAATCCTCCAGTTACCGCTACTTCTTTTACCGAACCCACCGTTCTTCAAGGCTTTCACTCGGTTGAATCTGTACTGTAAAGATTTGTGCAAAAGCCCCCAAATCACCAAGATCTTAGAGGACAAAACCCCAAAGGTTTTATTAAAGAAAATCCCACTGATTCTCAACCCAAATAACAATATACAAATCCTAAGTTTATACGTTATCACACTTGAACAAAGCACCAATCAACAAGAATGATTATGTGTAATTGTTGATGAATGCAATTTGTGAGAGTGAAGATGATGAGCAATCCAATGTATCTTTCAAATTTCTTCTTAGTTGTGTACAAAAAATGATACATATGAATATATATATATATATATATATATATATATATATATATATATATATATATGACTATGAAAACATACCAGAAATAACAAACTTTTGAATCACAAAGATGCAGAAAAATGAGCTCAAATGCGTTAGGGGTTGACCTCCACAACCTGTGAGTCGACCTGAATATGCCAGAAAACAAACCTGCGCACAAAATGAAATTGTGCGTCGACCTGAACCTGACCATGCATCGACGCATGAGGACCCGAGAGCTCCAAGATGGTTTTCTATCTGTATACGTCGACCTACACAATAGTTGTGTGTCGACGTAAGGATGCCAGAATGTCACAAACGCCATTTTTATCAATTTTGAGTCGACCTATGTCGTGTATGTGTCGACCTAATGCATCAAGAATGATTTAAACTCATTTTACACATAGAGAATGATCCTATATGCCTATATTCATGTACGTGGATCATTTTGCACATTTTAAAAGGATGAATGCAAGCTAAGACAAGTTGATACCGTCCAAAATACACAAGTACAAAATTTTCCTAGTTTTGACATCATTAAAACAAATTTATAAGGAACCTTACCCTCACAGCGTTGTCAGGGACTCAGACTTCCAGTGACGACAGGTTATCAGAGGTATATGTTACATTAATAGTACACCTTTGATTGCTATTATTGATACTGGTGCTACTCATTCTTTTATTGTTGTTGATTGTGTGAAAAGGCAAGGCTTTGTAGTGTCTTCCTGGAAGGGGTCGGTGACTACTTCTTTGGTGTGTTTGAACTGCCCTTTGTCAATCTATGATAGAGATTTTGGAGTCATCTTATTTGCTTGCCGTTGAGGGATCTTGATGTGATCTTGGGAATGAACTTGTTGGAGTTCAATCTTGTTCACATTAACTGTTATAACAAATCAGTGCGGTTTCTTGCCCCTAATGATGAGGAAGAAGTTGGTTTCTTATCTACTAGACAGTTGAAAGAGCTTTTGCAAGAGAAAGCTCAGGTGCTTGCGTTGCTTACATCTTTGTCTGTTGAAAGTCAGGCTGCTATTGATGAGTTGCAGGTAGTCTGTGATTTTCCAGAAGTGTTCCCAGATGATATTTCAGATGTACCGCCAGAAAGAGAGGTGGAGTTCTCTATTGATCTTGTCCATGGTACCAGGTCTGTTTCTATGGCACCATACAGGATGTCAGTGTCGGAGTTAGCAGAGTTGAAGAAACAATTAGAGGAGCTGTTGGAGAATAAATTTGTGAGACCAATTGTGTCTCCTTAAGGAGCTCCGATGTTGTTAGTAAAGAAGAAGGATGGGAGTATGAGGTTGTGTATAGATTACAAACAGTTGAATAAAGTAACGATCAAGAACAAATATCCACTTCTGAGAATAGATGATTTGATGGACCAGTTGGTGGGTGATCGTGTTTTCAATTAAATTGATTTGAGGTCGATTTATCATTATATTTGGGTTAAAGATAAGGATATTCAGAAGACGGCTTTCAGAACTCGGTATGGACACTATGAATATTTGGTGATGCCGTTTGGCATTTCTAATGCACTTGGAGTGTTTATGAAATATATGAATCATATATTTCATACTTATCTGGATCAATTTATGGTGGTCTTTACTGATGATATCTTAATATATTCTAAGTCATAAGAAGAGCATGTTGAGCATTTGCGAATTGTGTTGCAAGTGCTGAAGGAGAATAAGTTGTATGCAAAGCTATCAAAGTGTGAATTCTGGTTGCAAAAGGTGAGTTTTCTTTTACATGTTATTTTAGGTGATGGTATTGTTGTGGATCCGTCCATAGTAGATGCAGTTCTACATTGGGAGGCTCTGAAGTCGGTTACAGAGATTAAAATCTTTTTGGGCTTGGCTGGTTACTACCGTAGATTCAATGAAGGCTTTTCTAAGTTAGCACTTCCATTAACTCAGTTGACATGTAAAGGTAAAGCATTCGTGTGGGATATTCATTGCGAGAGAAGTTTCACTGATTTAAAGAAGAGATTGACTACAACTCCAATGTTGATTTTGTCTGAACCGAGTGAACCGTTCATGGTGTACTGTGATATGTCAATGATGGGTTTAGGTGGTATGCTGATGCAAGATGGCAAGGTTGTGGCTTATGCTTTACGACAACTGAGGGTTCATAAGAGAAACTATCCTACTCATGATTTAGAGTTGGATGTAGTGGTTTTGTGTTGAAGATTTGAAGGCATTATCTTTATGGTTCCAGATTTGAGGTGTTCAGTGATCATAAGAGTTTGAAGTATTTGTTTGATCAGAAAGAATTGAATATGAGGCAACGTAGATGGTTGGAATTTCTGAAGGATTATGACTTTGGCTTAAATTATCATCCCGGTAAAGCTAATGTCGTGGCTGATGCTTTAAGTCAGAAGTCTTTGCATATGTCTGCTATGATGGTTAGAGAGTTGAAACTTATTGAACAATTCAGAGACCTGAGTTTGGGTTGTGAGCTAACACCACAGAGTGTGATGTTAGGAATGTTAAAGATAAATAATGATTTTCTTAATAATATTAAAGAGGGTCAGAAGTTGGATGTGAAGTTGGTGGACTTAATGGTGGGAAGTAATCAAACCGAGGATAGTGATTTTCGAGTGGATGAACAGGGTGTGTTGAGATTCCGAGACAAAATTTGTATTCCGGATGATTCTGAGTTGAAGAAGATGGTTTTAGAAGAAAGTCATAGGAGTAGCTTGAGTATCTATCTGTCATACCCTAAATTTTACCCTTAGATTCATTATTCTGTTGAATATCATTCTAGGACAATCATTCATGCATGACCAACTGATTATCAGCATTTTGCTTTGTTTAGTTTCACTTGTGAACCAGGGTGTGCTTCATAGGTTCAATGGAGTGACCAATCAAGGTTTTCGATAGAGCACTACTCAATCAAGTTCTCATACTCCTAAGAGGACTCTCTCCTCAATAATCCAATGCAATATGGTTTCATCATAAGTTCTTCGAGGCTCAGGCTTTGCAGGATTAAATCAAGAATTAGGCAAAGTCATCAGGTTAAAAGTGTGCGGCATGGTTTGAAATTCAGTGGAATTTGACCTAATCTTGGTCAAAGAGTTGGTTTGTTTCAGTATCAAGTTACCATGATGTGGCAAAGGTAGTTGTTTCATGGTTGGATAATCATTAGAGCCAATTCAATTTCAATTAGGGTTTTGGTGCAGTGGCAACACAGTTCATGTCTCGAGTCATCTGTGTCAGTGGCTATTTTGAGGACAAGTGTGGACTGAATTCAAGTACTTATATTTGAGGATCATCAGGATTCTGTTAGGGTTTTGTGCAATATTTTGAAGCTCGTATCTCATTCCATAATCCCCTGATCTTAAGGCAAATTCAAGTTGCGGGAAAGCCCATTGGTCATTTGTTTCTACAAAATTGCAAAGAGAAATAATGAGTTTACAAAGCACCATTTTGGAAGCCCGTGTTACCTGTCTCAAGTCCATTTGTGATTTAAGTGGAAATTTGATCCAATTGGGTGCATTTGGCTTAATTTCATGACTTATGCTTTTAGAGATGCACAATTTTGCGCATGTTTGGTTTTATTTAAAATTTTCAAGACTTGGTTTTTAATCCATCTTTGCTTAAATAGCATGAAGATCCAAAGCATTCAATCCATTCAAGTTCGATTTAAGTTGGATATTTGGTATGAAATATGTTCGTCGTTCAATTCAAATTGTGGCACTAAACCGTCCAATACAAAAATGGAAAATGCTACAATAATCAAGTCCATTTCAAGTTCACAAGTTACAAAGCACCACATCAATTCAAACTTTCAAGGTGTGTGTAACACCCCCAATCTATACCCCGAGCAAATAAAGCTACAACAAATAAATCAGAGTATAATTAAAACATTTATGGCATAGGCGGAGGCGTCACATCAATTGAAACAAAATACAACAACCTGCTCATATAGATATGCAACAATTAGGTAGCAACGTAAACAGAGGAACTCAGTTCCTAACACCCACAATTCAAATACAGAATAAAAGCGGAAAATCTGCAGCTGAATCTCATATATATATAACATAAAAGTTTGTCTATCATATACAGAGTCATACATGTACAATCCCAAAAAGAACATATACATATACACATAATCACTCACGATCTTCCCGACTACCCGGTGCTACATATCAGAGCCGACCGACAAAAGAATGAAGACCTAAGCTTCACAAAAAGACCTCCAACATCTAATCTACAATGCCTCATAGAGCATTCAAAACAGCAGAAGGGTGAGAAACACAATCATAATATAATTGCATACAATTATATAATAACACAAAAAAATGCACATGTCAAACATTCTCACCACAACTTACACCATAATTCAACTGCAAAACAACACCATTCATATTTCATACATCCATCATAAAGGCATATCAATCATGCACAATACATTTATCACTAACATATATATATATATATATATATATATATATATATATATATATATATATATATCTCAACTCATCAATTCCATTCATAATTCCACACAAAATCAATCCATTCATGATTTATCCAAATGCACAGAGACCGACACAACGACTCTATGCAATGCAATGCGGTACCGTTCTATCCATCATTCTCATCATTAGTTCACTCAGGAACTATTGGAATCATCGCTTGTTACTTAGTGTAACTCCCCGTCGGGCAAACGATGTTCCTCGTCGCTCACACCTCTTTGTATAAGGCACACAACGTTTATGGATCACTCACACCTCTTTGTATAAGGCACACGACCTGATCGATCACACCTCTTTGTATAAGGCACACGATCATCTATAATCATCGCTCACACCCCTTTGTATAAGGCACACATGTTATAGCGGATTCCCTCTGGAACCGTTTCGTCGCTCACACCCCACAAAGGCACACGACATCACAAGAATGCATATACAATCAACCACAATCACAATGCATTTACTTGCCCTTAGGCCACAAACCATCATCACAACATTTCATCACATGCATTTACATCATACCACAGTGCATAAGTCATACATCATATATCAAAAGCATATTGCATGATAACACACCAAATGAACACAGTTAAGATGGTAAAAGTCGGCAAAACGACACATTTCCAAATTCTCGACATAATTAAATCGGCCACCAATATCAAAACCATTTTTAATAAGAAAGAACATCTCAAAAGCTTTCTAACGGTACCAAGAACGCCTCGATCCGAGTTACGGATCAAAAGTTACGGCATCGAACGCAAAATCAGGAATAATTATGCACCCTCTCTGGTCATACGCGTATTGCCTTAGGCCATACGCGTAATGCCCAGCTCGCTCGCCCATCCATACGCGTATTGCCCAAAGTGCTACGCGTATGGGCAGAGACTAATTTCTCCCAAAAAATTCCACTAAAAACCCCGTACGTGTATTGCCTTCGTAGTTACGTGTAATGCCTTGCCAAGTACGCGTACCATTACGCATTTCAGCAGAGGGCCGTGCAAAATGGGTTCCATACGCGTAATGCCCACATTTTCCCCTTGCCATACGCGTATTACCCAACCCAATACGCGTATTGCCTTGCCTGTTACGCGTATGGGCAGCGAAACCCAAAATTTTTCCTGCATAATTTTCTGCTACGGATTCACCCAATTCCTCTCCCAAATCTCACCTAAACAACAACAAATTACCAATAGATTGTACAACAACATCTATCTAACATGTCTCAGCAATAAGGAACCGTAAAACATGATTTCCGACACAAATTATATCAAATTCTAACAATCTCAACATAGTAATGGTTTTAGTTCTATATTCAATTTCAACCCAACAACCAACAAATACATACATACATAATCATACACAAGCATAGAATAATCGAGTTTCGTACCATTACCCGATTAATCGTGTTTTCAAAAGTCGGTTGAATCATTTTCTTACTCTCCAAGATTTTGCCCTTTTTCTTCTTTCCTTTCTCTTTTCCTTCTTTCTCTTTTCCTTCCTTACTATTTTCTCTCTTTTTTTTTTCTCTTTAAGTTTCTAACTTAAACAAAATAAGTAAAATGACCAAAATACCCCTACACTCAAATATCTCGCAAACGCTCCCAAAACGCGATAAAACATAATAACGATGAAAAATAATATATTGCCAAATAAAAGTAAAAAATAAAATAATATAAAAACAAAAATAATTAAATCGACTCGATTAAATAACTCTAACAAAAACTGGGGCGTTACAACTCTCCCCCACTTAGAGATTTTCTTCCTCGAAAATATTACCTGAGACGAACAACTCCGGATACGACTCCCGCATCTGACTCTCCAACTCCCATGTCAAATTACCCTCAGCAGCGCCTCCCCACGCTACTTTCACAAGCGCAATATCCTTGCCTCTTAACTGCTTTAACTCGCGATCCAAAATTCTCACTGGTAATGCCTCAACCGTAAGGTTCTCCCTTACCTCAACCTCATCCATCGGAATCACATGCGACGGATCCGGAACATACTTCTGAAGCTGTGAAACATGGAACACATCATGCAAATTCGAAAGATTCGGTGGCAACGCCACCCGATAAGCCACAACACCCACTCTCGCAGATATCTGGTAAGGACCAATAAACTGAGAAGTAAGCTTCTTCGACTTTAATGCACGCCCAACACCCGTCACCGGTGTAACTCTAAAAAATACATGATCGCCTTCTTGAAACTCAAGATCTTTCCTCCTTCGATCATGATAACTCTTCTGCCTACTCTAAGAAGCCTTCATTTTCTCACGAATAAGTTTCACCTTTTCCGTAGTTTGTTGCACTAACTCCGGTCCAACCACCGAACTTTCACCAGATTTATGCCAACACAAAGGTGTTTGACATCTCCTTCCATACAACGCTTCAAAAGGTGCCATTCCAATACTCGAATGGAAACTGTTGTTATACGTGAATTCCACCAACAAAAGATAACTATCCCAAGCACCACCTTGCTCAAGAACACAAGCTCTCAACAAATCTTCCAACGACTGAATAGTTCTCTCGGTCTGACCATCCGTCTGAGGATGATAAGTAGAACTCAATCTCAACTTGGAACCTAACGCCTTTTGCAAACTTTCCCAAAATCTGGAAGTAAACCTCGGATCTCGATCTGAAACAATACACAACAGAACACCATGTAGCTTCACAATCACACAGATATAAATCTCAGCCAACCGCTCCAAAGAAAAACTGATGTCAATCGGAATGAAATGCGCCGATTTAGTCAGCCTATCCACAACCACCCAAATGGCGTTATGTCCCCTCTGTGTATTCGGCAACCCTGTCACAAAATCCATAGAAATGATGTCCCATTTCCACTCGAGAATATCCAACGGTTACAATAATCCACTAGGCTTCTGATGTTCTACCTTCGACTTCTGACACGTCAAACACGCATAAACAAACCGAGCCACATCCCTCTTTAATCCGGACCACCAAAAGATCTTCTTCAAATCTTGATACATCTTATTAGCTCCCGGATATATACTCAAATTACTCCGGTGTCCTTCCTTTAAAATCATCCTTTTCAAGTCCGAATCATCAGGAATACAAATTCTACCACGAAATCTTAAAACACCCTTATCATCCACTTTAAAGTCACCATTCACACCTTTATCTCCAACCATCAACAAATCAACAAATTTCACATCCAACTTCTGCTTCTCACTAACGGACGACAGAAAATCATTAGTAACCTTTAACATACCAAGCCTCACGCTATCAGATGTCAATTCACACACCAAACTCAAATCTCTAAATGCTTCCAAAAGTTCCCACTCTTTAACGATCAAAGCGGACATATGCAAAGATTTCCGGCTTAACGCATCGGCTACCACATTAGCTTTACCAGGATGGTAGTTCAAGCCAAAAGCATAGTCCTTCAAAAATTCCAACCATCTTCGTTGCCTCATATTCAACTCTTTCTGATCAAACAAGTATTTCAAACTCTTATGATCACTAAAGACTTCGAATCTTGCACCATAAAGATAATGCCTCCAAATTTTCAACACAAAAACCACCGCCGCTAATTCCAAATCATGAGTAGGGTAATTCTTCTCATGAATCCTCAATTGCCTCGAAGCATAAGCCACCGCCTTACCTTCTTGCATCAACACTCCACCTAAACCAATCAAAGACGCATCGCAATACACCACAAACGGTTCAGTAGGATTCGGTAAGACCAAAATCGGAGCTGTAGTCAATCTCCTCTTCAGCTCACTAAAACTTTCCTCACACTAAATATCCCAAATGAACGCTTTACCTTTACAAGTCAATTGGGTCAAAGGAAGTGCTAACTTGGAAAAGCCTTTAATGAATCTTCGATAATATCCAGGTAAACCCAAAAAGCTTCTAATTTCAGTAACCGATCTAGGAGCCTCCCATTGTAGAACTGCATCTACTTTAGATGGATCCACAGCAATACCATTACCTGAAATCACATGCCCAAGAAAACTCACTTCCGACAACCAGAACTCACACTTGGACAACTTGGCATAAAGTCTATTCTCCTTCAAAATTTGCAATACAATACGCAAATGCTCCACATGTTCCTCCCGAGACTTAGAATAAATCAAGATGCCATCAATAAACACAACAACAAATCGATCCAAATGCTCATGGAAAATACGATTCATATACTCCATAAACACTCCTGGCGCATTAGAAACCCTGAACGGCATCACAGAATATGCGTAATGTCCGTAGCGTGTCCTAAAAGCCGTCTTCTGAATATCTTCCTCTTTCACTCTAATCTGATGATAACCTGACCTCAAATCAATTTTACTAAACACACACGCACCTACCAACTGGTCCATCAGATCATCAATTCTCGGAAGAGGATACTTATTCTTAATCGTCACCTTATTCAACTGGCGATAATCAATACACAATCGCACACTTCCATCTTTCTTATTCACCAATAAAACTGGAGCACCCCAAGGCGATACACTCGGCCTCACAAACCTCTTTTCTAACAATTCATTCAACTGCTTCTTCAACTCAACCAACTCAGATGCCGACATACGATAAGGTGCCATAGATACAGGTCTAGTACCAGGAACTAGATCTATAGAAAACTCCACCTCTCTCTCTGGCGGCACATCTGAAATATCCTCTGGAAACACCTCTGGAAATTCACACACAACTGGAAACACATCAATTGCAACTTGACTATCCACAGTCAACGACGCAAACAACCCGAACAACTGAACTTCATCCACCAAAAGCTTCTTCAACTCTTTGGTAGATAAGAAACTCGATTCCTCGTCTTCTTCAAGAGAAGGAAATCTTACCAACTTATGATAACAACCAATATGCACTCGATTGAACTACAACCAATTCATTCCCAGAACCACATCTAAACCCTTTAACGATAGACACACCAAATCCATCTCAAAATCTCTACCATAAATGGTCAAAGGACAACTTAAACAAACCAAAGAAGTAGTTACCGACCCCATTGCTGGAGTATCAATAACCATCTCTCCACCCATCGATGACAACAAAAGATTCAAACGCTTCGCACACTCAGATGAAATAAACGAATGAGTCGCTCCGGAATCAATAATAGCAACTAAAGGCGTATTATTAATAAAACAAGTACCTCTGATCAGACGATCTGCACTAGTAGTCTGAGTTCCTGCCAATGCAAATACTTTCCCTCCAGCTGGAGCTTGCTTTGGTTTCGGACACTTCGTACTAACATGACCAGGTTCACCACAATTGAAACACTTCACCACATTCCTCTTGCAATCAGCTGCGACATGTCCTATACCTCCATAATTGGAACACTTCTTCATATCCTTTCTACATTCAAATTGACGATGTCCTAAGTCACCACTCCTATAACATCTCAGAGGATTAGACATACCTCCCCCACTTGGCCTTTTATCAAAATTACCCCTTTGCTTGCCCTTGTCAGCTGGTGTCACATAAGGACCACCACAAAACGGTTGCTTCCCTTTCCTTTCGTTCACACTCTTATAGTGAGTAGAACAAGCTTTGCTATCCTCCTCATAAATTCTACAACAATCCACCAAATCTGAAAACCATCTAATCCTTTGATAACCAATTTCCTGCTTGATCTCAGGACGCAACCCATTCTCAAACTTCACACATTTGGAAAACTCTGCAGTTGCTTCAGCATAATGTGGATAAAACTAAACAAGCTCCACAAACTTAGCAGTGTAATCCACAACAGACATGTTACCTTGTTTCAACTCCAAGAACTCTATCTCTTTCTTTCCTCTAACATCTTCTGGAAAACACTTCCTCAAAAACTCCCTGCTAAACAAAGTCCAAGTGACCTCTTCACCTGCAGCTTCCCAAACATGACGCTTACTAACCAACCAATCATCAGCCTCCTCCTGCAACATGTGAGTACCCAGTCTCACCTTATGTTCCTCAGCACAATCCATCACTCGAAAGATTCTTTCAATCTCCTTAAGCCAAATCTAAGCACCATCAGGATCATGTCTACCTTTGAAGACAGGTGGTTTGTTCTTCCTGAACTCATCATTCCCACCAGCATTAGGTGCACCCTGTAACACCCCACTTTCCCATTTTGAAAAATAAACAAAATATTAAAGATAAATCAGAGTTTTCACCAAGTGGAATGTCACATTAAGAGCCAATAAAACAAATCTCCTTTATTTTAATAAAATCAAACAGCGGAAAATTTATTCAATTATTCGATTTATGGCCATCTGCCAATAACACCAAAACTCCACATAAAATCGTGGTTCACCATAATGTTCATAAAAAATAAAGATACGTAACAAAAAAAATAACAAATAACAAAATGAATGAAATCCCAGAAATCCTGTGTTACGTATCAGAGCACTTCTATGGACTCGATCAGCAACACCAATATCCAAGCTATCTAAGTACCTGGATTATTTGTATTTCCAAAGAAGCACAGACACAACAACAACAAAGGGGTGAGAAATCACATTCAATATTATCGGTGAATAAATACATGATAACAAGGTAGCATTCACATATATAAGTCAACAACACACCAACACGACCTACTGTCCAATATCATCAACAACATCAAATAATAATGTAATGCAACACGACACCATGCATGCGGTACCGACTCATTGGTTCATTCAATCGAACCCCGGATAGATCACATACACCTCTACTTGGCAATGATCTATCCCCCACCATTCTCCATATAGGAGTACGGTTGAATCACATACACTCCTCCTGAGCAATGATTCATCCCACCAATCACCATGAATATGCAAGACTCAACTATGCACAACAAAACATGTATACAAGCGTAAATACATGCACACGATCCTCCTGATCACATCATACATATCATCAACACCATCGTCATGTAATTTACTGCATACAAACCAAACACCCAATTAATTAATTAATTAATTAATTAAAATTATTAAAATTAATATTTTCATCACCTATGTCTTATTTCTCAGCACCTGGCAACTATTCCCAACCTCTCAAACCAAAAGAAAACAATTTCGATGCGAAGACGGGAAAGAAATCGCAAAAATATGAAATTCTGCACCACTGCTGTCCATACGCGTATTGACCTGAGTCATACGCGTATGACTTGCTCTCTCGCCCTTCCTTACACATATACCCCCATCTGATATGCGTAAGGCCTCCTGCCTCGCCCTGCCATACGCGTATTGTCCAACTTCATACGCGTATGGGCAGAGACCCATTTTCCTTCAATTTCTAACTCTCAGATCTCCCTACGCGTAAGGCGACTCCATACGCGTATTGTCATGCAATCATACGCGTACCATACGCGTATGGGCAGAGGGCCGTGCCAAAACCCTCTCCCTCAGCCACCCTTACACGTAACGCTCCCTTTCCTTCACTCCCATACGCGTATGGCCTAGCCCAATACGCGTATGGCCAGATCCATTACGCAAATCATCAGATACCTCACCATTCTGCACTCTGCTATGATTTCCACACTTCTTCACTTCCAACCAATCCTATAATCGTTTTTACATGAATTTTAGGTCCAATTTTTGTCTTTTCTCTTGTACCTAGAATTACTACGTGTGTTACAGGTCTATAATCTCAAATCGTTCTCCCAATTTGAATAAAAAACAATAGATCTGTAACAGATGTTCATACAACAGCAGCAACAACAAAAATTCATGGAAACACACATCAATTCATGCACGATTTCAGAATCATAACGGGCATATACAACAGATCAACAACATAACAGTTTGCATATAATTCCTACGGGGTTAAGGACTCCCCACTACCCTATCATGAATAAATCACCAATATTAAACCCGTTTCTCCCCCCTTACCTCGAATCTTTACAGAAAGTCTGGACAATTGGGGAAGAAGATCAAACCCTAGCACACCTTGTTCTTTCTCTCCTCTTGGTTCTCTATTCCTCGTTTCACGTGCCAAAACCTTTCTATTTTCCCTAAACCTCTTCTAATTCCCTTAATCCTATTTTAATTAAATTAATTAATAATAATAGCAATAATAACAATAATAATAATAAAATAATAATATTACTATTATTAATTAAATTATTATTATTATTAACTATACCACTATTAATATTAATCTAAAGGCTTTATTTCACCAACTCACCTTCCTAACTAAGAGCAACCTTTAAACGCACTCAAAACACTGCCCCAAAGAAGGTCCCACAAATAAAATAACACAAGACATCTAAATAATTAAAATGGGGTGTTACAACTCTCTCCCACTTAAATTATTTTCGTCCTCGAAAATTACCGGATGGAAACAAATCTGGATACGACTCTCGCATCCTGCTTTCCAACTCCCAGGTCACACTGCCTCCTGCAGCACCTCCCCAAGCTACTCTCACCAGAGGTATCTCCTTCCCCCTGAGTTGCTTCATCTTACGATCTTCGATCCTCAACGACATCGTCTCTACGGTAAGATTCTCCCTGATCTGAACTTCGTCTCTCTGAATCACATGAGATGGATCTGAAACATACTTCCGAAGTTGTGACACATGAAACACGTCATGCAAGTTCGAAAGTTCAGGTGGCAGCGCCACTCTATAAGCCACTGTACCAACCCTCTGCAGGATTTGATACGGTCCAATAAACTTAGGATCCAACTTCTTGGATTTCAAAGCACGACCCACACCGGTCACTGGGTTAACTCTTAGGAACACGTGATCACCTTCACTGAATTCCAAATCTTTCCTCCTATTGTCAAGATAACTCTTCTGTCTACTCTGAGACGCTTTCATCTTCTCACGGATCATCTGAATTGTCTCAGTAGTCTGTTGCACGATTTCAGGTCCAAGCACCACATTCTCACCTGTTTCATACCAACACAGAGGTGTCCTACACCTCCTACCATACAAAGCTTCGAAAGGCGCCATTCCGATGCTAGAATGGTGACTGTTGTTATACGTGAACTCAATCAATGGCAAATGAGTATCCCACGCACCACCTTTTTCCAATACACAGGCTCTCAGCAAATCCTCCAACGACCGAATGGTCCTCTCTGACTGACCATCGGTCTGTGGATGATAAGCTGAGCTCAACTTCAACTTAGAACCCAAGGCTTCCTGCAGACTCCTCCAAAATTCTGAAGTAAACCTCAGATCTCTATCTGACACTATGCTCGACGGAACACCATGTAATTTCACAATTATCCTGATATAAATTTCCGCCAGCTTCGACAACGGAAAACTGATGTTAATTGGTATAAAATGTGTGGACTTCATAAGTCGATCCACCACCACCCAAATAGCATTAAAGCCTCTCGCCGTATTTGGCAAACCAGTCACAAAATCCATAGCAATACTGTCCCATTTCCATTCGGGAATCTCTAACGGTTGCATCAATCCCGAAGGCTTCTGGTGCTCTACTTTTGACTTTTGACATGTCAAACAAGCGTAGACAAACTGAGCTATGTCCCTCTTCATACTGGACCACCAAAACAACTTCTTCAAATCATGGTACATCTTTGTAGCTCCCGGATGAATACTCAAGCTACTCCGATGACTCTCTTCCAAGATTGCCTTTTTCAATTCCTCATTATCCGACACACAAATCCTGCCCCGGAATCTCAACACACCAACATTATCCACTTTAAAGTCACTATCAGGATCATCTCCTCCTGCCGGCATCGAGTCCACTAATTTCACATCCAGTTTCTGATTTTCTTTAATTACATCCAAAAAGTCATTATTCACCTTCAGCATACCCAATCTGATACTTTCCGGTGTAGTTTCACAAACCATACTCAAATCTCTGAACTATTCAATCAATTCCATTTCCTTCACCATTAACGCAGACATATGGATTGTCTTCTGACTCAGAGCATCTGCCACGACATTAGCTTTTCCCGGATGGTAACTCAAATTGAAATCGTAATCCTTTAAGAACTCTAACCACCTTCTCTGCCTCATATTCAATTCTTTCTGGTCGAACAAATATTTCAAACTTTTGTGATCACTAAATACTTTAATTCTTGATCCATACAAATAATGTCTCCAGATTTTTAACACGAACACTACTGCAGCTAATTCCAGATCATGAGTAGGATAGTTTCTCTCATGCACCCTCAACTGTCTTGAAGCATAAGCCACTACCTTGCCACCTTGCATTAACACCCCGCCTAATCCCATCTTAGACGCATCGCAATACACTACAAAATAGTCATTTGGACTTGGTAAAATTAACACTGGTGTTGTAGTCAACTTCTTCTTCAGTTCCTCAAAACTTTCCTCACAGGCAGCATCCCAGACAAAAGCTTGGCTCTTCCTGGTCAACTGTCAATGGCAACGCCAATTTAGAAAACCCTTCAATGAATCTTCTATAGTAACCTGCCGAACCCAAAAAGCTTCTAATCTCTGTTGCAGTCCTCGGAGTTTCCCACTGAAGTACTGCACTTACTTTAGAGGGATCCACCGCTATACCATCACCAGAAATCACATGACCCAAGAAACTCACGGTCCTCAACCAAAATTCACACTTCGAGAACTTTGGAAACAATTTATTATCTTTCAACACCTGCAATGCAATTCTCAAGTGACCTGCATGCTCTTCGTCAGACTTAGAGTAAATCAATATATCATCAATAAATACCACGATAAACTGATCCATATAAGAATGAAAAATATGATTCATATATTCCATAAATACACCCGGCGCGTTAGACACTCCGAAAGGCATCACTGCATATTCGTAATGTCCGTAGCGAGTTCTGAGAGCAATCTTCTGAATATCACCTTCCTTTACTCTAATCTGATGGTAACCCAACCTCAGATCAATTTTGCTGAAAACACGAGCTCCTACCAGCTGATCCATTAAGTCATCAATCCTCGGAAGTGGATACTTATTCTTAATGGTTACTTTATTCAACTGACGGTAATCAATGTACAGACGCATACTACCATCCTTCTTTTCCACCAACAACACTGGAGCTCCCCACGGTGACACACTTGGTCTGATAAACTTCTTATCGAGCAATTCCCCGACCTGAGATTTCAACTCTGCCAATTCTGATGCAGACATCCTGTATGGTGCCATAGAGATAGGTCTGGTACCCGGTACAATATTAATAGCGAATTCAACTTCCCTTGTCGGAGGCAATTCTGTGATGTCATATGGAAACACTTCATGAAATTCATCCACTACTGGTAATTCATTGACTGAAGTCTTGCTGTCAACAGATAACGAGGCAAACACCACAAACAGCTTCACTTCGTCCTCCAACAACGCCCTCAACTCCTTGCTAGATAGCGAATCTGCTAATGCTTCCTCTTCAGGAGTAAGAAACAGTAACGTCTTCCTGAAGCAATCAATATACACCCGGTTGAACTCCAACCAGTTCATTCCCAAAATAACATCAAGACTACCGAGTGGCAGACAAATCAAGTCCACTCTGAAATCTCTACCAAATATGGTCAGCGGACACTTCAAACACTTCGAAGTCATAACTTCTTCAATATTGTAATGAGCACAATACTGAACCAGCTCCTCAAACTTAGCGGCATACTCAGCAACAGTCTTATCACCCTGCTTCAGCTCCAGAAATTCAACCTCCTTTGCACTACGAATGTCTTCCGAAAAATACTTTTCCAGAAACTCAGCTTGAAACACAGCCCAAGTAATCTCAGTACCTGCAGCTTCCAATCTCTGACGACTATTGTCCCACCAAGCCTCAGCCTCTCCTTCCAGCATATGCGTACCAAACCGTACCTTCTGAGCATCACTGCATCCCATGGTCATGAAGATCTTCTCCACAGCCTTCAGCCATTTCTGTGCAGCTTCTGGATCTAAGATACCTCCCTCATAAGTAGGCGGCTTGTTGCTCTAGAACTGTGCTAAGTCACGAAACTGAGCACCTCCAGCTTGATTGGCGTTCTCTACAGCCTGTGCCATGGCTTGCATAGCAGCAGCAAGAACAACATTATTCCTTCCTGCCATACTGTTCAACAATCAACATAAGGTCAGAACACCAAATCAACTCTTATTCTAAGGACAAACTCAATTCTAACACCTGGCCAGACGGACCGACCTGCTCTGATACCAATTGTAACACCCCACTTTCCCATTTTGAAAAATAAACAAAATATTAAAGATAAATCAGAGTTTTCACCAAGTGGAATGTCACATTAAGAGCCAACAAAACAAATCTCCTTTATTTGAATAAAATCAAACAGCGGAAAATTTATTCAATTATTCGATTTACGGTCATCTGCCAATAACACCAAAACTCCACATAAAATCGTGGTTCACCATAATGTTCATCAAAAATAAAGATACGTAACAAAAAGAAAAACAAATAACAAAATGAATGAAATCCCCAAAATCCCGTGTTACGTATCAGAGCACTCCTACGGACTCGATCAGCAACACCAATATCCAAGCTATCTAAGTACCTGGATTATCTGTACTTCCGAAGAAGCACAGACACAACAACAACAAAGGGGTGAGAAATCACATTCAATTTTATCGGTGAATAAATACATGATAACAAGGTAGCATTCACATATATAAGTCAACAACACACCAACACGACCTACTGTCCAATATCATCAACAACATCAAATAATAATGTAATGCAACACGACACCATGCATGCGGTACCGACTCATTGGTTCATTCAATCGAACCCCGGATAGATCACATACACCTCTACTTGGCAATGATCTATCCCCACCATTCTCCATATAGGAGTACGGATGAATCACATACACTCCTCCTGAGCAATGATTCATCCCACCAATCACCATGAATATGCAAGACTCAACTTTGCACAACAAAACATGTATACAAGCGTAAATACATGCACACGATCCTCCTGATCACATCATACATATCATCAACACCATCGTCATGTAATTTACTGCATACAAACCAAACACCCAATTAATTAATTAATTAATTAAAATTATTAAAATTAATATTTTCATCACCTATGTCTTATTTCTCAGCACCTGGCAACTATCCCCAACCTCTCAAACCAAGAGAAAACAATTCCGATGCGAAGACGGGAAAGAAATCGCAAAATTATGAAATTCTGCACCACTGCTATCCATACGCGTATTGACCTGAGTCATACGCGTATGACTTGCTCTCTCGCCCTTCCTTACGCGTATACCCCCCATCTGATACGCGTAAGGCCTCCTGCCTCGCCCTGCCATACACGTATTGCCCAACTTCATACGCGTATGGGCAGAGACCCATTTTCCTTCAATTTCCAACTCTCAGATCTCCCTACGCGTAAGGCGACTCCATACGCGTATTGCCATACCACCATACGCGTACTATACGTGTATGGGCAGAGGGCCGTGCCAAAACCCTCTCCCTCAGCCACACTTACGCGTAACGCTCCCTTTCCGTCACTCCCATACGCGTATGGCCTAGCCCAATACGTGTATGGCCAGATCCATTACGCAAATCACCAGAGACCTCACCATTCTGCACTCTGCTACGATTTCCACACTTCTTCACTTCCAACCAGTCCTATAATCGTTTCTACATGAATTTTAGGTCCAATTTTCGTCTTTTCTCTTGTACTTGGAATTACTACGTGTGTTACAGGTCTATAATCTCAAATCGTTCTCCCAATTTGAATAAAAAACAACAGATCTGTAACAGATGTTCATACAACAGCAGCAACAACAAAAATTCATGGAAACACACATCAATTCATGCACGATTTTAGAATCATAATGGGAATATATAACAGTTCAACAACACAACAGTTTGCATACAATTCCTACGGGGTTAAGGACTCCCCACTACCCTATCATGAATAAATCACCAATATTAAACCCGTTTCTCCCCCCTTACCTCGAATCTTTACATAAAATCTGGACAATTGGGGAAGAAGATCAAGCCCTAGCACACCTTGTTCTTTCTCTCCTCTTGGTTCTCTATTCCTCGTTTCACGTGCCAAAACCTTTCTATTTTCCCTAAACCTCTTCTAATTCCCTTAATCCTATTTTAATTAAATTAATTAATAATAATAGCAATAATAACAATAATAATAATAAAATAATAATATTACTATTATTAATTAAATTATTATTATTATTAACTATACCACTATTAATATTAATCTAAAGGCTTTATTTCACCAACTCACCTTCCTAAGTAAGGGCAACCCTTAAACACACTCAAAACACTGCCCCAAACAAGGTCCCACAAATAAAATAACACAAGACGTCTAAATAATTAAAATGGGGTGTTACACACCCCGCACAGCCTGAGCCATAGCTTGCATAGCAGCAGCAAAAACAACATCATTCCTACCAGCCATATTCTGTTCATATCCAATAACAGCAACTATGGTTAAACAAACAGCTCACCCCAAACACAAAGACCGACACAGACTGGCATGAACTGACACAAACTGGCTCTGATACCACTTAATGTAACACCCCCAATCTATACCCCGAGCAAATAAAGCGATAACAAATAAATCAGAGTATAATTAAAACATTCATGACATAGACGGAGGCGTCACATTAATTGAAACAAAATACAACAACCTGCTCATATAGATATGCAACAATTAGGTAGCAACGTAAACAGAGGAACTTAGTTCCTAACACCCACAATTCAGATACAGAATAAAAGCGGAAAATCTGCAACTAAATCTCATATATATATAACATAAAAGTTTGTCTGTCATATACAGAGTCATACATATACACATAATCACACACAATCTCCCCGACTACCCGGTGCTACATATCAGAGCCGACCAACAAAAGAATGAAGACCTAAGCTTCACAAAAAGACCTCCAGCATCTAATCTGCAATGCCTCATAGAGCATTCAAAATAGCAGAAGGGTGAGAAACACAATCATAATATAATTGCATACAATTATATAATAACACAAAAAAATGCACATGTCAAACATTCTCACCACAACTTACACCATAATTCAACTGCAAAACAACACCATTCATATCTCATACATCCATCACAAAGGCATATCAATCATGCATAATACATTTATCACCAACATATATATATATATATATCTCAACTCATCAATTCCATTCACAATTCCACACAAAATCAATCCATTCATAATTTATGCAAATGCACAGAGACCGACACAACGACTCTATGCAATGCAATGCAATGCGGTACCGTTCCATCCATCATTCTCATCATTAGTTCACTCAGGAACTATTGGAATCATCGCTTGTTACTTAGTGTAACTCCCCATCAGGCAAACGATGTTCCCCGTCGCTCACACCTCTTTGTATAAGGCACACGACGTTTATGGATCACTCACACCTCTTTGTATAAGGCACACGACCCGATCGCTCACACCTCTTTGTATAAGGCACACGATCGTCTATAATCATCGCTCACACCTCTTTGTATAAGGCACACGATGTTATAGCGGATTCCCTCTAGAACCGTTTCATCGTTCACACTCCACAAGGGCACACGACATCACAAGAATGCATATACAATCAACCACAATCACAATGCATTTACTTGCCCTTAGGCCACAAACCATCATCACAATATTTCATCACATGCATTTACACCATACCACAGTGCACAAGTCATACATCATATATCAAAAGCATATTGCATGATAACGCACCAAATGCACACAGTTAAGATGGTAAAAGTCGGCAAAAAGACACATTTCCAAATTCCCGACATGATTAAATTAGCCACCAATATCAAAACCATTTTTAATAAGAAAGAACATCTCAAAAGCTTTCTAACGATACCAAGAACGCCTCGATCCGAGTTACGGATCAAAATTTACGGCATCGAACGCAAAATCGGGAACAATTCTGCACCCTCTCTGGTCATACGCGTATTGGCTTAGGCCATACACTAATGCCCAGCTCGCTCACCCATCCATACACGTATTCCCCAAAGTGGTACGCGTATGGGCAGAGACTAATTTCTCCCAAAAAATTCCACTAAAAACCCCGTACGCGTATTGCCTTCCTAGTTACGCGTAATGCCTTGCCAAGTACGCGTACCATTACGCATTTCAGCAGAGGGCCGTGCAAAATGGGTTCTATACGCGTAATGCCCACATTTTCCCCTTGCCATACGCGTATTGTCCAACCCAATACGCGTATTGCCTTTCCTGTTACGCGTATGGGCAGCAAAACCCAGAATTTTTCCTGCATAATTTTCTGCTACAGATTCACCCAATTCCTCTCCCAAATCTCACCTAAACAATAGCAAATTACCAATAGATTGCACAACAACATCTATCTAACATGTCTCAGCAATAAGGAACCGTAAAACATGATTTCCGACACAAATTGTATCAAATTCTAACAATCTCAACATAGTAATGGTTTTAGTTCTATATTCAATTTCAACCCAACAACCAACAAATACATACATACATAATTATACACAAGCATAGAATAATCGAGTTTCACACCCTTACCCGATTAATCGCGTTTTCAAAAGTCGGTTGAATCGTTTTCTTACTCTCCAAGTTTTTTTCCCTTTTTCTTCTTTCCTTTCTCTTTTCCTTCTTTCTCTTTTCCTTCCTTACTATTTTCTCTCTCTTTTTTTTTTCTCTTTAAGTTTCTAACTTAAACAAAATAAGTAAAATGACCAAAATACCCCTACACTCAAATATCTCGCAAACGCTCCCAAAACGCGATAAAACATAATAATGATGAAAAATAATATATTGCCAAATAAAAGTAAAAAATAAAATAATATAAAAACAAAAATAATTAAATCGACTTGATTAAATAACTCTAACAAAAACTGGGGCGTTATAGTGTGGATCAAGACAATGTGTAGGAATTCAAATTCACAAGTTACAAATAAGTTTGGAATATCTCAAGAACTCACAAGTTCAGCATGGGTTTTACAAGAGGAATTGGGAAGAAATAGGATTCATTTTGGTTAGACCGTGAAAAGAAGGAAAGAAGGCGAGAGTTCTGAGGAAAAAGGAAAAGGCGAGGATTCGTGAAGGTTTCTAAATACTCAATAGAGAAAGCTCTGAATCGGCAATCTAAGGTATGGGGAGTATTACCTTTCATTGTTTTCAATATAGGAATTTGATGTGTTTAAAGCTGATTTGAGGCTTATGAGGGTTTGAGGGTTTATGAGTTATTAATGTTTTAGGGGTATTTCTGAGGATCGATGATGGATTATTAAGGGTTGAATTGATCGGATAAAAGTAAGCCTTCGGGGCCAAACCTTCTTTGATGATAAGTGGGATCTTGTATGATAAAGGGAATTATGGGGTTTATGGGAATCTTGAGAATTTGTGAAGGTCTAGGTGATTTTGAGGTTTAGAATAGAGTAATGAATCGACCTAATAGTCGTAGGTTTTGTGCCTTTGATTGCCGTAATACCTTAGGAATGTTTTGGGGATGTTTTTGGGGGTAAATATGGTTGCAATCGTATGAGGTTTTGGGTCTGATATGCTACTGATGCGTAGCAGCGATTGCAGGAATCGCAGGTTCGCAAAGCGAATGATTCACTCGCAAGGCGAACACTCGCCCAGACTCGCAAAGCGAGCAGCGTAGCGAATGCGCGATGGTTTTGTTTGATGATACTGAGATGAAATAATAGAATGGCTTGAAGTTCGCAAAGTGAACATCCCAGCGAATGACTTCGCAAGGCGAATGAGAGTGGCGAGGAGGACAGAAGGGGGCCTCTGGTTTCTATGTGGGAATTGGGGTTCGCTAGAGCTCGCAAAGCGAACGTCCTAGCGAACATGTTCGCAAAGCGAACGTTGTAGCGAACGTCTGCTGTTCGCGAATTATTTTATGTTTCTTGAGCTGTTTTGATGTTTTGATGCTGTGATTTTTCTGATGACTTACCATGATGTTAATGATGATTATGAGATGATGATTTCGCGATGTTTTGATGAATAATTGATAATCTAAATTACTATGAGTTTATTGATGATTATGAACCGTTTATATATGATGTATGATGATTAATTGATGATATGAATTACCATGATGTATATTGATGTTATGAGCTGCGTATATGTGAGGTTCGATGATTAAATGACTATATGAATAACCATGAGTTATATTGATTGTGAGATGATGATGCATGACTATTTTGATGTGAATTTCCATGAGTCGTATTGATGATTATAAGATGAGGATGTATGATATTTTGATGAATGAATGGCGATATGATGAGATTGTGATGAATGATGATGCACATAATGACTTGTGATGATGATGATGATTATGACGTTATGTATCATGCATTCATAGCATTTCCGTGACGATGTTAGACTTCCGTCTATTGTGGCTTCCATCCCATTGTGTAGATGTAAGGTGGTTTTGACGTGCTCCGGTTCTTGTGTAGAACCGATCCTAATGACGGGGATCTTTGGAGAGTGATGGCCTAAGTGTCCATCGACTGTGATGATTAGTACCACATGCATGAGTCTTGTTGTGCATTGCATTATGTGGCATTGTTGTGTGATTTATGATGTCGTGTTTTGATGTTTGCCTTGTGATGACCCTGATGATGTTGTATATGATGATGACGCCATTTTATGCATATCTTGTTTTTATATTGATTATAATGAATTGTGATTACTCACCCTGCCGGTTTGAATGTTTCCTCCACGTGGGTAACATGCAGGTGATCAGGATTAGCCGTGGATGCCTTCGAGGACTTTTGGAGTTTATATTGCTTTTGGTCGATGTAGAGGGTCTTGCTCTGATAGTGTAACATCGGGTTGGGTCGTTGAGTCGAACCACTGTTGAATTGTTATTTTGTTGTTATTTGATGACTATGGTTTTATTTTGAAAACTTTTTTATGTTGCTTTATTGTGGTTATGGTGGTTCCGCTGCTGTTTGATGGTTTTCTTATTATTCTGAGGAAAACCCGTTGTTTACGGAGCAATTTTGTGTAATTGAATTTATTGAGTAATGTGCACCCTTTGAGGTTGTTCTGATTTTACTCTGATATTTGATTTAATCTGCTGCAATATTTGTGGGGTAGAAAAGGGTGTTACATTAATGATATCGGATCAGGTCGGTCCGTCCGGCCAGGTTGTCTAATGTTGTCTATTCCCTAGTGTGCGACATGTGTGTGAAAACACTGTAGATGCTTGTTTTGTTTTCCATTTACAGGTTGGGAATGAAACGAGTGGGGGAGAAGATAGTGCTTCTCCAAGATGCTTCGAGGGTGGAGCAATGGCTAAGTGTGGTGTTGGATGCTACAATAGTTTAGTAAGATAGTTTGTACTGCTCATGATAGTCGGCTGTTATTGATAATTGAGGAACTGATCACCCTTAATCTCTTGTTGATAATAGATGGGTTCATGTTGGATGGGATAGACGTGTCTTGCGAGCTTAAGTGGTGTGCGTAGTGAATTGTTTGAAGTTGAGCCAAGTGTTTACAGATGGTTTTAATGAGTCGATGCAGGATGGTGCCGAGACGTTTATGTTGAGGGTAATTTTGAGTATTAGTGAAGGTGGAGAAGTTGGTGTTTTGCCTTTTGTTTGTGAAATTTTGGAAGTGTTTCCTGATGGCGTAAGTGATTGGCCTCCAGAGCGTGAGGTAGAGGTTGCGGCAGATTTGATACCAGGTATGAGTCCGCTGTCAATGGCTCCTTACCGGACGTCTGCATCTGAGTTAGGAGAATTGAAGAAACAATTGGAAGAGTTGCTTGGGATGAAGTTTGTTCAACCGAGTGTTTCTCTGTGGGGTGCCCCTGTGTTGCTAGTAAAGAAGAAAGATGGTAGCATGAGGTTGTGTGTTGATTATCGGCAGTTGAATAAGGTGACTATCAAGAATAAGTACCCGCTTCCGAGAATTGACGATTTGATGGATCAGTTGGTAGGCGCTTGTGTGTTCAGTAAGGTTGATTTGAGGTCGGGTTATCATCAGATTCGTGTTAACCTTGATGATATTTTGAAGACGACTTTCAGGACGAGGTATGGTCACTATGAATACACTGTGATGCCAGTTGGTGTATCCAATGCACCTGGTGTGTTCATGGAGTATATGAATCGAATTTTTCATGAGAATTTGGATAAGTTTGTGGTGGTTTTTATTGATGATATTCTAATATACTCTAAGCCTGAAGAAGAGCATACTGAACATTTGAGGACTGTATTGTAAGTGTTGAAAGAGAAGAAGTTGTATGCAAAGCTGTCGAAGTGTGAGTTCTGGTTGAAGGAAGTGAGTTTCCTTGGCCATGTGATTTTGAGTGGTGGAATTCCTGTTAACCCTTCCAAGATTAATGCTGTGTTACAGTGGAAGACTCCGAAGTCTGCTACCGAGATACGAAGTTTTATGGGATTAACAGGTTATTACCGCAAGTTTATCGAAGGCTTTTCTAAGTTGGCATTACATTTGACTCAGTTGACTCGAAAGGGTCAAGCTTTTATGTAGGATGTAGCTTGCGAAGAGAGTTTTGTGGAATTGAAGAAGAGGTTGACGACTGCTCTAGTGTTGATCTTGCCTAATCCGACTGAATCTTTTGTGGTGTATTGTGATGCGTCGAAGATGGGTCTTGGTGGAGTATTGATGCAGAATGGACAAGTTGTTGCCTATGCTTCGAGACAATTGCGAGTTCATGAGAGGAATTATCCTACACATGACTTGGAATTGGCCGCTGTGGTGTTTGTGTTGAAGATTTGGAGACATTATCTATTTGGCTCTAAGTTCGAAGTGTTCAGTGATCATAAAAGTCTGAAGTACTTATTTGATCAAAAAGAATTGAATATGAGGCAGAGAAGGTGGTTAGAGCTGTTGAAGGATTTTGATTTTGATTTGAGTTATCATCAGGGCAAAGTAAATGTAGTGGCTAATGCATTGAGCAGGAAGTCATTGCATATGTCGATACTTATGGTGAAAGAGTTAGAATTGATTGAGCAATTCCGAGATTTGAGTTTGGTATGTAAAGAGACTCTTGACAGTGTGAAGTTGGGAATGTTGAAGTTGACTAGTGGCATTCTGGAAGAGATCAGAGTGAGACAACAATCTGACTTGAAGTTAGTTGACCAGTTGACTTTGATCAACCAAGATAACGGAGGAGAATTCCGGATTGATGAGAATGGTGTGATGAGGTTTTGAGATAGAGTGTGTGTTTTAGATGTTCCAGAGATCGAGAAAAGTATTCTATGAAGAAGGATATTGCCGAGTTCGTTTATGCTTGTTTGACTTGTCAGAAGTCGAAGATCGAACATCAGAAGCCTTTAGGTATGATGCAGCCATTGAATATTCCAGAGTGGAAATGGGATAGTATTTCCATGGATTTTGTGTCGGGATTGCCGAGGACTGCTAAGGGAAATGATTCAATTTGGGTGATCGTGGATAGATTAACTAAATCGGCCCATTTCTTGCCGATGAAGATTAATCATTATATGCAGAAGTTAGCCGAGATGTATATTGAGGAGATTATGAAGTTGCATGGGATACCTTTGAGTATTGTGTCGGATAGAGATCTAAGATTTACATTGAGGTTCTAGAAGAGTTTGCAAAATGCTCTGGGTACTAAGTTGAGGATGATTTCTTCCTATCATCCTTAGACGGACAGTCAAACAAAAAGGACTATCCAATCTTTAGAGGATTTGCTGAGGGCTTGTGTGTTGGATCACGGAGGATCTTGGGATAACCATTTACCATTGATTGAATTCACGTATAATAACAGTTTTCATACTAGTATTGGAATGACGCCCTATGATGCTTTGTATGGGAGGAGGTGTAGGACTCCTTTGTGTTGGTATGAGTCGGGCAAGAGTGTTGTACTCGGACCTGAGATTGTGCAAGAGACGACCGAGAAGATTAAGATGATCCAAGGAAGGATGAGAGCGTCGCAGAGTCGTCGGAAGAGCTATCATGATAAGAGAAGGAAGACACTTGAATTCCAAGAGGGAGATCACGTGTTTTTGAGGGTGACGCCAGTGACTGGTGTGGGTCGAGCTTTGAAGTCTAGGAAGCTCACTCCATGTTTTGTTGGTCCATATCAAATCTCGCAGAGAATAGGGGAGGTAGCCTATCGAATTGCTTTACTGCCATCGCTTGCGAATTTGCATGACGTGTTCCATGTGTCTCAGTTGAGGAAGTACATTCCGGATCCATCGCATGTGATACAGATGGACGATGTACAAGTGAGGTATAACCTGACAGTGGAAGCTTTACCTGTGCGGATTGACGGTCGAGAGATGAAGCAACTGTGGGGTAAAGGCATAACTTTGGTGAAGGTGTTGTGGGGCGGACCAGCTGGCGAAAGTTGGACTTGGGGACGTGAAGATCAGATGAGGGAGTCGTATCCGACTCTATTTCCTTGAGGTAATTTTCGAGGGCGAAAATTCTTTAAGTGGGGGAGAGTTGTAACACCCCAAATTTATTAGAATATTTATTTAATTTATTTAAATATAATATTTGTGAATTTTCGGTGAATTTTGGTGGTTTGGGTTGACGTTGGCATTTTCGTGGAGTTTTGGTTATTTAATTAAATAATAGTATATAATACGAATATATTAGTATTATTATTAATTTAAATAATATTAGAGGAATTAAAGGTAAGATGGACTTTTGAGGAGGATTAGTGAGGGTAGTATGGAGAAAGCCCATTTGAGAAGCCCAAGGGTTTAACAAAAGGAATTGGGAAGAAATAGGATTCATTTTGGTTAGACCGTGAAAAGAAGGAAAGAAGGCGAGGGCTCTGAGGAAAAAGGAAAAAGCGAGGATTCATGAAGGTTTCCAAAGACTCAATAGAGAAAGCTCTTAATCGACAATCTAAGGTATGGGGAGTATTACCTTTCATTGTTTTCAATATAGGAATTTGATGTGTTTAAAGCTGATTTGAGGGTTAAGAGGGTTTGAGGGTTTATGAGTCATTGATATTTTAGGGGTATTTCTGAGGATCGATGATGGATTATTAAGGGTTGAATTGATCGGATAAAAGTAAGCCTTCGGGGCCAAACCTTCTTTGATGATAAGTGGGATCTTGTATGAGAAAGGGATTTATGGGGTTTATGGGAATCTTTAGAATTTGTGAAGGTCTAGGTGATTTTGAGGTTTAAAATAGAGTAATGAATCGACCTTATAGTCGTAGGTTTTGTGCCTTTGATTGCCGTAATACCTTAGGAATGTTTTGGGGATGTTTTTGGGGTAAATATGGCTATAATCATAGGAGGTTTTGGGTCTGATATGCTACTGATGGGTAGAAGCGATGGTAAGAATCGCAGGTTCGCAAAGCGAATGATTCACTCGCAAGGAAAACACTCGCCCAGACTCGCAAAACAAGCAGCGCAGCGAATGCACGATGATTTTGTTTGATGATACTGAGATGAAATAATAGAATGGCTTAAAGTTCTCAAAGCGAACGTCCCAGCGAATGACTTCGCAAGGCGAATGAGAGTGGCGAGGAGGACAAAAGGGGGTCTCTGGTTTCTGTGTGGGAATTGAGGTTCATTAGAGCTTACAAAGAGAACGTCCAAGCGAACATGTTCGCAAAATGAACGTTGTAGCGAACGTCCGCTGTTCGCGAATTGTTTTATGTTTCTTGAGCTATTTTGATGTTTTGATGCTGTGATTTTTCTGATGACTTGCCATGATGTTAATGATGATTATGAGATGATGATTTCGCGATGTTTTGATGAATAATTGATGATCTGAATTACTATGAGTTTATTGATGATTATGAATCATTTATATATGATGTATGATGATTAATTGATGATATGAATTACCATGATGTATATTGACGTTATGAGCTGCGTATATGTGAGGTTGGATGATTAAATGACGATGTGAATAACCATGAGTTATATTGATTATGAGATGATGATGCATGACTATTTTGATGTGAATTTCCATGAGTCGTATTGATGATTATAAGACGAGGATGTATGATGTTTTGATGAATGAATGACGATATGATGAGATTGTGATGAATGTGATGCATGTAATGACTTGTGATGATGATGATGATTATTGTGTTGTGTATCATGCATTCATAGCATTTCAGTGAAGATGTTAGACTTCGGTCTATTGTGGCTTCCATCCCATTGTGTGGATGTGAGATGGTTTTGACGTGCTCCGGTTCTTGTGTGGAACCGATCCTAATGACGGGGATCTTTGGAGGGTGATGGCCTAAGTGTCTATCGACTGTGACAATTGGTACCACATGCACGAGTTTTGCTGTGTATTGCATTATGTGGCATTGTTGTGTGATTTATGATGTCGTGTTTTAATGTTTGCCTTGTGATGACCCTGATGATGTTGTATATGATGATGACGCCATTTTATGCATATCTTGTTTTTATATTGATTATAATGAATTGTGATTACTCACCCTGCCTGTTTGAATGTTGCCTCCACGTGGGTAACGTGCAGGTGATCAGGATTAGCCGTGGATGCCTTCGAGGACTTTTGGAGTTTATATTGCTTTTGGTCGATGTAGAGGGTCTTGCTCTGATAGTGTAACATCGGGTTGGGTCGTTGAGTTGAACCATTGTTGAATTGTTATTTTGTTGTTATTTGATGACTATGGTTTTATTTTGAAAACCTTTTTTATGTTGGATTATTGTGGTTATGGTGGTTCCATTGCTGTTTGATGGTTTTCGAATTATTCTGAAGAAAACCCGTTGTTTACGAAGCAATTTTGTGTAATTGAATTTATTGAGTAATGTGCACCCTTTGAGGTGGTTCTGATTTTACTCTGATATTTGATTCAATCTGCTGTAATATTTGTGGTGTAGGAAAGGGTGTTGCAACCAACGCATTGTGCGATTCCACCCGCAACAAGTATTTCCAAAACGAACAAACTCTTCAACCCGTACACAAAACGCAGCAAGGAATTCCGCCCATTCAATTCCCCAAATACCCTTCATCCCTTCTATAAAACGAGCTCTCCTCCTCACCATTTTAGCAAGTTCTTCGAACCAATAAAACCCTGTCAAATTCTCCTCTCAAACTGTCACCTTCACATAGACCCTTTCTTCAACCATTAACCTTCTTCAATCACCAACAGCAAATCAACACAAAGCCAAACACACCTTCGACACCCATAACCCAATGTCAAATACCTCAAATCAATTTCAACACAAACCAGAAAATGAGATGAAGGAAGGAGAAGAATGAACCTAAGTCGAAGCGAAATCCAAAACATCCCCAAACCTGAATAAACTTTGCAAGACGGAGACGGAGACGATAGTGGATGAGAACCAATCACGAAGAAGGTCAAAAACGAGACGATACGATGATGTTATTTTTCCTTCAATTTTGTTTTTCTGTTGTTCGATTTGTTTTCCTTTGATCATTACTTCTCAATTTTCGGTGCTTTCAAATCTGACTTTGCTGATACCTGATTTAAACCGTGCCCTGTTTCTCACGTTTTTTCTATTTTGTTTTTAATAATATATAGTGTTTTTGTTCTTGTATTTTTAGAGAAGGTCATGTTATGGGTACTGGGCCATGGAGACCGTTCGGAACCCTATCCCTAATCTTTTTTTTTTTTAATTTTTCTGTCCATATTGTTTCCTTGGTGAGGGATGATGGGCTTCCTCAAAGCCCAAATGATTCCCATATTTTCACTCCCTTTCCATCTAAATGCAGCGCCCCTCCTTCTTCTTAATTTTCTTTTAAATTTTTATCATTTTACATTTTGGATTTTTTCAGATAGTTTTAGGATGTTATGAACTTTAAAATTTTGTAATTCTTTAGTTCCAATTTTATTTCTTGTTTCAATTTCTCTTTTTTGAATTTATTTTTAATTTCGTTATGGGTCGATGATATAACAAAAGTCATTATTGGTTGATTTCAAATCAATGAAAATCTTGATAAATATGAGACCACTTTCTTTCTTGCTTTTCGATTTTATTTTATTGGTCAATGAAAGTCTAAAATCAAAGATTATTGATTTATCGAATTAAATCTTGATTAACACGAGACTGTAGCGGGGAAATTTGTGAGTATAAGCTATTAATTAACTTAACTAAAAAAAACAAGAGTCGCCACCGCACTTTTATTTTATCCAAAAAAGGAAAGGAAAAAGAGCGAACAAAACCTAAGGAGTTCTAAAAAAACAAGAACAAACAGAGAATGGGTAAGGGGGGTTGGTTACGCAATGGGAAGGTTTTAGCACCCAAAACGTCTATAGTACTCTATAGGAACCCTTTGAAATATCTACCGCACTTGGTTTGAAAAGGTTTGCTTGAAAAGAGATTGGGAGGGATGAGAATAGAAATATTTTTTTTAATATTTTTGTGTTTGGAGAGAATTATCGCCTCATGCCTACGTACCCACGAAGTGCAATGTAGGATCAAAACCTCGTAGTTCGTGGTACAAAGAATGAAATTTGTTTGTTTTGGTTGATTTTAAGTGTAAAGACAAATCGTCATTTCTAAGCGAATAATTCCGCTTGAAGAAATGAATCATGTCTAAACTTATGAAAAAGTTTTAAAGGGAAGAAGTGCATAAGGCACAAAAAAAAGATGGATGAGTTTGGTATTTTTTAAAGTCTTTTTTGAAATGGTCAAAATATGATTAACATGGATTGACATTTATTAAAGAAAAAAAAGCAAAGTTTAAAAATTGCTCGACCGAAGTCAAGGTTTTATTATGAAAGCGGTTTTAAGTTCGAAAACAAGAAAGTTTTGTAAAAGAGAGGAAATTTTGAAAATTGAAGAAGGGGTGGAGAAGAAGTGACTATCCTACTGCATAAAAATAAAAGCTAGGGTAAGAAAGATCTAACCACATGGAGGCACCCTTCAAAGCATAATAAGAAAAGAATTCCACCCTCTTGAGCCAATAAGCAAACCAAATAAAGGCTAGAACATTAAACTCCATAATGGTCCAAAGCATAAGGGAGAGAGTCCTAAATCTAAGTCCATAAGTCCATAATCAAGCCAATAAGATCCTCCAATGCAAGGGATAATATCCATAGTCCAACAATTAAGAGCACAAGTCTTTTAGTGGTTTAATCCTTTATTAATGTTTTTGAGTCCAAATGGACAAGAGAAAAACCAAAGCTCAAGATAATATGGTCCAAGTGGACAAAAGAAAAATGACATAAACATAAACATGATATGATATAATGACATAAAGTATAAAAAAAAATAAAGAGAGAGATAGGGAGCGAGAAGGAAACATAAACAATATAGTTAGAAGTTAGTGATTAGTAGCACAAGGCTCCAGTGCCATAAGGCTTCACCGATTATTCCGTTTCGTGTCTTGAACTATAGTGATTAAACAATGTACTTAGGTCAAGGTTAATGAAGACTTGACAGAAGATTGGTAGAACCAAAACCTCTACAATGCCAAGTTTCAAAGATTTCGAACCTAATACAAAAGATTAACCAACATTGGGTTGACAAGACCAATCAATGTCCAGACCATGAAAGATCAAGTTCTGAATTGAATAAAGAGGGACAAATGTAGCGCTATGTTAAGCAATTGCCGAGTAATTTACGTAGTAATTACCCTACAATGAGGCCGGTCAATAGTGATCTTTGTGCTAATGCATGCTAGATGAACGATATGTAGATCGTCATCCAAAAGCAATACCGCACGAAAAGAAAATAGGTAACGATCTAGTTTTGATCAAGAATTCAACAAAGAAATTTCTAAGATCCATAAGACTTTCATCGATCAAAATAAAAAGAAATAAATGAAGAGAAAGCCAAATTGAGTTACACTTTCAAGATCCTTTCATCTTCAAGTTCAATCACCTTTAATTGATAAGTTTAAGGGTGAAAACATATCACTAATTCATAGCACCTCAAATGAATTTGACAATTCATTAAAAGATAGATTTGAACTAATGAATGTTTAATTACTTCAACCATATCCAAAGTCCATTGAAATTGAAGAGAAATTAATCTCAACAATGCATTTCAAGGCTAAAACAAGAAGAAAGGGGAAGAAGGAGGAAGAAAAACCAAAACAGCCCCAAAATCAAGGCAAAAACTGCATTCCGACTCAGAGTAACCGGTTACTCACCAGATGATAACCGATTACTCTGCGCGCAGAGCCAAAAATATGTGCAAAATTTAGCATGATCATCTTTCAAACCTTTGTACAAACACCTTATGATCATGGAACTGAAATTGCACGAAATTTTAAGTAAAACAACAGCAAAAGCCAGCAATTAAACACAATTACAAGATCCAAAGGATCAAGTAACAAGGATCTCCAAAGATCTACATCATGGAAGATGAAGATGAAGCTTCAACAATGGTGAAAGATGAATTACCACTTCAAATCTAAAAATTCCTTCAAATTGCTTCAAAATCCAAACACCAAAGCCTTGATCTACAAGAATTAATGAAGAAAACAAGTTTGGATGAAGGTTTAGCTCAAAGTTGAACAAGATTCAATATGAATTCTTGTTAACTTTCAAAAGAAGAAAAGTAAGCTTTGAGTGAAATTTGTGGTTGGGGAGAGAATTTGCAAGAGGTTTGTTGGCTATCAAAAGCTTCAAGAGAAATTTTAGCAAGGTGAATTTGGCTCTCAAAAGCTTGTGAAATGAATGAAATGAGGCCTCTATTTATAGATTTTAGGCTTGGAAAATTTGGTGGTATAGAATTTGGTTTGGAAATGAAAATTAGGCTTGGAATTTGAATTTGGAGGGAAATTATCAAAAGAGTGGTGATTAGTGGAGGTACATGGTAGGAATTAATTATGATGATGTAGGGAATTAAAATGGGATAGTCTAGAATATTCCACATGTGATCAAAATGATGAAAATTGGTGCCAATTGCTGAATTTGAATTTGCTGCCATTTTTCAAATTTTCACGAGGGTAACCGGTTACTCACCACATGATAACCGGTTACTCAGTGCAAATTTTGAAAAACTGCCCTTTTTTACTACACTGATGTGGTTCAGCTCGATTTTTTTGCTCGTCAAAGAAGGCATGGAAATAAACACACGAACCTTGGAGTCTCTTGAATAATAATCAATTAAATCTTGGAAACTCTTGATTAGATAATTTTTGAATTAATTGCAGATCAACTTTGACTTTGTTCAGATGAAATTCATTCGAGCCGAGGGACTGTTTTTTTTGGTATCTTTAACCTGTTCTTCCCTTGAAAATGTTAGTGAAAGAAAACAAAATATTTTTGGATTTTGATTAAAGGTTATTAAACAAAAACAAATTAAGCAATAAAACAACCAACAAACACACACATACTCAAAGATCCCTGCAAGGCACAATCCTGTAAAAGAGGGAACCAATGTGTGATCTTGTTTGTATGCATGAATGCACATGACAAGTAGAGAATCTTAGGGGAAAAAATTAGGGTATTATAGCTGCCCCTATTTAAGTTTCTTCTATCCGAAGATATAAAGATGGACATCTTTGTCTCGACGAGATAGAAGAGACTTAAATATAACAATAAACCCAATTTTTGGCCCTAAGAGACCACAAAAATGATATGATTATGTAAATGGTATGCAGACACAAGACCTCTGTGTGGAGAAAAAAATTCCACAAAAGATCAACAAAATGAAGAACGAGAGAATGAAACTCCACTGGAGAAACACATCACAGGAGACCGCCAACTAGCCGGGGAACATACCGCACAACTATTGGGAATCAGCTGAGGAAATGATTCAAACTAGGGATAACTGTATATGGAAATAAACCACAACACAACAAGGATTTAACTCGACAGGGAAGACCTAGCACATCAAGACTCCACTAGGGAAAAGCAATACCTCAACAATAAACTATCTCTAGCATATCGAAGAAACTAACCATCCATCATAGTAGAAAACCTTAACAACGAACTGTCCCGTCTAACCGAAGAGACTTACCATTCATCGGAGTAGAAAACCTCAACAACGAACTGTCCCATCTAACCGAAGAGACTTACCATTCATCGGAGTAACCAAATCTCAACAACGAACTGTCCCATCTAACCGAAGAGACTTACCATTCATAGGAGTAACCAAATATCAACAACGAACTGTCTCATCTAACCGAAGAGACTTACCTTTCATCGGAGTGACAAAATCTCAACAATGAACTGTCCCGTATAACCGAAGAGACTTATCATTCATCGAAGTAACCAAATCTCAACAACGAACTGTCTCATCTAACCGAAGAGACTTACCATTCATCGGAGTAGAAAACCTCAACAACGAACTGTCCCGTCTAACCGAAGAGACTTACCATTCATTGGAGTGACAAAATCTCAACAACGAACTGTCCCGTCTAACCGAAGAGACTTACCATTCATTGGAGTGACAAAATCTCAACAACAAACTGTCCCATCTAACCGAAGAGACTTACCACTCATCAGAGTGACAAAAGGTATTAACTGCATCGCCCCATGCTTCTCAAATAAAGGAATGCCACGAAACAGTATTGAACCTTCTAATGGGGGAATCATACGCAGATTTCAGCTGAAGGGCGCAGAATCCTCAAAGGTGCAAAATAAATGCACTCTTAATCTAGGTTTCACAGCCTAGAGATCCAAACAAATATTGCAGGGGACCAAAGTTCAATCCAAGAACAAGCTGGAGAGAAACGGTCAAATAAGACTCATCCTGAGGAGGATATATCTCAACTAGGGATTAATTCCATCCAGATAATGAACTGGGAAGGAAACTGAATCAAAATCTGCTACGAGAAACAAACTCAGTGGGGAATTAACAAAGATAGGCATTTTCTGCTTACGGGTCGACGCTCTAAATGGAGAGAGGACACACATGCTCTGCGGGGATAACAACACCAGAGAGCAAAGAAGCACCAACACAAACGAAAAATGCACAATGCAACAACAACATGCTATGCACAACAAATGAATGCGCATGCGATGCGTATGAGTATGAATATGCTGACAAAACAGACATAAGGATAGGCAGAGGGTGAACAAACATCACAACATCACCGAATACTCGGCTAATCTCAACAAGATAGAGACATCATTAGCAGCTCTGCTAGGGATTTAGCCAAAGAAATCCTGCAAGAGATAAACAAAAGCCATCTAAGGAAAATAAATCCTACTACAAGGCTCAAATCTTGCTGGAGAAAAGAAGGTACTCCTTGGGGAGAAACCCAAATATCAATCTTCTAACATCCATGATCCACAAAGAGGATAAAAATATAAACTCTGTTTTGAGGATGGCAGGAAAGCTATTGAGGAATCATACAACCCGAATCTTTCTGAATCTTCCTTGGGATGATCCACAAGAACTTCCACTTCAATAAGATGAGGAGATCTGCTGCCGAAAAATAAATGAATCTGTTGGGGATTGTAGACATCTACGCAAAATCCACTGGGAAAACAAGGCAGATCTGCTGGAGATACGAGAACACTCTTAGGGGAATTAACCAATTCTGAGCAAAGCATCCTGGACTTGCTGAGGAAAGCAGCAAAAGGTCAAACTATGGGGGATTTTAGATCCATACTCATCATAAATGAGAGCAAACCCAAAATGTGACTAAAATAGATATCATCAGCGACTTCACTGGGGAATAACTGCGATAGTGATGTACAATCTTCACTAGGAGGATAAATCTCTGAAAAGCAATCCGGAGAGAAGCACATCTTGGACTTGCCGGGGGACATAAGAAATTAACACCACTACTCTATGATTGGGGAACAATCAAAACAGTAAGGCTCTGCCTCCGTTGGGGAATCAGCAAGGAGAGAAATACATTCACAAGGCAAGATGAAAATCTGACAAACAGCCACTATGTCAATACTCCTTAAAGAAAAACGTTACTTGCTATTTGGGGACATCCAAAGCAAAAATAACACATCTAGAGGGTAAAACTCTGAGTGAGGATTCTTCATATGACTTTTTTTGTTGGGACAGCCAAAGATCGGATCTCTGCGTAGGGATTAACACCAATGAGAGATGGTCTTCAAAATTGCTCAACTACCTGACCATAACATAATCAGCTGGAGAAAACCGGGATCGAGACATAGCTGGGGAAAAACCGAACAACACTTTTCTGGAGAAAAACTCAGACCGGTATACCATCCACTTGTCAACAACTGGTTACATGAACAAATCCTCCTGAGGAAACATTCACACACTCTGATGGGGAAATACCAACAAAACTCTACTGGGGAGCTGTCAATAAATTCTATTGGAAGATTAAGAACAAACCATGCTGAGGAAAACATTGATCATACCATCCTTGGAATAACTGTTGACATTCCTTTAAGCATTCATAAATCAAAGGAAAACGTTTTTATAATTTTCAAAATATTTAAATCAATTATTCACATTTTGTTTCAAAAATCATCATCAACAATAAATGAAATTTTGCAAATAGAAACAAAGTAAGAATTGCAAACAAAGGGACAAAGGCCCGAATTTTATTAATAGAATGGTAGTCCGCAATGGCGTAACCCCATGGATCATTACAAAGTTTGAAAAATGGTAAATACATGAAAAGGGTTACATTGAAATACAATGACCACTATTCTCCCTAACAACTTTGAATTCCATTGTGCTCAAAACTTCAGCTGAAGATGATTGAGGCAGAATCTTTGATAGACAATCTCGCTTTCAACGATCAAGACCGACCAGATGCAGTTACTTGCCATAATCCCTAACTTTTGCCTAGATTGCCCTCTCAGGTTTTCATTCTACCGGGATGATTATTTCTGTTTTTGTCTCTAATTTTTGCCTGGACCGCCCTTTCAGGTTTTTAGCCCACCGAGACGCTCATTTTTGCCTAAGCCGCCCTTTCGGGTTTTCAACTTAGTGAGCTGTTCTTTTTATTCTTTAGGCGAAGTATTTCTTGACGGCATCGACATTCACAGGACGAGTGAACTCTTCACCATCCATAGTTGTAAGAAGTAATGCACCGCCATGAAGGCTCTCTTAACAACATATGGGCCTTCATAATTAGGAGTCCACTTGCCCCTAGAATCATTGGTAAAAGTCGAGATCTTTTTGAGCACGAGGTCGCGTTCTCTGAACACACGAGGTCGAACCTTCTTATCAAAAGCTTTCTTCATTCTCTGTTGATACAATTGGCCATGACACAAGGCCTTCATTCTTTTCTCTTCAATCAAATTCATCTGGTCATATCTACTCTGACCCCATTCAGCCTCAGACAATTCAGCTTCCATCAAAATTCTCATAGAAGGGATTTCAACTTCTACCGGGAGCACTGCTTCCATACCATAAACAAGCGAGAAAGGGGTTGCCCATGTCGAAGTGCAAACGGATGTACGATACCCATGCAAAGCAAAAAGGAGCATCTCATGCCAATCCTTGTAAGTAATAACCATCTTCTGAACAATCTTCTTGATATTCTTATTAGCAGCTTCAATAACCCCATTCATCTTAGGTCTGTAAGGAGAAGAATTATGATGCTCAATCTTAAACTCATCACATAACTCCTTCATCATCTTGCTGTTCAGATTCGACCCATTATCAGTGATAATCTTGCTCGGAACACCATACCAATAGATGATTTAGTTATGCCACTTCAACCCACTTGGTAAAATAGTCAATAGCCACCAATATGAAACAGCGTCTGTTCGACGCTTTAGGCTTAATCATTCCAATTATATCAATGCCCCACATGGAGAAAGGCCATGGAGAAGAGATAACATTGAGAGGAGTTTGGGGCACATGAATTTTGTCAGCATAAACTTGGCACTTATGGCACTTCTTCACAAATTTGCAACAGTCAGATTCCATTATCAGCCAATAGTAACCTGCCCTTAACATCTTCTTAGCCATTGCATGCCCATTGGCATGGGTACCAAAAGATCCTTCATGAATTTCTTTCATCAACATGTCCGCTTCATGTCTATCCACGCATCTGAGCAAGGACATGTCATAATTTCTCTTATACATCACATCATCATTCAAGAAGAAGCTACCAGCCAATCTTCTCAAAGTTTTCATATCTTTCTTCGATGCCCCGAGTGGGTACTCTTGATTATGAAGAAAGCATTTAATATCATAATACCACGGTTTATCATCGACAACCTCTTCAATTGCAAACACATGAGTTGGTCTATCAAGACGCATAACATTGATTTTTGGCACATCATTCCACCGATTCACCACAATCATGGAAGATATAGTTGCTAAAGCACCTGCCATTTGATTCTCTACTCTGGGTATATGGTCAAACTCAACCTTATTGAAGAAAGTTGACAACCTTCTTGCATAATCACGATAAGGAATCAAATCAGGTTGACGTGTCTCCCACTCCCCTTTAATCTAATTAATCACCAGGGCTGAATCTCCGTATACATCAAGAATCTTGATTCTTAAATCAATAGCTTCTTCCAAGCCCATAATGCATGCTTCATACTCAGCCGCATTATTTGTGCAAGTGAATATCAACCTTGCAGTGAAAGGAATATGAGAACCATGAGGAGTAACAATTATTGCCCCAATACCATTTCCATACTCATTAACAACTCCATCAAAAATCAAACCCCAACGGGATCCAGGCTCAGGCCCTTCACCAGGTAATGGTTCTTCACAATCGTTAACCTTTAGATACATCACATCCTCATCAGGAAAATCAAACCTGATTGGTTGATAATCATCAATTGGCTGGTGTGCCAAATGGTCAGCCAAAACATTTCCTTTTATCGCTTTTTGAGTTCGGTACTTGATATCATATTCTGACAACCACATTTTCCAACGAGCAATCCTCCCAGTTAAAGCAGGCTTTTCAAAGATATACTTGATTGAATCCATTTTGGATATCAACCAAGTGGTATGATTCAACATATATTGGCGGAGGGGTTTGGCGTCCCAAGCTAAAGCACAACATGTCCTTTCAAGCATTGAGTACCGAGACTCACAATCGGTGAACTTCTTGCTCAAATAATAAATGGAAAACTCTTTTCGACCAGATTCATCTTGTTGTCCCAGAACACAACCCATAGACTCTTCTAGCACAGTTAAAAACATGATCAAAGGTCTTCCTTCCACGGGAGGAGACAAAATCGGAGGTTCAAGCAGATACTCTTTAATTCTTTCAAAAGCTTTCTGACAATCGTCTGCCCAGACACAACCCTGATCTTTGCGAAGAAGCTTGAAGATCGGTGCACATGTGTCTGTCATATTGGATATAAATCGGGAGATGTAATTCAAACATCCCAAGAATCCTCTTACTTGTTTTTCTGTTTTGGGCGCAGGCATTTCCTGAATAGCTTTAACTTTACTAGGTTCAACTTCAATGCCTTTTTGGCTGACAATAAAGCCCAACAACTTTCCAGAACGGACACCAAAGGTGCACTTATTAGGATTCAAACGGAGCTTAAACTTTCTCAAACGTTGAAACAACTTCCATAAGTACTCAATATGATCTTCTTTAGTCTTCGACTTACAAATCTTATCATCCACATAAACCTCAATTTCTTTATGTATCATATCATGGAACAAAGTAGTCATAGCTCTCTGGTACGTTGCACCAGCATTTTTCAAACCGAAAGGCATCACTCTGTAACAAAATATTCCCCAGGGTGCAATGAATGTTGTTTTTTCCATGTCCTCGGGTGCCATCTTTATCTGATTATAACCGGAAAATCCATCCATAAAAGAAAAGATCCTGAATTTAACAGTATTATCTTCCAACATATCAATGTGTGGCAGTGGAAAATCATCCTTCGGACTCGCTTTATTCAAATCTCTATAGTCAACGCACATTCAGACTTTTCCGTCTTTCTTTGGAACAGGCACAATATTGGCCACCCATTGAGGATATTCAGAAGTCACAAGAAAACCATCATCAATCTGGTTTTGAACCTCCTCTTTAATCTTCACAGCCATGTCGGGATGAGTCCTTCTCAATTTCTGTTTAACATGCAGACATTCAGGCTTCAATGGTAATCTATGCTCCATAATATCAGTATCGAGACCAGGCATGTCTCGATAAGACCAAGCAAACACGTCAACATATTCTCTGAGAAGTTCTATCGTTCTCTTCTTAACATCTGACTGAAGCAGTGCCCCAATCTTGACTTCTTTCTTATCATCATCTGAACCCAAATTAATCAATTATACCGGCTCTTCATGAGGCTGAATGGCTTTTTCCTTGTGCTCAAGCAACCAAGAAATTTCATCTGGAATTTCCTCAATACCTTCTTCTTCAGCTCCAAACACAGGGAAGTCAAAGTTGGGAGAGGGCATAGGGTCATTGTTTTCAATGGGTTTAACAATCAATCTGCACAATGATTTATGTTTGATTTTAGAATATGAACAAGAAGTGCAAGTATTATGCAGATAAAAGTGATTATCACATTATTATTTTTTTTTTGGTTTTTTACGTTACCATTTTTCAGAAATAAAGCAAAAAGGGAAAAACATAATATGGACAAACAAAATAACATTTTATTGATGATGATAAAATTTGAAACAAAGCCCTCACAAATTCACTTTCACCTTGGGCAGAGTGAAAGGATTTTTGAAAGAAACAAAAACAAATTACTTTGAAATATGAACAACAGTGGGAACATCAACAACTATCCAATTCTGGTAGATTTGTCTGTGTGTCACAAAATCAGGAAGTTCTTCCTCTTCATCATCTTCAATGATGGCAGCAGTAGAGTGATCTTTGTTGATGAATCTGGCACTGTGAAAAGCCTCATTAATACGTTTCAAATCTCTTCTGACTGTACCAGGCATAAAGCCTAAACCAGTTTTTCCCAGGTTATCAACCACATCAATAACTTGGCCCTAACCATCAGATCGACCAGTCTTTAATACATGCAAAGCATCTTTCAAAGAAGACATGGGCAACTCATTCTTCTTAACAGCTTTATCATCAATAGAAAGAGCTTGGAACGGAGTCCCAACAGTTTCGTCAGCATCAACACACGAAAAGGATGAAAGATGGCTCACCAGCATCGCTTGCTCACCTCCAACAATTACCAACTTATTATTCTTAACAAATTTGAATTTTTGATGGAGAGTTGAAGTCATTGCCCCAACTTCATGAATCTAGGGTCGGCCAAGCAAACAACTATAAGCAGGATGGATATCCATTACTTGAAAAGTAATATGGAAGAAGCATGGTCCTATTTTGATTGGAAGATCAACCTCTCCAATCACAGTCTTTCGAGATCCATCAAAAGCTTTAACAATAACCCCACTTTACCTCATGGGAGCACCTTGGTACGAAAGCCTTGACAAAGTAGATTTTGGTAACACATTCAAGGAAGAGCCAGTATCAACCAGTACATTAGAAAGCTCATCTTCTTGATAGTTCTTGGAGATATGTAAAGCCAAATTCTGATTTCTCCCCTCCTTGGGTAACTCTTCATCACGGAAACTCAAATTATTACATGCTGTGAGGTTGGAAACAATTCCATCAAACTGATTAACAGTCACATCATGCTCAACATATGCTTGTTCCAATACCTTCTGCAAAGATTGCCTATGAGCTTCAGAATTCATCAGTAAGGACAACACTGAAATCTTAGACGGGGTATGCAAGAGTTAATCTACAACACTGTACTCACTCTTCTTGATCAATTTCAATACCTCATCCTCATAAGCCTTCGAACCACTGGACTGACCAGAAACATCGACATTACTCTCATCTTGATGTCATTTACCAGCAACAACATTCTCCACAATCTTTGGAGGCCCAGGAGCAAAAACTCGACCACTCCGGGTCACTCTACTAACATCAGTGATGCTTACCACGGAAGACAAAGAAGGAATGGGCACTTCCTTACCATCTTCTACCTTGGTAGCATTGTACTTATACGGAACAACCTTGTCAGATTCATAGGGTACTGGACCGAGCAATCGAATAACCAAAGGTGTAACAACGGTCTTCCGACTATCATAAGAGATAACAACTCGTTCAGGAATATTAAAGCGTGGTGCAATAACATTCACCTTATTCTGATATTCATCTCTTTTAGCAGTGACTTTAATCAAATTCTCATCCATCATTCTTTGAATATCTCTCTTCACCATCACATAACCACGTGGATTCACGGAACAGATGCAACAAGCTGCATAGTCATGTTCAAAATCATGGTATTCACTCAAAAGTGCATGCATTTCCACAAGAGATCTTCGAATCCAACGGATATCAAAAAATTTGAATGTACCAGGACGACCATAAACCATATTGACAGACGCCTTGCCATGATTAGGCTGCGGGTTCGATTGCACATTAAGGTTGGAATCTTCGAAAGACAAAATACCACTTCTAGCCAACCTTTGTACTTCCATCTTTAATGGATAACAGTTCTCAGTATCATGCCCAGCTCCTCCTTGTCAGGCTTATACCACCATGGCGAATCTTTTGGAACAGCAGGTGGTGCACGGGTCTGAACAAGATTCCTCTGAATTAAACAAGGAAGCAATTCCATGTAGGTCATCGGGATCGAATCAAAATCCTTCTGAAAACGGCCCTGTTGATTGTTCTGTTGATTAGAACGTTGTTGATGAGCAGGAGCTTCCTGAACAACAAGAGTTGAATTGATAATAGGAGTAACAGATGCAACATGTTGCTGACACTGATTATTCTTACTGTAACTCTTTCTGCGTCCTCCATGGGAAATAGCATTGGTCTCAGGACACCTTCTTCTAATCTCATCCCCATATTAACCATCTCAGTGAAGTCGCTCGGGGCACTAGCAATCATACGCTCATAATAGAAAGGACTCAGAGTTTTCAGAAAAATCTTAGTCGTGTCTTTTTCTTCCAAAGGAGGATTGATCTGAGCAACAATCTCGTGCGACCTCTGCGCTTATTCTTTGAATGTTTCCTTATCTTTCTGAGCCATTTCTCGAAGCTAGTCACGGTCAGGAGCCATATCCACATTATACTTATACTGTTTCACAAACGCCTCGCCCAAATCTTCCAAAGTGCGAATTCGAGTGCTGTCGAGTCCCATATACCATTTCAAAGGTGCACCGGACAAACTGTCTTGAAAGTAGTGAATGAGAAGCTGATTATTATCGGTCTGAGTCGACATCTTACGAGCATACATAGTTAAGTGGCTCAACGGACAAGAGTTACCCTTATACTTTTCAAAGTCAGGGACCTTGAACTTATGTGGGATCTTCACATTAGGAACCAAGCATAACTCGTGAGCATTCTTCCCGAATAGTTCTTTACCTCTCAGAGCTTTGATTTCTTTCTGAATTTCAGCAAACTGGTCTTGAATCTCTTCCATTCTATCATAAGCATCAACACTCTCGCTTGGAGCAGTGTGGAAAATCTGTTCTTCCCCAAAAGGAATGGTATGAACCACAGGCGGTGGCACAGTCATCACAAGCTGGACAGTAGGAACAATTGGAACTTCAGGAGGTGGTGGTGGTGGTTGATAACCTTCAGGATAAAAGTTACAAGGCATACCCCAAGGGAAACCAGGAGGCATGAAGTATTGAGGAACACTAGCAGGCGCCACAGAGATGGGCATAGAGACAATCTCAGAAATGACTGTCCCTTGCACATGAGTTGAAAGTGGAGGAGGAGGTGGCCGATTCTGAGCAGCCACCAATGCTTCCATCATAGCAGTGAGTCTTTCCAAACCATCCTTCAAAGTTGTCACTTCCTCACGAAGCTCACAGTTCGCTTGTTGCAATTGATCCATCTTCTTCTTCAGATTAGCCAGAGTATTATACTGGTGCGACAACTTGGCTGAATGAAGACCAAAGGTAAACATAAGACACCTGAAAAAGGCAAGAAACAATGCAGAATTATGCTTGATATGCAAGATGCAAATGCAAATTTTCAAGGAATTATAAGGCATATTGCAAACATTGTTATTTGAAATACTAAAATCTCATTCATTAATGATGGAAAATATTACATCTTGAAAGTACAGATTCAAGAATCCTAAAACAATAGAGAATAAAGAAAACTAAGTCCCTAGAGAATCTCATAAGAAGAAGTCCCAACTCTATCTTCCAGCTTCTTGATACGAGCCTACATCTGAGTCTTCTCAATCAGCAACTGATAGACGATCGACTTCCAAGGAGATTATGAACTCTTCGGAATATCGAAAACTGGCTGAATGCGAGAGGAAAATAAATCCTCTTGCACCTTTCTCTTCTTGTTGGCGACTTCGTCTTCATTCTTTTTCTTGAAGTGCTCTTGAAGTCTTGCATTCTCTAACTCAATAATCTGATACTTATTCTTCCAAGCATCTCTCTCTTGTTGCATCTCGGATAAAGTGATCTGAAGCTTCTCTTTGTCTTCCATAAAGTATAGGATATGCTTCTTAGCAGTTAGAGACAAAGGTTCCTGACGCGCATAAGGCATCTTCAAAGTAATAGCTCTATTTTTAACCCACTGGAGGTAAGGTTCCGAAGAGACACAATTCGGATTTCCCAAACTTTTCTTTCCTTTTCTACGAATGTTGCGCCAAGCTTCCATAATTTCTCTCTTGAGAGCAACCTGAGATTCTTCTTCCTTGAAAAAGAGACCAGTCAAATGAATGTTCTTTGGTACTTCTCGCAAAGGATAGCCCAACTGACGACGAGCCAACACCGGATTGTAGCTGATTCCTCCCTTTGTACTAAGAAAAGGTACGTTGGGAAAATCACCACAACTATCAATAATCATTGCTCCAGAAGGAACACGGCTACACCAATCAATATCAGAATGAGTGAGAGACATGATTTTCCGCGACCAATATAAACCATCCTTGAGGTTCCAGAAAGCTGCAGACTTTGGCAAGTGAGAAACAAACCACTTATAGAGCAAAGGCGCACAACAGATAATCATCCCTTCACCATGGAAATTCCTGAGGTGAATAGAATGGTAAGCATCAGCAAGCAAAGTAGGAACTGGATTCCTAATCAAGAAAATCTGAATAGCGTTGATGTCAACAAAGTTCTCAACATTCGGAAAGAGGAACAGTCCATAAATGAGCAAGGCAAGAATAGCCTCAAAAGAAACTGTATTCTTCACACTAGCAAAGTGATGAGCTCTATCCATCAAGAACTTAGCGGGTAACCCAAGAATCTTTCCTTTGGTATCCACGCGAGCCTTAATCTCAGAAACCTTCAAGTGAGTAGCCTTCGCAATAATGTGATGCTCGGGAACGGGATCCAAACCAGAGAAAATACGACTATGAACAGGCAAACCAAGCAGGAGAGAATACTCCTCTAGCGTAGGTACCAACTGATAATCAGGAAAGATAAAACAATGAAGCAAAGGGTCATAAAACTGAACCAAAGTAGCAAGCAATCCTTCAGCCATATCAACCTTTAAGAGAGATAAAAGCCTTCCATATCTGGACTCGAACTTCTTGGTATCAGCAACCAAAGATCCTAGCTCTCTCAAACCCCCTAACTTAGGACTCTGGAAAGTGTACTTCCTTGTACTTCTCCTTCCAAAATCCATAACAAAAGTACCTACAATGTTTGCAATAACACCTTTAAATTCCTTGAAACCTTCCAAAAGAATGCTCATGAATGCATGAGTGCATGAATGCAACAACCACAAACAAGATCACACAAAGCACATGGGTCAAGGTTCAAGTCACGAGCATGAAGCCAAGGGTAAGAACCAATCCCACAAAGGTATGTACTAAGATTTTGTATTCATTGTACCTGCAAAAAACAACGGTTCTAACAGAGTGCCCAGGGTCCACAATCCACTATCAGACACACTAGCGCACCGATTTACTCGGAGGTTGGTAGTTATCTTCAAGAAATCTAACCTGAGTGTGGCATTGCGTAACAGCTAAGTCGGATTTGCATCCTCATAGCTTCTGAACCACGATCCTAAGAAGGCTAAGATGGGTTAAGGGTTACTACGGTCCTTAGTGTTATAGGCTTCTATGAAAAAAGTAATGCCTTCAACGATCGCTTGATCGACATCAGTAATTCCAAAGAGGCAACCACCGAGTGGATAGATTCTAAGTTCTGCTTTTTCGGGATTCGACTCCCTCAAAGCTCCATTGACTATACCATCCTCCTATCTCAAAGTACACTCTGGTCCGGGTATAGGACTTATCTCACACACAGAGGAACTCGCAAACAGAACAAACAAGTAACAAGCAAATCAAACAAAAAGCAGTAAATAAATCAAAGTAGGCTAAACTCCCCAAGGGAGGCTTCCCTAGCAGAGTCGGCACTTTTCTGTAGCGGGGAAATTTGTGAGTATAAGCTATTAATTAACTTAACTAAAAAAACAAGAGTCGCCACTGCACTTTTATTTTATCCAAAAAAGGAAAGGAAAAAGAGCGAACAAAACCTAATGAGTTCTAAAAAAAAAGAACAAATAGAGAATGGGTAAGGGGGGTTGGTTACGCAATGGGAAGGTATTATCACCCAAAACGTCTATAGTACTCTATATGAACCCTTTGAAATATCTATCGCACTTGGTTTGAAAAGGTTTGCTTGAAAAGAGATTGGGAGGGATGAGAAGAGAAATATTTTTTAATATTTTTGTGTTTGGAGAGACTTATCGCCTCATGCCTACGTACCCACGAAGTGCAATGTAGGATCAAAACCTCGTAGTTCATGGTACAAAGAATGAAATTTGTTTGTTTTGGTTGATTTTAAGTGTAAAGACAAATCGTCATTTCTAAGCGAATAATTCCGCTTGAAGAAATGAATCATGTCTAAACTTATGAAAAAGTTTTAAAAGGAAGAAGTGCATAAGGCACAAAAAAAAAAAGATTGATGAGTTTGGTATTTTTTAAAGTCTTATTTGAAATGGTTAAAATATGATTAACATGGATTGACATTTATTAAAGAAAAAAAAGCAAAGTTTAAAAATCGCTCGACCGAAGTCAAGGTTTTATTATGAAAGCGGTTTTAAGTTTGAAAACAAGAAAGTTTTGAAAAAGAGAGGAAATTTTGAAAATTGAAGAAGGGGTGGAGAAGAAGTGACTATCCTACTGCATAAAAATAAAAGCTAGGGCAAGAAAGATCTAACCATATGGAGGCACTCTTCAAAGCATAATAAGAAAAGAATTCCATGTTCTTGAGCCAATAAGAAAACCAAATAAAGGCTAGAACATCAAACTCCATAATGGTCCAAAGCACAAGGGAGAGAGTCCTAAATCTAAGTCCATAAGTCCATAATCAAACCAAGAAGATCCTCCTATGCAAGGTATAGTGGCCATAGTCCAACAATTAAGAGCACAAGCCTTTTAGTGGTTTAATCCTTTATTAATGTTTTTGAGTCCAAATGGACAAGAGAAAAACAAAAGCTCAAGATAATATGGTCCAAGTGGACAAAAGAAAAATGACTTAAACATAAACATGATATGATATAATGACATAAAGCATAAAAATAAAATAAAGAGAGAGATAGGGAGCGAGAAGGAAACATAAACAATATAGTTAGAAGTTAGTGATTAGTAGCACAAGGCTCTAGTGCCATAAGCCTTCACCGATTATTCTGTTTCGCATCTTGAACTATAGTGATTAAACAATGTACTTAGGTCAAGGTTAATGAAGACTTGACAGAAAATTGGTAGAACCAAAACCTCTACAACGCCAAGTTTCAAAGATTTCGAACCTAATACAAAAGATTAACCAACATTAGATTGACGCGACCAATCAAGGTCCGGACAATGAAAGATCAAGTTCCGAATTGAATAAAGAGGGACAAATGTAGCACTATGTTAAGCAATCGCCGAGTAATTTATGTAGTAATTACCCTACAACGAGGCCGGTCAATAGTGATCTTTGTGTTAATGCATGCTAGATGAATGATATGTAGATCGTCATCCAAAAGCAATACCGCACGAAAAGAAAATAGGTAACGATCTAGTATTGATCAAGAATTCAACAAAGAAATTCTAAGATCCATAAGACTTTCATCAATCAAAATAAAAAGAAATAGATGAAGAGAAAGCCAAATTGAGTTACACTTTCAAGATCCTTTCATCTTCAAGTTCAATCACCTTTAATTGATAATTTTAAGTGTGAAAACATATCACTAATTCAAAGCACCTAAAATGAATTCGACAATTCATTAAAAGATAGATTTGAACTAATGAATGTTTAGTTACTTCAACCATATCCAAAGTCCATTGAAATTAAAGAGAAATTAATCTCAACAATGCATTTCAAGGCTAAAACAAGAAGAAAGGGGAAGAAGGAGGAAGAAAAACCAAAACATCCCCAAAATCAAGGCAAAAACTGCATTCTGACTCAGAGTAACCGGTTACTCACCAGATGATAACCGGTTACTCTGCGCGCAGAGCCAAAAATATGTGTAAAATTCAGCATGATCATTTTTCAAACCTTTGTACAAACACCTTATGATCATGGAACTGAAATTGCATGAAATTTTAAGTAAAACAACAACAAAAACCAGTAATTAAACACAATTACAAGATCCAAAGGATCAAGTAACAAGGATCTTCAAAGATCTACATTATGGAAGATGAAGACGAAGCTTCAACAATGGTGAAAGATGAATTATAACTTCAAATTGCTTCAAGATCCAAACACCAAAGCCTTGATCTACAAGAATTAATGAAGAAAACAAGTTTGGATGAAGGTTTAGCTCAAAGTGGAACAAGATTCAATGTGAATTCTTGTTAACTTTCAAAAGAAGAAAAGTGAGCTTTGAGTGAAATTTGTGGTTGGGGAGAGAATTTGCAAGAGGTTTGTTGGCTATCAAAAGCTTCAAGAGAAATTTTAGCAAGGTGAATTTGGCTCTCAAAAGCTTGTGAAATGAATGAAATGAAGCCTCTATTTATAGATTTTAGGCTTGGAAAATTTGGTGGTTTGGAATTTGGTTTGGAAATGAAAATTAGGCTTGGAATTTAAATTTGGAGGGAAATGATCAAAAGAGTGGTGATTAGTGGAGGTACATGGTAGGAATTAATTATGAAGTAGGGAATTAAAATGGGATGGTCTAGAATATTCCACATGTGATCAAAATGATGAAAATTGGTGCCAATTACTGAATTTGAATTTGGTACCATTTTTCAAATTTTCACGAGGGTAATCGGTTACTCACCACATGATAACCGGTTACTCAGTGCAAATTTTGAAAAAATGCCCTTTTTTAGTACATTGATGTGGTTTGGCTCGATTCTTTTGCTCGTCAAAGAAGGCATGGAAATAACCACATGAACCTTGGAGTCTCTTGAATAATAATAAATTAAATCTTGGGAACTCTTGATCAGATAATTTTTGAATTAATTGCAGATCAACTTTGACTTTGTTCAGATGAAATTCATTCGAGCCGAGGGACTGTTTTTTTTTGGTATCTTTAACCTGTTCTTCCCCTGAAAATGTTAGTGAAAGAAAACAAAATATTTTTGGATTTTGATTAAAGGTTATTAAACAAAAACAAATTAAGCAATAAAACAACCAACAAACACACACATACTCAAAGATCCCTGCAAGGCACAATCCTATAAAAGAGGGAACCAATGTGTGATCTTGTTTCTATGCATGAATGCACATGACAAGCAGAGAATCTTAGTGGCAAAAATTAGGGTATTACAGAGACCATTTCGATTTCCACTTCATTTCGCATCTTCTTCTATCTTCTTTTTCATTTTCGATCTATGAAGTCTTTATATTCACAAATGTTGATTGTTGAAGCGATTAACCTTCATTATTTCAAATCTGTAGTGAGTGATCATCGGGATCACTTTCTATTTGAGATCGTGATAGGTTACCTTTGATTAATCGACGCAAGTTTATGATTAAGACGAGATTGTCACTTTTTCTTTTCGTGTGGCACGATTCTTTGGAGAATGATCCTCAATATCATTTCTCTATCGTGTTTTAGCACAAACATTGATGTTGAGCGGCCTCCTATAGTATGATCTTCATCATAGATCGTGCTACGATGGTTTAGCACCACATTGGACCCGATTCACCCGATTAACAACTAACCACTAATCACTAACTTTAGTTTCTGTCCAATATTATCTTGCTTTACTTTCTTGTCAATATTATTCATCTGTTCATATTCATCTTATTCATACTTGTTCATCTAACCCTCTCTTTGTTCATATCGCATTCAAAATACACTAATAATTATCTAAACAATAAAAGACTCAATTGGCGGACTGTGGTTACTATCTAGAGTTCTGGACTTTGGATTTAGACTTAGGATCCTTTGCCCTATGCTCTTGGAGTTGAGATTTGGAGACTTCGGACCTGTTATGTTTGCTTTGTCTGTACTGGGTGATTTTCTATGTGCAGGTTGTCGTGACCCAAAATTTGACCTCCCTTTTTGCCTTTTGCATAAGCATATGCATTCGCGTCGCTGGCATACGCATTCACACTTTTTCTCTATGTTTTTTGTTGCAGGAATATTCAGGTTCCCAAACCCAGTTAATCGCATCCTCTCAAGGTCATCACATCATCAAAATGAGCACAAAATAAAGATTTCCATGCCTATTTATCAAAACAAGAGGTGGAAAATTGAAACCGAGGCCATAGCACCATCTTTTAAGCAAAACTGGGCAAAATTGGTTAGAGTAATCGATTACCCAAATAGGGTTATCGATTACCCTGTGTCAGCTTGCAAATTTCTGCTGCTTTTTCATGACAACAACTTTGTACACTCTTTGGGCTTTGATTCTATAGTATTCTACCAGCATGTGAAACATTCTAGACATCTCTAGACATTTCAAGGCTGTTTTAGACATTCCAAGTGCATTTACTTTAATGTATCACTCTAAAATAAGTGCACCATGTTCCTTGATTTATAAGCATATCAACCTTTGGATGTTAGAGCTCACATTGGGATTGTTACCGAGTTGATCCTAACTAACCGAGTTAACCGCTTGACTCGGTGAGTCAAGTGTAACTAACTCCTAGCCTAATTCCAAACCACCAAAAGCTAGCTTCTAGCCTAATTCCTAACCTCTCACACTCTAAACCAAAACTCTATATAAACAAAGCTTCACTAGTTTCACAAGGGCTCCACAATCTCTTAACCATTTTCTCACACTTCACTCTCAATTCTCTCATTCTCTCTGAATTTTTCTGCAACTTCTTCATCTTCTTCTACATTTTTCTTCCCAAACCTCACCATAGCTCTTCACCATTAAAGGATAATCACTTCTACATTGGAAGTGATTATTTCTTGAGCTTTACCTTCATCATCTTGCATTTACACTTGGTTTTCTAGAGTTTTGTTAGCTTTTGGATTCACCTCAAGTGCTTGGTTCAAGATTCTACGGTTTGAATTCGTATTTCGGAAGTTTCGTCGCAATTTGCTCGGTTTCGATATGATTCGACTCTAATTGGAGATTCTTCTGGTTTTCTTTGATTATCTTCATCAAGATCTCCTTGCAACAATTACCAAGCCAAATCTCCGGCTTGTAGGTTGGTAGATCTCACTCATTTTACTGTTTCGCACGTTTTCGTATCGTACGCAATGTAGTTTCAATGTTTCTTGTGTATGAATTGATTTTGCACTTGCATGATCCATGATCTTAATGATTTAATTAATTCCATCGCTGTTCATTTGCTGCTTTGGAACTTGATTTTCGTGCACAAATTCATACCCTAGCATATGGTAGATTGCACAAGTGATTTAGGTGTTAAAAGTGCTTTTTCAAAGGCTATTTTTGCCACTGTTACAGTGGTAACCGATTACTCAAAGAGAGTAACCGGTTACTCTTCACAAATTTGCACCAGCGCTGTTTTTTTCAACTGAGTAACCGATTACTCAAATAGAGTAACCGATTACTCTACACAATTTTCATCAGATTTGCTGTTTTTCAAGCAAGTAACTAATTACCTGCTTAGGGTAATCGATTACCACTGTAACAGAGTGCCATTTTTGGTGTTTTTTCAAGCTTGTTTGACATCCTTTCCTCCTCTAACTTCCATGGATTGATATGCTTGATTTTTTATGGATGTTTTAAGTTTCATTTAACTCATGTTTGAAGCATATTCATGAACTTTCGACGCAAGATTTCGATTATTCAATTTGTTCATATTCTTGGCATTTGTGAACATGATCATCCTTGCACTTTCTTTGATCACATGACATATGATTTGTGATGTGTACTAAATGACATTTGGTAATGTTTTGCACTTTCCTTTCATGTTCGAATTAAGTTTGTTCTTCAAAAGGATAAGCTTAATCTTGTATAATTAATAATGTACCCTTTGCTTTAATAATTTTTCATTTCATTTTGGAAAGTTATTAGCATGTTTCCCCCCTTGATTAATTAATCGAAACTTCGTTTTAATTAGTAGATCCTTTGTTTACGCTTCTCTTTAGGATCTCTTTAGATCTTTCTTTCTCTCTTTCCCTCGTGGAGTCAGAGATTTGTACGACATTGGAGCACTGTACAACTTGGAGCTGTTACGATGTCTGTTCCAATTTAGGCACTACACACTGTGTGTTAGAGAAGGAATGATAATGGAGAATTCCTACTCTCATTCTGACCACTTCAGGTAGGGGACGAATGACCCTGTGCCTGGCTTAGTCATCTTTATCCTCAGGCAGTAATGTACCTCCTTCCCCAGTTGAGTCGATCCTTAATCACTCATATGCCTTGCAATCGCTTTTGATCAATCCTTACCTTCTCGGTTAAGATCATCGTCTTTGGGGTCAGCAAACTCTCTTTGTTTCAATACCCTACTTTCTTTTCTTGTGGTCAATCATTGCTTTTGCTTCCCCAAGAAGAGTTTCTTTTCCGGTTAAGCACAGTATTCCTGTCACAACCGTTTCCCCAGGAGTTCGTAACCTTCTGTTGGTTCTTTTCCCTTTGTTTGGTTAATCACTGCCTGTCAGTTAAAACACCAATTTGCACTTCTTCTCAGTTAACCATAGTCTACCTGTTAATACACTGAATTTTCTTCGGGTTAATCACCTTCTCTTGGTTAATCACCCATTCTTTCAGTTAACCACATCCAGTCTGTTAAACACTGAATCCTTTTGATTTAATCACCTTCTCTTGGTTAATCACTCATTTCTTTTCGGTTAATCACAGTGTTTTTGTTAAAACCGAATCTCTCAGCGGTTAGCGACCTCTTTTGGTTCAATACCCTTTCGTTGGTTAAGTACTGTTTGTTCAGTCAGTATCGACATCCCCTTTGGGTCACAACCTCTGCTTAGTTCCACACCCTTTTCTCCGGTTAACCACTATTTATCAGTTAATATACCAAGATCCCCGCAGAGTCAAACACCTTTTCTTGGTTCAGTACTCTCTTCTTTTTGGTTCATCACAGTCTTCCTGTTGATACCAAGTCTCTTTTTCCCACCAGAGTTCTTATCTATTTTCTTTCGATTGATCACTATTAGTCAGTTAACAGGTGGCATCCTATCTCTTTTGGTTTGGACACCGCTCCTTTCGCTTTTCCCCAGCATGGTCGCCCTTTCTGCTTGGGTTTCCTCAGTAGAGCTCTCTTTTTCCCATTAGAGTTTTATTTCCTTTCCTCCGGTTAACCACTGCCCTCGAGTTAATATACCGAGCTTTTTTTCCTTTCGATCCCCAGTCGGGTCGCACCCTCTGGTCCCTAGTACTGTCCTTTTGTTCTCCCCAGTGGAGTCCTGTATTACTCCTTTTGCTCTTTTATCTTCCTGGTTTCGACACCAATCCTCTTTGTTATCCCCAGTGGAGTTTTCTTTCCTTCTTTTGCTCTTGGTTTTGACACCACTTTCTTTCTTTTTCCTTTTCCGTCTTAGTTCCCCGAACTACGGAAGCTTTGATTCTGCATTCATTCGAATGTATGATACGTAGGCACGAGATCGCGATGATCTTGGCGAGCACACCTCCACACTTCCACCCTTTCACCTTTCGCTGCTCCTTCTTCCATTCCCTTTCTTTGTCCCTGGTTCCCTGAACTACGACGCTTTGATTTCCTCATTGCACTATGAGGGTACGTAGGCACGAGGGCCCTAATCCTCCGCGAGCACTTTTTTCCCTTTCTCTTCTTCTCTTTTTTCTCCTTATTTCTTTTAGCTAGAAGCCTTTAGATAGATAACCCATCCAAGTCTAGAAGCAAGCGAAATGGTTCCCGTCAAGTACGACAGATGCGTTAGGTGCTAGTACCTTCCTTTCGCATAACCGACCCCCGTTCCCATTTCTCTTCCCCTTGGGTTTTATCGATATTTTCCATGTCCTTTGGGACTAAATAAATTTTGGTGGCGACTCTGTTGTATCTTTGAGTGTGCGATTCACTCAGGTATAAACCAGCCATCTTCAGCTGGCGACTCTGCTGGGGAGTCCTTGCGCTTGTAAGATGGGGTCTCGCCTAGTTTTGTTTGCTTTCTTGCTTGCTTGGGTGTTTATCTTTTGCACTTTACTTGCTTTATGCTTTTATTTAGCTTTATGTTTATTTACTGCATTTCTTTACTACTTTGAATATTCATATGCTGCATATTCTGGATATCTGCTGTATTTTCTGCTGTTTTAGGATGGGTAGATATTATTGGAGAGAAAAGTCCTAACACCGGGCTTAGCATGCACATAGGCTAGAACGTGGATAGTCGTGAGGCATGCGTCTTGCGCGTTGGGTTACCACGAGAGCCACATCCTAGATCGTGATTCGCTTGAGAATATTTCCATCCTGTGAGAATTCACTATGGCGGGATATTTTCATTCTGAGTCCTATGGTTTGGACGACCTTTCTAGGGACCACCTAGTTGTGTCTAGATCACACATGTGAGGGGGATGGGTTTTTGTAGGAAACCAAGCCACTTCATGCCTTTGTTCTCACACACGCCAGATTTTGCACCGACACATCAGATTATGTGGCACCGACACAAAATTATATACAAATATCCAGATTGTCCAGATTTGATTGTTCAGACAGTGCTGGCTTCTTGTTGTTTGAGTTGCATATCACGTCATCATGTAAATTAATTTTTGCATGTGCATTTCCAGGTATTCGAAGACTTATTCTTTGTTAACATTATCATAGAGATGAGTACTGGTTGTCGAGGCATTTTCAGCTACAAGTTTGTGGAGCCTAAGCTGGGTACTTTGAGAGGTCTGGCATCCCGTGTGGTCAAAGATAACTGAGGGGTTTTCAAAGACAGTTATGGTAATCTGTTGTCCATCCTCAACACAGATGTCAACATCACCGCCATTCACACTCTGGTTCAGTTCTATGATCCACTACTTAGGTGTTTTACATTTAAGGATTATCAGCTAGCACCTACACTCGAGGAGTATGCTTATATTCTGGGGGTTGAGATCAAGAAACAGGTTCCTTTTGTCTACACCAGTGGTTGTCCGAAGTTTCCTCTTATTGCTGATGCACTTTGCATTAGTAAGAAGGATGTGGAGGATAATCTCAAGACCAAAGGGAAGGGTATTCGAGGATTTGCTTCGAAGTTCTTGGTTGACAAGGCCACTTCTTTTGCTAAGGATGGAAACTGGAAGGCTTTCAATGCCGTTCTTGCTTTGCTGATATATGGGATTGTCTTGTTTCCAAACATGGAGGATTTCGTAGATTAGGCTGCCATCAGCATCTTCTTGTCCAAGAACCCTGTTCTAACACTTCTTGCTGATACCTATCATTCTATTCATTCGACGAATGAAAAGAAGAAGGGAACCATTGTCTGTTGTGCTCCTTTGCTGTACCGATGGTTCATGTCTCACCTTCCACAGAAGGGTCCCTTTGTTAAGAATAAGAGTAATCTCAAGTGGTCTCAACGAATCATGCCTCTTACTGCTGATGACATTTCTTGGTATTCTCGAGTCTTCAACGATATTAAGATCATTCTTCATTGTGGGAAATTCTCCAATGTGTCTCTCTTGGGTACAAAGGGTGGAATTAACTACAATCTGAGACTTGCCTTCCGACAATTAGGATATACTATGGTTGCTAAGCCTGATCCCAAGGTAGTGGAAGAGTTCATCTTTCATGAAGGGGTTGATGACATGGGATTGCTAAAGAGGTTTAGTACCACTTGGACTCTGATTCACCTCGAAGGAAGAGCTGATTTGGGTAAGAAGAATTGCATAGCCAAGGAAGCTTACACACTTTGGGTCAAAGAGCGCGTCAAAGAGATATTGTTGCCATTTTCTTCTGAGCCTTCCATAAATGCCAAGCCTCCTGAACTTGCCATTGTTCCTCCATCTGAAGTCGACCAACTCAAGCTGATTATTGAAAAGTTGAAGAAGGAGAATGCGGATCTTCGTCTCAACCTTGATAGAGTCACTTCTGAGAAGGATAGTCTACAGATTGAGCTCTGCCAAAAGCGTGAGAGCATGCTCAAATAGGTGGAGGTTGAACAGAACAAGCATAGGAAAATGGGTGACACTTTGAAGAGCACCTATGAGGGACTTGCTTCAAATAAGAGACAACTCGCCGATACCCAATATCAAGCCTACAAGGATGAATTGAGCTACAAAAAGCAACTTGAAGAGCTTCGAGGAAATTTATCCGAGTACAAGACAAAGTGGCAAAGTGAGCAAGACTGCGCTAATCAGTTAGCAAAGGACTTTTCCCAATGTCAAGCTGAGTTCGACAAAGTTTTCGGTGAGATTAAGAAGTTGCAAGATCAAGCACATCAGAGCAGAGAGCAGATTAGTCAGTTCAACACAAAGAGCACTCATTGGGAGTAACAAAGCTGTCATATGCAAAACCTCTTGGATCAGAAAGAGGCCTTTCTTCAGGATTTACTTAAGGGACCCAACCATTCTTTGCTGCGCAACCTCATGAAGGATGCAAAGTATTGGAGTGAGAGGCATGGCCGTCTAGCCAGATTTGCTGAGCACGCACTGAAGGACTTACCTGGGTTGTTAAGGGATGCCTATGATGATGTTTTGCAACACCAACTTCATTGGGCTGTTTTCCACTTCTTGTCTGTTTGTAGGGTGGTATTTAATAGGATCCATGCGGTTTTTGTTGTAGCCCAAAAGGCAGATATTTGATGCATACTGGACTTGTACTTCTTTTATTGTTGAATGAATGAATGAAGTTGCTCGCCAATCTTATCTTTCGCACCTTTACTTGTATTCTTTATGATTATTGTCAACAAAGATAAGTTTAAGAATTCCTGGAATCTAAAACTTTATTTTTGCATGCATAACATACATTCATTTGCACACATATGCACGTCCCTTCATCTGGAAAACCGTTGCTCATCCTTGTCCACCTTCCTTGTAGCAAGACGATGACATCGGTATTTCACTTGATCAAGAAAATCCATAATCATGGCTGACTTCGAAGCTAAAAATGCCGCTTATAAGGAAACTCTGGCTCAATTCCAAGGTCGGATGGATCAGTTTCAGACGAACATGGATATTATTATGGAAATCCTTCGTGCTCAGAAGGATGATGTTGCTGCTGCCACTTCTGTTGTTGCAACTATCACTGATGCAACTATTGTCACTCCTGTTGTGATTGTTTCTCCTATTGTTACGGCTACTCCTGCTATTGTTCCTTCTCCTTCTACGATTGAAGTGCCAGTAGAGCCTGTGAATCAGCCTGTTGTTCATCCATCAAATTCTCAGTCCGGTTTGAACAAAATGCCTGCTGTTTTTCCTTGGGGCATGCCTCTGAATTACACTCCTCAGATTGCAAATAATGGTAGTGCCTTCGTACCATATCAGCCGTTTGTTGTGCCAGTGCCTAATGGGAATGCTGCTGTGTATCCATGGGGCATGCCTACTCCAGTCCACCTCCGGTGGTGAATGATGACCATGAGAATCCTCAGATTTAGACTCGTCAGACTCCTGTGTTGACTGATATTGAAACACCTGATAAAAAAGAGCATGTGTATAGGGGTCCGCCTTTTCAGGTTCCAGTCTCATCTCAAGCTGCTCAAACTGCTGTTCAAAATGTTCATCCTGGAATGTTCTACCCTGGGGCATCTTTATATACTGTGATAACTCCTTCGAATTATCCATTTGGTGTTCAGATGGGTCAGAATGCTGGTCAGATGGTTAATCCAGGTTTGGTGTATCCTTCTTAGTTTGCTACTCCGCAAGTGCATGCTCCGGCCGCATCTCAGCTGCCAAATCCTCAAATTCTTGTCAAGCCTGCTAATCAAGATAGACCTGCTGGTTGCAAGTTGCTGGAAGACCGTATCAGAGCTATTGAAGGGTTTTCTGCTTTTGGCATGGAGGCCAAGGACTTGTGTTTGGTTCCGAATGTTGTACTTCCGCAGAAATTCAAGATACCTGAGCTGCCAAAGTATAAAGGTTTGAGTTGCCCGCGTAGTCACATCACTATGTACAGCAGAAAGATGGCATCCTATATTGATAATGATGAATTGCTAGTTCATTGTTTTCAAGATAGTTTGTCTGGTGCTTCATTGGATTGGTACATGGGCTTAGAGCGCAGAAAAATCCGTACTTGGAGGGATTTGTCTGAAGTGTTCTTGAAGCAATACAAATACAATCTTGATCTAGCACCTACTAGATTACAGTTACAGAACCAGTCTCAGCGCTCAGCTGAAACATTCAAGGAGTATGCACAAAGATGGCGTGAGATGGCATCTCATGTGTGACCTGCTCTCTCTGACAACGAGTTGGTTAATATCTTTATGGGTACATTGCAAGGATTCTATTATGAGAAAATGGTGGGTAGTTCTTCATCGAACTTTATCGATGTTGTAACAATTGGTGAACGGATTGAGAATGGTTTGAAGATTGGAAAGATTCCTGGAGCTGCTTCCCAGTAGCCGGCCACTAGAAAATCTCAGAACAGTCAACCAAAGAAAAGGAAGGTGAAGCCAACGCTGTGACAACTCAAGTTTATCCTCAGTATCAAGCACCCTTGGCTTCTATGCCTTATTATCCATATACGTACATTGCTACTGCACAATATCAACAACCGCCATATCAGTATCATCCGCAACAATCAGTTCAGAATGCTCAGAATCAGCAACAACCGCAACATCAGCAACAAACTCAATAGAACAACAAAAATCAGCAGAATCAAAACCGTCAAATCAACAACAATCAAGGAAATCGCAAGCGTTCGAATTTCGATAGAATTCCGGTTTCATACACTGAATTGTTCCCTTACTTGGTTCACCAAGGGGCAATTGTTTCCAAGAAGACCGCACCTGCAATTTTGCTATTTGGGCCGAAGCATAATCCAAATGCGTCATATGCTTATCATGCTGGATACATAGGACATGCGACAGAGGATTGTTTTGTCTTCAAAACTAAAGTTCAGGAACTCATTGATAAGAAGATTCTAACTTTCATTGAGGAAGGACCTAACATTCAGAATAATCTATTGCCAAATCACAGCGGACCTGCGGGGAACATGGTTGAGGATAACTCAAGGGCTGAATTGATCATGGATGTTGATGAGGTAAAGACTCAGATGACTGTGGTTTTCAAGAGATTGAATGAACATGGGTTGTTGAAAGGATTGCATGGTAAGTGTCAGATTTATGACGATAATCCTAACCAGTGTCGAAGGCTGAAGGGTTGTGTCCAGATTTTGATGAACCAAGGTGAAGTTCAATTTTCCAGATCTAAACCTATTGAAGAAGTCGCTACTATCGAGCCGTTCACCATCGTCTATAGGAAGATTCCTGTTGAATCCCCTAAGCAGAAGAAGGTACAACCCATCGTTGTTTGCCCGCCAAAGCCGTTTCCATATAGAATTCTAAGGAGGTACCTTGGAGGTATGGGGCTACTGTGTTTTCTGGAAGATCAAGAGATAAGGTTTACGGAATCTGAGATTATAAATGTTACAGCCGTTGGAGGTATGACTCGTAGTGTATAAGTGTTTGCTCCAAAGGTCACTACAAAGCCTGTTCAAGTTCCAATTGTTGTTCCTCCCAAGGAGACGCCTACATCTGTAACCCTTGATGTTAAACAAGAGGTGTCTACTACAATTCTAGTGCCGACTATTCCGTCTGAAGATATTCCAAAGAGCAAAGAGACACTCGATGATCAAGAGTTCCTTAAGTTGATTAAGAAAAGCGATTTTAAAATTGTGGATCAGCTGGGGCAGACACCCTCGAGGATCTCAATCTTATCCTTACTCATGACCTCGCCCGCGCACAGATCAGCCTTGTTAAAAGTCTTGAACACTGCTCATGTTATGTATGATATATCTGTTGTCGAGTTCGATGATGTAGTGGCCAATATAACAGCAAGCTGATACTTAGGCTTTAATGAATCAAAATTGCCTCCTGAAGAAGCTGCCCATAACAAAGCATTGCACATATCCGTAACCTGTACATACATCATCTTATCTCGCATTCTTGTGGATACCGGTTCTTCTCTCAACGTGATGCCTAAGGGTACATTGAGCCAATTACTGGTAGAAGGGAGCGATATGAGGCCGAGTGCCTTGGTTGTCAGAGCTTTTGACGGTTCTCGAAGGCAAGTTATTGGAGAAGTGGACTTACCCATCAAGGTTGGGTCGCATTTGTTTACCATTACTTTCCAGGTGATGGATATCAATCCGGCGTATAGTTTTCTATTGGGTCGCCCGTGGATTCACGCTGCAGGGGCAGTTACATCCACTTTACATCAGAAATTGAAATTTATGTTTGACAATCAGCTAGTCATCGTCTGTGGTGAAGAGGATTTGATTATGAGCGAGTTATCGTCTTTCCGATACGTCGAGACCGAGGAAGGCATAGCTGAGGTGCCGTTCCAGTGTCTCGAACTCGAGGATGTCAGCTCTGCTTCAACTAGTCAAAGTAGATCCCCACAAGTGACCTTAGCATCTGCTAAGAGTGCTAAAGAGACCATCGAGAGAGGTGCCTTGCCAGGCTGGGGGCATGTGATTGATGTGGTTGAGAAGCCTAATCGATTTGGATTGGGTTACCGTCCTGGTCGACAATCTAGTTCACAGGGTCAGAAGCAATGCAATTTGATCAAATTCAGTAGCGCGGGTTTTCAGATGGGTGACATCGTGGCAGCCCTTGATGATGCTGGTCCTAGTAGTCAGATTTCAAGCTTTGTACGCAAGTGTCCGTCGGGTTTCAGGCTCAACAACTGGACATCTACCGTGATTCCTGTGGTTTTTCCATATAACATGTAATACATTTTGCTTTCTCGTTCCCTTGTCCTCACCCGAGATGAGTGGATAACTTGTAAAGGGCCTCACGCTTTTGTAATATTATGTGATCAATAAATAAAAGTTTTTGCATTCAAAATCATGCTCTGTTTTCTTTCTTTTACTTTTTCACAAACAAATGGCAAAAGTTTCTTTTATTTTCACTTTCAAAATAGCTCATTCTAAACATATTCATAAACATGCAGAACTAATAAACGCATTGATAGCAACATGGCAAACATCCATTGTAATTCTGGAATTCCAATTAACCAAGCCGAAGAAGATGGTGAGGAAGATTGTGAGTTATCGGCTGAACTAGCAAGGCTCCTTGAGCACGAGGATAAGGAGATTCAACCACATAAAGAGCCAATAGATGTGGTCAATCTTGGTACTGATGAGGTCAGAAGAGAAGTCAAGGTTGGCGCATCTCTCGCTAAGCATGTACACTCAGAGTTGGTCAAGTTATTGAAAAAGTATGTTGATATCTTTGTCTGGTCTTATCAGGATATGTCTGGGTTGGATACCAACATTGTTGAACATCACTTGCCGCTCAAGCCCGAATGTCCTCCTTTCAAGCAGAAACTCAGGAAGACTAGACCAGACATGGCACTCAAAATCAGAGAAGAGGTAAAGAAACAGTTTGATGCTAGGTTCCTCGCCACTTCCGAATATCCTGAATGGATTGCCAACATCGTCCCAGTTCTAAAGAAAGATGGAAAGGTCAGAATGTCTGTGGATTATCGAGATCTCAACAAGGCAAGCCCGAAATATGATTTTCCTTTGCCTCATATTGATGTCTTGGTAGACAACACGACGCAATTCTCTGTCTTTTTGTTCATGGACGGTTTTTCAGGATATAATCAGATCAAGATGTCCCCAGCTGATATGGAGAAGACTACTTTCATCACACCATAGGGTACATATTGTTACAAGGTCATGCCATTCGGTTTGAAGAATGCAGGGGCAACATACCAACGTGCCATGACAACCCTCTTTCACGATATGATCCATAGAGAGATTGAGGTTTATGTGGACGATATGATTGCCAAGTCCAAAACTGAAGATGATCATCTGGTTCATCTGAAGAAACTATTTGACAGACTCCAGAAGTTTAGACTGCGGTTGAATCCTGCGAAGTGTACCTTCAGAGTTCGATCTGGTAAACTGTTGGGCTTTATTGTGAGTCAGAAGGGCATTGAAGTTGATCCCGACAAAGTTAAAGCAATTCAGAACATGCTGCCTCCCAAAACAGAAAAAGAAGTCCTTGGCTTTCTGGACAGACTTAATTACATCTCAAGGTTCATTTCCCACTTGACGACTACCTGTGAACCGATGTTCAAATTACTAAGGAAAAATCAATCGGTTGAATGGAACAATGATTGTCAAGAAGCTTTTGACAAAATAAAACAATACTTGCAAGAACCACCGATCTTAGTACCGCCGGTTTCTGGTAGGCCTTTAATCATGTATCTCACCGTTCTCAATGAATCAATGGGATGTGTATTGGGTCAACATGACGACACTGGCAGAAAAGAACATGCAATTTACTATCTGAGCAAGAAGTTCACTGATTGTGAGACCAGATACTCACTCTTGGAGAAAACTTGTTGTGCTCTAGTCTGGGCTGCTCGATGCCTAAGACAATACATGATTTTCCATACTACTTTGTTGATATCCAAAATGGATCCGATAAAGTACATATTTGAAAAGCCTGCTGTTTCTGGAAGGATTGCTCGGTGGAAGATGCTGTTAACTGAGTATGATATCCAACATGTTACCCAGAAAGCAATAAAAGGGAGTGTCTTGTCTGACTACCTCAACCTGTAGAGGGTTATCAAAAAATGAAGTTTGACTTCCCCGATGAGGATGTTCTGTTTATCATAGATTATGAGACTCCAGACCCTGACATAGGACCCAAACCAGGGGTGCGATGGACGCTTGTGTTCAATGGTGCCTCCAATTCTAAAGGTCGTGGAATCGGTGCTATCCTCATCTCTCCAACTGGTTTTCACCTTCCCTTCACTGCCAGATTATGCTTTGCATGCACCAACAATATGGCTGAATATGAAGCATGTATCTACGATATTGAAGCGACGATTGACATGAGAATCAAGATTCTTGAGGTCTATGGAGATTCTGCTTTGGTCATCGACTAGGTCAGAGGGAACTTTGTGACTAGGGATTCCAAGCTGGTTCCGTACCAACACACATTGCGAAATTGATTCCTTACTTTGATGAGATCTCTTTTCATCATATCTCTAGAGAGGAAAATCAACTAGCTGATGCTCTTGCCACTTTAGCATCCATGTTCAAGGTCAAGTGGAAGAATGAAGCTCCTTTTATTCGAATTGATCATTTGGACGAACCAGCACACTGTTTAGCAATCGAGGACGAGTCTGATGACAAGCCTTGGTTCTACGGCATTAAAAGATATCTGGAAAACCAGGAATATCTCGAGGGTATTACCATTACTGACAAGAAAGCTCTTAGGCGGCTCTACGCCAAATTCTTCTTAAGTAGTGGTATACTGTACAAGAGGAATTATGATTCCCCATTGCTCAGATGCGTGGATAGACACGAAGGAAACACGATCATAAGGTCCATACATGAGGGTTGCGAGGGTGTACATGCTAAAGGTCCTGCCATGGCCAAGAAGATCCTTCGAGCTGGGTATTATTGGACAACAGTGGAGGTAGATTGTTACAAGTTTGCCAAAAGATGTCAGAAGTGCCAAATCTACGGAGACAAGATCCATGTGCCTCCAACTCCATTGAACGTTTTGACTTCACCTTGGCCATTCTCTCTGTGGGGTATAGATATGATTGGAATGATCGAACCGAAGGCTTCCAACGGTCATCGATTCATTCTAGTTGCTATCGATTACTTCACCAAGTGGGTTGAAGCTGCTTCTTACACAAATGTTACACGACAAGTGGTTACCAGATTTATCAAGAAAGAGATAATCTGTCGTTATGGCATTCCTAGGAACATTATCACCGACAATGCAAGCAACCTAAACAATAAAATGATGAAGGAGTTGTGTCAAGAATTTAAGATCGAGCACCACAACTCTTCACCATATCGGCCTAAGATGAATGACGCTGTTGAAGCAGCAAATAAAAACATCAAGAGGATTGTCCAGAAAACGGTCAAGACATACAAGGATTGGCATGAAATGCTTCCATTTGCGCTACATGGCTACAGAACTTCAGTCCACACTTCTACTGGGGCAACTCTGTATTCGCTTGTGTATGGTATAGAGGCAGTTCTACCCATTGAAGTCGAAATTCCTTCGCTCAGAGTCATCATGGAAGCAGGTCTTGATGAAGCTGAATGGGTCCAATCCAGATATGACCAGCTGAATCTCATTGAAGAGAAGCGCCTTACAGCTGTTTGTCATGGTCAATTGTATCAGAGACGCCTCAAGCGAGCTTTTAACAAAAACGTTCTCCCTCGAACGTTTCATGAAGGCGAACTCGTACTCAATAAGTATTCACCTGTTCACTCGGATCCACGAGGCAAGTGGACTCCCAATTATGAAGGACCTTTTGTTGTCAAGAAGGCCTTCTCAGGCAGAGCCCTGATCCTCACCACCATGGATGGGGAGGAGTTGCCATTGCCCGTGAACTCCGATACAGTCAAAAAATATTATGCCTGAAAGAAATGAATAATAGCCCGCTAGATTGACATCCGCAAGGACAATCTAGGCAAAAATGGGCGTCCCGATGAACCAAAAAAAGAAATGTCCATGCAAAAATTAGGGACAATGAAAAAAACACAACAACAACCCACTAAGTTGAAAACCCGAAAGGGCGACTTAGGAAAAAATGGGTATCCCGATGGACAAAAAAAACAAAAAAATAATATATATAAGAAATATGTCCAGGCAAAAATTAGGGATAAAGGCATTGACTGTGAACACTTGAGCCTCTTTCCATCACAGCTAGATCTCAGACGGTAATAGAGCAGTCAAATCATCATCAACTGGTGCAAGGCGTTGGAACCTAGACTTACAGTGGATGGTAGCCAATGTTGTAATCAATGCAAAACATGGTTTCCCTTTGCCATTTACTTTGTTTTTCAATTTTTTATTGCAAATTTACTCATCAAGGATTTTTGCATCCTTGTACACATCCTATGTACAATATTTTTACGTTTCAATAAAAATACACTGTTTGTTCCCTCAATTTGTTTTCTTTCCAGTATTTTGTTTGCAAATTAAACAATTATTTGTGATCACATAATACTAAAAAAAACTTTGAGAACAATAAAAAGCAAAATCAATCGAGAAAGCATTATGCATTGCATATTTTACTGGTAACCCCTGCAGGATGATCGGTAATATCCCTTGGCAAGCCTAATGCCCGACCAGCACTATGATGGTTTGTATCCTCAGCAGAGCCATCATTTCCCCAGTAATCGCCATTATGTTTTTCTGGGAAGGTTGGTTATCCTCCATTTCCCCAACAGATTTATAATGTTCCCAGTAGAATGGCCAAATGATGTACTTCACTCAAAGATTGGATTGTTCTTTCCCCAGCTAGGGTTGTGCATCATTCCCAGCATGTTAAACTGTCACTCACCAGCAACGGTATAACTTGATTCCTCGTCTTCCCCAAGCAGAGAAGATCCTTCGAACCTTGTGAATTCCCTACAGTGGAGTCAATGGCAGCTTAGAAATTATAGTTTTCTGATTTTCATTTCCCAGACAGAGTCAGTCAAGGTGTCCACAGCAGAGTCAGTGGCAGTTTGGAACTTGGAGTTTCCTGGTTTCAATTTCCCAGCGAAATCAGCCATGGCATGAAGATTGTTATGATTCTCTTATCCCCGACAGTGTCAATGAAGATATTCTAGAAGTTTAAGACTTCTCGATTTCTTTCCCAGAGGAGTTGTTACCATTTAAGGGCTTTTCCCAGCAGGGTTTGTCTCCATCTGTGATTTCTCTCTCTAACTAAGAATGTTGAGTTCGTTTTCTACACTCTCCTCCCAACTACCGCACATTACCTTGACATGCATTTTGCACTGCATGATATCAAGCATCATGTAGATCGCACATACATAGCATATGCATCGAGCATATTCCCTTTCTTTTGGCTGATTCATCTCCCCAGCAGATACTCAGCCTAACTTCGCACCTATCAAACTCTCATACACTTGCACCTTTCTCTTGTCACCGTCGGCCAAATTTTCGAGCTACTATTTTATTTAATCCCCTTTTACCTTGAATTATCAAAAAGCTAGCGCAATTCGCACATTCAGGTCCAAGTGGATTAAATAGGGGCAGCTGTCGTAACTCGAAATTTGACCTCCCTTTTTGTCTTTTGCATAAGCATATGCATTCGCGTCGTTGGCATACGCATTCGCACTTTTTCTCTATATTTTTTGTTGCAGGAATATTCAGATTCCCAAGCCCGATTAATCGCATCCTCACAAGGTCATCACATCATCAAAATGAGCACAAAATAAAGATTTCCATGCCTATTTATCAAAACAAAAGGTGGAAAATCGAAACTGGGGCCACAACACCATCTTTTAAGCAAAATTGGCTAGAGTAATCAATTACTCAAATAGGGTAATCGATTACCCTGTGTCAGTTTGCAAATTTTTGCTGCTTTTTCATGACAGCAACTTTGCACACTCTTTGGGCTTTGATTCTACAGTATTCTAGCAGCATGTGGAACATTCTAGACATCTCTAGATATTTCAAGGCTATTCAAGACATTCCAAGTGCATTTACTCTAATGTATCACTCTAAAATAAGTGCACCATGTTCCTTGATTTACAAGCATATCAACCTTTGGATGTTGGAGCTCACATTGAGATTGTTACTGAGTTGATCCTAACTAACTGAGTTAACCGCTTGACTCGGTGAGTCAAGTGTAACTAACTCCTAGCCTAATTCCAAACCACCCAAAGCTAGCTCCTAGCCTAATTCCTAATCTCTCACACTTCAAACCAAAACTCTATATAAACAAAGCTTCACTAGTTTCACAAGGGCTCCAGAATCTCTCAACCATTTTCTCACACTTCACTCTCAATTCTCTCCTTCTCTCTAAATTTTTTTGCAACTTCTTCATCTTCTTCTACATTTTTCTTCCCAAACCTCACCATAGCTCTTCACCATTGAAGGATAATCACTTATACATTGAAAGTGATTATTTCTTGAGATTTACCTTCATCATCTTGCATTTACACTTGGTTTTCTGGAGTTTTGTTAGCTTTTGGATTCACCTCAAGTGCTTGGTTTAAGATTCTACGGTTTGAATTCGTATTTCAGAATTTTCGTCGCAATTTGCTCGGTTTCGATACGATTCGACTCTAATTGGAGATTCCTCTAGTTTTCTTTGATTATATTCATCAAGATCTCATTGCAACAATTACCAAGCCAAATCTCCGGCTTGTAGGTTGGTAGATCTCACTCATTTTACTGTTTCGCACGTTTTCGTATCGTACACAATGTAGTTTCAATGCTTCTCGTGTATGAATTGATTTTGCACTTGCATTATTCATGATCTTGATGGTTTAATTAATTCCATCGCTGTTCATTTGCTGCTTTGGAACTTGATTTTCGTGCACAAATTCATACCCTAGCATGTGGTAGATTGCACAAGTGATTTAGGTGTTAAAAGTGCTTTTTCAAAGGCTATTTTTGCCACTGTTACAGTGGTAACCGATTACTCAAAGAGAGTAACTGGTTACTCTTCAAAAATTTGCACCAGCGCTATTTTTTTCAACCGAGTAACCGATTACTCAAATAGAGTAACCGATTACTCTGCACAATTTTCACCAGATATGTTGTTTTTCAAGCAAGTAACCGATTACCTGCTTAGGGTAATTGATTACCACTGTAACAGAGTGCCATTTTTGGTGTTTTTTCAAGCTTGTTTGACATCCTTTCCTCCTCTAACTTCTATGGATTGATATGCTTGATTTTTATGGATGTTTTAAGTGTCATTTAACTCCTGTTTGAAGCATATTCATGAACTTTCGACGCACGATTTCGATTATTCAATTTGTTCATATTCTTGGCATTTGTGAACATGATCATCCTTGCATTTTCTTTGATCACATGACATATGATTTGTGATGTGTACTAAATAACATTTGGTACTGTTTTTCACTTTCCTTTCATGTTCGAATTAATTTTGTTCTTCAAAAGGATAGGCTTAATCTTGTATAATTAATAATGTACCCTTTGCTTTAATAAATTTTCATTTCATTTTGGAAAGTTATTAGCATGTTTCCCCCTTGTTTAATTAATCGAAACTTCGTTTCGATTAGTGGATCCTTTCTTTGCACTTCTCTTCAGGATCTCTTTAGACCTTTCTTTCTCTCTTTCCCCCGTGGAGTCAGAGATTTGCACGACACTGGAGCACTGTACAACTTGGAGCTGTTAAGTTGTCTGTTTCAATTTCCACACTACACCGTGTGTGTTAGAGAAGGAATGAGAATGGAGAATTCCTACTCTCATTCTGACCACTTCAGGTAGGGGACGAAGGACCCTGTGCCTGGCTTAGTCATCTCTATCCTCAGGCGGTAGTGTACCTCCTTCCCCAATTGAGTCGATCCTTGATCACTCATATCCCTTGCAATCTCTTTTGATCAATCCTTACCTTCTCGGTTAAGATCATCGTCTTTGGGGACAGCAAACTCTCTTTGTTTCAATACCCTACTTTCTTTTCTTGTGGTCAATCATTGCTTTTGCTTCCCCAAGAAGAGTTTTTTTTCCAGTTAAGCACAGTATTCCTGTCACAACCGTATCCCCAGGAGTTCGCAACCTTCTCTTGGTTCTTATCCCTTTGTTTGGTTGATCACTGCCTATCAGTTAAAACACCAATTTGCACTTCTTATCAGTTAACCATAGTCTACCTGTTAATACACTGAATTTCCTTTGGGTTAATCACCTTCTCTTGGTTAATCATCCATTCTTTCAGTTAACCACAGCCAGTCTGTTAAAACACTGAATCCTTTTGAGTTAATTACCTTCTCTTGGTTAATCACTCATTTCTTTTCGGTTAATCACAGTCTTTTTGTTAAAACCGAATCTCTCAGTGGTTAGCGACCTCTTTTGGTTCAATATCCTTTCGTTGGTTAAGTACTGTTTATTCAGTCAGTATCGACATCCCTTTTGGGTCACAACCTCTGCTTGGTTCCACACCTTTTTCTCCGGTTAATCACTGTTTATCAGTTAATATACTGAGATCCCCGCAGAGTCAAACACCTTTTCTTGGTTCAGTACTCTCTTCTTTTTGGTTCATCACAGTCTTCCTGTTGATACCAAGTCTCTTTTTCCCACCAGAGTTCTTATCTATTTTCTTTCGATTAATCACTGTTAGTCAGTTAACAGGTGGCATCCTATCTCTTTTGGTTTGGACACCGCTCCTTTCGCTTTTCCCTAGCATGGTCGCCCTTTCTGCTTGGGTTTCCCCAGTAGAGCTCTCTTTTTCCCATCAGAGTTTTATTTCCTTTCCCCCGGTTAACCACTGCCCTCGAGTTAATATACCGAGCTTTTTTTCCTTTCGATCCCCAGTCGGGTCGCAGCCTCTGGTCCCTAGTACTATCCTTTTGTTCTCCCCAGTGGAGTCCTTTCTACTCCTTTTGCTCTTTTATCTTCCTGGTTTCGACACCAATCCTCTTTGTTATCCCCATCGGAGTTTTCTTTCCTTTTTTTGCTCTTGGTTTTGACACCATTTTCTTTCTTTTTCCTTTTCCGTCTTAGTTCCCCGAACTACGGAAGCTCTGATTCTGCATTCATTCGAATGTATGATACGTAGGCACGAGATCGCGATGATCTTGGCGAGCACACCTCCACACTTCCACCCTTCCACCTTTCGCCGCTCCTTCTTCTATTCCCTTTCTCTGTCCCTGGTTCCCCGAACTACGACGCTCTGATTTCCTCATTGCACTATGAGGGTACGTAGGCACGAGGGCCCTAAGCCTCTGCGAGCACTTTTTTCCTTTTCTTTTCTTCTCTCTTTTCTCCTCCTTTCTTTTAGCTAGAAGCCTTTAGATAGATAACCCATCCAAGCCTAGAAGCAAGCGAAATGGTTCCCGTTAAGTACGACGGATGCGTTAGGTGCTAGTACCTTCCTTTCGCATAACCGACCCCTATTCCCGTTTCTCTTCGCCTTGGGTTTTATCGATATTTTCCCTGTCCTTTGGGACTAAATAAAGTTCGGTGGCGACTCTGTTGTATCTTTGAGTGTGCGATTCACTCAGGTATAAACCAACCATCTTCACAGGTGTTGATACTTTGATATTGAAGTCATCTGATACATGAAGCTTCTATCTGGTTCTTAATCCTCATGAAGACTTGGATATGATGTTTTATTTTCATCTGATGTTGGTTATTGCTTGGCTTGATAGTGGCTCATCAGTCTAAGAGAAGGGAATGCTTGTCATGCGCCATCTTTTGGTCAGATCTTTCCATCTCTTACTACTTGCTTGATGCCTGTTCTTGATTCTGCTTAATGTCTGCTTTCATGATACTTATGATGCTTTGACATGAGTTTATTCTTTACTTGGTTCACTTGATACTTATGTTGATGTTTGTTTGACACTTTGAGACACACATATTTGCATTACCTTGTCTTCCCTCATCTCTAACATGTTGTGTGCCTTATTGGTGACTTGTTACTTTGCATTTTGAGTTGACTTGATTACCTTGGCATCTACTTTGCATTTGTTGCTATTCATCTTACATTTAATGCTTGAGTTTCTTTGTCCATCTGTTGCTTATACCTCCTTCCGAAGGAAAGGATTCTCTCCATTGACTCTATGTCATATTTAGGATAACTTAACCTAGCTTTTCCCTTCCTTTCCATTTTATCCTAGCCTTAGGATTAGAGTCACCGTGCTCTATTTAGGTGTTCCGTCGTGGACACTTCTTTCCCTGTTTTACCTAGCCTTAGGTTTGGAGTCGCCGCACTCCATGTAAGCGTCATGGTTATGGATGCTTACCCTTCTTTCCCTTTATCCTAGCCTTAGGATTGGAGTCGCCGCACTCCATGTAAGCGTCATGGTTATGGCTGCTTACTTTTCCCTTTCCTTTTTTAACCTAGATTTAGGTTTAGAGTCGCCGCACTCTATGTAGGTATCCTGCCATGAATACTTACTTTTCCCCCTTGGAACCTTGACCACAGTCACGAGTTCCTCACCCGTAGTTAGGCGAACTACGGAGGCTCTGATTCCTCATTCCTAGTCAGGATACATAGGCACAAGGTGCGATATCTTGTCGAGCCCACTAACCCACTAACCCTCTAACCACTAACAACTAACAACTTCTTCCCCTATCTCACGTTTCCGTGCGACTGAGACTAGTTTACCTTTCCCTTCATCCTAGCCTTAGGATTGGAGTCGTCGTACTCCACGTAAGCGTCATCGTTATGGATGCTTACTCTTTCCTCAACCCTTTCAACCTAGCCTTAGGTTTGGAGTCGCTGCACTCCACGTAGGGGTCTTGCCATAGATACTTACTTTCCCCCCTTGGAACCTTGACCACAGTCAAGAGTTCTTCACCCTTATTGAGGTGAACTACGAATGCTCTGATTCTTTGAGTCAAGATATGTAGGCACAAGATGCGATGTCTTACCGAGCCCTCTAACCGCTAACAACTAACTCCTTTTTCCCTCGCCGTCGTGCAATCGAGATTAGTTTACCTTTCCCTTTATCCTAGCCTTAGGTTTAGAGTCACCGTACTCTGTGTAGGTATCTTGCCATGGATACTTACCTCCCCCCTTGGAACCTTGACCACAATCAAGAGTTCCTCACCCGTAGTTAGGTGAACTACGAATGCTTTGATTCTTTGAGTCAAGATACGTAGGCACGAGATGCGATGTCTTGGCGAGCATACTTAATGTATATACCCCAGGTCTTTACCTTAGCACCTTCTCTTAACAAGCAAACATTAACCTAACACAAATACTAACAAGAGGTTCCTGTAGAGTACTACAGATACTTAGGATGCTAACACCTTCCCTAGGTATAATCAACCCCCGAACCTAGATCTCTTGCATTGTTTTTACATTCCAATTAGGGTTTCCGATCTTTTCCTTTTCCTTTGGATAAATCAAAGCTCGATGGTGAATTTCAAAGATTTGTGAATCAAGTTAATTAATATCTTGATATCCAATTCTCACCACAACAGGAAATGGCGACTTCACTGGGGAAACATTCTCCTAAGAGGGTTAAGCCCACCTTGTTTTGCATTTGTGTTATTTATATGTTTGCTTGCATGTAAACTTGTACATCTGTATATCTGTATATCTGTATCTGCTTGGGTTTTTCTGTATGCAGGGTTGTTACCATGAGTGGTGAGGATAAGTCCTAACCCGGACTTGAGAGTACACATATGATAGGATAATGGATATAGTCAAGGAGACTTCGAGGGAGTAATCCCAAAGGAGTTGACTTGAGATTCCACACTCAGTTGAGGCCCTCTTGAGGGGGTATATGTTGAACGAGCTATCGTGAATGCATTTCCACTTTCGACCTAGGAGCCCGTGACACTGATGACCTTTAGTTACCCTGTTACCCCACTTGGCCTTTTAGGATGTAGTGCGATGGCTATGAGGGACTAGTCCCGAAGTGGTTGATACGTGATACTACACTCAGACGAGACTCTCTTGAGAATATTATTGACTACCAAGTAATTGGGAAATCGATAATATCCGAAAGATGGGTTGTGGACTCTGGGGACTTCTTAGAACCATGTTCTGTAGATCATAAACCCATAGTACATACATCTTGGGATGTGTAACACCTCAAAATTTTCCCTCATATTTATACCCAATAACTGGCTTTTGTCTCACATTCATTTGCATCTTCACTAGGTCATAACAACATTATTCATTCATTTGCATCGGGCTCCTAAGGAGTGGGATCAAGGTATTATGTGCAAGCTCAGGGTTTCTCTGTTGTTGTGAGACTTTCATCCTCATTCAAGGGTGAATTTATACTATCACAAGTATCTTCCTATTTAGAGGTTCACCAAGCTACAAGGTTATCTTCTGTCAAAGTTTATCAGGTTGCATATTCATGCTCTTCAAGATTACTCAATGCAGGTGGTTCAGGGTTTCTTATATTTTGCATGAGTTGGTCAAATATGCTATCGAGCTTTATCCAAGTTCTGTTTAGGGGGAAAAGATTAAAGTTATTGGTGTCGGAGGTGGTGGATTCATATTGTGGTCAAGGCACTGTTATTCTTTCAGTTACTTATCACTTGTGGTTGGGAATTCATCAAAAATGCAAGTTTGATTTGGATTTAAAAAGCTTGATTTGGAATCAAAGGTGTTCAATGGGTCAAATGCTTTAAGCATACAGTATGAAATGGAAGCATGTGGATTACATGGAATTCAAGATATAAAAGTCCATTAAATCGTATATAAATCTCTATCCATATCCATTTTGTGTCTTTATCTCTATCACTTTCTTTAAACCAAATCCAATTGTTCGCTTGCAAAAACATGTTCATTAACTCATTTTCATGTCCTATTCAAGTTCAAATCCAATTCATTTTCCTAAATCTATTTTTGAATCCATACCTATTCCCATTTTGAACATCCATTCCAACTTAAAACCCATTTTTATAACCATTTTATTCCACATTTTGTTAAAGTCATAACCCATTTTAGAACCATCTTTTTGTCCATTTACTATCCAAAATCAAATTCGTTTATTGATTCAAATGGCTTCATATCCCTAAGTTCTATTTTGGCATACCACGACGGAATTGTTGCATTGAGTTCATGCATCCTTGGAAATACAATAACAGGCAAAAGATATAACAAATTTACAAGCTGTAACTTCACAATTTTCTTAGCAGGTCAGTGCAGAGTTCACAAACCTCTCCTAACAACATTTTTCTAACCGAACTTATAACAGAGAAAAACCAAAAAAATGGATCTTTTCTAACATTCCTATAACAGCTCCATAACAGATTTCATTAGCTCCATATCAGAATTCCTAACAGAGATTCACTAACAGAACCTAACTGCTAACAGAATTCCCTAACCAACACTCTAACGGATTCACTATTCTTCAAGCTTACTCTTTTTTCCTCCCTTCTTTTTTCATCCTCTTCAATCATCGTCTCCAACCTTCAATTCCTCAACAACTTTCCTTCACATCTTAATAATTCTCTGCAAGAATCCACACCATTTTTCATCTTCAATCCATATTTGTAAAGCTGCGATTCACTCGTCTTCATAGATTCACGGCCTGCAAAAACCATAGCAAAACACTTCGTCATCTTTAATTCGAAAACTTCAACCATATAAAAGATCCTGCAAATTCACAGCACCAATAAAACGAAGTGCAGAAAGAGGAAAGTAGAAAAGGTTCTAACACTATTTAACAATGTGTTCAGAACTCACAGCTCCTACAAAAACCACATAATAATGATCTTCAAGCGGAATTAGCTACGAGAAACTCCATGCCATTTCTTTCATTTCTAATCCATCCTTGTGAAGCTCCAATTGATCTTCAAGAATTCCAATTCACTGCGTCAGCAACTCATCGAACCGCAAAACCTGCAACAACCAAGAAAGTCACTGAAATTCTTTGCGAATCGACGTCAAATTCTCTGCGAATCGACGTCCTAATCACCAACACTCGTGACATCACAACACGCACGCAAGAGAGAGTAGAAGAAATGAACAGGGGATCATACCTCTAAAACTTCATCGCCAACTTCTTCATGTATGTAACAGATTCGCGAATTCACCGACGAGCAAAAATTCATTCTTGATTCAACAAGAACATGCAAATCAAAGTAGCAGTATCACATCATCATCGGCGTCATTAATTCACTAGAATCAGAAAACGTCAACCATCGTCATCTTCTCCATCGCGTACAAACTTCTGCCTCGAAGGTACTTTCGATCTCATCTTCTTTAATAGAAATCCACTACAGCGATGTGATGCTTGATGTGAGGAGCTTAACCTCCATGGTTTGAGCTCCAAGTTGCTAGGTAGTGACATTTCACGGCGAACTCGTAGCTAGGGTTCTTATTACGTTAGGGTTCTTGAAGGGGGTTGATTAGGTTTTGGTATTAGAGTTGGACTTGAATTGAATGGATGATGAATTTGAGCCGCCGGCGAAACATTGAAGAAGAAGAGGAAGTTCCGGCAGTGAAACTAGTGAGAAGGATAAGAAGAACTTTGAGTTGATTAATAAGAGGGAGGGTGAATGAGTGAGGTTGATGATGAAGCGGAAGAGGAGGTCGCGGCGAGAGAGGAGGTCGCGGCGGCGTGATTGTGGTAGAAAGAAGAAACGGCGCATTCTAAAGAGGGAGGAAAGTGAATTTGTTATACTGATGAATCTAGAGTTTGTGGAGACCCATTCACATCAAGCCCGTTTGAATGTTCCTCCTCACACCCTCATTCCATTCCCTGCACCCCTTTGCTATGCATATGTGTTGTAACGTTTTAGTTTTTTGTCTTGGTACGTCAGTTTTAGATTTCTTGACATTTTTTTGTGGGAATTGGTTTAGAAATTAATTTTAATTTAGGTTTTAACTGTGATTTAGGATTATTAACACGTAACCTTGAATTATGTCGCAACTACGAAAAACAACCGGCGAAAATAGAACAGAAGAGTCGCCACCAAACAGTATTTATCCCAACGCAGGGAAAGGAAACGATCGAAGAAAACCTGAAGAAAGGGACAGACATGGTCATCGCAACCATAGTTTGGGTTTGGGAGTCGGTTACGCGAGGGAAAGGTATTAGCACCCCTACGCGTCCATCGTACTCTATGGGATCCACGCTTGCTGTCTCGATCAAAGGGTGTTGTCATTTGGAGCTTCACTGCTACTGGAAAGGAGAAGGAACGGGAACGGAAAAGAGCGAAGAAACGAAGAAGAGAAGAAAAAGAAGTGACTCGATAGGACATCACCGTCCTATGCCTACGTATTCCCTCGTGCAATGGGAAAGTCAAAGTCAACATAGTTCGGACGACTACGGGGGAAGGTTGCTCGCCAAGACATCATCGTCTCGTGCCTACATATCCTCAATCTATCCAGAAGGAGGAAATCAGAGCAGTCGTAGTTCAACCTATGGGTCGGTGAAAAAGTCTTGATCGCACTGAAGCGAGAGAAAAAGGCTCAGTTAACAAATCTCGATCACACGGAGGCGAGAGACAAAAGAGAGGGAAGTTAGTTGTTAGTATGCTCGCCGAGATATTGCATCTCGTGCCTACGTATCTCATCGGAAATGAGAATCAGAGCATCCGTAGTTCACGGAACTACGGGAGAAAGATGGGAAGAGTGCACGCCAAGACATCGTCGTCTTGTTCCTACGTATCCTCAATCTATCCAGAGAGAGGAAGTCAGAGCGTCCGTAGTTCGTGGGACTACAGAAGAAGGGAAAGGTGCTCGCCAAGACATCGCCGTCTTGTGCCTACATAACCTCAATCTATCTAGAGATAGGAAATCAGAGCGTTCGTAGTTCGTGGAACTACGGGAAAAAGGGTCTCGATCGCACTGGGGCGAGAGAAAGGACTCGGGATATGAAGAAACGCTCCTGAAGAAGTGATTTGACTTTGTTTGTGATTCGTACTTCGCTAAAGTCTATGACACCGGAGCGAATGAGTCGTAAATCGTCCCAAGACGGGGCGTCCGCTAAACACTCTAGAAAAGTGAAGGAAGACCCCTCACTCGTCACTTCCAATGTACTTAAGGCTCGTGGCGCACAATACGCATCATCTTTATTAAGTGTCTTGATTAGTGTTCTGAGAAAGAAGGGAGAGACGCAAGCAAGGTCTAGGGGAAACTGAATCCTACAAGTTATCATACAAAATGGACCTAAGGTCAGGATTAGGAGGGAACTAACCTATCGTTGTCATGCTTGGATTGAGGGCCTAATGTATATCCTTCTCCGAGCTTAATCAGAAATTAAGTCGAACTAGGAGCCTTAAGGGAGCATGTGAATACAGAGGTAATCAACAAGTAAACACCAGACAGCTCAATCACAAAGAGAGAATCAAATACGAAACCAAGTTAAGGGAAATTCAAGTACAGAGAGAAAATCAGGAATTAAACAGAAATTAATCAAGATATGCAAGTTAAAATTAATCTACCATTAAAAATCAAGATTAAAAATTAGTTAATAATTAGCCTAAAATTAAAAGTTAATCAAAACTTAATATCTAAACCTAGAATTAACTCAAGTTAATTTCTAATTAAAATCTAATTCTACTTCTAATTAAAGAAAAGAATCAAAATTAATCTAAACGAAAATAGGATTAATAACAAAATCTACCTAATTCTAGATTAATTGCTAATAAAACCTCTAATATAATTCCAATATCCTAAAGTTATATTATCTAAAAAATAAAAACCAAACTAAACAAAAAAAGAAGGGTACATCAGCTTTATTGAGGGAGAAAGGAAGTCCAGGCGCAAGGCCCTAAGGCCCAAGGGTTTTCTTACAATCCAAGGGGGTGCGAACAAGACAAACAGGAGGTGTGATCAGGTATAGAGGCGATGCCTGAGGATCTTAGGCCCAATGATCTCCTGACGGATGAGAGGGTGCTTAGAACCTACAATCAGCAATAACAATGGGCCTAAGACCCGGTTTAAAACAGCAAGACCCTAAATAAAGAAAACCTATAAGTTCTTCAGCTAAAACGCTCAACTCAACTGCTACCTCCCTCAACGTTCAACTCTTCCGTCACATCCATTCTCTCAACCGCTGCGCATCTCTTCCACTTCACATAACGTTCTTCCTTTTTCCCCTCTTTCTCCAACCGTCGCGCCGCCGTCTTCCACAAATCGAGCCACCAACCTCAATGTTCCTCTCCATCCCGCTCGTCTCCCTCCAACGAAGTTTGATAACTCTTTTCCTCACACCATCTGTGATTTCTTCTCCACCACGCCGTGTCCAAATCGCTCATCTCCTTCAATCTTGTTCGCGGTTCTTTCCTCCACTTTTAAACTTAACAATAACAAAAAAAGAACTCTGCACAACCTATCAGATCTACCGCAATCGAACAACTTATCAACGCTCAAACGGACAACAACTAATTCAGGAAAATTGAACACAAACGACATTTTCGTGAAGGAAAGAAACACTTACCTATCGGAGTCGCTACGATGGCGCTTCAATGATGAAAATCAGGTATACTTGCTTCCATTTCCTTCTCCTTCTGTTCTTCTCTCTTGCTCAATTCTTCTTCTACTTCGCTCCACCTCTTCTGTTATCGTTGTTGTGCTGAACCTGAAACCTCTTTTTCTACCTCGTAGTTGATGCAGTGTTGTGGATCGAAGATGATGAAAAGTGTTTGCTATGATTTCTGTAGATTGTGAATTATGTTGAAGATCGGATGAGGATTGTTGGACTCCTTGGCTGAAGTTGAACTGCGAATTGCTTTGTGGTTGTTATTATAGAGCTTTAAACGATGATGATATGATGGTGATGTTACGCAGTTTGGCGGTTTTGAAGATGAAGATCGACGAAGCCTCTTGGAGAATTCTCAGGAAAATGGAGAGCAGTGACTGAGAGAGTTTCCCCCCCGTTGCAGAATGAAGAAGCTCTAAGGATTTTATAGAGGAATTGATGAGGGGTATAAATGGCTTTTGATGCGAATTTCTATTATGAGAATTTGAATTCTGCTAGAAAGTGTAAAAACTCTTCCCGCGCTTGTATTTTTTCTTTTCACTGAATTTTCAGTATGAAATTGGTTTTTAAGTTGTGTGGTTTTGTGTGAATTAGTTCTACAATGGCAATTGGTTTGGCTTTGTATTGTGAAATCCGTTTTTTCCTATGTAGGGTGTACGTATGCAGGGGATGGCACCACAATTTGCGTTATTAGGATTGCCACATTTGGAATTGAAAGGCTACGTAGTGGTACAATGTGGGGGATAGTGGCTGGAAGTTTGCAATTTTGGTTCATCAAAGAAAATTGGATTCAAAACTTGATACTTGTTTAGAAATGGATTGAATTTGGTTTAAGAATGTGAGGGCAAGAAATGTGGCTAAAATGTGGAAAAAGTATATAATTTTAATTATGTTTGAAATGGTTTATGGATCAAAAATTAAATATGGATTAGTAAAAATGGACATTAAAAGAAGAGTTATGAAGTGGTTAATTGGATTATACTATGGATATTGATAAATGGTTTCGAATGTGGAAAGAAAATTTGTTATGGTGAAATGAATGGATATCGAATGAATACACCACCAAACTCCTTAATTCTTGATGAAAACCAAGACACACTCTCAATATAAACCTTGACTACCCTTGAAATTTTCCACCAACCTCTGATTAAGATGAATGAATGGGTCTTGGACCAATGCACAACTTGAATTTGAATCCATAATCAATTTTAAACCCTGCCCTGATTACTGAATCCGCGCTGACGAACATAAATCCACAGCTGAACCACCAATGGACTGATGAACTCAGATCATGATGAACCTGACTTTCCGAACATAAACCTCACATGAACCACTGCTTGATAAATAAAAGAATCTCAACACAAGACATCTTGACTTGGGATATGCACTGCCTGAGAAATAAACCACTGCCACAAATATCTCGCACTTGAAGCAATTACTCGATAGTTTGACCAAGATTAGGTCAAACATCCATCTGAACTGAATCATGAACGAACAACCACATATGATTTGAAGTTATGCTTTTGCTTTTGACAAACAGATGCTCGGGAGAAACAAAGATTGTGATCGTGCCTGATCTGCTGAGAAACACACCCTCCTCTTAAGTTTATCAAGATACCTTGATCCCATACATAGAACCAATGATATGCATAAATGATAATGCAAAAAAATGAAATGAAACATAAGCCAGTTAGGGTTAGAAATGAGAGGGCAAATTTTGGGGTGCTACAGCTGCCCCTATTCAATCAACCTGGACCTGAAAGGATAATAATGTTGCAGTGAGAATCGGATAACAAGCTATTAATTAACTTGCATCACATTTCTTTGAATTCACCACCGAGATTTGATTTGTCCAAAGGAAAGGTTCAAGATCGAGAAAACCTAAAGGGGGGAGATCTAAGGTTCGAGGGTTGGTTATACTAAGGGAAGGTATTAACACCCTTAATATCTGTAGTACTCTATGGGAACCTCTTATTTAGTTTGTGTTATGTTATGTTTGCTTGCTAAGATATCTGCTAAGGGTAAATACCTAAAGGTATATACACTAAGTTTGCTTGCCAAGACGTCGCATCTTGTGCCTACATATCTGACTAAAGAATCAGAGCAACCGTAGTTCACCTAACTAAGGGGGACTTTGAGGAACCATTGACAATGGCCAAAGTTCCAAGGGGAAATGAGTATGAGCTCATCTTAGAGTTTGAAGAAACTCTCTGAGTCTAAGTTATGATGGGGAAAAGTGGACACTTAACAAGGCAAGCACCACATAGAGTTTATAAACTCTAACCTATTGCTAAGTCGTGATTTAATGGCTCTTATGAGGCCAAGAAAAGAGGAAGGCTCTCATGAGGCCAAGGTGAAGTGATTTGTTTATTGACTTAAGAGTCATTTTAGGAGGAATTTCCTTTGGAATGGGGAGAACAACAGTTTTATGAAACAAGAAGTTTATAATGGAAATTTACATGAAGATGTGATACTGAATAACAAAGCATTTAAATTAAGCAAGGCTTATAACATCATGTAGGATTAAAACCAAACATTTAGACATTGTATAAACAAGATATCATGATAAAGAGTCAAAGATAAGCAAAAAAAAGTAATAAAACCCTAAATAGGATTCTTCCACTTCCATCATGAATAAGTGCCTTAAAACTAAATATTTTCAAAAATCTATTTTTATAGCCAAAATAAACTCTTTTAAGAACATTTAGCAAAAAGAATGGGTGGAAATGAGTTAAAAATGATCAAGTTATGAACATTTGAAGTTTGTGTATGAAGCATAAAAATGTAAAAAAACATGTAATAAAAAAGAGAGGAGAGGTCCCCATGGGTGTTGAACCCAGGACCTCACGCACGCAGCCTAAAAGCTTTACCAATCCAACCAAAGCGTGCGTGCTTACTAATAGTGGTCATCAATTCAATATATGTGAAACAAAGATCAAATTGGGAAATTAAGATAAAAGGACTGGGGCGAGGGGGATTCGAACCCCGGTCCTTCTAGTGAATTCACGTGCGTTCATACCACTGGGGTGGCCATACATCCAGTGTATGCGCCCACCCCACAAATACTTAAACATTGCCAAGTGAAAAATCATTAAGCAATGAAACACAAAGAACTGATGTATATCCAAGATCAATGATATTAGTCATATACTTCCACGCAATAATCAAACTCAAACAGTTTTGAAAACAAGCAAACCAAAGGAAAAGAATAGGAAAGTAAAATAGTGCATCCAAAGAACATTTACATAGTATAATGAACATAAATCCAAAGCATCATGAACATCATCAAAGATTGGAAGAACAAGAAACAAAGTGTCAAACAACCTTTATCTGATATGGCCTTGGAGAAAAGGAGCTTTTAAAAGCAAATAGAAACTCTACACCTAACCATTTTCGTTTTCCCTGCCAGAACTAGTTTCTTAGCAGCAAGTGAATTTATATGGACTACTATCATGATTTGAAAAACAAAGAATTAGGGCTGACAGTTTCAAAATGCCATTTTCCTTTAGGCTGTCTACCCCAACTCACTCACAGCTCGCGCAGGAACATTTTGAGCATGAAATTAGACATAGTGATGAACTGTGGTGTATCATAAGAAAAACAATTTGTAGACCAAATCTTTCATTCTATTTGAAATAAGACTAGCATAACATGGATAAACAATATCATTCATTTGGGTACAAGGCAATTAGTATGATAGCAGCCTGGTAAAAATACAATCATATACTTAGTGAAAACAACTAAAATTTGTCAATATCAAAAGACTCCACATAGTCCTCATATGATAGGGAAAGATGGTTCAACAACATGTTCAAATTAACTAAATATAACCAGAGCTAACTCGTATCATCAATGGCAGACATAAACATGGCAATATTCATGACTATGGCATGGTAAGCAAACTCAAAATGACAATTAAGCATGAATACCACATGTAAGCATATATTCAAAAAGGCAGTACATTCAACATGTTAACTCAACTCTGAATAATTTTGGGCATTATTCCTAGTGTCTATAACAATAGCATTGTCAAGGATTTGATGTTCTAGGAGACAAGTGGATTTAACAACATTATATTTTGAGAATGCAAGGTTAAGACATCTTATGGATGGTATTAAATGAACATATGCCAGTAAACAACTTAAGATAAGTCATCAAGGAGCAGGTAGCTAAAAAAACCAGTTCAAATAAATCATGGCATGAGAACCAAACAAGGATAGTTTCATCAATAATTGTCAGCATGGAAACAAACATATTCATAAAAACTTTTACCAATAAGAGCACATCCAACAACATGAGTGATGACAGTAGCGTGAGTAATTATGCAGGCATGAAATCAAGATTTATCATATACAGAATCATAATTGACTCATGATGTAAAATTAAACACAATGGATAACATGATTTTGTATGTTACCATGCTGACACATCTACATACCCCTTAACTACACAGCTTGGGAAGAGATCCATATTCACAACTTAATACACATTAAGGGGGCAGATGGACAGTTTTTTGCACCCATTCCAAGCATACAACATTGCATGATATTTCACAAATGAACAGTTAAAGTAATCATTTATCAGAGTGAACTCAAAACCATTCTTATGTAAAGTTGGGTTAGCAAGGTGATAGACCAGGGGAGGGCACTATAATGACCTAACTAGCAGGTCTGGAAAACAAATAGGTTCATCACCATAAAGTGAATCCTCAACTGATCTTTTTAGAGACAAAACTCGAAAAACAAAATGAACAGCCTGGTGTTCAAGAGGCAGAGAGAAAGGCATGTCACTCATCAGCAACAAAGTATCATGTTTCTCCTATCCACATATTTTGCACACAAAAGTAGAGCATACATTAGGCAATAGCAGTAGGAAATATTTCATGAAGTATTTAGCTCATATGTCAATCACAAATGCATAGAGGAATTCAGTTCAACAATAAATAACATGTTATGCTTATATGTACTTCTGAATATAGGCAAACACAGGAATGAATATCAAATGTAGTATTAAAACCAAATGAATCCACAACAAAACTTCTGTTTTAGAGGCAAAACCATCAAAAGCTTTTTCATTCAAGAAAACTGTTATGTTAAAGCAGGAACATGTAAACAAAACAGCATAAACTCTATTTCACATGGATATCCAGCCATAACATGACCAACACTTCAAAGATAGTAGTGATGGCTTCAACCAACGTATTCTCTTATTACCAAAGTTCTGACCAAAGGTATACATTTGGTTTGGCAGATAATTTATAACAAATAATCTAGGTCCATAAACAAATAACATCATCCAGGAAAAGGGACAAAGAAATAGTCATGAGCATGATATTAAGAACAAAAACAAACTACTTACCCCTCCTGATATATCAGTAGCACTAATGATTCTACTTCTCTTTAAGGTAGCAAACCATGAACAAAGGTTTTAGGCATTAGGTACACATAACTTTCATTAAGTATAAATGTGAAATAGAACCAACAGGCATAACATTCATAAAGAGACCATTTGCGACATGAACATAACAATGATGATGTGCATAAACATAAGCAATAAGTAAGAGGATACTGCTTACCAAGTGGAATATGTCCACTGCAACTTCAGATACACAAACTTCTTACTTACTAAAACAGTTCAAACTCCCAAAGAAAAGCTCAAACCTCCTTCTTCTCTGGAAAGAACTCAGGCTCAAGTGTATTTAGAGTGTTTTATGAGGATTGTTGGTTTGAAATGCAAGAACAATGGCCTGCTATTTATAGGGGAAGCAAGAGAGCTCAAGGTATGGCTACACTTGCTAAAATGCCAACATTGCCCTTTCTTTGCATGGGAAAATATGCATTTGCTGAGCACAAATCTTCCAAAGATCTCTGAGTACATGAGCAAGCTGGTGGGAATTGACTGATCCAAGGCTCAAGAAATAAACTATTGTTTATTTGCTTTTGTGAAGTACATCTCTCCATACTACTTGTAAAAACAAGGTACAAAGCCAAATTTTAATGCTAAACAACTGGAATTTTCGTGGCCAGGGCTGAGGTTAGGGTTAAATGTATCATTAGAACTCAGAAATAATGAAAGTTGGTGATTAGGGAAGTGTTTGAGTAAAAACTTAAAAGTTGGTTTCTTGCATTTTAAGGAATGAAACCCTTAACTTTGGATCTTCGAAACTCCTAGCTCCCTTGGTGGATGGAGGATTTCTAGTACTCTTTGGAATGCTCTTAATGCCCTCTACAACTTTCATGTCCAACGATTTTTGATTTGAGGCCTGGAACTTTACGAAAAACTGGGTCAAAGTTGGTTGTTCATTAAGAGAAAACAAGCTGAAATTTCACTGTCTTGGGTCAGTTTGGCTTGTAAGCTTCATAACTAAAAAACCATGCATTTTTAGGAGAAAAGTCATATTTAACACTTTGAAGAACTTGGAAAGGCTTCTATTTGGGCTTTGAGTCACCCCGATTGGATGTGTGGTTTGGAAGTTGTGACCATTTCAAGTTAGCACAAGAGAGGGAAATTTCACATATGCAAAGTTTCATGACCAAAATCTTACTTCCTTTGCAAGAAACCTTTTGAAACTTGATCTTGATACTTTGTATCACTCATAACACAAGTTATGATGAGTGGAGACCTTGGAGGTTCCATTTGGATCAAAATCCCAAAGATTAGGGTTTCAGTCAAAACCCTAATTTTGTCTGTGAATACACTGAGGGTAACCTCTTATGATCTTGCTTCTTTCTCTATATCCAAAGTTCATAGAAGACCTCTAGGGATGTTTACTAACTCATGGAGTCATGTCCTAAGGTTTGAGATTACCTCTTGATTAAAATCAAAGGCAATGATCCACTTGTCATAACAGAAACCCTAATTTGGAGGCGGGGTGAAACTGTGGCTCAAACTAAATCATGGTGAGAGCCAGATGACCTTAAATTCTTGTTGAGTGAGACCTCTTGGATGTAGGTAGCTCAAATGGTTGATGAACCAATTAAATCTTGAATTGATAAGGCAAAATCCTTCAGTGATTCCTTAGGTTAAAACCCTAATTCCACATTTTGGCATGGTGCTCCTTTGTTGACTTAACTTGATTCAAAGTCTTGAGATCTTGGTTCCAAACAACTAGTGAATCTTTGTGATGATTTCATGGAGTAAGAGGATACCTTAGGAGGCCTTGAATTTCTCTGTGTAAACCCTAATCCCAAACATAATAAAAACAAACTGCAAGATATGGGTTAACAGTGCATATATGATTGATCCTAAATGTCTATGCAAGATGTTATGACATATAAGAGGTAAAATTTGGGGTACAACAGTTGTCCCTATTTAAATAGCTTTATCGGATGGCACGAGGAAAGGAAATCCTCGGGACATCGAGGTGAAAGGTATTTAAATATAGCAAACCAAAAATTTTTCCCTTAGATGAAATGCAGGTGCTAAGGACAAGCGACAGACATGCAAATGCTGACATGCCATGAACTTCTAATATGATGATATAATGTCATGATAGTGCAAAGATGCAGACAGACCAGACACCAAAGATAAAGAGCAAACAAACGCAAATGAGTAACACCAGGGAAGGATGAAGGTTAGTATCCACGAGGCAAACTCACTGGGGATACAGACTGACCACAAAATGAGACTCACTGGGGAGACTCTGAGGAAAGACTGGGGATGGAACAGTAAAGGGTGAAACCCTACAGATCCTCATTGGAGATAGGAGCCAGAGAGGTATTCTCCGCTGGGGAAAGATTCAGAGAGATGGACGACAGGTTCACATGTGCACGGACGACATTGGGGAAATGAAGACACATTTTTACTGGGCACGAAACCAGAAAAAAGACATGATTTCCATTGGGGCTCAGTTTGAAACAAAATAATAATCATCCAACAAAATATTTTCTGGGGATTTCTTATACTGAAGAGTTCAAACGGGATCTTCAAGAAAAACCAGAAAAGACCAAAACAAACGCAAACTCTGCGTGCGCCAGATGATGATGATCACAAGGACTTTCAAAGGACATTGGTAATGACCAAACTTCAGCTGGGGATAAGATTAAGGTGCCAATAATGGTTGAACTCAGAAATAACAAGCCAGTAAACACTGGACTTATATGATACCGATAACGACCGATATTAAAACACGCCAGTCAATACTGGTTTCAGACAAAGGAATGTGCCCGTAAATATTGGGCTTTGGGTTCATATCTGACCTGGATTCAAATAATGGGTTCACATTTGACTCGAAGTTTAGGTTTATATCCGACCTGGGTTCAAACAACGGGTTCATATTTGACTCGAGGTTTAGGTTCATATTTGACCTGAGGTTCAAACAACGGGTTCATATGTGACTCAAAACTTAGGTTTACATCTAACCTGGGTTCAAACAACAGGTTCATATTTGACTCGAGGTTTAGGTTCACATTTGACCTGGTTCAAACAATGGGTTCATATTCGACTCGAAGTTTAGGTTCACATTTGACCTGGTTCAAACAACGACTTCATATCTGACTCAAAGTTTAGGTTCATATCTGACCTGGTTCAAATGACGGGTTCATATTTGACTCGAAGTTTAGGTTCATATCTGACCTGGGTTCAAACAACGGGTTCATATCTGACTCGAAGTTTAGGTTTATATCTGACCTGGTTCAAACGAAGGGTTCATATCTGACTCAAAGTTTAGGTTCATATCTGACCTGGGTTTAAACAACGGGTTCATATCTGACTCGAAGTTTAGGTTCACATTTGACCTGGTTCAAACAACGGGTTCATATCTGACTCGAAGTTTAGGTTCATATCTGACCTGGTTCAAACGAAGGGTTCATATCTGACTCAAAGTTTAGGTTCATATCTGACCTGGGTTTAAACAACGGGTTCATATCTGACTCGAAGTTTAGGTTCACATTTGACCTGGTTCAAACAACGGGTTCATATCTGACTCGAAGTTTAGGTTCATATCTGACCTGGTTCAAATGACGGGTTCATATCTGACTCGAAGTTTAGGTTCATATCTGACCTGGGTTTAAACAACGGGTTCATATCTGACTCGAAGTTTAGGTTCATATCTAACCTGGTTCAAACGACGGGTTCATATCTGACTCGAAGTTTAGGTTCATATCTGACATGGGTTCAAACAACGGGTTCATATTTGACTCGAAGTTTAGGTTCACATTTGACTTGGGTTCAAACGACGAGTTCATATCTGACTCAAAGTTTAGGTTCATATCTGACTTGGGTTCAAACAACGGGTTCATATCTGACTCGAAGTTTAGGTTCATATCTGACCTGGGTTCAAACCACGGTTTCATATGTGACTAAAAGTTTAGGTTCATATCTGACCCGGAATAAACAATGCCAGCAATTACTGAACTTTACGTATCCATATGAGAAGATTAAGTATCAGATAGATTAATACCGGGGTTGCATAACCGAATATTAGGCTTCTTGGGGGATACCTATTATGGTTGCAAAAAGTTGGATATCACCAGGGATATACAAGCTTCTCAAGAGATTGCCACTTTTCATTGGGTATAAATTCCAAAGAGATGTTGATATCACAACACTGATGGAGAATGAATTTTTTCCTCCACGAGGACCTGTAAAAGATTCTTCCTGCAAGACACGATGGAAAATAAATGCACGTTCAACGATTTAATCAATACTCCAACCATTAAGAAACGAGCTCAAATGGGGATTTATTTTATCCAAATGTGGAAAAGACAACTGAACCAACCATCATCCACGAGGATAAAACTCTGTGGGGAATTCAGAAGGATGAGCACTTTATGCCTAAAGCTGACAATTCTATTGGAGAGAAAAGACAAACCCAGTCACTTAGGGATATAATGCCAAAGCAAACAAAACAAGTAAACACCAGAAGGGAAGCGGAATGCTATGATCCTATGCATATGAGTGCTTATGTTGACAAAGCAGACAAAGAGAAGCAAAACTGGAGATGAAATAAACATCTCGACAAGGATACCTAGCCAAACTCATCAGATTGGACCATTACTGGGGATGACCTTGCAGAATCAGTAGTCCTACTTCAAGATTATAACTTTCTATGGTGAGAATCATGACTTCACTAGGATTGTCATCATGAGCCTGGTTTATTTACTGGAGGGAAAAGATTCATTGGGAATTATCAAGTTTAACTAATATAACAATTTACCGGGGAGCTAGCAAAAGGTGTCTGTATAACTCATATGTCCCAGATTGCATGGTCTGTCAAGAGAAAATACCAAGAGGATTTTACAGAAGAATTTGCATGCAACGTGTTTCAAAATCTTCAAACTCTTGGAGAGATTCATGAATTTCGGCATAATTGCCCCAGATGAACTGTACTTACAACAAGGTCCTTGAATCTGTGCTTCAGATTGATTGTTGACCACCGGGGAACAAACTTGCCCCTGTCAGCTTGGTTGATCTGTGGAGGAGATGTCGTTGATTTTTAGAGATTTATCGAATCTCGACCTGATTTCCCCTGATTAAATGATCTCGGCATAACTGCCCCTATTCAACTGTATTTTCAATACAAAGTACTCAGACTATGGTAGAAACAACCGGGGAACAAATTTGCCTCTGCTGATGGGTCAATGAAGTCCAAACTTGTCATAAGATGACATCAAGAAGATTTGCTCCAGTATTCTAGATTTGAAGAGTTCAGTCCCTGATTCAATAGCACTTGGAACGGTGGATTGGCAAATCCTCCGCTTGGTTGCCCCTGATCGAGCCCCCTTTATCAAGTCAAATTCCCTAGCTGGCTGCATTAGTCGGGATTTCTTGGACATTGAATTCTTTTGCAAACAAGTATTGTTCATTAAAAATTGCCAATTTCAATGCAAAATTCATGCAATCTTTTGAAAAAACAAAGTTTATTAATGAAACACACACGGTGGAATAATTAAATAACCAAAAACAAAGGTGAATCTAGCCACTTGTGGCCTAGTAGATGAAGTGCTCAACACACACGACTCACAAAGATTATTAGGAGTCAGGTTAATCAACCTTGCTGTAGTATGCTTTCAAAACAACCTTACCTCAATTAGGTCTTTTAAGGATTGTAACGTGGCCTGGTTCACGGTTTATGAAACAAAAGATAAAGGCTCAAAGTTTATTTTTCCTACCCCTTCTTCGTGATGAACTCCAAACCTACACTCAGTTAACTCAAGTTGTACATTCAAATTCCTATAAGCTAGGAACGAATTGATGACAGTTGATGATGGTTCAGACACCTTTCTAGTCATTACTCCCTTGCGGAATTTGGTTATCCTTTATTGTTGAGGTTTTTGAGACCTATTTTTCTTCACTGAGGTTTTGAGACCTCCTCTTTTTGTTGAGGTTATGAGACCTCTTTTTTTGTGGAGGTTTTGAGACCTCTTCTTTTTGTTGAGGTTATGAGACCTCGTTTTTGTTGATTGTTGTACAAACCCTTTTTTATAAGGCAAAGTTTTGGGCTTCCCATCTTTCTTGGCTTTTGCCTTGAAAGGGACTCGGCTCATTTTTTGATTAAGGTTCTCAACGATCTTTCCCTTTTTTGCTGTTTGGAGGAACAACTTGTACACATTTGTTCATTTGATTTGAGAGAGCTGACTGGTGTCTTGCATGAAACGCTTGCATTCGAATGCATAACCAAGTTAAACTGAGAACTACCCACCCCAAGGTTAAGATTTAAGGGTTCTTTGTGTAAGAAAAGAAAACCCCTACTTCTTGGCTCGAAGGGTTAACGGGGGATTATCTTCCTTATTTCTCCAGTGTTTAGGAATTGAAACAATGCCTTACATCCTCGGCAAGGTTTAATCGAAAGCATACCACAACAATTATGGATAATATTTTCATCATCCTTCCTAATCTTTGCTTAACAACAATTTTGATAAGTGGCATGAAGCAAGGTAAAGATATAAATTTTTGTTTTCATGAACATAAAAGTAAATGAGTGAAACGAATGAACTTAATCAAAAGATGCACAAACATTCCACTAATTCTGCCAATTTGAAAGTACAATAAAGCTTATAAGCAAAAACAAATTCAAAGTGCAAAGGAAATACAATTGAAAATGCTGAAATGAACAAAATACAGCCAACTTTGGAAAATTGATTTCAGAAGATTTCAGTTTCCGGGCCCAAGCGGGGGAATACTTTCATCATTGATCACTTGTTCTTTGTGATACAGAACCCTGAGAGGCCTCGCAAGTCCTTTGCCTCTTGCTTCAGAAGTCGAGACATTGACATTTGATGTACCTTCCTGAGGTTGCAGTGTATTCAGCAGGCTTAAAAGTCTTACTTTGAACTCTTTGCACTCTTCAATTAAATGCCCCATTGTCCCAGTATGGAATTGGCATCCAATCTCCGGGTGATCTTCTTCGAAGATCAATTCCTTGTCATAAATCAGCTTTTACACAGTAGATTCTAAGGCTCGGCAACCATCTAGGTCATGCCCTTCGGCTCCCTTGTGGAATTCATAATTCAGGTTTGGATTGTGCCAAGGTCCTAGCACAGGATTAAGAAGTCGGGGAGTTACCAACTTGGTTTGCATCAACAGTGGGAAGAGTTTGCTCAAAGGCACCGGAATAGACTGGCGATTGACAGGGCTCTTTCTCTTGTTTTGGTTTCGAGGACCTCGAGGAGAAGCAACTGTAGGAGGCTGGAACGCCCTTTCGGTAGACACCTGATGACCATGATATTCTGGTGTAAGACCAAGATCAAAAGCTGTCTGGCACGAAATTTCTTCAAAGACAGATCCTTGGTATGGGAGAACCACAGGAGATGGAAAAGGATTATTGATTTGAATTCCTTGAGGCGTGAACGAGAACTTCTCAGAGTCTAACAGATTCTGAACCTTATTCCGGAGTACCTTACAATCTTCAGTTGAATGTTCCTGTGCCCCAGCATGGTAGTCACATCGAACATTGATGTCAAATCCCGGTGGGTATGAAAAAGGCACTGGCTCTATTTCCTTTGGTATGATCAATCCACCCTTAATCAACTCTGGCAGGAACTGACTGTACGGTATTGGTAGCTGAGTGAAATTCCTTTCTGGCTTTCTTAGCCTTGGTCGTGCATGTTGACGTGGTTGACGGTGATCTGACCCTTGATACTGAGGAAGTCCTTGAGCTAGAGGAACCATAAAAGATGATAAACTGACAACTTCTCTAGGAGTAACAAGGTGAGCATGCTCTTCTCCTTTCATCAAAGCTTGCAAAGTTTCCAGAACCCAACTCATCTGGCACTTGAGGATTCTAACCTCCTCTTTCAGGTCTTCCTGGTTCTTCAGAATTTCATTCATTGTTGCCATTGTCTTGAATAGGTGCTAGGTATCCTTCAGACACAGAAAAGGAGAGAGCCTCAAGACTGAGAAATGTGAACGAAATGCAAATGCAAATGGGTATGAGATGCAAGATGCAAATGTAAGCTAAACTATCAAAAAACCAAAGAGATTTTGCAAATAATGTACGCAATGGAATCTTCATTAAAATAAACTTCTTCATTAAGAAATCTTGCAAGTAGTACATCTTTTTAATTGGAAATAGATAGTACATCAACATCAAAAGGAACCAGTAATAACAATGGAAACAACAACAACAATAGGAAACAGTGACTGTCATAAGAAACTAAGGATAAGATCCACTGGTTGACGACCCTTCTCCTCCATTAATATTTCTGATCAACTCACTGATACACTCTTTGACTTCCACCTCCTTGAGAGCCAACTCTCCTAATTCCTTCACCATCCTTTGTTTTGCCTTTGTGGGTGACTCATGGCGAGGCAAAGGTTTTGTCATCACAAGAGCTATTCTGCGAGACTATTCCAAATGCTCCTCAGTGACAGGGCATTTAGAAGTCCACAGTTGCCTGTTGATTTGGCGCCAGGCACGCTCAATTCTGATCTTAGTCTCAAACTCTTCATCCTCCTTAAGATAAAACATCTCTAGCTCACTGTCATCAGGAATTCCCCTCTTCAAATGGCCTAGTTGGTGACGGGCAAGCACAACGTTGTAATTTATACAACCATTCCTCCCCATGAGGGGCACATTGGGAAAGTTCCCACAGCTATGGATCATAGTGATTCCCTCATCAGTTGAGTCATACCATTTGATGTTAGTGTGTTTCAGCTCTATCAGCTTCTTAGACCAAAGCTTGTTATCTTCGACCTCCCAAAAGGCTGAAGTCTTTGGTAATAAAGAAATAAACCATTTATAAAAGAGGGCGGCACAACAATCAATCGGTCCACAACTCCGAATAAACTTGGTATGCACAAAATGATAGACATCTGCCAGCAGTGTTGGAACCGGGTTTCCAATTATGAAGATCTGGATAGCCTGAACATCAACGAAATGCTTGGCATTTGGGAACAAGAACAACCCATAAACCAACAAAGCAAATGTTGATTCAAAAAGTGCATTATTTCCCCTATCCTTGAAGTAAAGAGCCTTCTTAAATAAGAACTGCGCAGTGTAGCGAGCGATTTTGGACGCGGTTCTTAAGCGCTGGTCGCTCTCTGCGGTTGAGCTTACTACAGGTCGATTCATTTTTTATCCTATTAAAGCTGATGAAGGAAGGGAAATAGATGTCTCCAATTAACCCTGCTTTGCATACTGAGTTTAAACAGCGGTCTGTTAGGTTACGAATGCTATCAATGTGGGGGGGGGGGGGCTTTGTACTGGTTATTTGTATTTTCGCCAATACTGTTTTCTCTCTTTCTTGGATTTTCTGGAGGGGAACAAGGATTAGGATGTTAGGACTGATGCTTTTTGGTAGATACATGAGAGTATGGAATTTTAGGTTTTTGTTTAGTGTGCTCGCTAAGATTTTTCTTTCAATCTTATGCCTACGTATTCCCGTTTACCGAAACAGGGAAATCAGAGCGTTCGTAGTTCCTCCTATTCTATGGAAGGAAATGGGTGTTTTTGGTGTCTTGTTCAAAGCCCAAGACGTGAAGCGAAAAGGTGGTTTGTATCGTGTTCAAAGCCCAAGATGTGAAGCTGAAGAGTTTATTTGTATCTTGTTCGAAGCCCAAGATGTGAAGCTGAAGGGTTTTGACTTTAGAGAGAATTTGTCATCTCTAAAGAGGGTCTGTATGTCACAACTGTTTATAAAGGAGAATTACTTTAACCGGGATTTGGGAATCCGGCAATGCCATAATTTCCTTTAAAGGGGATTTTAACCTGAAGGAGAAGACTTTAACTCAGTGTTGAGCAATGCGATCTTTCCTTAGGAATTTCTCATGCTAAAAGAGGAACAGTGGCATGGATGTAGATGATCCAGAGGCTTGCCGCTTACAGCAATTAGATGAAGGGGAAAGAGTTGTTGAAGTTTGTGTACTGTGAACGAGGCACATCTTTGATGCTAAAAGGTTGATTGGACCAACCAGTGGTTTTCTTATACAAAGCCTAAGAGGAGGCTAATATGTGTCTCGTACAAAGCCCGAGAGAGAGGCTAAAAAGTTTTGACTCGACGATGAAGTCTTTTGGTATCTCATATAAAGCCCGAGATGGAGGCTATTGACTCAATAAGAGAGTTTTGTGTATCTCGTACGAAGCCCGAGATGGAGGCGAAAGGGATGATGGACTCAACGAGGGAGTCTCTTATGTGTCTCGTACGAAGCCCGAGAGAGAGGCTAAACGTTGTTTGACTCCGCTGGGGAGAATCATTGTACAAAGCCCAAGAGGGAGGCTATGGTGACTGTTTCAGTTGAGTGACAGGTCCAGTATGCTGATTTTGAAAGAGAAAATCAGTTCTTATATGAGCAACACTGTACTCAAGGATTTGTTTCAAGGATCCGGGTTGTTCCCGTTCTTTAAGGAAGTGGGAAATCCGAAGGGTATTGAGACTGTCCGAGTCTACGGGTTTCCTTCCTATTTTGGGGAAGGGGGTCACTTGAGAATGTCTTTGAGACTCAAGGAAATTAGACTGTCCAAGTCTAGAGTTTTATCTCTTGTACTATGCTTTGAGAAACAGTAGTAGACTCTTTGAAAGGACTGTTCTATGCAGATGATTAAGTTCTGTTCCTATACCTTTAGGAGGTCGTCGGGACAATTTGTACGAAGCCCAAGAGGAGGCAGGAAACTTTTAAGAAGCCGAGAGGTCCTTGTATAAAGCCCAAGAGGAGGCTATCATTCCCGGAGGAAGAGATCATTATACGAAGCCTAAGAGGAGGCTGTGAATACTTTTAAGAAGCCGATGGATCCTTGTACTAAGCCCAAGAGGAGGCGAGGTTGCTTTTAGGAAGTCTGTGGGTCCTTGTATAATGCCCAAGAGGAGGCCGATGCTTGTAAGAAGCCAATGGGTCCCCAAATCCCGAGAAATTCAAGGCAAGCTATTCACAAGGAATAGATCAAGTCAGGAAAGTTCGAGAATTTAGAAGAAACTCAAGAGATGCCATTCACGGAGAAAAGATCATCTCTGGGGAGTAGAGTTTCTTTGACAAGTGCTTTTAAGAAGCCTGTGGGTCCCCAAACCCCGAGAAGTTCAAGACATGCCATTCACCGAGAATAGATCAAGCCAGGAAAGTCCGAGAATTTGGAAGAAACTCAAGAGATGCAATTCACGGAGAAGAGATCATCACTGGGGAATAGAGTTTCTTGACAACTTCTATGAGTGACAGTCTATGAAAGGGTTCACAGAGAATGCTGCCATTCATATCTCCATATTGTTTAGCCCCAAGAGGAGGGAAGATTGTGTCTGGTAATCCTATGGGGATCTAGTTTAGACTATTTCTAAGAGTGATCAACGAGCTTAATGCTAGACGTAGTTGCCGGGGAAACTCGAAATATCTATACTATTATTACACAGTTGATATGAGTTTATGAAAGAAGACTTACAGTGAAACAACCCCACAATACAGTTATATGTATATGAAAGCGGTAAATGAAAGCAATAACCACTTACTCGGTTGTAGAGCTTCCATGCTGTTTGGTTAGTTGTTCAACAAGGAAAGATTGAAAACAACAATATATTCAAAATCAAAGGAGAAAGTGCTTTGAAAAGGAGAGATTTGGGGCTTACAGCTCAAGGAGAGACCCAGGGTTTTATCAGTGAGCGCACTGTTTGAATTTGTACAGAGGGACTTATACAAGTGACTGAGGCCCAAAAATGTTTTCTGTACAAGGGGGTTGGGTCTTACACTCTATTAGAGGCCCAAAAGTTTAAAAAAAAAGAAATGGGTCTTACTACTCGAGGGTAGGCTCAAAGAAGTTTTGAAAAGGCGACGATCGCGCCGTTTATTTTCTTTTAATGCGAAGGGGCTTATACAATATCTGAGGCCCAAAATGTTTTGGTTAAAAGGGGATTGGGTCTTACACTCTACTAGAGCCCCAAAAAGTTTTGAATGGGTCTTATAGCTCGAGGAGAGGCCCAAAAGGTTATTTTTCAAAAGGCGACGATCGCGCCGTTTGTTTTTTACGGTAACGGGACTTACACAATACACTGAGGCCCAAAAATGATTTGGTCAAAAAAGGATTGGGTCTTACATTCTATTAAAGGCCCAAAAGGTTTTGAAAATGATTTATGAGGGTTGAATTAATCCAAAAACCCTAATTTGTTTTCAAAAATGTATTTAATTGAATACAAATTCAATTAAAATGATCAAAATTGTTTAACATAGGAAAAACAAATTGTGATCTTGGATTAATGCTTCAAAAATTAAGTATTGACCTACAAAATAATTAGAAAGCATTAAAAGTTGCAAAATCAAGTTGGAAAAAATATTTTAAATGTTAAAAACAATTAAAACATTAATTCTTTGCAAAAATATCAATTATATGAAATAAATAATATTTTTGGGATTTTTTGATAAAATAAAATATTTTAACATTTTTGTGAATTATTAAAAAAAGAATCAACTCAAAATCATTAAAACTCAGAGAGAAATTAGTTTTTGAATCAATTAAATAAAATCATAAAATTCAAATATTTGAATTTGAAAGAAATGGCGCCAAGAACACACCAAGAACACGCGCGTGTTCTGGGTTTGGCCAGATTTGCATTTTCTATCCAATCTCACTGAATACTTGATTATATCATGCAATCCACATACCAATCAACTCGTTTCAACCTCACGATCATGTCTATGGCATTTAATTTCATTTAAATTAAACATATAACAAGAAATCACGAAAAATCCTCAAGAACCCTAATTTCTGCATGAAGGCTGGGATTTTTGATACACGATTCAAACAATGCAATTAATTGAGGGGAAACATTCTATGCATGATTATGAACATATGGCCAAATTATTGTGCGAGGAAATATGTATAGAATGAGAGATGACCAAGTATATGCTTACCTCTAGGCCGTGACAGCAAGTGCAATGTGATTTTTGATTTGGAGGTGTTACAGATGAGTGGTGATGATCTGAACAGCTTCCCTACACCCTATGGAGTGTGTTTGAATGCTTGGACTTGATTGAAATTGTTTGGATCATTTCATGGCATCTCAACTGCACTTTGGTTAAAACCTTGAGCAATTGACTGGTGATTCTGAGAAATCAGTGTTCCAGTTGTTGTTTAAGTGTTGGATCAGCTCATATGTGATGTATGTGAGGTGTGTGAGTGATTGGTTTGAGTGGAATTGCCCTCTAGCTCAAAACCCGATAGCTACCTTGCTAAGAAAGGCATATTTGCCAAGAGAAAGAGATTTTGAGAAAGGCAAGTGTTGTAGGCCTTTGGTGTACTTAAACTGATCATAATTGAGCTCTATTTATAGTAGAACAAGTTTGTTTTATAAGGAATAGTGAATGGCAACTGCTGAGTAGGTTTGTTCAATGTTGGCCAATGGAAGTTCAAGTCTCCTCTAGCCATTGACTAGAGGTTAGGGCACAGGATGCTGGTTCCCTTGGTCTTGGATAAGTCTTGACTGAATTCAAATTAAAATGGCTCAGTCTATGCCACCTTGATGCTTCCATTGAATGCTCCAATCCAAATTTGGAGTCTTGTCCCTATTTTGGTAATTCTAGGTTCAACATGCTATTTCTTGTTCCAAAGACTTTGGAGGCTTGGCTCAGTGATTGTCCCCTTGAGATTCAATCCTCAAATGTGTCCAACTGGATAGGAGTGTTTGGATTTGCACAATTTTGGCAAATCGAGCAAAATTGCAAATTCTGCCTAGCCTTGACAGAATTCAACAACGCAATTTGACAATGTCATAACTCATAGCCCAAATGGAATTTGGCAATGTTCTTGGCCATTTTGGAAAGCCCTTACATGATACAACAACTGTTTGAACATGTTTGGTTTTGATCTCTTTTGAATCCAAGTGAAAAATCCCCCTACATTTGGAAAAAAATGAAGACAGATTTGGACTTAGTGAAAATTTCACGTTGGAAAAAGTGACATTTTCATTTTTCAGCCATTTTGATCACTCCATAACTCAAAATCCTTAATAAATTGGACTTAGGTCTAGTTGAAGTTTTTGTAGAGGGTAATGAGGGCTACAAATCCATCTTTGGATGAGGAAAAATGGCTTTGTGGTTTAGGAGTTATGATCCTCCAAAGTTGGTACCCTTGTCACTTTATTTTTAACTTAGAAAATTTTCTAAGTTTTTATGGTTACCCCTTTTACAAGTTATCCAACTTTTCTTGATTTTTCTTGATGAATGATGATTCGAATCATCATTAACATCATTTTAGGGTTAAAAATCCATTTTGGTGAAAAATCTCAAAAAGTCAAAGTTGACTTTTGTGCACAGTTGACTTTTTATCGGATGAATTCCAAACTGTACAATTCTTCAGGAAATCATGTCCTTGACCTAAATCAAACTTGATGGACATGTTCCATGGGTGTCATAGGGTATATTGAATGTCTTAGGGCTTGGGAGCATGTCCTGGTCAAAAGTCAAAGTTACAGTTGACTTTTCCCTTAAAACCCTAACTGTGGTGCAGATGAAATTGAGACTTGTTGCTCAAGCTTCTTGGATTAATCCATTGTGGATGTTTGAGAGGTTAGACAAGTTGAAGATCATGTTGTTTCTTGATTGATCCTTTGTCTAAGGCTCTGAGAGGGCTTGAAACCCTAATTTTGATTGTAGTGGATGCTCACCCGTCTTTGGGGAGACTGATGAAGTATGATGGTTCCTCCATATTGTGATGATGATTTTCACAATGATGGGAAATCTTAGTGGTCAAAATTTGGGGTATGATAGATGCCCCTATTTAATCTTCTTGAACCCGAAGGTGTGAATGACGAAGGTATTCAGGCATTCGGGGTGCAAGAGGATTAAATATCAGAATACCCGAAATTTTGATGGTGGTTATGAATGGCGGATCGCATTCATCTTCTTTTGCTGAGCAATGATGCTTAGAAAAGGTAAACTTCCCCTCGATCCTGGTTTCCTACCGAGGAACTGGTCTTAGTTTCTTTTGTCAATAAACTTAATTGACAAGGGACGCTATGCGTAGCGATTTTCCTCAAACTTCTCGCCGAATTTTCCTGGGGAGATGCCGTTTGATAGAAAAAAAAATTGATGTCAGAGTTGCTGGGGGAACCCAGTCGTCTGAGTTGTAGAATTGCACAAACTTCTTTGTTGGAGACGCCATTTATTTCTACTGGGGGGAAAGCAGGTCCCTTGGGAGACTGCTGTCGCTTGGGATCTTACATCATACTTTTCTCGGGATTTTCCCAGAGAAATGCCATATGATGGGGTCCAATTTTGAGGTGCCGATGACCTTTTCATCAGTGATCTTTTCGGAGCGAAACTGGCGTGCTGCCGAATCTCTGATTATGAGGTTTTCTCTGTGGATTTTCCTTAATCCGGGAAAGCAAGGATATCATCTTCAATGGTGAAGAGTGATGTTGACTGAGGGTTCCTCTGGTTTTTCAGAGGTTCAAGTTATCAAAGTGGTCAAGGACCAACTTCCTTCCAGAAATAAACTGGAGGCGAGGTTGTTCAAACGCAGCGTTTCCTGACGAGGCAAGAACTGACAACTCGATTGAGAGAACTCCTATCACTAAGGGACAAGACCGACTAGAGTGATAGTGATGCAATATGATTATGTGAATGCAAATCAAATAATGCATGATGTATGTATGTATATGCTGACAAAACTAACGCGACACACAAACTAAAAGATGAACATGACTGGATACTCGGCCATCGCGGGGCGTGTAGAAATATCGCTGGTTCGAGATAGCAATTCCACCTTGCTTAGGAAAGATAGTCCCTGTTGGGAGCTACCATTGGTCGGGCTTAGGAGATGATAACTCTGCCGTGGCGTATCAGACGAAACAAGGTCTCTGACACAGTTGATCCTTCATTCAGGCATACTGGGTTAGAAGGAGTACTTTGATTCTGCACTTTGAAGTTCACTTACTTCTGGAGAAGCGGTTGATGTTCCTTTGATGTTCAACAGTCAAAAGAAATTGCCGTCTTTATTTTAAAATCAGAAAAAGTTTTAACAAGTAAATTCATTTTTGTTTTATTTCAAGAATCGTTAATCATGTTAACAACGTCGTTCTGTAAAGCTAAAACAAATAAGAATTACAAACAAAAGCACAAAGGCTCAAATTTTATTGATAAGATGGGGATCAGCCAAACGCGTGATTCCAAAGAGCATATACAAAGTTTGAAAATTGTAATTTACAAGGAAAAGGGCTACGTTGAAACATAACGACCACTATCCTTCTACCAACTTTGACTTCTGGGCATCCTGAGCTTCTGTCGAAGATGACCTTGACTGGAGTTTTCTGACAGATGATGTAACTGCTGTCGCTGAGGGATTCGCCTATGTTGAACATAGTTACTTGCCATTATCCCTAATTTTTGCCTGGATTGTACTGTGATGTTTCCAATCCACCGGGATGATTTTTTTTTATTTTGTCTATAATTTTTGCCTGGACCGCCCTTTCGGGTTTTCAGTCCACCGAGACATTTTTTTTTAGGCGAAGTATTTCTTGACTACATCAACATTTATGGGGTAGGCAAATTCCTCTCCGTCCATGGTTACAAGTCTCAAGGCGCCGCCTGAGAAAGCTTTTGTGACCACATAGGGGCCATCATAATTCGGAGTCCACTTGCCCCGGGAATCAGGGAGAAATGATTGTATCTTCTTGAGCACAAGGTCTCCTTTCCTGAAGATGCGGGGTCAAACCTTTTTGTCTAACGCCTTCTTCATTCTTTGTTGATACAACTGACCGTGGCATAGTGCCGTGATTCGCTTCTCTTCGATCAGATTCAGTTCATCGTGTCGACTTTGACACCATTCAACTTCGGTGAGCTTAGCTTCCATCAATACTCGGATTGACGGGATCTCTACTTCTATGGGGAGCACTGCTTCCATGCCATACACTAGAGAGAAAGGGGTTGCCCCTGTTGAAGTGCGGACAGATGTGCGATAACCGTGAAGAGCAAAGGGTAGCATCTCGTGCCAATCTTTGTAGGTTACAACCATCTTTTAAACAATCCTCTTGATGTTCTTGTTAGACGCTTCTACCGCTCTATTCATCTTTGGTCGGTAGGGAGATGAGTTATGGTGTTCAATCTTGAACTCTGCACACAACTCTTTCATCATCTTGTTGTTCAAGTTAGATCCATTATCAGTAATGATCTGGCTCGGAACACCATAACGACAGATGATATTGTTTTTGATAAATCGGACCACCACTTGTCGGGTTACATTAGCGAATGACGCTGCTTCGACCCACTTGGTGAAATAGTCAATGGCTACCAGGATGAACCGATGTCCGTTTGAAGCCTTGGGCTCAATCATGCCAATCATGTCGATTCCCCATATGGAAAAAGGCCATGGAGAAGAAAGAACTTTGAGATGTGATGGCGGTACATGAATTTTGTTGGAGTATATCTGACACTTGTGACACCTCCTCATGTACTTGTAGCAGTCGGATTCCATTGTCAACCAATAGTACCCTGCTCTTAAAATTTTTCTCGCCATTGTGTGTCTGTTGGCATGAGTGCCAAAGGATCCTTCATGAATTTCTTTCATAAGCATGTCTGCTTCTGGTCTGTCGACGCATCAGAGCAAGACCATGTCAAAATTTCTCTTATAGAGAGTGTCACCACTCAGGAAGAAGTTTCCAGCCAATCTTCTGAGGGTTTTTCTGTCTTTTCTGAGTGCCCCAGATGGGTACTCTTGTTTTTGAAGGAAGCATTTGATATCGTGATACCAAGGTTTATCGTCTATGACTGCTTCGATCGTGAAGATGTAAGCGGGCCGTTGAAGGCGCATTATGTCGATCTTAGGTAAGTCGTTCCATTGACCTACACTAATCATGGAAGAGAGGGTGGCTAAAGCATCAACCATGTGATTCTCCTCACGAGGGATGAGATGAAACTCGACTCTGTTGAAGAAAGGTAGCAACCTTCTTGCGTAGTCTTTGTAAGGGATCAATCCTGATTGGTATGTGTTCCAATCTCCTTTTATCTTATTGATAACCAGGGCTGAGTCGCCGTATACGTCCAAGTTTTTGATCCTTAAATCAATCGCTTCTTCGAGATCCATGATACAAGCTTCGTATTCGGCCTCGTTGTTTGTACATTTGAACGTAAGTCGAGCGGTGAAAGGAATGTGGGTACCCTGAGGGGTAACAATTATTGCCCCAATTCCGTTTCCATAATGATTAACTGCTCCGTCAAAGATAAGTCCCCAATGGGAACCTGGTTCTGGCCCTTCACTGGGTAACGGTTCATCGCAATATTTCATTTTTAGATACATCACATCTTCGTCTGGGAAGTCAAACCCGATTGATTCTTGATTGTCAATCGGTTGATGAGCCAAATGATCGGCTAAAATACTCCCCTTAACGGCTTTCTGAGCGTGGTACTCTATGTTATATTCTGATAACAGCATCTGCCAATGGGCAATTCTTCCCGTGAGAGCAGGTTTTTCAAATACGTACTTGATTGGATCCATTTCGGAGATTAACCAAGTAGTATGACGAATCATGTATTGGCGAAGACGTTTGGCTGCCCAAGCCAAAGCGCAACAAGTTTTCTCAAGCATCGTGTAGCGAGTTTCGCAGTCGGTGAATTTCTTGCTCAAATAGTAAATGGCAGACTCTTTCCGTTTGGTTTCGTCTTGTTGGCCAAGTACACATCCCATTGAGTCCTCTAGAACTGTGAGGTAAATGATCAGTGGTCTTCCTTCCACTGGAGTTGATAGAATCGGAGGATTCAACAGATATTCCTTAATACTGTTGAAGGCGGTTTGGCAATCTTCTGTCCAAACGCAATCCTGGTTCTTTTTCAGTAATTTGAAGATTGGCGCGCATGTCGCGGTCATAAGGAATATGAATCTAGAAATGTAGTTCAAACGTCCCAGGAATCCCCTGACTTGTTTTTCAGTTTTCGGAGAAGGCATTTCTCGAATGGCCTTGACCTTGTCAGGATCGACCTCAATCCCTTTCTGGCTAACGATGAACCCTATTAGTTTCCCTGAATGGACACCGAAGGTGCACTTGTTGGGATTCAAGCGGAGCTTGAACTTTCTTAAACGTTCGAACAATTTTGACAGATGTTCAACGTGCTCACTCTCTGTTTTTTATTTTGCAATCATATCATCGACATATACCTCGATTTCCTTATGTATCATATCATGAAACAGAGTAGTCATGGCCCTTTGATAGGTTGCCCCGGCGTTCTTCAAACCGAACGGCATTACCTTGTAACAAAAGGTGCCCCATGGGGTAATGAACAAAGTTTTCTCCATGTCTTTCGGCGCCATTTTGATCTGGTTATAGCCCGAGAATCCATCCATGAAGGAGAAAACTTTGAACTTTACTGTACTATCTACCAGCATGTCAATGTGTGGTAAAGGAAAGTCGTCCTTTGGACTAGCCTTGTTCAGATCTCTATAATCAACACACATTCTGACCTTTCCGTCCTTTTTGGGAACGGGTACGATGTTGGCTAACCATTGAGGATATTCTGATGTGGCGAGGAAACCCGCGTCAATCTGTTTCTATACCTCCTCTTTGATTTTGATGGCCATGTCCGGGTGAGTCCGTCTCAACCTCTGCTTTACTGGCGGATATTTCGATCTTAAGGGTAAGTGATGTTCCACGATGCTAGTATCCAACCCTGGCATATCCTGATAGGACCAAGCGAATACATCAGGAAATTCTTTGAGAAGCTTTATCAAACCCTCTCTGGCAGTTGGACCGAGCAGTGCCCCAATCCTGATTTCTTTTCTCTCTTTTTCTGAACCCAAGTTTACCATTTCCAACGGTTCTTTGTGAGGTTCAATGGACCTTTCCTCTTGTCTGAGTAGTCGGGAGATCTCTTCTGGAATTTTGTCGTCATTTTCTTCTTCAGCCTCGAATACCGGGAACTCAAAGTTGGGAGAAGGCATTGGATCGTATGTTTCAACGGGGTTTAAAACAAGCAATCTGCATGACGTGATGATTCGTGTTTAGAAGAGATAGAGAAAATGCAAGTGTGTGCAGTGTATTTATTTTAGTGCTTGTTTTTATTTTAATTTTGTTTTTTAGGATTACCATTTTTTGAGAAAAGCAAAAAGAGAAAACAGCAATAAATGCGGAAATTACAGAACGACGTTATTTTATTAATGAACAAGTCGATTCTTGAAACTACAGCCCTATAAAACAAAACTCTGTCGCTTCGGGCAAAGCGAAGAGGGAAATTTACAGAAAGTGAGCCCTATCAAAACATCTGTTTCACCTGGGCAGGGTGAAAGGTTAAAGATGGCAATTACTTTGACTGATGAACGACCTTCAGAACATCGATAGCAACCCATTGGCGGCGAACTCCTCGATGAATCACAAAGTCTGGTACCTTCCTTGATTTGTCTTCAGAAATGACGCTGATTTCCGGTGGAGCAGGATCATTGGAACCTGTCTCCCAGGCAGAGTTATCGTAGGAGAATTCCTCTGTTGCATTTTGCAGAGCAGTTGTGCTCTCAGCTATATCTCCCCATCCAGTAGGCTGGATGTCTTCGAACCTGATACGAGAGCTTTCGGGAGCGGTGTACTTGACCATAAAGTCGTATTTTCCACATGGTTGTCCCAAGGTGTCCCATACTTCTTTCGAACTGGAGGAGTCATCTCTCTCGATGACGTTGACCTCGGGAAAAGCATAGTTGATGAATTTAAGTCCTACAAACGTTGCGAATTCATCTTCATGTTGATTAGTTTATGAATAACCTGAGTGTTGATCCCATGACATGGTGGGGACACAGGTATTCTGTTCAATGATGCTCAGTTGAGTTTCATTACTCGGCTGACTTTCCGGCCCCAAGTTTCCTGGGTAAGGTTGCCACATTGGCAGACCATCCATTGGGCCATAGTAGTTGTGGTCAAAGTTGTCTTTCATCAGAGTGTCCTCCTCTAATGAATTTGGCAAAGCACGGCATCCTTCCGGATCACAATCTCCATATATCATTTCGACGTCTGACCTTGGTATAAATCTCGGACTCTGTGCGGGATAGCAAAATGGCGTAGGCACCTCTTCCTGAGACATATAACCGTCCTTGTTAAGATAGGACTTCCATTCTTCATCTGTGTCAGAGGGATCTTCCTCATTAATAGTATGAACTGTCTGAGACACTGGGTGAAGGAAACCTCCACTGTGGAAGAAGTTTTGAAGGGGATGAAGACTTTCGTCGTTGGCAGCTGTCTGGGTACAGGTTGCAGAAAAACCAAGACCTTTCTTTGTTTTATAGTCAATAGGAATGACAAGTTGTCCCCATCCGATTGTATCGGTACTCTCGGCCGCTTTGATAGCATCGTTGTATGAAGAAATGGAAGTTCCTCCTTTGAACTGATTGTTCTTGCTCACCGACAGTACTTGGAACTGCGTTCCAATAACCTCCTCGGGTTCTATACTAGCAGATGATGACAAGTTACTTACAAGCAAGGCTTGTTCCCCACAAACTGTGACAAGTTGATCGTTCTTGACAAACTTTAGCTTTTGGTGGAGGGTTGAAGTAACCGCTCCAGCCTGGTGTATCCAAGGTCTTCCTAATAAACAACTGTATATTGCCCGGATGTCCATGACCTAGAAGGTGACTTGGAAAGTGTGAGGACCGATAGTTATGGGAAGATCAACTTCGCCGATAACCGTTTTTCTGGATCCGTCGAATGCTTTGACGACGACCTCGCTGATTCTCATCGAAGGGCCTTTGAATGATAATTGCATCAAAGTGGACTTCGGCATAACATTCAGGGCTGACCCTATGTCTACCAGTACGCTGGCTAAAGCATCGTCCTGGTAGTTAACTGTGATATTGAGCGCCATGTTATGACGGCGACCCCCTTCGGGTAATTCCTCATCACTAAATCCCAAATTGTTGTAGGAAGTGATGTTAGAGACAATGCTATTAAATTGTCTGATTGTTACATCCTGTTCCACAAAGGCTTGCTCCAAGACTTTCTGTAGAGCCTCTCTATGGGCTTCTGAACTGAGTAACAGTGATAATACCGAGATCTTTGAAGGAGTTTGTAACAGCTGATCAACAATGTTATATTCACTCCTTTGGATGAGCTTCAGCATCTCATCATTATTTTTTGAAAGGTCGGGATTACTGGATTGACCGACTGGTGGATCAGGAGTTTCCGTCTGAAGTTCCTTTTCCTTGTTAAGTTCCCCAACCCCTCGGTTGAAGATTCTACCACTCCGTGTTACACGATTGATGTCTGTAATATTCACGACGGAGGGTAATGGAATTTCCTTTCCATTTTCAATTGTCGTTGCACCGTATTTGTAAGGGATTGCCTTAGCTAATTCATACGGTAGTGGTCCCGGCAGATAGATGACTATGAGAACCTTCTGATTTTTCTGACCATCATAATTAATCTCGATCCGTTCCCGGTTGGGAACCTTAGATTCGTCAAGTAGAGGGATAATGGCACAAACGTCCCTGGTCCTATGATGACCAGAGATTGTGACAACATCTTCAATTTGATCGGCAAGGTAACTCGGCGTCCAGTTGATGGGTCCAGAACCCGGATATGGGCGAATCTCTCCATGATCCACCTGATCCTGAAGAGCTGCTCTCACAAGGTAACACCCTTGGTTACTTTCTGAACAGACACTACAACGGTCATAATTGTGTGGTGGCACCTGGCCACGCCCACTTTGAATACAATGTAACCTCACTAGGTTAGCTTCCACTGATCGGACATCCTGACTCTGACGCCGAGGGGGGTTTCTGTTATTGATACTAATCTGTTGAGTATCTTCATCCATTAAAATTCGTATCCACCAATGATTTAACAAGTGCTGAAGTGCCTCCTGGAAAAGGGTACAACCTCGATCATTTTTGCAACCCGCCTTACAGCTTTGATAGTCATGTGATATTAAGAATCCGAGTCGGACCTGCTCAGCATGTAACTCTACCAGGTTGGTATTCATCAAGCGGATATCGAAGATCTAAACCATGTTGATTTGATAGGAGTTCCTATCATGGTAGTCTTGGATCCATCCAAGATCCATCTGACGCTGGAGGGCCTCCTGTATGAAAGAGCATCCCTGTTTGTTTACCGAGCAAATTAGACAGGAATTGTAATCGTGCCGCGGCAGATTATGATACTGGCTTTGCCTTGAGTGCATTGCCACCAGGTTGACATTCATTGCACGGATATAGTGGTTCTGAATGACGTTGGAATTCGTGTAGACCATGTTAACTCCACGAACTCGGTGCTCTTGGATCCATCTGAGATCCATTTGTTCCTGTAGAGCTGCTTGCACCACAGAACATCCCTGGTTGTCTTTAGAGCAGACACCACATTGATGATAATTATGAGGTGGCACATGGCCATATCCACTCTGTCTACAATGCATCTTGACCAGATTGGTTTTCAACAAGAGTACATCGTGAATTTGATAGACATCGTTAGTCTCTCCTTCTATCAAATTGACTGTAGCCTTCTCGTGTTGAGGCAGCGGGTTCGTAAGAACATTAGGATTTGTATCCTTGAAGGATAAGACCCCGCTCCTAACAAGTTTTTGCACGTCAGATTTGAAATTAAGACAGTTTTCTATGTTATGCCCTGGTCCTCCTTGATGGTAAGGGCATGTTTGATCCACCTTAAACCAAAAAGGTGGATTTTCCGGTACTGTAAGAGGGGACTTAGTTTGAATGTGCCCCTTGGCTAGCAGTAATGGAAATAGCTCTGTGTACGTTAATGGTATAGGATCAAATCCTGGTGGCCGTGTTGTACGGTTGTTGTTATATGGAGGACGAGCCTGCTGAAGAGGCTGTTGTGTCCTTTGCTGATCAGGTTGGCTCTGCGCAACCTGAGGTTGTTACGTAGGAATAGGCGCAGGGCTGATAGCAGGAGTCACAGCTGCTACTGGTTGATAACGTCGCCTTTGCTTTCCGATAGAGATATTCCTAATATCTTGCTCTTTTTGCTTAGGGAGAGCACTACCGTATTTTTTAGTACCGCTCGTCGATCCAGCGTCTTTTACCAAACGTCCTTCTCAGACGGCTTCCTCAAGACGTACGCCCATGCCCACCATCTCGGTGAAATCACTGGGTGCACTGGCAACCATTCGGTCATAGTAAAATGAGCTTAAGGTTTTTAAGAAGATATTTGTCATCTCTTTTTCCTCAAGAGGTGGACAAATTTGAGCGACAATTTCATGCCACCTTTGAGCATACTCCTTAAAGGTTTCCTTGTCCTTTTGCGACATTGATCTGAGTTGATCTCTGTCAGGTGCCATGTCCAAATTGTATTTGTATTGTTGGACGAAGGCAGTACCAAGATCTCTGAATGTGCTAATCGTAGCACGGTTTAAACCCATGTACGATTTGAGTGCAGCACCAGTTAAACTATCCTGAAAGTAATGAGTCAGTAGGTCCTGATTCTCCGTCTGAGCTGACATTCGCCGAGCGTACATCACCAGATGGCTCTGAGGGCAAGAGTTACCCTTGTACTTTTCAAAGTCGGGCACTTGAAATTTATGCGGAACTTTCACATTGGGGACCAGACAAAGGTCTGCGGCGTCCTTTCCAAATAGATCCTGACCGCGAATGGCTTGCAGTTCCTTCTGCATTCCCAAGAACTGCTCCTGGAATTCATCCATTCTATCGAACATAGTTTCCTTTTTACTAGAAGGTATCTATGGAATCTGTCCTTCCGGGACAGTTTGCACCACAGGGGGTGGTACCGTGACTACGGCAGTAAATCTTGGCGTTTTCCGAAGTTTGTAACCTTCAGGAGCCTTCAGTATGCCCCTGGCATCTTCGCTTTCCCGAAGTTTGTAACCTTCAGGCCCAGCGGCTTCTGTTGTGATTCCCTGATCCTCAGCGATCGGCGGAACATATCCTTCCGGGATATAGTTAACAGGCATGCCCCAGGGACGATCTTTCAGCATTTGATACCTAGGATCATACTTCTCCACGATGGGCGTTGAGGTGATCTCTGAGATTACAGTTCGTTGTAGCTGAGCTTCTGCCATGGCTTGCATGTCGTTACAAAGCTTTCTCATATCCTCTCTTAGAGCGTCGATCTCTTCTTTCAACTCTCTGTTTTCTTCCTCAAGATCATCCATCCTTTTCTGACGATTGGCCCGAGTATTATACGAATGAGACAGTTTGACTCTAGAATCGAGACACAAACGTGAGATTCATAGGGAAGAAGAATACGTGATGTGAGAATGATGAATTCAATGATTATATTAATTGTATTTTTTTTGGTTTAATCAAAATAAACTTCGACAATTGGATTGCAAATATCAAACAGTGGGGAAACCCCTTTTTATTGAAATTCAAAGGATTACAGAAATGGAAATACAGTAGATTACAAGGTGCAGAAATAGAAACCTAAGCTAATGGGACCCGAGTCCTCTCTGAAGAGAAATCGGGTGCTGATTCTGGTACTTTCCTCTTCTTTGACCGGGGCTCTTGGGCCGTTGTCGGGTTGTCATTCCTTTGCCAGGTGAAAGGAGTGAGCAAATTTCTTTGGTCATCTTGATTCTCTACAGCATGTTGCTCCAAAATTTCAATTAGAGCATCTTTTTCTTTCAGTAGTTGCTGTATTTTGATGCACTCTATGTCGAGGGTGCGGTACTTGTTCTTCCAAGACCTTCTCTCCTTTTGAACTTTGTTGAGAGTAACCTGAAGCTTTTCAGTTTCTGTCATGAAGTACATGACAGACTCCCTTGGCGGAAGAATTCCGTAACGAGGATTAGGCATTTTTAGCTTGAGAGCTCTAGTTTGTACCCAGTGGAGATAAGGCTCCACCGAGACACAGTCCGGTTTTCCTAGAGACTCTCGTCCTTTCTTATGAACATGTTTCCAAGCGTGCACTATTTTTGTCTTTAGTGCTCTGTCGTTTTCTCCTTCCTTGAAGAAAAGACATTCCAGATGAACACCCCGTGGGACGTGTCTCATCGGGTATCCAAATTGACGATGAACGAGAACTGGATGGTAGTTGATTCCTCCCTTAGTTCCTATAAGAGGTACGTTGGGGAAGTTTCCACAACGATCAATGATCCTGATTCCATCATAGATCCTATTACACCAATCTATATCAGAGTTGGTAAGAGACATGATCTTCTGCGACCAACGTAAGACACTCTTGCAATCCCAAAAAGCAGCAGACTTGGGCAAATGAGAGATAAACCATTTATAAAGCAGAGGTACACAACATGTGATCTCCCCTCCGTTGTACAAATTTCCTAAGTGTACAGAATGATACGCATCTGCGAGCAAATTCGGCACAGGGTTTCCAATGAGAAAAACCTTAATGGCGTTAATATCGACGAAGTTATTGATGTTGGGAAACAAAAATAACCCATAGGTGAGCAAGACAAAGACGCTTTCAAAAGCAGTCACGTTTCCTATACTGGCAAAATACAGGGCTTTCTTAGTGAAGAACTGGGCTGGCAAACCTTGGATGCCACCATTAGTGGTTATGTGAGTCCTGAACTCAGACTCGTCCAAATGAATTGCTCTTGCAATGGTCTGATTCTTTGGAATTTCTTCCAGTCCAGAAAATGGAGCTCGATCAGTGATATGTAAATTGATCAGATGAGAATACTCCTTCAGCGTTGGTGCGAGCTGGTAATCCGGGAATGTGAAACAGTGATAAACCGGATCGTAGAATTGAACGAGTGCGTCCATGATTCCCTCAATCACATGGACTCTTAACAGTGGTAGCAGACCTCCGTGCTTGGCTCTGAAAGCCTCTTGGTTAGTGATCATTCCTGCTAACCTTCTCAAATCCTCTAGCTTTGGAACCTTGAAGGTATAACTATGAGTTCTCCTTCTACCAAAATCCATTAGCGCAATCCTTTTCTCTAATATTTGCAATCACAGTCTTAGTTTAATTTGAAAAACAGAGAGACTAGAAGAGAAATTTTTTTGAATGTTTTAATGTTTTTTAAATGAATGCATGAATGCAGCACACAAAAACATAGAAAAAACATGGGGTCAAAGGGTCATTGTCATGAAGTCAAGGCTCTACCCATCCCTAAAGGTTTATACTAGGGTGATTTTTGTACCTGTACTCATTATCATCAGCTCCTCCCAGGAAAGCAAAACAACAAGCGGATCGCCAGCGAGTTGTAGAGCGATCTTAGAGTAAGTGCCATTCACCGAGAATAGATCACCAGCCTCAAATGAGGGTAGTATCGCGTAACAATTATTCCCGATAGTTTCCGCACTACGAAAGGGTTTGGCTCCTCAGTTTCTCAGACTTAATAATCGGCCCATTGTCTAGGTGAGAGAATGGGTTGCATTGGTCAGCCTCCACTGAGGTTGATGGTCGACCTCGTCGCCATCACTTATCTTAAGTGTATACTCAATCTCTCCACATGCGGCATCACACGCATTCCCATTAGCAGAAAAATAAACACGTATAGCAATTAGGAAAAGCAATATATATATTTGTCCTAATCATCCTAGACCTTTAAAGCTATGAATCCTAAGTTCCTGACAGAAATTGGGTTCCCCGGCGGAAGCCCCAATCTGTGGTATTCACACAAGAGGTGAAAAGGAAGAAGAAAAACAGATACGGGCCCCACGGTGGGCGGCATTTTTCTGTAGTGAGCGATTTTGGACGCGGTTCTTAAGCGCTGGTCGCTCTCTGCGGTTGAGCTTACTACAGGTCGATTCATTTTTATCCTATTAAAGCTGATGAAGGAAGGGAAATATATGTCTCCAATTAACCCTGCTTTGCATACTGAGTTTAAACAGCGGTCTGTTAGGTTACGAATGCTATCAATGTGGGGGGGCCTTTGTACTGGTTATTTGTATTTTCGCCAATACTATTTTCTCTCTTTCTTGGATTTTCTGGCGGGGAACAAGGATTAGGATGTTAGGACTGATGCTTTTTGGTAGATACATGAGAGTATGGGATTTTGGGTTTTTGTTTAGTGTGCTCGCTAAGATTTTTCTTTCAATCTTATGCCTACGTATTCCCGTTTACCGAAACAGGGAAATCAGAGCGTTCGTAGTTCCTCCTATTCTATGGGAGGAAATGGGTGTTTTTGGTGTCTTGTTCAAAGCCCAAGACGTGAAGCGAAAAGGTGGTTTGTATCTTGTTCAAAGCCCAAGATGTGAGGCTGAAGAGTTTATTTGTATCTTGTTCGAAGCCCAAGATGTGAAGCTGAAGGGTTTTGACTTTAGAGAGAATTTGTCATCTCTAAAGAGGGTTTGTATGTCACAACTGTTTATAAAGGAGAATTACTTTAACCGGGATTTGGGAATCCGACAATGCCATAATTTCCTTTAAAGGGGATTTTAACCTGAAGGAGAAGACTTTAACTCAGTGTTGAGCAATGCTATCTTTCCTTAGGAATTTCTCATGCTAAAAGAAGGACAGTGGCATGGATGTAGATGATCCAGAGGTTTGCCGCTTACAGCAATTAGATGAAAGGGAAAGAGTTGTTGAAGTTTGTGTACTGTGAACGAGGCACAGCTTTGATGCTAAAAGGTTGATTGGACCAACCAGTGGTTTTCTTATACAAAGCCTAAGAGGAGGCTAATATGTGTCTCGTACAAAGCCCGAGAGAGAGGCTAAAAAGTTTTGACTCGACGATGAAGTCTTTTGGTATCTCGTATAAAGCCCGAGATGGAGGCTATTGACTCAACAAGAGAGTTTTTTGTATCTCGTACGAAGCCCGAGATGGAGGCGAAATGGATGATGGACTCAACGAGGGAGTCTTTTATGTGTCTCGTACGAAGCCCGAGAGAGAGGCTAAACGTTGTTTGACTCCGTTGGGGAGAATCATTGTACAAAGCCCAAGAGGGAGGCTATGGTAACTGTTTCAGTTGAGTGAGAGGTCCAGTATGCTGATTTTGAAAGAGAAAATCAGTTCTTATATGAGCAACACTGTACTCAAGGATTTGTTTCAAGGATCCGGGTTGTTCCCGCTCTTTAAGGAAGTGGGAAATCCGAAGGGTATTGAGACTGTCCGAGTCTACGGGTTTCCTTCCTATTTTGGGGAAGGGGGTCACTTGAGAATGTCTTTAAGACTCAAGGAAATTAGACTATCCAAGTCTAGAGTTTTATCTCTTGTACTATGCTTTGAGAAATAGTAGTAGACTCTTTGAAAGGACTGTTCTATGCAGATGATTAAGTTCTGTTCCTATACCTTTAGGAGGTCGTCGGGACAATTTGTACGAAGCCCAAGAGGAGGCTCGAAACTTTTAAGAAGTCGAGAGGTCCTTGTATAAAGCCCAAGAGGAGGCTATCATTCTCGGAGGAAGAGATCATTATACGAAGCCTAAGAGGAGGCTGTGAATACTTCTAAGAAGCCGATGGGTCCTTGTACTAAGCCCAAGAGGAGGCGAGGTTGCTTTTAGGAAGCCTGTGGGTCCTTGTATAATGCCCAAGAGGAGGCCGATGCTTTTAAGAAGCCGATGAGTCCCCAAATCCCGAGAAATTCAAGGCAAGCTATTCACAAGGAATAGATCAAGTCAGGGAAGTTCGAGAATTTGGAAGAAACTCAAGAGATGCCATTCACGGAGAAAAGATCATCTCTGGGGAGTAGAGTTTCTTTGACAACTTCTATGAGTGACAGTCTATGAAAGGGTTCACAGAGAATGCTACCTTTCATATCTCCATATTGTTTAACCCCAAGAGGATGGAAGACTGTGTCTGGTAATCCTATGGGGATCTAGTTTAGACTATTTCTAAGAGTGATCAACGGGCTTAATGCTAGACGTAGTTGCCGGGGAAACTCGAAATATCTATACTATTATTACACAGTTGATATGAGTTTATGAAAGAAGACTTACAGTGAAACAGCCCCATAATACAATTATATGTATATGAAAGTGGTAAATGAAAGCAATAACCACTTACTCGGTTGTAGAGCTTCCATGCTGTTTGGTTAGTTATTCAACAAGGAAAGATTGAAAACAACAATATATTCAAAATCAAAGGAGAAAGTGCTTTGAAAAGGAGAGATTTGGGGCTTACAGCTCAAGGAGAGGCCCAGGGTTTTATCAGTGAGCGCACTGTTTGAATTTGTACAGAGGGACTTATACAAGTGACTGAGGCCCAAAAATGTTTTTTGTACAAGGGGGTTGGGTCTTACACTCTATTAGAGGCCCAAAAGTTTTGAAAAAAAGAAATAGGTCTTACTACTCGAGGGTAGGCCCAAAGAAATTTTGAAAAGGCGATGATCGCGCAGTTTATTTTCTTTTAATGCGAAGGGGCTTATACAATATCTGAGGCCCAAAATGTTTTGGTTAAAAGGGGATTGGGTCTTACACTCTAATAGAGGCCCAAAAAGTTTTGAATGGGTCTTATAGCTTGAGGAGAGGCCCAAAAGGTTATTTTTCAAAAGGCGACGATTGCGCCGTTTGTTTTTGACGGTATCGGGACTTACACAATACACTGAGGCCCAAAAATGATTTGGTCAAAAAAGGATTGGGTCTTACACTTTATTAGAGGCCCAAAAGGTTTTGAAAATGATTTATGAGGGTTGAATTAATCCAAAAACCCTAATTTGTTTTCAAAAATGTATTTAATTGAATACAAATTCAATTAAAATGATCAAAATTGTTTAACATAGGAAAAACAAATTATGATCTTGGATTAATGCTTCAAAAATTAAGTATTGACCTAAAAAATAATTAGAAAGCATTAAAAGTTGCAAAATCAAGGTGGAAAAAATATTTTAAATGTTAAAAACAATTAAAACATTAATTCTTTGCAAAAATATCAATTATATGAAATAAATAATATTTTTGGGATTTTTTGATAAAATAAAATATTTTAACATTTTTGCGAATTATTAAAAAAAGAATCAACTCAAAATCATTAAAACTCAGAGAGAAATTAATTTTTGAATCAATTAAATAAAATCACAAAATTCAAATATTTGAATTTGAAAGAAATGGCGCCAAGAACACACCAAGAACACGCGCGTGTTCTGGGTTTGGCCAGATTTGCATTTTCTATCCAATCTCACTGAATACTTGATTATATCATGCAATCCAGATACCAATCAACTCGTTTCAACCTCACGATCATGTCTATGGCATTTAATTTCATTTAAATTAAACATATAACAAGAAATCATGAAAAATCCTCAAGAACCCCAATTTCTGCATGAAGGCTGGGATTTTTGATACACGATTCAAACAATGCAATTAATTGAGGGGAAACATTCTATGCATGATTATGAACATATGGCCAAATTATTGTGCGAGGAAATATGCATAGATTGAGAGATGACCAAGTATATGCTTACCTCTAGGCTGTGACAGCAAGTGCAATGTGATTTTTGATTTGGAGGTGTTACAGATGAGTGGTGATGATCTGAACATCTCCCCTACACCCTATGGAGTGTGTTTGAATGCTTGGACTTGATTGAAATTGGTTGGATCATTTCATGGCATCTCAACTGCACTTTGGTTAAAACCTTGAGCAATTGACTGGTGATTCTGAGAAATCAGTGTTCCAGTTGTTGTTTAAGTGTTTGATCAACTCATATGTGATGTATGTGAGGTGTGTCAGTGATTGGTTTGAGTGGAATTGCCCTCTAGCTCAAAACCCGATAGCTACCTTGCTAAGAAAGGCATTTTTGCCAAGAGAAAGAGATTTTGAGAAAGGCAAGTGTTGTAGGCCTTTGGTGTACTTAAACTGATCACAATTGAGCTCTATTTATAGTAGAGCAAGTTTGTTTTGCAAGGAATAGTGAATGGCAACTGCTGAGTAGGTTTGTTCAATGTTGGCCAATGGAAGTTCAAGTCTCCTCTAGCCATTGACTAGAGGTTAGGGCACAGGCTGCTGGTTCCCTTGGTCTTGGATAAGTCTTGACTGAATTCAAATGAAAATGGCTCAGTCCATGCCACCTTGATGCTTCCATTGAATGCTCCAATCCAAATTTGGAGTCTTGTCCCTATTTTGGCAATTCTAGGTTCAACATGCTATTTCTTGTTCCAAAGACTTTGGAGGCTTGGCTCAGTGATTGTCCCCTTGAGATTCAATCCTCAGATGTGTCCAAGTGGATAGGAGTGTTTGGATTTTCACAATTTTGGCAAATCGAGTAAAATTGCAAATTCTGCCTAGCCTTGACAGAATTCAACAAGGCAATTTGACAATGTCATAACTCATAGCCCAAATGGAATTTGGCAATGTTCTTGGCCATTTTGGAAAGCCCTTACATGATACAACAACTGTTTGAACATGTTTGGTTTTGATCTCTTTTGAATCCAAGTGAAAAATCCCCCTACATTTGGAAAAAAATGAAGACAGATTTGGACTTAGTGAAAATTTCACTAAGTGTTGGAAAAAGTGACATTTTCATTTTTCAGCCATTTTGATCACTCCATAACTCAAAATCCTTAATGAATTGGACTTAGGTATAGTTGAAGTTTTTGTAGAGGGTAATGAGGGCTACAAATCCATCTTTCGATGAGGAAAAATCGGTTTGTGGTTTAGGAGTTATGATCCTCCAAAGTTGGTACCCTTGTCACTTTATTTTTAACTTAGAAAATTTTCTAAGTTTTGATGGTTACCCCTTTTACAAGTTATCCAACTTTTCTTGATTTTTCTTGATGAATGATGATTCAAATCATATATTAACATCATTTTAGGGTTAAAAATCCATTTTGGTGAAAAATCTCAAAAAGTCAAAGTTGACTTTTGTGCACAGTTGACTTTTTATCACATGAATTCCAAACTGTGCAATTCTTCAGGAAATCATGTCCTTGACCTAAATCAAACTTGATGGACATGTTCCATGGGTGTAATAGGGTATATTGAATCATGTCTTAGGGCTTGGGAGCATGTCCTGGTCAAAAGTCAAAGTTACAGTTGACTTTTCCCTTAAAACCCTAACTGTGGTGCAGATAAAATTGAGACTTGTTGCTCAAGCTTCTTGGATTAATCCATTGTTACAAATGGATCAATATAGTTCATTAGAGACCCTCAAACCCTCTCTTGAGGTCTTGGCTCATGATTTGTCCCAAAAGTCAACTTAGGGGTGAATTAGGTCAAGAAACCCTAATTCCTGATTTTTGATGTATGCATCCCCTGAGGTAATTTTGACTTGATGGTTGGATCCATGAGATTCCATGGAGTATATTAGGTTGTGTTTTGGATCATTGGCTTGTGCCCAGATGAAAAATTTCCATCTGGAGGCCCTGGTCGACCAAAACCCTAATTTGGTGACACTGTCGATCTTGAGACTTGATCCACCTAGAAGGGAGCATCCTTGTGCTTGATCCTTAAAGTGGGAGTCCTTTTGGTCCATTGTGGATGTTTGAGAGGTTAGAAAAGTTGGAGATCATGTTGTTTCTTGATTGATCCTTTGTCTAAGGCTCTGAGAGGGCTTGAAGCCCTAATTTTGATTGTAGTGGATGCTCACCCATCTTTGGGGAGACTGGTGAAGTATGATGGTTCCTCCATATTGTGATGATGATTTTCACAATGATGGGAAATATTAGTGGTCAAAATTTGGGGTATGACAGGCAGGTAACCCACGCCTTCCTTTATTAGTCAACTGAGCCTGAATTTCAGATAATCTGATCTTCGTTGCTCTAGCGATGTCTTTGGCGGAGAACATGTCCTCAGTCCCAGAAAATATAGGAGCTTCCCTAACAGGAATCCCTATCATGGCAGAGAACTCCTCTAATGTTGGCACTAGCTGGAATTCCGAGAACACGAAGCAACGATATGCAGGATGATATAGCTGGACCAGCACCTCAAGAGGCCCTTCAGTTACCTAGATTCTCATTAGTGAAAGGAGACCCCCATATCTATCAGCAAAAGCTGATTGGTCTTCAACCATGTCTCCCATCCACAATAATTGGTCTAGCTCGGGACGTTCAAAGAAATATGGCCATGCCTCTCCTCTTGCAGCAGCCATGTCTAAAAAATCTGTAAAATAAAGTTAGCACCTTGATAGTTTAGTAGGGAATGCTAATGTAATGTAAAGCTTCATGGAATTCAGACACTTTTGCGGAATATCGCGGGATATTGAAAGATCTCATTTTCATTAATAAAAAGGCGAATTACAAAAGCTGATACACTCCCATGAGTCTTAAACAAATTTAGGACTCTTGAAAGTGTATTTTACAGTATTCCTTTTTAAACCGTCCATAGTATCCCTCCGATATTTAAAAAAAAATTAAAGTCTGAGTTCCATGAAACTGATGTGAAATTAATGTTTATGATGTATGGATGCATAACAAGCATATATACACATGTTCACAAATGTATGAGCACACAAAAGGTCTGGGTTAAGAGCATGGAGTCATGGTTTCCACTCCCATTGGTATGTACTATTGGTTTTTATCTGCAAAACAGGGTTCTAAGAAGTTCCCAGAGTCTCGTAAATCCTTCGAATATTATCGGCCCATGTGACTACTCACACGGGTTAATAATATTCTCAAGATAAACTCGTCTGAGTGTAGTATCGCGTGACAACTACTTAGGACTTACTCCCTCATAGTCACCGCACTACATCCTAAAAGGCCAAGTGGGGTGAAGGTAACTACGGTCCTCAGAATCCCTGGCTCCCATTTGAAAAAGTAATATTAATGTGACTGCTCACATCAGACATCAACAATCCCAAAGGGCCTCATCTGAGTGTGGTCATCATATGCCATAAATTGTTAGGACTATTCCCAACAACAGACTATTGATTACACCATGGTCCTATCTTATATGTGCTCTCAAGTCCGGGTTAGGACTTATCTCACCACTCAATAGTGCCATGCCAATAGAAGATCTCAAGCACCAAGTATACAAGTATATACAGAGATATGCAAATATATATAACAGCACAAATAAAAAAAGTTAGGAGAAACCCTCAAATATGCGTATTCCCCAGTGAAGTCACCATTTCTGTTGCGGTGAGAATCGGATAACAAGCTATTAATTAACTTGCATCACATTTCTTTGAATTCATCACCGAGCTTTGATTTGTCCAAAGGAAAGGTTCAAGATCGAGAAAACCTAAAGGGGGGAGATCTAAGGTTCGGGGGTTAGTTATACTAAGGGAAGGTATTAGCACCCTTAATATCTGTAGTACTCTACGGGAACCTCTTGTTTAGTTTTTGTTATGTTATGTTTGCTTGCTAAGATATCTGCTAAGGGTAAAGACCTAAAGGTATATACACTAAGTTTGCCGACCAAGACGTCGCATCTTGTGCCTACGTATCTGACTAAAGAATCAGAGCAACCATAGTTCACCTAACTAAGGGGGACTTTGAGGAACCATTGACAATGGCCAAAGTTCCAAGGGGAAATGAGTATGAGCTCATCTTAGAGTTTGAAGAAACTCTCCGAGTCTAAGTTATGATGGGGAAAAGTGGACACTTAACAAGGCAAGCACCACATAGAGTTTATAAACTCTAACCTATTGCTAAGTCGTGATTTAATGGCTCTTATGAGGCCAAGAAAAGAGGAAGGCTCTCATGAGGCCAAGGTGAAGTGATTTGTTTATTGACTTATGAGTCATTTTAGGAGGAATTTACTTTGGAATGGGGAGAACAACAGTTTTATGAAACAAGAAGTTTATAATAGAAATTTACATGAAGATGTGATACTGAATAACAAAGCAATTAAATTAAGCAAGGCTTATAACATCATGTAGGATTAAAACCAAACATTTAGACATTTTATAAACAAGATATCATGATAAAGAGTCAAAGATAAGCAAAAAAAATGTAATAAAACCCTAAATAGGATTCTTCCACTTCCATCATGAATAAGTGCCTTAAAACTAAATATTTTCAAAAATCTATTTTTATAGCCAAAAAGTAAATTCTTTTAAGAACATTTAGCAAAAAGAATGGGTGGAAATGAGTTAAAAATGATCAAGTTATGAACATTTGAAGTTTGTGTATGAACCATAAAAATGTAAAAAAAACATGTAATAAAAAAGAGAGGAGAGGTCCCCATGGGTGTTGAACCCAGGACCTCACGCACGCAGCCTAAAACCTTTACCAATCCAACCAAAGCGCGCGTGCTTACTAATAGTGGTCATCAATTCAATATATGTGAAACAAAGATCAAATTGGAAAATTAAGATAAAAGAACTGGGGTGAGGGGGATTCGAACCCCAGTCCTTTTAGTGAATTCGCATGCGTTCATGCCACTGGGGTGGCCATACATCCAGTGTATGTGCCCACCCCACAAATACTTAAACATTTCCAAGCGAAAAATCATTAAGCAATGAAACAAGAAGAACTAATGTATATCCAAGATCAATGATATTAGTCATATACTTCCACACAATAATCAAACTCAAACAGTTTTGAAACCAAGCAAATCAAAGGAAAAGAAGAGGAAAGTAAAATAGTGCATCCAAAGAATATTTACATAGTATAATGAACAAAAATCCAAACCATCATGAACGACATCAAAGATTGGAAGAACAAGAAACAAAGTGTCAAACAACCTTTATCTGATATGGCCTTGGAGAAAACGAGCTTTTAAAAGCAAATGGAAATTCTACACCTAACAATTTTCCTTTTCCCTGCCATAACCAGTTTCTTAGAAGCAAGTGAATTTATATGGACTACTATTATGATTTGAAAAATGTAGAATTAGGGCTGACAGTTTCAAAATGCCATTTTCCTTTAGGGTGTCTACTCCAACTCACTCACAGCTCGCGCAGGAACATTTTGAGCATGAAATTAGACATAGTGATGAACTGTGGTGTATCAGAAGAAAAACAATTTGTAGACCAAATCTTTCATGCTATTTGAAATAAGACTAGCATAACATGGATACACAATATCATTCATTTGGGCACAAGGCAATTAGTATGATAGCAGCCTGGTAAAAGTACAATCACACACTTAGTGAAAACAACTAAAACTTGTCAATATCAAAAGACTCCACATAGTCCTCATATGATAGGGAAAGATGGTTCAACAACATGTTCAAATTAACTAAATATAACCAGAGCTAACTCATATCATCAATGGCAGACAGAAACATGGCAATATTCATGACTATGGCATGGTAAGCAAACTCAAAATGACAGTTAGGCATGAATACCACATGTAAGCATATATTCAAAAAGGTAGTACATTCAACATGTTAACTCAACTCTGAATAATTTTGGGCATTATTCCTAGTGTCTATAACAATAGCTGTGTCAAGGAATTGATGTTCTAGGAGACAAGTGGATTTAACAACATTATATTTTGAGAATGCAAGGTTAAGACATCTTATGGATGGTATTAAATGAACATATGCCAGCAAACAACTTAAGATAAGTCATCAAGGAGCAGGTAGCTAAAAAAAATAGTTCAAATGAATCATGGCATGAGAACCAAACATGGATAGTTTCATCAATAATTGTCAGCATGGAAACAAACATATTCATAAAAACTTTTACCAATAAGAGCACATCCAACAACATGAGTGATGACAGTAGTGTGAGTAATTATGCAGGCATGAAATCAAGATTTATCATATACAGAATCATAATTGACTCATGATGTAAAATTAAACACAATGGATAACATAATTTTGTATGTTACCATGCTGACACATCTACATACCCCTTAACTACACAGCTTGGCAAGAGATCCATATTCACAACTTAATACACATTAAGGGGGAAGATGGGCAGTTTTATGCACCCATTCCAAGCATACAACATAGCATGATATTTCACAAATGAACAGTTAAAGCAATCATTTATCAGAGTGAACTCAAAACCATTCTTATGTAAAGTTGGGTTAGCAAGGTGATAGACCAGGTGAGGGCACTATCACGACCTAACTAGCAAGTCTGGAAAACAAATAGGTTCATCACCATAAAGTGAATCCTCAACTGATCTTTTTAGAGACAAAACTCAAAAAATAAAAATGAACAGCCTGGTGTTCAAGAGGCAGAGAGAAAGGCATGTCACTCATCAGCAACAAAGTATCATGTTTCTCCTATCCACATATTTTGCACACAAAAGTAGAGCATACATTAGGCAATGGCAGTAGGAAATATTTCATGAAGTATTTGGCTCATATGTCAATTACAAATGCATAGAGGAATTCAGTTCAACAATAAATAACATGTTATGCTTATATGTACTCCTGAATATAGGCAAACACAAGAATGGATATCAAATGTAGTATTAAAACCAAATGAAACCACAATAAAACTTCTGTTTTAGAGGCAACACTTCAAAGATATCCAGCCATAACATGACCAACAAAATAGCATAAAACAAAATAGCATAGACTCTATTTCACATGGATATCCAGCCATAACATGACCAACACTTCAAAGATAGTAGTGATGGCTTCAACCAATGTATTCTCTTATTACCAAAGTTCTGACCAAAGGTATACATTTGGTTTGGCAGATAATTTATAACAAACAATCTAGGTCCATAAACAAATAACATCATCCAGGAGAAGGGACAAAGAAACAGTCATGAGCACGATATTAAGAACAAAAACAAACTACTTACCCCTCTTGATATATCAGTAGCACCAATGATTCTACCTCTCTTTAAGGTAGCAAACCATGAACAAAGGTTTTAGGCATCAGGTACACATAACTTTCATTAAGTATAAATGTGAAATAGAACCAACAGGCATAACATTCATAAAGAGAGCATTTGCGACACGAACATAACAATGATGATGTGCATAAACATAAGCAGTAAGTAAGAGGATAATGCTTACCAAGTGGAATATGTCCACTGCAACTTCAGATACACCAACTTCTTCCTTGCTGAAACAGTTCAAACTCCCAAAGCAAAGCTCAAACCTCCTTCTTTTCTGGCAAGAACTCAGGCTCAAGTGTATTTAGAGTGTTTTGTGAGGATTGTTAGTTTGAAATGCAAGAACAATGGCCTACTATTTATAGGGGAAGCAAGAGAGCTCAGGGTATGGCTACACTTGCTAAAATGCCAACATTGCCCTTTCTTTGCGTGGGAAAATATGCATTTGCTGAGCATAAATCTTCCAAAGATCTCTGAGTACATGAGCAAGCAGGTGGGAATTGACTGATCCAAGGCTCAAGAAATAAACTATTGTTTATTTGCTTTTGTGAAGTACATCTCTCCATACTACTTGTACAAACAAGGTACAAAGCCAAATTTTAATGCTAAACAACTGGAATTTTCGTGGCCAGGGCTGAGGTTAGGGTTAAATGTATCATTAGAACTCAGAAATAATGAAAGTTGGTGATTAGGGAAGTGTTTGAGTCAAAACTTAAAAGTTGGTTTCTTGCATTTTAAGGAATGAAACCCTTAACTTTGGATCTTCGAAACTCCTAGCTCCCTTGGTGGATGGAGGAGTTCTAGTACTCTTTGGAAAGCTCTTAATGCCCTCTACAACTTTCATGTCCAATGATTTTTGATTTGAGGCTTGGAACTTTGCGAAAAACTGGGTCAAAGTTGGTTGTTCATTAAGAGAAAACAAGTTGAAATTTCACTAAGTCTTGGGTAAGTTTGGCTCGTAAGCTTCATAACTCAAAAACCATGCATTTTTAGGAGAAAAGTCATATTTAACACTTTGAAGTTCTTGGAAAGAGCTTCCATTTGGGCTTTGAGTCACTCCGTTTGGATGTGTGGTTTGGAAGTTATGACCATTTCAAGTTAGCACAAGAGAGGGAAATTTCACATATGCAAAGTTTCATGACCAAAATCTTACTTCCTTTGCAAGAAACATTTTGAAACTTGATCTTGATACTTTGAATCACTCATAAGACAAGTTATGATGAGTGGAGACCTTGGAGGTTCCATTTGGATCAAAATCCCAAAGATTAGGGTTTAAGTCAAAACCATAATTTTGACTATGAATACACTGAGGGTAACCTCTTATGATCTTGCTTCTTTCTATACATCCAAAGTTCATATAAGACCTCTAGGGATATTTACTAACTCATGGAGTCATGTCCTAAGGTTTGAGAGCACTTCTTGATTAAAATCAAAGGCAATGATCCACTTGTCTTAACAGAAACCCTAATTTGGAGGCGGGGTGAAACTGTGGCTCAAACTAAATCATGATGAGAGCCAGATGAGCTTGAATTCTTATTGAGTGAGACCTCTTGGATGTAGGTAACTCAAATGGTTGATGAACCAATCAAAGCTTGACTTGATAGGTCAAAATCCTTCAGTGATTCCCTAGGTTAAAGCCCTAATTCCACATTTTGGTCTGGTGATCCTTTGTTGACTTGACTTGATTCAAAGTCTTGAGATCTTGGTTCCAAACAACTAGTGAATCTTTGTGATGATTTCATGGAGTCAGAGGATACCTTAGGAAGTCTTGAATTTCTCTGTGTAAACCCTAATCCCAAACATAAGAAAAACAAACTGCAAGATATGGGTTAATTAAACAGTGCATATATGATTGATCCTAAATGTCTATGCAAGATGTTATGACATCTAAGAGGTAAAATTTGGGGTACAACAGATAGCAACGGCCTTCAGACATTCAAGGTATAAGGTGATTGAATACAAAAAAGAACCACAAAATTTGCAATCTGTGGGGGAGAGACATGACATGGTGACTACCAGCTGAATGTGGACTCATATCCAAAGGTTAGTAGAATCAACAGACCTACGAGGATGACTCTGTTGGGGATTAAAAGGTAGACCATCAACATTGAGGTTGAGGAAAAAAATGGCATCAACTCTGAGATTGAGAAAAAGGTAGACATCAACTCTGAGGTTGAGAAAAAACCATAACTTCAACTCTGGGGTTGGAAGAAAGGAGGTACGACAACTCTGAGGTTGGAGAAAGGCCTCAACTCTGAGGTTGGAAGAAAGGAGGTACGACAACTCTGAGGTTGGAGAAAGGCGTCAACTCTGAGGTTGGAAGAAAGGAGGTACGACAACTCTGAGGTTGGAGAAAGGCGTCAACTCTGAGGTTGGAAGAAAGGAGGTACGACAACTCTGAGGTTGGAGAAAGGGACGTCAACTCTGAGGTTGGGGACGAAAGGCGTCAACTCTGAGGTTGGGAGAAAGGGGTGTCAACTCGGAGGTTGGACAAAATAGGCGTCAACTCTGAGGTTGGGGGAAATAGGCATCAACTCTGGGGTTGGAGCTCTCTTCGGAGGATTGGAATCACTGATTTTGATTGAAGGTTGATCTGGGCTTTCACACAAGGTACCAAATCTGGCTTATGCTTCGATGCATGTTTGAATTTTCTTTCTATGGCGTAATGCTCCATACGAAATGGAAATGCTATGCGTTTTGAGGATGCAATGCAATGATGATTACTACATGCAAGAATGAAAGGACACTCCATCGGGGAATGCGCAGAATAGAACAAGCAAACTTCACTGAGGAGGGGATAACCAATATCCGATCTCCCGTGGGGAGGTAACCAGCTGTACCACCAATAACCACTGGTGATGTAAACCTGTCGAGGTATTGCAAGCTGAATTGCAAACTCTGTTGGGGAGATGCCAATGAAGATTGGACTTTGAACTGCTGAGAATGCCAATAACCATTGGACTTTGACTTGCGGGGAAATACCGAATCTGACTTTTCAGAAAGAGAATACTCTGACTTCTCACCGTCTTCAAACTGCTCGCAAAATATTCCATCGTCTTATCCTGCTGAGAATGAGGAATCCACCTACACTGCTGGGGATAAGAAATCCTCATAAAAAACCCTTTTCGATTTGAGGATGATTCTTTGGTTGGGGAAGAATATCAATTCCAACACCTCGCTGGAAAAAGATACCTTCTGGCTCCTTGCTAGGGGAGATACTTCAAAAACCTCACGTCAGGAACGACTTAGCGCTTCAAGTTTCTGCTGATCAACTGCACACTAATTGTCAGGAGTGAACAACGGTTCCTTTAATTCTTTACTTGCCCTAGACCACAGGGTCTAATGGAAGAAATCATCTCAAGAGGATTTTATAGAAGACCGGGCGTTCATATTGGCCCAGGGTCTTCAAACTCTCTGAGAGATTTATTGGATCTCGACATAACTGCCCTAGACTATATGATCTATGAAGGAAATTGCCTCGAGAGGACTTGTAATGACTTGAAATACCCTGCCTCAGTATTTTGAACCTTAAAGAGGTGCTTCTGATTAACCGTCTTCTGGAGAGGATAACTTCTCATGCTCAGGAGGTGGCCTGCCTCAATATGAGCTTTGAAGTGACTTCTGCCACTAGTCTTCGAATGAATGCCTCCAGAATAACTGAACTTCGGAGAGATTTCTCGACGTGACTGCCCAAGATTGGCTACATCTCATCACGACTTACTGGGGAGAGCCTACTCTACACTGAGTCTCTTGGCAGCATGCCCCTTGATATGACTGTCCTTCAGCATTTTCAAACATCCCAACTTGGCAAGATCAAGCTTCTCGACTGACATTCACTGTGTAAGCTTCCTTGATGCTTAGGCACATGTATGCAAGCAGAACAAGTTTATTATGAGAATGATAATTCTAATGCAACAAACATGTTAACCTTGAAGTTTTTTGAAAATATGTCGTAAAACCCTGTGAACGAGTCACTAGTTACGACATTGATTTTTGAATGGAAAAACAATACGCACATGCAATACCAACAAAAATCTTATTAGCACAACTCATAGGAGTCAGGAACACTATCTCGTTGAAGTACGCCTTTGATCTAAACCCTGCTTCAATTAGGACTTTTAAGGGTTGTAACGTGGCCTGGTTCGCGGTTTTAGAAAAAAGGATTTATGGCTCAAAATTTGTTTGTACCCACCCATTCTCCTTGATGTTCTCCAGTCCTAAGTTCAGCTAATTCGACACCAGCGCTCATCTCCCAAAAGGATTCTATGACGGGTGACAGTTAATGGACCCACGAGGTTTTTGGAGTGGCAGTCACCCTTTTTGTCTTCCGTGTTGTAGTCACACGACTTGTTCTTTATCGAGGATTTCCTTTTGATCATTTCTTTTTTGTTTTTTGCTTTTTTTTTATTTCCCTGATTTTGCCTGGACTGAATCTTTTTTTTGAATCTTTCGATCTTGAAGTTCAGCGGGATGCCCTAACTTTTGCCTAAGTCATTTGTTTTCAATTTTTCGACTTAGCAGGCTTTCTTTCTCTTTTTTTTTTTCTTTTTTTTTTTAACAAATCGTGTGACACTGGCTTGTCTGATTTGCTTGAAAGGGGTTATGACTGCCTCATTCCTTGGTCGATGAGGGATAACCATTGTGGTTTCACGTCTCTTGATCTCCTGATGTGTGAGGGAAGAAAGGGAATGGATCCTCAGATGTACATTCCTTTTGAAATTTTGGTGATCGGTCAAATTACTGACAACTACCCTGCCCCTAGGTTAGATGTGAGGGTTTTTTCGAATGAAAAGAAACTCCTACTTCGAGGCTCAAAGGGTTTGACAAGGGTCTATCTCCCTTATATCTCCGGTGTTTGGGGATTTGAAACAATGCCTGTACATCATCAACAGGGTTTTATCCAAAAGCATGCAACCAAAGATTTTGCGTTTTTACTTCATCATCCTCCCTCCAAGAGTTTAAGCAAGAAAATTGGTATTGCAATGCGCAGAAACATTATATGAGTGAATAAGAATGAACTACTTCAAGAAAAAAAAACATATTCATTGCATTAAGATCATCATTAAAACAAACAAGTCTTTTCATGCATACAATGCTTTAACAAGAAATGAAAAACTACAAATGAAAATGCAGTAAAGAAACTGAAGATTGCCATCGCTGAGGAAGCTTGATTCTATCTGGACTTATTGCTTTTCACGACATACTTGCAGTCTGAGTGCTCACTTGAGAAATGAGGTTTCAATTGATGTACATATCATCTTCAGTGAATGCAATGACCTCTGAGTCGACCAGATCTTGCACCTTGTGCTTGAACACGTTGCAATCTTCAATTGAATGGCCCGGTGTGTCCGAGTGATACTCGCATCTAGCATCCAGATCATAATTAGGAGGTATGGGGTCGGGAACAGGCTTGGTATCCCTTAGTTCAACCAGAGAACTCTCAAGTAGATGGGCGAGAACATGACTGTGAGGAATAGGGAGTGGATCTAACCTTCTCGCAGGCCTTCGTGATTTTTGTTGTCCCTATTGCTGAGGAGCATTAGGTTGCTGATACTGACCAATAGGAGGAATATACACAGCACTAGTTTCTCCTTCTTTTCTCTTGGGGAACCCGGCATAAGGTTTCTTTGCATCTTCAGAGGAACCAGCAGCAATTTGAATTTTTCCCATTTTAATGCCGTTTTCGACTCTTTCTCCTGCCAATGGAAGGTTTGAAAATCTGGCTAACAAACATCTAACCAATTTCTCATAATAATTCCCCTGAAGTGTATCCATGAACATGTCAATGAGCTCTCGCTCCATCATCGAAGGTTGGACTCGAAAAGCCAGTTCACGCCACCTCTGGGCGTACTCTTTGAAGCTTTCGTTTTGTCTCTGAGAAAGACTCTGCAATTGTATTCTATTGGGCGCCATGTCCGTATTGTATTGGTAGTGCTTAACGAAAGCTTCTGCCAAATCTATCCAGCTCTTAATATGCATTCTCTCCAAGCTCATATACCAGTCTAAAGATGCCCCAGCTAGGCTGTCTTGAAAGAAATGCATCAGCAGTTTCTCATTATCCGAATAGGCAGGCATTTTTCTAGAATATGACCTGATGTGAAACTTGGGGCATGTGGTTCCATTGTACTTTTCGAAAACAGGTGCCCTGAACTTTGGAGGATTTTTCACACTTGGGACCAACCCTAAGTCAGACATGTCCATACCCAAAGCATTCTGACTCTCAAAAACCTTCAACCTCTCTTCGAGCATACGAAACCTCTTGTCCGCCTCAGTAGGGAAACTCATCTCAGCATCGTAAAATTGTTCATCCAGATTATCCACCTCCCGACGAGGAATATGAATCTCAACATCACTTCTTCTAGATTGACTCATAGGAGGGGGTGGAGGAATGCCAGTACGTGGAGGGTTCACATCTCCGCCCGGAGTATTACCAACAACATTCCCATTACCAGCCTCTGGGATAACAACAGCAGCCTTGTGAATAACCGCCCTTAATTCCTCTTGACATCGAGCCATACCCTACATCACCTCCATGCACTGAGCCATACGATTTTGGAATTTCGACAACTCTGATCGCATATGATCCATGATTCTCCTCTGATTGCTTCGAGTTGCGTAGTGGTGAGAAGTCAGGTTTGCAGTTCTGAAGAAAATACCAAGTCAGAATAAGAATTCCCATCTCTGAATACCTGCTATGCATATGAGTATGAGAATGCAAAATGTCATGTGATACAAATGCAAAGACACGGGATCAAGGTATCCACAAATTCTGAATAGCTACTGTGCTGATGATTGGATAAGTTCAAAGGTCTGCTCTGATAAGGAAAATCGGAATACCCAGAATACCAAGCTGATAAGTCCACACTGATAGGAAGACCAGAAAACCAGGTAGGTGGAAGGTTACGGTTACCTGCAAACCTGTAAACACCCGCCCATTCTCACATGTGGGTACTAAAAAACTGAGGATCCTCAGCGTCGGATTCTCGATTTGAGAGGCAATAGTACATTCATCCCTCGGGGTACAATACTATCGCCAAACAAAGAGGTCGTCCACTGATTCCCCCAAAAATAAGGTCATCCTATGTAAGTTCCCAGCTTCGGGTTCTCGGATCAAGAAGTATAATGGGTTTTCCATTTCTGGTCTGCCATTAATACCTCTTGGGAGGAGTGCCTCTACTGAGTCCCCGGGGAAATGGTCGCCAGAGTCGGCAGCTCTCTAGATCAACACCCCGAAATGCGCAAGACACGCACGTCAGAATGTATCCCAAGAAAACCTCGTCTGGATGTGAATTTCGTGAACACCAAACGTACCAAGATGGCGCGTAGGTCCCACTACTCTCCACTCTAGTCCTAAGTGTATGCTCAAGCCTGTGTATTGGGCTTATCTCTCAATGAATCCCAATCGGCCAAACAGAGAAACCAGCAGAGCAATATGATAACAGTAATCAAATGCGATAAATGTAATAAAATATAGTAATACAGTAATATACAACAAAATAAGGCACAACAATAAACACCCAATGAAAATAAACATACAAGCTCTAGGGTTGACTCGCATAGGGGATAGACCAGCAAGAGGTCAACCTGTCCCCAGCAGAGTCGCCAGCTGTCGCAACTGCGAAAAACAACCGGCGAAAACAAAACAGAAGAGTCGCCACCAAACGTTATTTATCCCAACGCGGGGAAAGGAAACGATCGAAGAAAACCTGAAGAAAGGGAAAGACATGGTCATCGCAACCATAGTCCGGGTTCGGGAGTCGGTTACGCGAGGGGAAGGTATTAGCACCGCCACGCGTCTATTGTACTCGATGGGATCCACGCTTGCTGTCTCGATCAAAGGGTGTTGTCATCTGGAGCTTCACTGCTACTGGAAAGGAGAAGGAACGGGAACGGAAAAGAGCGAAGAAACGAAGAAGAAAAGAAAAAGAAGTGACTCGATAGGACATCGTCGTCCTATGCCTACGTATTCCCTCGTGCAATGGGAAAGTCAGAGTCAACGTAGTTCGGACGACTACGGGGGAAGGTTGCTCGCCAAGACATCGTCGTCTCGTGCCCAAGTATCCTCAATCTATCCAGAAGGGGGAAATCAGAACAATCGTAGTTCGACCTACGGGTCGGTGAAAAAGTCTTGATCGCACTGAAGAAAGAGAAAAAGGCTCAGTTAACAAATCTCGATCACACGGAGGCGAGAGACAAAAGAGAGGGAAGTTAGTTGTTAGTGTGTTCGCCGAGATATCACATCTCGTGCCTACGTATCTCATCGGAAATGAGAATCAAAGCATCCGTAGTTCACGGAACTACGGGAGAAAGGTGGGAATAGTGCTCGCCAAGACATCGCCGTCTTGTGCCTACGTATCCTTAATCTATCCAGAGAGAGGAAGTCAGAGCGTTTGTAGTTTGTGGGACTATGGAAGAAGGGAAGGGTGCTCGCCAAGACATCGTCGTCTTGTGCCTAAGTATCCTCAATCTATCCAGAGAGAGAGGAAATCAGAGCGTTCATAGTTCGTGGAACTATGGGAAAAAGGGTCTCGATCGCACTGGGGCGAGAGAAAGGACTCGGGATCTAAAGAAAAGCTCCTGAAGAAGTGAGTTGATTTTTTTTGTGATTCGTACTGCGCTAAAGTCTATGACACCGGAGCGAATGAGTCACAAATCGTCCCAAGATGGGGCGTCCACTAAACACTCTAGAAAAGTGAAGGAATACCCATCACTCGTCACTTCCAATGTACTTAAGGCTCGTGGCGCATAATACTCATCGTCTTTATTAAGTGTCTTGATTAGTGTTTTGATAAAGAAGGGAGAGACACACGCAAGGTCTAGGGGAAACTGAATCCTACAAGTTATCATACAAAATGGACCTAAGGTCAGGATTAGGAGGGAACTAACCTATCGTTGTCATGCTTGGATTGAGGGCCTAATGTCTATCCTACTCCGAGCTTAATCAGAAATTAAGTCGGACTAGGAGCCTTAAGGGAGCATGTGAATACAGAGGTAATCAACAAGTAAACACCAGACAACTCAATCATAAAGAGAGAATCAAATACGAAACCAAGTTAAGGGAAATTCAAGTACAGAGAGAAAATCAGGAATTAAACAAAAATTAATCAAGATATGCAAGTTAAAATTAATCTACCATTAAAAATCAAGATTAAAAGTTAGTTAACAATTAGCCTAAAATTAAAAGTTAATCAAAACTTAATATCTAAACCTAGAATTAACTCAAGTTAATTTCTAATTAAAATATAATTCTACTTCTAATTAAAGAAAAGAATCAAAATTAATCTAAACGAAAATAGGATTAATAACAAAATCTACCTAATTCTAGATTAATTGCTAATAAAACCTCTAATATAATTCCAATATCCTAAAGTTATATTATCTAAAAAACAAAAACCAAACTAAACAAAAAGAGAAGGGTACATCAACTTTATTGGGGGAGAAAGGAAGTCCAGGCGCAAGGCCCTAAGGGCCAAGAGTTTTCTTACAATCCAAGGGGGTGCGGACAAGACAAACAGGAGGTGTGATCAGTTATAGAGGCGCAGCCCTGAGGATCTTAGGCCCAATGATCTCCTGACGGATGAGAGGGTGCTTAGAACCAACAATCAGCAATAACAATGGACCCAAGACCCGGTTTAAAATAGCAAGACTCTAAGTAAAGAAAACCTAGAAGTTCTTCAGCTAACACGCTCAACTCAACAGCTACCTCCCTCAACGTCCAACTCTTCCGTCACATCCGTTCTCTCAGCCGCTGCACATCTCTTCCACTTCACACAACGTTCTTCCTTTTTCCCCATTTTCTCCATCCATCGCACCGCCGTCTTCCACAAATCGAGCCACCAACCTCAATGTTCCTCTCCATCCCGCTCGTCTCCTTCCAACGGAGTTTGATAACTTTTTTCCCTCACACCATCTGCGATTTCTTCTCCACCGCGCTGTGTCCAAATCGCTCGTCTCCTTCAATCTTGTTCGCGGTTCTTTCCTCCACTTTCAAACTTAACAATAACAAAAAAAGAACTCTACACAACCTATCAGATCTACCGCAATCGAACAACTTATCGACACTCAAACGGACAATAACTAATTCAGGCAAATTGAACACAAACGACGTTTTCGTGAAGGAAAGAAACACTTACCTATCGGAGTCACTCCGATGGCGCTTCAATGATAAAAATCAGGTATGCTTGCTTCCATTTCCTTCTCCTTTTGTTCTTCTCTCTTGCTCAATTCTTCTTCTACTTCGCTCCACCTCTTCTGTTATCGTTGTTGTGTTGAACCTGAGACCTCTTTTTCTACGTCGTAGTTGATGCAATGTTGTGGATCGAAGATGATGAAAAGTGTTAGCTGTGATTTTTGCAGATTGTGAATTATGTTGAAGATCGGATGAGGATTGTTGGACTCCTTGGCTGAAGTTGAACTACGAATTGCTTTGTGGTTGTTATTATAGAGCTTTAAACAATGATGATATGATGGTGATGTTGCGCAGTTTGGCGGTTTTGAAGATGAAGATCGACGAAGCCTATTGGAGAATTCTCAGGAAAATGGAAAGAAGCGACTGAGAGAGTTCCCCCCCCCCCCCCCCCCCCCCCCCCGCGTTGCAGAATGAAGAAGCTCTAAGGATTTTATAGAGGAATCGATGAGGGGTATAAATGGCTTTTGATGCGAATTTTTGTTATGAGAATTTAAATTCTGCTGCTAGAAAGTGTAAAAACTCTTCCCGCACTTGTATTTTTTCTTTTCACTGAATTTTCTGTATGAAATTGGTTTTTAAGTTGTGTGGTTTTGTGTGAATTAGTTCTGTAATGGCAATTGGTTTGGCTTTGTATTGTGAAATCCGTTTTTTCCTACACAGGGTGTACGTATGCAGGGGATGGCACCACAATTTGCGTTATTAGGATTGTCACATTTGGAATTGAAAGGCTACGTAGTGGTACAGTGTGAGGGTAGTGGCTGAAAGTTTGCAATTTTGGTTCATCAAAGAAAAGTGGATTCAAAACTTGATACTTGTTTGGAAATGGATTGAATTAGGTTTAAGAATGTGAGGGCAAGAAATGTGGCTAAAATGTGGAAAAAGTATATAAATTTAATTATGTTTGAAATGTTTTATGGATCAAAAATTAAATATGGATTAGTAAAAATGGATATTAAAAGAAGAGTTAAGAAGTGGTTAATTGGATTATACTATGGATATTGACAAATGGTTTCGAATGTGGACAGAAAATTAGTTATGGTGAAATGAATGGATATCGAATGAATACACCACCAAATTCCTTAATTCTTGATGAAAACCAAGTCGCACTCTCAATATAAACCTTGACTACCCTTGAAAATTTCCACCAACCTCTGATTAAGATGAATGAATGGGTCTTGGACCAATGCACAACTTGAATTTGAATCCATAATCAATTTTAAACCCAGCCCTGATTACTGAATCCGCGCTGAGGAACATAAATCCACAGCTGAACCACCAATGGACTGATGAACTCAGATCATGATGAACCTAACTTTCTGAATCATGAACGAACAACCAAGATTAGGTCAAACATCCATCATGAAACATAAGCCAGTTAGGGTTAGAAACGAGTGGGAAAATTTTGGGGTGCTACAAATTAGACTTTTGTAGATATAATTTTTAGAAGTAGATTTTCTTAAATATTAACTCTAACCTCTATTAGAATTAGGTGTTAGGAATTAATTATGGATTAAGGGAATTTCTGGTTTGTTACTAAACATTAACTTTAGCTTTTAACCTTAGAAGTATAATTACACTTGGATTTAGGTTTTGATTTTAGTTTAGTTTTAATACTAGAAATTAACCTTGATCTAATTGACCCTTAAATTTGACAATTAGATTTAGATTTTGCTAATGGTTTTTGACTAATTGTTTTTTCTTAATCGCACTAATCATTTTTAGCTTGATTGTTCAACGATTATTTTTGGTTTAATCATATCCTAATTGACTTTTTGCTTACTAATTCACTAATTGTTTTTTAGAATTAGAAATTAATTTTGAACTAGTTGACCTTGACTTAGTTTTGTTCTAACATTGACTATGCTTAGATTTCAATGCTAACATCGATTAATCTTCATAGTAGTTTCATTAGTTAACTTTGTTAATGGTTCTTAAATGTTAGTTTTGACTAATTGTTGTTTACATTTTGGTATCGATTTCATTTAATTCTTGTTGACAATTGCCATTTGAATTTTGGTTGCTAGCCTTGGTTATTCTGTTGATTACTTTGATTAATTTTAGAGTTGTCTTTGTAGTGATTCACCCTTGATTTGATAAGTTGTTTAAAGGTAGGAGGTGCTGCTACATACATAGCTGCTATGCACAAGGTGAGCTGTTGAATGTTGCAATTCTGTCCAGAGTTTATTACACCTATTCATGTCTGAAAACAGGTGTTGTTGAAAGTTGTTTGAGCTTGTGGTTGGATTTTATAGCTGTACAGGTGCTGGAGCGCTGTTGTTGCTGCTGTTTGTGGTTTATTGCAATTGCTTGTTATTACTAATGCGTTTGTTGACTTGTGCAAGGCATCTCATGGAGGATTTCAATTGTGGTGTGATTGGTTCATTCCACTTTCATTTGTGAATTAAGTCCACTTCTAACATTTTTGTTCATTGGTGTTAATAGGCTCGAGGCTTTCAAGTGCTTACGTTGCTTTGCTTGCGTTGCTATTCAGTAGTACTCTTCATCCCTTCTACTCACTTTCTCCTTTTCAAATAACGTGAGAAGTAGGATTGGAGTCCCGACCGTTTCTTTTTGACCGGCATTTTTCTGGAAAGTCCTCAAAGGAGGCTCTGTATGTGTGTGTTTATATTTGTGCTAACGACCTCTATGAGGCACCCTTTTCCCTAACCCCATGATAAGTCCTCAAAAGAAGGAAAGCGAAGGAGGGACTAGCAATCAGTCCCCGCACTTTCTGTTGGGTCGTTCACTAGCTCACACTACATGTTGATGCTTTGAACACAACTTGCTCCTATCGATTCGGTCAAGTGGAAGGAGGGTTTAGCGATTAAACCCCCACGATTAGTCTCTAGCTCGCATCAGGCCGATGCTGACGCTTATGTGATCTCATTCACATCCCCTTTATGCCCCGCTCACCATGATTTTCAATATCATTGGTTGAGACTCTTGTGTCTTCCCATAGCTAGCTTGTTTGCCTCGGCTAATATGACCCCTTGGCTAAGGCTCCCCCTTTTTCTTACTTTGATTATTTGATGTTATTGTTGATTGACACTGTTTACTCTTTCATTTACTTGTAGTTCCTTTTGTTTATGGATTGAGTTACATAATGTCTACTTGTTTCGCGTGTTCCCCATAAGGCTCCTAGATTGAATCTAATTTTGGATTAGGTTCAAAGTAGGATAAACATTAGGTTACCAATCCATGTATGCTAACTTAGGTAGAGATCTTTCTTTCTTCCTCATAAATTAATCATAGGATCAATGATGCATGCTAACACTAGGATTGAGTCCCCCGTTAGATTTTCTTTTCAAACATTGAGTCATCTCTTCTCTCTCAAAGAAAAGCTAAAACACTTAATGAATAAAGATGTGCTTTGTGTGCCATGAGCCTTAAGTGCATAGTATGCTTTGTCGCGCGAGGCGTGTGACTCGTTACGCAAAGTGTTCACTATGTCATAGACTTTAACACTTTACACATCGCAAACACAAACAACCAAAATAATTTCTTATAAAAGACAAAAACAAACAATCATCTTCTCTCCTCGCCCCATTCACTCTCATCGTAAAGGGTACGTCATTTCCATTCTACCGCAATCAGGTAAACGTGTAAGACTCCACACAACGAGCGACAACACCTAAACTGCAAGAGCACGAACGTTGACGTTTTCCACTTAAAAAACACAAAACAACAAGACCTTGTTAGGTCGAACTACGACTGCTCTGACCTCCTCCTTCGCGTCAAATTGAGGATACGTAGGCACGAGGCGCGATGTCTTGGCGAGCAAACTTTCCCCCCATTAATCTGTAGTTTGTCGAACTACGTCGAATTTGATTTTCATCTCTTTTCTTTCCCCGATTTCTCATCCCTTTCCGTTTAGCAATTGAGCTTCAGATGACCTACACCCTTTGATCGAAAACAACAAGCGTGGATCCCATAGAGTACGATGGACGCGAGGGGGTGCTAATACCTTCCTCTCGTGTAACCGACTCCCGAACCCAGGCTATGGTTGTGATGACCATTCCTTTCCCTTTGTTGAGGTTTTCTTCGATCGTTTCCTTTCCTTGCGTCGGGATAAATAACGTTTGGTGGTGACTCTTCTGTTCTTTTCCGCCGGTTGATTTTCGCAGATGCAACAGCTGGCGACTCTGTTGGGGATGTTTCCCATCCCTAAGCGAGTCAATCCTAGCTCTTATGTGCTTTCAGTTAGTGGGTGTTTATCTTTATGCTTTACATGCTTTGTTTACTGTTTTATTGTATGATTATCTGCTTTATCGCATGTTTATTTGCTTTATTGCATTTCATTATTGCCATATACTTGACTGTTCTGTGCTGGACTTTTCTGTTTGGTGGGCAGGGTGTTTTGAGTGGCGAGCCCAGTACCCAGGCTCGAGTGCACCTAATTTTTTAGTGTGGGCTTTTGTTGGTACGCGTGGTGTGTGACACGTGTTGTTGGCCTAAGCTCACAAACTAGATGAGATCTTTCTGAGGATGCTTGGTTATTACATGCGTATGTGGTGGCTAGGCGGTCTGAAGAGGATTGTCGATACCTGGTGACTGTTTCTCGAGAACTCAGTGGAGGCGCTCCTCTGAAAGGGTGATAGACGTCAGACCAAAAATGGCATACACATCGTCATGTCTTGCCGAGGGGTCCGAAACTGGGAACTTGCATAGGATTACCTTATTATTGGGGGAATCAGTGGATGACCTCTTTGTTTGGTGATAGCATTGTACCTCGAGGGATGAATATACTATTGCTTCTCAAATCGAGAATCCGAAACTGAGAACCCCGCTTTCTGGGAACCACATTTGAGGGCGTTGGGTGATTACAGGTTTGCAGGTAACCTTGACCTTCAACCTACTCGGTTTTCTGGTTTTCCTATCAGTATGGATTTATCAGTCTGATTATTCCAGTATTCTAATTATGTCGATATTCTGGCATTCTGGTATTTTGATTATGCGGATATTCGGGTATTCTGGTATTCTCTTCAGAGTAGACCTATGCACTTATCCAGTTATCAGTAGTGCAACACTTATTCAGAACATATGGAAACTTTGATCCCATGTCTATTGCATTCATATCTTTGCATTGCATTTGCATTCTTGCATCATTTTGCATATCTTTCTCCAGGCCAGAACACAGTGAGCTCATCCATCCTTTGTCCACGACCTGCAACTAATTTCCTGACCTTCGTATTGACTTGAATAAGCTTTTGGAAGAATCATGAACTCAGGAGAACAAAATCAGTTTGTGACCAGGGCCGATGTTGAATTGATGAAGAATCAGTTGGATCAACTTATAGAGGCTATGGCCGCCATGACACGAGGAGAGGCCAATATTTAGAGGACTGAGAATGTCATTCCACCTCCGGTGAACAATGTTACTCAAGCTGAGCCTGTGCGGATCCCTGTTGAGAATCAAGTTGAGCAAGAACATCCTTTTGTCTAAGGCGGACATTCATCTTCTCTTGATGCCACTGATTATCAGAGTTTTGCTTTCTTTGTGCCAGATGTCCAAGGGGTAGTTCCAAAGATGAAGCCTAAGGACCCACGATCTGTTCAGTTTGACGAAAGATACCGTGTGTTGGAGGAGAAAATTAAAGCCCTAGAAAGGCGTGATACTCTTGATTTGAATGCTTCGAGCATGTGTTTGGTGTCGGGCCTTGTGTTGCCTCCAAAGTTCAAGACACCGAAGTTTGAACAGTACAAAGGGGATACCTGTCTGAAGCAACATTTAGTGATGTTTTGCAGAAGAATGACCTCGTATGCCCATAATGACAAACTTATGATCCCCTGTTTCCAGGAAAGTCTGAGTGGGGCATCATTGTATTGGTATATGCAGTTAAAAAGTGGTTGCATCAAATCATGGTCAGATTTAGCCAATTCCTTCGTGAAGCAATACAATTACAATCTTGACATGGCTCCCAGCCGCATGCATTTGCAAGACTTGTCTCAATCAGGTAATGAGTCATTCAGAGGGTATCCTCAGAGATGGAGAGAGTTAGCCGCTCGTGTTCAACCATCACTTATAGAAAGAGAATTGGTCGATCTGTTTATGGACACTTTGAAAGGTCCATACCTGGACAAGATGATTGTCAATGGGGCAGTAAACTTTTCTGACCTGGTAATAGTTGGAGAACGCCTCTAGAGCTTGCTCAAGTGTGGAAAGATCCAAGGCGCCTCGTACTTCCAAGCCAGTGAAAACGAACCAGTTGTCAGTTTTTAAGAAGAAAGGGAGGAAGAAAATAGTTCTATCCAGGAATCTTTGTCACCTTATTCTAAGCAATCAGGCATGTCAGTTGTTCATAGTCACCAATCTTCTGGGTCTTCGTATCAAGGACAATATTCTTTTGTAAATCAGAGACCTTATCAGAGTCAATGGTCACATCGCCGTCACCCGCGTCAGCATGCTCAACAAAGGCCTAGGAAGCTAGAGAGGCATTTCACTCAGTTGCCAATGTTGTACAGTCAGATGTTGCCAGATTTAATCAGGGGTGGACTTATAGTGCCAAAGGAATTGAAGCCAGTGCCTTTTTCGTACCCACCAGATTTTGATGCCATCGCCCGTTGTGACTACCATGCTGGCGCACTAGGGCATTCAACTGAAGACTGTAAGGTAATCAAGAGCAAGGTTCAGACACTTCTTGACTCCAATATGTTCTCGTTCACACCTCAGGGTATTCAGATCAATAATTCTCATTCATCCAATCAGGTGGGTTCATCAATCCAGGTTATGGAAGAAGTCACCGAGAGCAGTTGTGCAGATGATGATCAGACTGACTTCGACGAGCGATTCTGAAGATGGCTAGCTCAGTAGCAAATCAAGATTAGAAAGCCTAGTTCCTCGAAGCTGGCAATCATTATATCATGTCATTTCTTTGTATTTGTAGTTTCTTTTCTGTTAAAGTGTAAACTCATTTGTAAAACTTGTCTATTTTTAATTGATAATGATAATGAAATGAGTATGCATGTTTTGATTAAATTCATTCGTGTTCACTCATACTTTTTTATCGATATCATATACTTGTTTAAGCAGGATCCGAGGGAGAATGACGAAATCGAAGACGCAAGAACTTTTGATTGTATGCTTTTGAACAAAAACCCTGCTGATGATGTACATGCATTGTTTCTACTCCCCAAACACCGGAGACATAAGGAAGATAATCCCTTGTAAACCCCTTTGAGCCTAGTATTGGGAGTTTCTTTCTGAAAATGAAAAACCCTTAATCTTAACCTGGGGCAGTGTAGGTGTCAGCTAATTTGAGCGTGCGTTCAAATTTCAAAAGGAGTGTCCCATTCAAGGATCAACTACATCTATGGTTATCCCTTACCAACCGAAGAGTGAGGCAGTCACAACCCTTTCAAACAAGTCAGACAAACCTGTGTCACACGATTCGTTCCAAAAAAAAATCAAAAGAAAAAGAAAGCCCGCTAAGTCGAAACTTGAAAAAAAGTGACTTAGGCAAAAATTAGGGCATCCCGTTGGACTTCAAAATTGAAAGATTAAAAAAGAATCAGTCCAGACAAAATGGGGGAAATCAAAAACAAAAGAATGAAAAGTGAAAAGGATTGAAAAAAAGAAAAATCCTCGAGCAAAGAACAAGTCGTGTGACTACAGACACCAAAGACAAAAAGGGTGACTATCACTCGAAAAACTGTGTGGGTTCCTTAACCATCCTCATACCATTCATAACCTTTTTGAAAGGTGAGCGCTCGTGTCAAGTTAGCTGAACTTAGGACTGGAGAACATCAAGGAGAATGGGTGGGTACAAACAAAACTTTGAGCCTTATATCCTTTCTTTCTTAAACCGCGAACCAGGCCATGTTACAACCTTTAAAAGACCTAATTGAAGCAGGGTTATTTTGAAAGCATACTTTGGTTAAAATCGCGTCAGTTCTGACTCCTAAAAGGACTTTTTTACCATTCATGTTGGTATCGATGTGACATCCTGATAAGTGATTCATTCACTATATGTCACAACATTTCTCCAGTGAACAGACTTGGATCTCAAAGCTGTCATTGCATGGCATTAAAATTGTCATTTTCAAAACAGTCAGTTTTACTTGTTAGTAAGTACTTGATATCAGGAGAGTTTCTATAATGGAGAGATTGATCAAGATAAGATGCAAACGCCAGAAGACTTCATTGAGCAGGGGCAAGTCATCAAATGATCATGCCAAATGGGTAAGCCATTCCAAGATCCAGCTAATCTAGAGTAGCCACGTCGAGGAATCTTTCTAAAGTTCAGCCAAACGGGGGTAATCACGTCGAGATTAGGCAAATCTCTCAAATATCAATCTGTCAGGGGAAAAATCACTTCAAGGCTCGTATCGAGGCAGGCCACCTCAAGAGCACGAGAAGTTGTCCTCTCAAAAGATGGTCAATCGTAAGCACCTCTTCAGAGTTCAGTATACTGGGGAAGAATATATCAAGTCATTACGAATCCTCTCGAGGTAAATTTTCTTTGTAGGTTATCCAATCTGGGGCAGTTACGTCAAGATTCGATAAATCTCTCCAAGAGTTTGAAGATCCTGGGGCATTTTGAATGTCGGGTTTTCTGTAAAATCCTCTTGAGACGATTTCTCCCGGTAGACCAAGGGGTCAGAGACAAGTGGAGAGTTCGCTTATGATAATCGGCAGGCGGTTGATCAGCAAAAGTATGAAACGCCAAAGTGGTTCCCAGCATAGGGTTTCTATTCCTCAGCAAGGTATCTTTCTCAGTGGGGTGTAAGAATGAATGTCTCCCCAGCAGAAGTAGTCAAGGCAGAGGCCATGTCTTCTTATTATGCTCCCTAACAAGAGACCAAAGGTTAGTTTCCCCAGCCAGAGATGGATTTATCTTTTCTCTAGTTAGAGTTCAAGCCTCAAACAAGGTAGGGATGGGTGGTTGACTCTCCAAGCAGGTTGGCATCCACGGCAAAAGACTCGTTTCTCTCCCCACAAAGTACTAATATAATTTCCTCATCAAGTCAGGAAGCGTCTCCTCCCACGGGCTGGGGCAAGACAGGTAACAACGAAATGTCTCCATTTTTCCAGAGCTACTCAAGCAAGTTATGTTAATCTATTAGTTCAAGACGGACGTCGAGAAGTCATGTTAGCCATTCCCCAACCTTTTAACCTAAAACCTTGTAACTAAACAAGACATCCTTCCAACGCAAGCTGTACTTGACCTACCTCGAAACCACTGGTTGAGCCGCCTCATCATTGCATAATCATTGTTATTGCATAATCATTTGCATAGCATATCATAGCATGAGGCCTTGTAAAACCAAACAGAATATCCAAAGCCCAACCTTGCTGGCATCTCCCTTTCCACCTAAAGCCCAATGTTGCTTGGCATCCATCTAAAAGCCCACCTTGCTGGCACCTTCCTTTGTCCAAAGCCCACCTTGCCTGGCACCTCATTCCAAAGCCCATTTCCTATTGGCACCTCATTCCAAAACCCAATCCACGTTGGTACCCAGAAAAATTTCACCTTCAAAAAAATCAATCATTATCAGGTTTCATCTATCCGTACCAGCAAAGCCCAATCATACTTGGCACATCCTTCTTTTCTCAATAGCCCGAGCATACATCGGCATTTCGCATATAGTAATCATTGCATCCTCAAAACGCGTAGCATTTCCATTTGATATGGAGCATTACGCCATAGAAAAATTCAAACATATGCATTTGAAGCATAAGCCAGGTTTGGATATTCTTGCTACCAGACGGTTCCCCAACAGAAAGTGGTTTAATCCAGGAGGACCAGTCTTATTTTATCCCCAGTGAAGTTGCCAATGAACTTGTTCATTCTACTTATATTCCCCTGCAGAGTCGTCTGTTCAGACCTCTCTTATCCCCAGCAGAAACGATGTAACTATAGCCCTCTAGCAGACACCTTAATCAATCCCCAGGGTAGTAGATATGTCTCTCATCCTTTTTTTTTTGTCTTTGTCCCCTAGCAGAGTTGTCTGACTAGGATTCCAGTATACCCTTAATTCCATCTTTGATACCGGATAGTATCATCTTTCGATGCCAGAAAGTGTCATCATTTCATTCCTCCTTTGATGCCGGATAGCATCATATTTCGATGCCGGAAAGTGTCGTCATTTCATTCCTCCTTTGATACCGAAAAGTATCATCTTTCGATGCCAGTAAGCGTCTTCATCTCAATTCTTCCTTTTGATACCGGAAAGTGTCATCTTACGATGTCGGTAAGCGTCGTCATCTCAATTCTTCCTTTTTGATACTGGAAAGTATCATCTTTCGATGCCGGTAAGCGTAGGCATCTCATTTCTTCCTCTTGATACTGGAAAATATCATCTTTAGATGCCGATAAGCGTCACCATCTCAATCCACCCTTTTGATACCGGAAAGTATTCGTGTCTGAACTTCCTCTTGATACCGGAAAGTATCATTTTTCGATGTCGGTAAGCGTCGTCATCTCAATTCTTGCTTTTGATGCCATAAAGCATCATCTTTTGATGCCGGTAAGCGTCGTCATCTCAATTCTTCCTTTTGATGCCGAAAAGCATCATCTTTCGATGCCGGTAAGCGTCGTCATCTCAATTCTTCCTTTTGATGTCGGAAAGCATAATCTTTCGATGCCGGTAAGCGTCGTCATCTTAATTATTCCTTTTGATATCGGAAAGTATCATCTTTCGATGCCGGTAAGCGTCGTCATCTCAATTCTTTCTCATGATACCAGTAAGTATCATCTTTCGATACCGGTAAGTATCGTATTGTCAGAACACTCATTCGTGTCTGTATCTTTCTTATGATACCGGTAAGTATCATCTTTCGATATCGGTAAGTATCATATTTTCAGAACACTCATTCGTGTCTGTATCTTTCTTGTGATACCGGTAAGTATCATCTTTCGATACTGGTAAGTATCGTATTTTTGGAACACTCATTCGTGTCTGTATCTTTCTTGTGATATCGGTAAGTATCATCTTTCGATACCGATAAGTATCGTATTTTTAGAACACTCATTCGTGTATGTATATTTCTTTTGATACCGGATAGTATCATCTTTCGATGCCGGAAAGTGTCGTCATCTCAATTCATCTTTCGATGCCGGTAAGTGTCGTCATTTCATTCCTCCTTTCGATGCTGGAAAGTGTCGTCATTTCATTCCTCCTTTTGATGTCGGATAGCATCATCTTTTGATGCCGGAAAGTGTCATCATTTCATTCCTTCTTTCAATGCAGGATAACATCAACTCTCGATGCCGGTAAGTGTCGTCGATCCAGTACACGTGTTCGTGTCTGTATCATCTTCCCTTTTTGATACTGGTGAGCGTCATCTTCCGATGCTCATCCTGTAGCGTGGTTTTGTGGTTTCGAATCACTATCGCTTTAGGGTGCTACAGTTCGATTAATTTTTTATCCTGTGAAGCTGATTAAGGAAGGGAAATAGATGTCTTCAATTAACCCTGCTTGCATACTGAGTTTAACCAGATGACTGTTGGTTTACAGATGCTATCAAAATAGTGGGTCTCTCTTAGGTTATTTGGCTTAAGAATAGAGTGTCTCGAATGTTCATGAGGCTTTTGGGAAGATACTATATCTAATTTTTTTTATTGATGTATGAGGGTACGAGACCTAGAGTTTTTGATTAGTATGCTCGCTAAGATTTCACAATCTTATGCCTACGTATTCCCGTTTAAATGAAATAGGGAAATCAGAGCAATCGTAGTTCCTCATATTCTAAGGGAGGAAAAAGATGTTTTGGTGTCTTGTTCAAAGCCCAAGATTGAAGCTAAAAGGGATTTGTATCTTGTTCAAAGCCCAAGATTGAAGCTAAAGGGTTTTGGCTGAGAGAGAGTTTGTCATCTCTAAAGAGGAACTGTTGATGTTTGTGTGCTTTGATCAAAGCACAAGTTTGATGCTAAAAGGTTGATTGACTCAGCTAGGGATTTCTTTATACGAAGCCTAAGAGGAGGCTAGATAAGACCGACTCAACAAGAGGGTGTATATGTCTTGTACAAGGCCCAAGATTGAGGCAAAAAACAGACTGACTCTTTGGGGATATCATTATATAAAGCCTAAGAGGAAGCTAACAGTTTGACTTTTTCGGGGAAAATGTTCTTTCTGTCTTGTACAAAGCTCAAGATTGAGGCTAAAAGGGATTTTTGACTCCGTTGGGGAGGTTTATATGTGTCTTGTACAAAGCCCAAGATGGAGGCTGAAATGAGTTTGTCTCAACAAGAGAGTGCTTTTATATGTCTTGTACAAAGCCCAAGACGGAGGCTAAAAGAGTTGAATCAATAAGAGAGTCTTGCAAAGGTGATTGACCCAACAAGAGAGTGTGAAAGTTGATTGACTCAACAAGAGAGTATTTTATACTCAACAAGAGAGTGATTTACTGTCTCGTACGAAGCCCGAGATTGAGGCTAAAAGGAGATTGACCCAACAAGAGAGTCTTGAAAAGTGATGGACTCAACAAGAGAGTCCGAAAAGGTTAGCTCCGCTAGGGGGAGAATTATTGTACAAAGCCTAAGAGGAGGCTGACTGTGTTGAGGAAAGATCATTATACAAAGCCTAAGAGGAGGATATCTTACCGTTGAGGATTAGATCCATAGGCAAACCCAAGGGTGGAGAACTCTCATGAGAGAGACCGGGTTTCTGCTGGAGATTTATCCAGAATGATGGGTGTTTTTATCTTATGTTTGAAAGGAACTTGAGAATGTCTTTGAGACTCAAAGGGGGTTTAGACTGTCCAAGTTTACTGGTGTTGAAGAGTTTTATATTTTGTAGGATGCCCAAAAGAGGGAAATGGCCTTAAGGGATGAAAATCAACCCTAAAGTGGCCTGAGGTTTGACACTGGAAAGGCTGCTCTAGCAAAGAATGACTAAGTTTTGTCTTATTCCTTTAAGAGGTCGTTAGGGTCCTTGTATTAAGCCCAAGAGAAGGCATGAGAACTTCTAAGAAGCCGAATGGTCATTGTACAAAACCCAAGAGGAGGCGGGGAGGCTTTTAGGAAGTCTGTGGGTCCGCAAACCAAGAGAAGTTCAAGAAATTCAATTCACAGAGAAGAGATCATTCCAGGAAAGTTCGAGGGTTTGGAAGAAACTCAAGAGATGCTATTCACGGAGAATAGATCAACTCTAGGGAGTAGAATTTCTTTGACAATTTCTAGGGGTGACAGTCTGAGAAAAGGTTCACCGAGAATACTGCCTTTCTCTTTGTTCCATATTGTTTAACCCCAAGAGAAGGGAAGACTGTATCTGGAAATCCTATGGGGATCTAGTTTTGTTTGTATTTAAAGAGGGACCAACAGGGCTTTACCTAGTTCTAGACGTAGTTGCCGGGGAAAACTCTAAATAACTATACTAGTATATATACAGTTGATATATGACAAGTATTTTTTAAGTTATGAAAGAAGACTAACCATGCGCAGCTTCCCACAATATAGTTATGTATATGAAAACATATAAAAGAAAGCGGATAAACACTTACCCGTTGTAGAGCTTCCATGCTGTTTTGTTAGTTGTTCAACAAAAAAATTAAAGAAAGTTTTGATAGCAACTATACATTTGGATTCAAAATCAAAGGAGAAAGTATTTTGAACAGAGATCGGGGCTTACAGCTCAGGGAGAGGCCCAAATTTTAATAGTGATTGCACTGTTGTTTTGACTTTGTACAGGGACTTATACAAGTGACTGAGGCCCAAAGAAAGGTTTTTTGTACGAAGGAATGGGTCTTACACTCTCTCAAGAGGCCCACAAGATTTTTAAAGAAAAGAAATGGGACTTACAACACGAGGATAGGCCCAAATAATTTTCGTTTAAAAACGGCGATCACGTCGAAATTTCTGACTATATCGGGACTTATACAATACACCGAGGCCCAAAGAAATTTATGTACAAAGAGGTGGAACTTACACTCTATCAAGAGGCCCACAAGATTTTTAAAGAAAAGAAATTGGACTTACAACACGAGGATAGGCCCAAATAATTTTCGTTTGAAAACGGCGATTGCGCCGAAATTTCCGACTATATCGGGACTTATACAATACACTGAGGCCCAAAGAAATTTATGTACAAAGAGGTGGGGCTTACACTCTATCAAGAGGCCCACAAAGTTTAAAAAAGATTTGTTTAGGGTGATTAAGATCAAAACCCTAAATTAATTTCAAAATGTATTTTAATTAAATAAAAATTTGATTAAAGTGATCAAAATTATCAAACATGTGTTAAAAACAAGTTGTAATCTTGGATTAATGTTTTAAAAATCATGTTTTTATCCATAAAATGATTGGAAACCATTTAAGTTTGGAAAATCAAGAAAGAAAAAATACTTTAAATGCCAAAAAATAAATAAAAATTAATTCTTTGCAAAAATATTAAGTATATGAAATAAATAATATTTTTGGGAAATTATTGTAAAATAAAATATTTTAACATTTTTGTGAATTATTAAAAAAAGAATCAACTCAAAATCATTAAAAACCAGAGAGAAATTAATTTTTGAATCAATTAAATAAAATCACAAAAATTCAAATATTAAAAATTCAAAAAAGGGCGCCAATAACACCAAGTTCTTGCCCGCGCCCTCTGTTACTTCAGATTTGCGATTTCCCCTCAATCTCACTGAATACTTGATGAAATCACACAATCCACATATCAATCTACTCGTTTTGACCTCACGATCATGTCTATGGTCTTTAATTTCATTTATTTTAAGCATGGAATAAGAAATCAAGACAAAACCTCAAGAACCCTAAATTCTGCATGAAGGCTGGGAATTTTGATACACGATTCATACAAAGAAATTAATTGAGGGGAAACCCTCCATACATGATTATGAACATATGGAAAAATTATTGTGCGAGGAAATATGCATGAATCATGAAATGACCAAGTTTAGGCTTACTTGAAGGTCGTCGCAGCAAGAGCAATTTGATTTTTGAGTTGGAGGTGTTATAGATGAGTTGTGATGATCTGAACATCTTCCCTACACCATATGGAATGTGTTTGAATGCTTGGAGTGATTGGAAATGGACTGGAACAGGTTATGGTACCTCAACTGCAACTTGGTTGAAAGCTTGAGCAATTGGCAGGTGATTTTGTGAAATTGGTGTTCCAGATGTTGTTTAAGTGTTTGGATCACTTCTATATGATGTTTATGAGGTGTGTGTGTGTGTGTGTGTGATTGGTTTGGTTGGAATTATTCTCAAACTCAAAACCCGATAGTGACTTGCTTTAGAAGGCAAAATTGGAAGTGAGAAGGTGATTTTGAGGAAAACGCCAGTTTGGGTACTTTGGTGTACTTAAACTGAGCACAAATGAGCTCTATTTATAGTAGAGCAAGTTTGTTTTGCAAGCAATAGTGAATGGTGGCTGGTACAGGTCTGTGGCCAATTGGATCACTTTGGAATCTCAAGTCTCCTCTAGCCATTGACTAGCGGTTAGAGCACAGGCCTATGTGTCTTTGGTTCAGAGCTTATCCTTTACTCATTCAGTTGGAATAGGATCAGTTCATGCCACCTTGATACATCCATTGAATGCTTGGAAACAAAATTGGAGTCTTGGCCTCCTTTAGGCTTTTTAGGTTTGGCATGCTACATATAGTTCCAAAGACTTGGGAGGCTTATGGATCAGTGTTTGTTCCTCCTTGGTCTCCCCCTGAGGTGTGCAGATGGATAAACTTGTTTGTCATTAGCACAAATTGTTCAAATCGAGCCTTTGTGCATAAATCTTCCTTGCCAAGCAGTTTGCATCAAGGCACATTGCAACCACCATAACTCCTAGCTCAGATGGAATCTGATGGAGTTCTTGGACACTTTGGAAAGCTTATATATCCTATTTCATCATGATGTCCAACTTTGGTTTTGATCCAACCTGAATTACATTGAAAACTGCCTCTACTTTTGGGAAAAAATAAGGCAGATTCTGACTTAGTGAAAATTTCACCAAGTGTTGGAAAAATGTCACTTTTGTGTTTTCAGCCATTTTGATCACTCCATAACTTAAAATCCATGAGAAATTGGAATGAGATGTAGTTGACACTTTTGAAGTATGTCATGAGATCTACAAATCCATCTTTGGATCATTGTAAATGGTTGCTTGGATCTCAAGTTATGATCCTTGGAAGTTGGTACCTTAGCCACTTTGTTCCATAACTTAGAAAAATTCTAAGTTTTTTATGGTTACCCCTTTTACAAGTTATCCCACTTTCTTTGATTTTTTTTTATGAATGATGATTCAAATCACATATTATCATTGTTTTAGGGTTAAGGAACCATAAATGTGAAAAATCTCAAAAAGTCAAACTTGACTTTTGTGCACAGTTGACTTTTTATCATATGAATTCCAAATTGTGCGATCCTTTGTGAAATCAAGTCCTTGACCTAAATCAAACCTAATGGATATGTTCCATAGGTATTGTAGGGTGTATTGAATCATGTCCCAAGGTTTGGGAGCATGTCTTGGTCAAAAGTCAAAGGTACAGTTGACTTTTCCCTCGAAACCCTAACTGTGGTCCTGATGAAATTGAAACTTGTGGATCAAGCTTCTTGGATCAATCCATTGTTGAAAATGGATCAATGTGGTTTATTAGAGACCCTCAAATCATATCTTGAGGTCTTGGCTCATGTTTTGTCCCAAAAGTCAACTTAGGGGTGAATTAGGTCAAGAAACCCTAATTCCTGATTTTTTGATGAATGCTTCCCCTGAGGTTAAATTGACTTGATGATTGGGTCCATGAGGTCCCTTAGAGTATCTTAAGCTGTGTTTTGAAGCAATGGCTCGTGCCCAGAGGAAAATTTCCATCTGGAGGCCTCAGTCGACCAAAACCCTAATTTGGTGACACTGGCGATCCTGAGGCTTGATCCACTTGGAACCTTGCAACTTTGTGCCTGATTATTGATGTGGGATTCCTTTTGATCCTTTATAGGTGTTTCAAAGGTTTATACAAGTTGAAGATCATGTTATTTCTTGATTGATCCTTTGTCTAAGGCTCTGAGAAGACTTAAAACCCTAATCCTTGATTGTGGTGAATGCTCAAACATCTCTGAGGAGATTGATGAGGCATAATGGCACATCCATATTGTGATGATGATTTTCACAATGATGGGAAATCGTAGTGGTCAAAATTTAGGGTATGACACATCCTACCTCTTGATTTTAGACATCGGTCTGTGTCGTGTCTTCTCCATATCATATTTTCCAATCTCACATATTCCTTGTTATCCCCAGTAGAGTCTTCCACACTCATCAGATCTTCTACCATAGTTTATATCCCCAGAGTGCAAATTTTCGGTTTCTGTTGGTATTCAATCCCTATTTATCTCGAGTGTCTGAAAGCGTTGCTCTCATCCCTTCAGGTCCATAGTTGATTTAATAGGGGCAGCTGTAACACCTCAAAATTTTCCCAATAACTCGCTTTTGTTTCACATTCATCCGCATCTTCACTAGGTCATAACAGCATTATTCATTCATTTGCAGCGGGCTCCTAAGGCGTGGGATCAAGGTATTATGTGCAAGCTCAGGGTTTCTCTATTGTTGTGAGACTTTCATCCTCATTCAAGGGTGAATTTATACTATCACAAGTATCTTCCTATTCAGAGGTTCACCAAGCTACAAGGTTATCTTCTGTCAAGGCTTATCAGGTTGCATAGTCATGCTCTTCAAGATTACTCAATGCAGGTGGTTCAGGGTTTCTTATATTTTGCATGAGTTGGTCAAATATGCTGCCGAGCTTTATGCAAGTTCTGTTTAGGAGGCAAAGATTAAAGTTATTGGTGTCGAAGGCGGTGGATTCATATTGTGGTCAAAGCACTGTTATTCTTTCAGTTACTTATCACTTGTTGTTGGGAATTCATAAAAAATGCAAGTTTGATTTGGATTTAAAAAGCTTGATTTGGAATCAAAGGTGTTCAATGGGTCAAATGCTTTAAGCATACAGTATGAAATGGAAGCATGTGGATTACATGGAATTCAAGATATAAAAGACCATTAAACCGTATATAAATCTCTATCCATATCCATTTTTGTGTCTTTATCTCTATCACTTTCTTTAAACCAAATCCAATAGTTCACTTGCAAAAGCATGTTCATTAACTCATTTTCATGTCCTATTAAAGTTCAAATCCAATTCATTTTCCTAAATCTATTTTTGAATCCATACCTATTCCTATTTTGAACATCCATTCCAACTTAAAACCCATTTTTATAACCATTTTATTCCACATTTTGTTAAAGTCATAACCCATTTTAGAACCATCTTTTTGTCCATTTACTATCCAAAATCAAATTCGTTTATTGATGCAAATGGCTTCATATCCCTAAGTTCTATCTTGGCATACCAAGACGGAATTGTTGCATTGAGTTCATGCATCCTTGGAAATACAATAACAGACAAAAGATATAACAAATTTACAAGCTGTAACTTCACATTTTTCTTTGCAGTTCACTGCAGAGTTCACAAACCTCTCCTAACAACATTTTTATAACCGAACTTATAACAGAGAAAAAAAAAAAAAAAAAAGGATCTTTTCTAACATTCCTATAACAGCTCCATAACAGATTTCATTAGCTCCATATCAGAATTCCTAACAGAGATTCACTAACAGAACCTAACTGCTAACAGAATTCCCTAACCAACACTCTAACGGATTCACTATTCTTCAAGCTTCCTCTTTTTTCCTCCCTTCTTTTTTCATCCTCTTCAATCATCGTCTCCAACCTTCAATTCCTCAACAACTTTCCTTCACATCTTCATCATTCTCTGCAAGAATCCACACCATTTTTCATCTTCAATCCATATTTGTAAAGCTGCAATTCACTCGTCTTCATAGATTCACGGCCTGCAAAAACCATAGCAAAACACTTCGTCATCTTCAATTCGAAACCTTCAACCGTATAAAAGATCCTGCAAATTCACAGCACCAATAAAACGAAGTGTAGAAAGAGGAAAGTAGAAAAGGTTCTAACACGATTCAACAATGTGTTCAGAACTCACAGCTCCTACAGAAACCACATAATAACGATCTTCAAGCGGAATTAGCAACGAGAAACTCCATGCCATTTCCTTCATTTCCAATCCATCCTTGTGAAGCTCCCATTGATCTTCAAGAATTCCAATTCACTGCGCCAGCAACTCATCGAACCGCAAAACCTGCAACAACCAAGAAAGTCATTGAAATTCTTTGCGAATCGACTTCAAATTCTCTGCGAATCGACGTCAAATTCTCTGCAAATCAACGTCTTAATCACCAATACTCGTGACATCACAACACGGACGCAAGAGAGAGTAAAAGAAATGAACAAGGGATCATACCTCTGAAACTTCATCGCCAACTTCTTCATGTATGTAACGGATTCGCGAATTCACCGGCGAGAAAAATTCATTCCTGATTCAACAAGAACCTGCAAATCAAAGTAGCAGTATCGCATCATCATCGGCATCATTAATTCACTAGAATCAGAAAACGTCAACCATCGTCATCTTCTCCATCGCGTACAAACTTCCGCCTCGAAGGTACTTCTGATCTCATCTTCTTTAATAGAAATCCACTACAGCGATGTGATGCTTGATGTGAGGAGCTTAACCTCCATGGTTTGAGCTCCAAGTTGCTAGGTAGTGACATTTCACGGCGAACTCGTAGCTAGGGTTCTTATTACGTTAGGGTTCTTGAAGGGGGTTGATTAGGTTTTGGTATTAGAGTAGGACTTGAATTGAATGGATGATGAATTTGAGCCGCCGGCGAAACATTGAAGAAGAAGAGGAAGTTCCGGCGGAAAGTGAATTTGTTATACTGATGAATCTAGGGTTTCTGGAGACCCATTCACATCAAGCCCGTTTGAATGTTCCTCCTCACACGCTCATTCCATTCCCTGCACCCCTTTGCTATGCATATGTGTTGTAACATTTTAGTTTTTTGTCTTGGTACGTCAGTTTTAGATTTCTTGACATTTTGTTGTGGGAATTGGTTTAGAAATTAATTTTAATTTAGGTTTTAACTGTGATTTAGGATGATTAACACGTAACCTTGAATTAGACTTTTGTAGATATAATTTTTAGAAGTAGATTTTCTTAAAGATTAACTCTAACCTCTATTAGAATTAGGTGTTAGGAATTAATTGTGAATTAAGGGAATTTCTGGTTTGTACTAAACATTAACTTTAGCTTTTAACCTTAGAAGTATAATTAGACTTGGATTTAGGTTTTGATTTTAGTTTAGTTTTAATACTAGAAATTAACCTTGATCTAATTGACCCTTAACTTTGATAATTAGATTTATATTTTGCTAATGGTTTTTGACTAATTGTTTTTTCTTAATCGCACTAATCATTTTTAGCTTGATTGTTCAATGATTATTTTTGGTTTAATCATATCCTAATTGACTTTTTGCTTACTAGTTTACTAATTGTTTTTTAGAATTAGAAATTAATTTTGAACTAATTGACCTTGACTTAGTTTTGTTCTAACATTGACCATGCTTAGATTTCAATGCTAACATCGATTAATCTGCATAGTAGTTTCATTTGTTAACTTTGTTAATGGTTCTTAAATGTTAGTTTTGACTAATTGTTGTTTACATTTTGGTATCGATTTCATTTAATTCTTGTTGATAATTGCCATTTGAATTTTGGTTGCTAACCTTGGTTATTCTATTGATTACTTTGACTAATTTTTGAGTTGTCTTTGTAGTGATTCACCCTTGATTTGATAAGTTGTTTAAAGGTATGAGGTGCTGCTACATACATAGCTGTTGTGCACAAGGTGAACTGTTGAATGTTGCAATTCTGTCCAGAGTTTATTACATCTATTCATGTCTGAAAACAGGTGCTGTTGAAAGCTGTTTGAGCCTGTGGTTGGATTTTATAGCTGTACAGGTGCTGGAGCGTTGTTGTTGCTGCTGTTTGTGGTTTATTGCAATTGCTTGTTATTACTAATGCGTTTGTTGACTTGTGCAAGGCATCTCATGGAGGCTTTCAATTGCGGTGTGATTGGTTCATTCCACTTTCATTTGTGAATTAAGTCCACTTCTAACATTTTTGTTCATTGGTGTTAATAGGCTCGAGGCTTTCAAGTGCTTATGTTGCTTTGCTTGCGTTGCTATCCGATAGTACTCTTCATCCCTTCTACTCACTTTCTCCTTTTCAAATAACATGAGAAGTAGGATTGGAGTCCCGACCGTTTCTTTTTGGCGGGCATTTTTTGGAAAGTCCTCAAAGGAGGCTCTGTATGTGTGTGTTTATATTTGTGCTAAAGACCTCTATGAGGCATCCTTTTCCCTAACCCCATGATAAGTCCTCAAAAGAAGGCAAGCTAAGGAGGGACTAGCAATCAGTCCCCACACTTTCTGTTGGGTTGTTCACTAGCTCACACTACATGTAGATGCTTTGAACACAGCTTGCTCCTATCGAGTCGGTCAAGTGGAATGAGGGTTTAGCGATCAAACCCCCATGATTAGTCTCTAGCTCGCATCAGGCTGATGCTGACGCTTATGTGATCTCATTCACATCCCCTTTATGCCCCGCTCACCATGATTTTCAATATCATTGGTTGAGACTCTTGTGCCTTCCCACAGCTAGCTTGTTTGCCTCGGTTGATATGACCCCTTGGCTAAAGCTCTCCCTTTTTCTTACTTTGATTGTTTGATGTTATTGTTGATTGACACTGCTTACTCTTTCATTTACTTGTAGTTCCTTTTGTTTATGGATTGAGTTACATAATGTCTACTTGTTTCGCGTGTTCCCCATAGGGCTCCTAGATTGAATCTAATTTTGGATTAGGTTCAACGTAGGATAGACATTAGGTTACCAATCCATGTATGCTAACTTAGGTAGAGATCTTTCTTTCTTCCTCATAATTCAATCATAGGATCAATGATGCATGCTAACACTAGGATTGAGTCCCCCATTAGATTTTCTTTTCAAACCTTGAGTCATCTCTTCTCTCTCAAAGAAAAGCTAAAACACTTAATGAATAAAGATGTGCTTTGTGTGCCATGAGCCCTAAGTGCATCGTATGCTTTGTCGCGCGAGGCTTGTGACTCGTTACGCAAAGTGTTCACTATGTCATAGACTTTAACACTTTGCGCATCGAAAACACAAACAACCAAAATACTTTCTTCTAAAAGACAAAAACAAACAATCATCTTCTCTCCTCACCCCATTCACTGTCATCGTAAAGGGTACGTCATTTTCGTTCTACCGCAAACAGGTAAACGTGTAAGACTCCACACAATGAGCGGCAACACCTAAACTGCAAGAGCGCGAACGTTGACGTTTTCCACTTAAAAAACACAAAATAACAAGACCTTGTTAGGTCGAACTACGACTGCTCTGACTTTCTCCTTCGCGTCAGATTGAGGATACGTAGGCACGAGACGCGATGTCTTGGCGAGCAAACTTTCCCCCCATTAATCTGTAGTCTGTCGAACTACGTCGACTTTGATTCTTCATTCGTCCACGAAGATACATAGGTATAGGATTGCGATGATCCTTGCGAGTCCTCTTTTGGTTTTCACCTCTTTTCTTTCCCCGTTTTCTCATCCCTTTCCGTTTAGCAATTGAGCTTCAGATGACCTACACCCTTTGATCGATAACATCAAGCGTGGATCCCATCGAGTACGATGGACGCGAGGGGGTGCTAATACCTTCCTCTCGCTTAATCGACTCCCGAACCCATGCTATCGTTGCGATGACCATTCCTTTCCCTTTGTTGAGGTTTTCTTCGATCGTTTCCTTTCCCTGCGTCGGGATAAATAACGTTTGATGGCGACTCTTCTGTTCTTTTCCACCGGTTGATTTTCGCAGATGCGACATGATGGTTAGACCATGGCTCCATGCTCGTGATCTCCAAACCTAGGCCTTCCTTGCCTGTTGCATATATATTTGTGTATATGTGTTTACCTGTATATGTGTGTTTTGTGTATTGCATACATTCATCCATACATTCATGCATTCATGAATAGGCCTTTGGTTTCAAGGAATTCAGATGTTCATTCCTTTGTAAAAATATCAATGGAGATCATGGATTTTGAAACAAAACTTTTCAGTTTTTTTCCAAAATGTTTGCAACTTACTTTTGAGTTCCTTGAAACCATTAGGCTTGCATTTGCATCGCATTCATGCGCATGTCATCACATTTGCATCTCATTTTCATCTTTCTAGATCATCCCGTTGTCTCCTCCAGTCTATCACATCAACACTCGAGCCAACTACAAGAGAGGATAAATCATTTGGAACTTGAAAGCCAAGCACTTCGAGAGGAGATTGCCAATTTGGGAGCCCATGTGGGGATGTTCTCTACACAATGAAGACTTTGATGAACAACCAAGAGCTTCGAGATGAGGTTGCAAACTTGAAATTGCTAAGAAGCGTTTGTTTACTCTAGTCAAAGAATTGTTCATCTCTCAACGCCGGGATGATTCTTCTTCTTCCACTAATCAGCCAACTGAAAGAGCTCATTCAAAAAGGCATCCTGTACTTCAAGATGTGCAAACCCAAAGTTCAAATGATCTTTTGCTTGAGGGTGGAACAAGCTCCTCCGTGCATATGGTGGATTGATGTAGAAGACTGTTCTTTAGGCTATGTCTTATCAGATGTTAGCTCATATGCTTCTTTTCATGTGTAACTTTTGTGTTTGTAAACGCATATTGTTTTGGCATGTAAGAACTTGTTAATTTTGAATGATTAATGCAATGTTAATGTTTGTCTTGAAGAAGTCCATTTATTATCACTCATTTAAATGCTTATTTTCCATATAATGCCAACACTACCCAATCTCTTGCTTAGACAGAGAATTGGAGGGAGGATGACGAAAATGAAAATGCAAAATCTCTTCTCGTATGCTTTTGAATAAAACCTATTGTAAGACATTGCTTCAAATTCCCAAACACTAGAGATATAAGGAAGATAATCCCTCTTTAACCCTTTTGAGCCTTGAAGTGGGAGTTTCCTTTCTTTTCCAAATCAAAAAAACCTCAATTTAACCAAGGGAAAGGGTAGTTTTAAGTCAAGCTGATCGAGCACCCAACATTCATAAGAAGGAGTGAACATCCGAGGATCCACTTCACCTTACCCTTACACATTATGAGGCTAGGAGTCAGACCCAATTGTCATTGGTATCTAAAACCGTTTGATACTAGCTAAGGGGTGGGGCACTCACAATCCTTTCAACAAGTCAAAATGACTTAGGGTCACACGATTCGTGCATAAAAAGAAAAAAAGAGAAAAAGCCTGCTAAATCAAAACCTTTGAAGGAGATTTAGGCAAAATTGGGGCATCCCGCTGGACTTCAAGATCAAATCCAAAAGATTTGGTCCAGGAAAAAGTTAGGGAAAACAAAGAGTGAAAAAGCGAAAAGCGAAAACAAAGGATTACAAAGAAAAATCCTCAACAAATAACAAAGTCGTGTGACTAAACACCAAAAGTAGAAAAATGAGTGATGGCCATGTCCAAAGCCTCAGTGGTTCCTCAACCACATCAAAACTCCTTTTGAGAGATGAGAGCTCGCATCCAGCTTAAACTGAACGTAGGATTGGAGAACATCGCGTAGAAGGGATGAGTACAAATAAACTTTGAGCCTTTTATCCTTTGTTTCATAAATCGTGAACCAAGCCACGTTATAACCCTTCAAAGTCCTAATTGAAGCAGGTTTGTTTCGAAAGCATACTCAACTAGATAACATTTCCTGACTCCTATTGAGTTATGCTCAAATTTGTATTGGCATTGTAAATGAAAATCAATGACATATCCTAACTAGTGATTCGATCACAAGTTATTGCGATATCTTTTCAATAAAAACTTTGAGACAAACATGTGCATTGCATTAGCAATTTCATGATAAACATTTTCTGCTTGCTAACATTTTCATGGCGACATTGAAACTTGCATGTAAACATCAGTGGCGAGTTCAATCTTTTGACTATTTTGGGTAGATGGCCAATCATTACAAGAGAATGACCATATCCAAGGGCATGCTACCTAAAGACTTTGCTAAGCAGGGGCAAATTTGTTTCCCAATTGTTATTGGTGTGCTTGTTTGAAGACCCTGTCATGCAAGAATACAACCGATCTGGGACAGTTACGTCGAGATTCGACGAATCTCTCTAAGAGTTTGAAAACACTAAGGCATTGTTATGGCCTGTTTTATGTAAAATCCTCTTGAGATGCTTCTTTCTCATAAGCCAGGTGCGCCACATTTGCTTGAAAACTTTGCTAAGCAGAGGCAAGTTGTTTCCCATTTGTTATTGGTGTTGTTTGTCAAAATCCAATTGTCATTGGTACGCAAAGTCCAGTCGTCACCGACTTCCTTGTTCAAGTTGCTTCCCGGGTGTCGCTCTCACAGTTTGACTATCATTAAGAGACAAGTTCGAAGACGATGTTGCGCAGAATACCGTTAATCTGGAGCAGTTACGTCGAGATTCAACGAATCTCTCAAAGAGTTTGAAAACACTAAGGCATTGTTATGGCCTATTTTCTGTAAAATCCTCTTGAGATGCTCTCTCCTCATAAACCAGTCGATCTGGGGCAGTTACGTCGAGATTTGTTAAATCTCTCCAAGAATTTGAAGACACTAAGACATTGTTATCAGTGACGGAGCCAGAACTATTTAATAGTGGGGGCAATTTATATAAATATTTTTTCTGTTTAAGTTTAAATATTACATTTAAATTTTCTATGATTTTTTTATAAAATAATTGTATTTAATACTGAAATTGATATTTTTATTAGTTATAATTAATATATGTAAAGTGAAATTCAATAAATAAAAATATGTTAATAAAAATGCATTATATTAATATTCTGAAATTATAATTTTTTTGAGATCGAAAAAAGTTAAAAATATAACATTTTAAGATAATATTCCACATTAATTTTTTTATGATATTTATAGTTGTAAAAATTCTCAACAATTGAACTTCAGCAGTTCTAAATATAACTCCCATATAAAATTTTAAAATTTTAAAATTTATAAAAAGAGTGATAACACCTCTAATTCTAAAATTTTAAACTTTGCTATAGTATAATATTATATTATCTTTATATAATTAAATAGAACTACAAACAACATTAAAGAAAATGTTGAAAATTATTTAATACTTATGTTTTTATTTAGTGGATTATATAATAATTTTAATTTAGGATTAATCAAATTTGTTTTTAACATAAAAAAAACATGTACATTAATACTTTTTTTGTTTTAATTTTAATATATGTATTACTGTAAAAAATTATTAAACATAAACAAATATTAAAAAATAGTGGGGGCATTGGCCCACACTTCCTTGCATGTGGCTCCGTCCCTGATTGTTATGGTCATTTTCTGTAAAATCCTCTTAAGATGACTTCTTCTCGTAGACCATGTGAGGAATTTGAGAACTGAAGCTCTTTCAATATAGAACTAAGTGTTCTCTTAAGCAAGTGTGTTCTTGTGACCTGCCTTACGTGTATCTCCGATATATGGGTCTCTACCCCTGGTAACTCTGACATGTATGGGTGATTCCCTGTGAATAGCTAATTCAAGTGGTTATGGCAATTCCCCGGTGAGTATCCACTTTCAAGCAGTTGTGACTAGTTTGATGCAAGACTCCCTAGTTGGTGACCTAGGAATTCCCTATGAATCTCCTTAGCTTCACGCTTCCTCAGTGAAGTGGATGTTTATTCCATCCATCATCGAATTTCCTACAACTCCACTCTTCTCCAGCAGTGTTGTAGCATCTTCTTGGAGTCCATACCCCAACGATAAGTGGCAATCTCTCTTGAGAAGCTTATCCGTTCTTGGTGGCCCTTCAACCTTTTGCAGGTACAAACGGCATTCTCCTGGAAGTCTGTCAAAGAAGTCTTGTTAAAGACCTTACAAGTGGTTTCTCTTTATTTGAGATATCCCTTCACGAGGATTTTATTACAATGTGTGATGATTCTCCCCAGTGTCCACCATTGGGTACATGATGTTACTGTTGTGAATTTGCTCCCCAGTGGAGTCATCTTTTGACCCTTTCTTCCCACTGAAGTCATCCTATTTTCCCCAGCAAGCTGTCTTTGCTTCATATTTCTCCCAATGAATCTTTGGACTCTGTTATCTCCCAGCGAATCTTTGGACTTTGTTGTTCCTCAGTGAATCTTTGTACTCCTCCATTCCCCGGTGATTTTCGTTGACTCCTTTTGTCCCCAACAAACTGGATATGTTCACCTATTCCCCATGGAGTTTCAACTCAGACAACCATGACCACGACTTTGGTCCGAGTTTCCCCAATGAGGTAGATATTTATTTTATCCCCTATGAAGTCTCAAATCTTGGGTGACCTTTTCCTAGTGGACATTTCTCTTCCGACAAGGAAATCAGATTCATGATGGCAATCCCTCAGGTGAAGTCATGATATTTTATCCCCAAGTGAAATACTCATTTCCCCAGAGGAAGTCGAAACTTGAAGTAGGACTGTGATTCTGCCCGTGGCTTTCTATTCATCTCTTGATAGATGTGTCATACCCTAAATTTTAACCACTAAGATTCCCCATCATTGTGCAAATCATCATCACAATATGGATGTACCATCATACCTCATCAGTCTCCCCAAAGATGGGTGAGCATCCACTACAATCAGACTTAGGGTTTCAAGCCCTCTCAGAGCTTTTAGGCAAAGGATCAATCAAGGAATGACATGATCTTAAATTTGTCTAACCTCTCAGACATCCACAAGGGATTAAGAGGACTCCCACATCAAGAATCAAGCACCAGGCTGCAACATTCCAAGTGAATCAAGCCTCAAGATCGCCATTGTCACCAAATTAGGGTTTTGGTCGACCAGAGCCTCCAGATGGAAATTTTCCTATGGGCATGAGCCAATTCTTCAAAGAATAACCCTAGGTACTCTAAGGGACCTCATGGACCCAATCATCCAGTCAATTTAGCCTCAGAGGATGCATTTACTAAAAATCAGGAATTAGGGTTTCTTGACCTAATTCACCCCTATGTTGACCTTTGGGACAAAACATGAGCCAAGACCTCAAGACATGATTTGAGGGTCCCTAATAAACTACATTGATCCATTTGTAACCATGGATTGACCTAAGAAGCTTGATCAACAAGTTTCAATTTCATCAGAGCCACAAACTTCGACTTTCTGAGATTTTTCACAAATATGGTTCTTTGACCCAAAAAAGATGTTAATGTGTGATTTGGATCATCATTCATCAAGAAAAATCAAGAAAATTGGGATAACTTGTAAAAGGGGTAACCATAAAAAACTTAGAAATTTTCTAAGTTATGGAACAAAGTGGCTAGGGTACCAACTTTGGAGGATCATATCTCCTAAACCACAAGGCCATTTTCCCCATTCAAATCTAGATTTGTAGCTCTCATGGCCCTCTACAAAAGCTACAACTACACCTCATTCCAATTCATCATGGATTTTGAGTTATGAAATGATCAAAATGGCTGAAAACATGAAATGTCACTTTTTCCAACACTTAGTGAAATTTTCACTAAGTCAGAATCTGTCTTGCTTTTTTTCCAAAAGTAGGGGGATTTTTCACTTGGATCCAAAAAGTATCAAGACCAACTATGCTCACCCATATGTTGTATCATATGAGGGCTTTCCAAAATGGTCAAGAACTCCATGAAACTCCACTTAAGCCATGAGATATGACCATGCCAATATGCCTTGTTGCAAACTGTCATGGCAAGGCAGATTTGTGCATTTTGCTCGATTTGCTCAAATTTTGCAAAGGGCAAGCAAATCTATCCATCTGAACACCTCAAGGGGGGACCAAGGAGGGACAAACACTGATCCACCAGCCTCCCAAGTCTTTGGAACCAAAAGTAGCATGCCAAACCTAGAAATGCCGAAAAGAGGGACAAGACTCCAATTTTGGTTTGAAGCATTTAATGGATGCACCAAAGTGGCATGGACTGAGCCTTTTCCAACTGAATTCAGTCAAGGATGATCCAAGAACTAGGGAACCAGCAGCATGTGCCCTAACCTCTAGTCAATGGCTAGAGGAGACTTGGATTCCTATTGATCAACATTGGCCAAACCTCTGCAGCAGTTGCCATTCACTATTGCTGCCAAAACAAACTTGCTCTACTATAAATAGAGCTTATTTGTGCTCAGTTTGAGTACACCAAAGCTATCAAACAAATGCTTTCCTCAAAATCACTTTCTCTAGGCAAAAATACCTTCTTTAGCAAGGTAACTCTGAGTTTTTGAGTTAGAGAGCATTTCCATCACAACTCATGATCCAAACACAGCCAATATGTCATATCTAAGCTGTCCAAACTCTCACAAGTGACCTGTAACACCAAAATCACAAAGTCCCTTCTCAAAATCTCAAAAATAGGACTTTTGTGCATTTTTCAAGCCATGTCTTGATTCAGTCACTTTTCAAACCAGATAAAATATCAAACACACTCCAAATATCATCCTTGAACTGTCCCAAATGGTTCCCCACATCTGGAACACCATTTGAGAGAGTTGCTATTTTGGCCACTTTTGCCCCTTTTGCAAGAAAGAGCTCAAACTTGTTCCTGAGGTTTCTAGCTGATTCCAACCATCCTAAAAGCTTCTAAGAGATCATTTGAGGGTGTCCAAAGCATCAAATCATTTCTGGAACAAAGCACTTGGCAGATTGCACAAAAGCTCCAAAAAGAGGTAAGCCTCACAACTTGAATTCTTTGAATCATGCTTTCCTTTGATGTCCACTAATCATGCATATCTTATACATGTTATATGTGTTGTGTTTGCACCAATTTATCATGTAATTCACACCTGTACCAAGAGGTAGCACAGAAAATGCAAATCATGGTCTATTTCAAAACCACTATCGGGTTTTTCAATAGGAGCATGATCTGAAAAAAAAACACCACCACCATTGGATTCCTTGTGAAATTCTAGGCAGGATAGACCTAAAATTTGTCCCAATCCATGGAGAAATGAGAAAGTTATGGCCTTCAAGTTTCTGACCAAAAACCTTGACTTGCCTTGCCTTGGCCAGGCCAAATACAAGGCAAGCCTTGTATATTTGTGGTTGTGTTTCAATACACGGATGTATCACCACCCCAGTGGTAAGGCGTGCATGTTGTACACAAGAGGTCTGGGGTTCGAATCCCCCTCGCCCCATACCCTCTTTTTGCTATTTTTTTTTCCACTTTTTACTATTTTTCACATTATTTTTAATAGTTTGAAAAAATAATAACTTCCACAATTTTAATTATTTTTTATTGGTTCTTTTTGCAAAAAATCACAAAAATGTTGAAATATTTTATTCCACAAAAAAAATCAAAGTTATATTATTTATTTAATATGGTTAGTATTTTTATGAATAAATTCATTTTAATTGTTTTTAAACATTTTAAAAATGAATATTCATCTTGGAAATCAAAAACCAAATGAGTTCTAAATCATCTTGTGATTAAAACCTCATTTTTCAAACCTTAAACAAAAATCACAAGTGGTTTATTCAAATCTATTTGGTATCATTATCATTTTTATTGATTTTCTTTAAATATTTACTTTTAAAGAAAAACAAAATTAGGGTTTCTTTGTTTTCACCCTCATCAATCATTTTTAAACTCTTTGGGCCTCTAATAGAGTGTAAGACCAAACCCCTTTTTGAAAACCAAAATGATTTGAGCCTCAGTGTATTGTATAAGTCCCGATACCATCAAGAAGTTCGGCGCGATCGTCGCCTTTTTAACAAAAACCTTTGGGCCTCTCCTTGAGCTGTAAGCCTCATCTCTTGTACAAAAATAACCTCTTTGGGTCTCTAATAGAGTGTAAGACCTAACCTCTTTTTGAAACCAAAATTATTTGGGCCTCAGTCATTGTATAAGACCCACGGTGCTTTCAAAAATCTCGGCGCAATCGCCAGTTCAAAAACAAATCATCTGGACCTACCCTCGTGTTATAAGCCCCATTTCTTTTCCTTAAACTCTTTGGGCCTCTTGAGAGAGTGTAAGACCCATCCCTTTGTACAAAAAACCTTTTGGGCCGCATATATTGTATAAGTCCAACTGTACTAATTCAAACAACAGTGCAATCACTGATAAAACCTTGGGCCTCTCCTCGAGCTGTAAGCCCCACAATCTTTTCAAAAATACTTTCTCCTTTGATTTTGAATATGTTGTTATCAAAACTTTCTTTGTTGAACAACTAACCAAACAACATGGAAGCTCTACAACGGGTAAGTGTTTATCCGCTTTCATTTACCGCTTTCATATGTATATAACTGTATTGTGGGACTGTTTCACTGTAAGTCTTCTTTCACAAACTTTTATATACTTGTCAAATATCCACTGTGTAATACTAGTATAGCTATTTAGAGTGTTCCCCGACAACTACGTCTAGCACTAGGTAATGCCCTGTTGGTCACTCTTAAATACAAACAAAACTAGATCCCCATAGGATTTCCAGATACAATCTTCCCTCCTCTTGGGGTTAAACAATATGGAGACGTGAAAGGCAGCATTCTTGGTGAACCCTTTCTCAGACTGTCACCCTTAAACATTGTCAAAGAAACTCTAACTCCCCAGAGATGACCTTTTCTCCGTTAATGGCATCTCTTGAGTTTCTTCCAAATTCTCGGACTTTCCTAGCTTGATCTATTCTCAGTGAATAGCATGTCTTGAACTTAACGGGGTTTGGGGACCCACAGGCTTCCTAAAAGCATCCCCGCTGCCTCTTGGGCGTTGTACAAGGACCCTTCGGCTTCTTAGAAGTTCTCATGCATTCTCGTGGGCTTCATACAAGGACCCCGACAACCTCTTAAAGGTATAAGACAGAACTTAGTCATCCTTTGCTAGAGCAGTTTTTCCAGCATAAAAAAAAACTCCAGCCATTTTAGGGTTGATACTCATCCCTTAATGCCCGTGCCTCCTCTTGGGCATTGTACCAAAGATAAAACTCTAGACTTGGACAGTCTAAGACCCTTAAGTCTCAAAGACACTCTCAAGTTCCCTTTCAAACATAGGCAGAAACCCGGTCTCTCTCATGAGAGTTCCTCATACTTGGACCCGCCTCCGGATCTCCCGAATCCACGGTGGTAAGACAACCTCCTCTTGGGCTTTGTACAATGATTCTCCCCAGTGGAGCTAACATTTTCAGACTCTCTTGTTGAGTTACCCACTTTTAGCCTCCATCTCGGGCTTCGTACGAGATAGAAAATCACTCTCTTGTTGAGTATAAAAGACTCTCTTATTGAGTCAATCACTTTTAGCCTCCATCCCGGGCTTCGTACGAGATAGAAAATCACTTTCTTGTTGAGTATAAAAGACTCTCTTGTTGAGTCAACCAACTTTTAGCCTCCATCTTGGGCTTTGTACAAGACATATAAAAACACTCTCTTGTTGAGTATAAAAGACTCTCTTGTTGAGTCAATCACTTTTAGCCTCCGTCTTGGGCTTCATACAAGACACATATAAAACACTCTCTTGTTGAGTATAAAAGACTCTCTTGTTGGGTCAATTAACTTTTAGACTCTCTTGTTAAGTCAATTTCCTTTTAGCCTCTATCTCGGGCTTCGTACGAGACAACAAAACACTCTCTTGTTGAGTATAAAAGACTCTCTTGTTGGGTCAATAAACTCTCAGACTCTCTCGTTGAGTCAATCACCTTCTCAGACTCTCTCGTTGAGTCCATATTCCCTTTTCGCCTCCATCTCGGGCTTCATACGAGACACCAAATTACTCTCTTGTTGAGTATGACAGACTCTCTTTTTGAGTCAAACCCTTTTAGCCTCAATCTTGGGCTTTGTACAAGACAGAAAAAAAAAATTCCCCGGAAAAGTCAACTTCTAGCCTCCTCTTAGGCTTTGTATAAAGAAAACCCCGGTTTAGTCAATCAACCTTTTAGCATCAAAGTTGTGCCTTTCTCATAGCATACAAACATCAACAGCTCCTCTTTAGAGATGACAAATTCTCTCTCAGCATAAACCCTTCAGCTTCACATCTTGGGCTTTGAACAAGATACAAATAGACCCTTCAGCTTCACATCTTAGGATTTGAACAAGATACAAATCACCCCTTTAGCTTCAATCTTGGGCTTTGAACAAGACACCAAAACACCTTTTTCCTCCCTTAGAATAGGAGGAACTACGATCGCTCTGATTTCCCTGTTTCGGGAATACGTAGGCATAAGATTGCAAAAATCTTAGCGAGCATACTAATCAAAAACCCAAAATCCAGTACCTTCATACATCAATCAAAAAGCATCCGACCTAACATCCTACCAATAGCCTAGACACCGTTCTTAAGAAAATAACCCTAAAGAAGAACCCCCTCTTGATACCATTTGTAAACCAATAGTTTTGACTGTTTAATCTCAGTTTGCAAGCAGGGTTAATTGGAGACATCTATTTCCCTTCCTTAATCAACTCAACAGGATAAAAAATGAATTGAACTGTATTACCAAAGCGATAGTGATTCGAAACCACAAAAACTGCGCTACAAGATGCCTCCTTCTTGCAGAGCTGGCCGAGTATCCTCGTCGAGATGTTTATTTCATCTCCTGTTTTCTTCCCCTTGTTGTTTTGTCAGCATAAGCATAAGCATTCATACATTCGTACATGGCATCTGAGCATGTTTGTTGCCTTGTTGTCTTTGTATCATTTGCTTTGACTGTGTTTATCGTCAAGTAATAGGGTTGTCTCATCTCTTCAAGTAGAGTCGTCAGCCTTAAGTACAAAACGCACATCCTTTCTAAATTCCCCATAGAGTTCGATCCTCATGGACGATGGATGCTTCAGTTATCTTTTCCATACGAGGATAAGATAAATCCCCATTTGAGTTCTTTCCTCAATGGGTGGAGTCTTGTTTGACCATTTCTTTCTAGCTTGTTCCTAGATTGAACTTTGGTCCCTAACAAATGTTGTTTATGAACCCAATTAGGTCGCCGAACCTAGTTTGAGCGTGAGTTTAATTCGCACTGTGTCTCAAGAAGATTCTATTTACAAATTTCCATTGCGGATAAGTGGCAGTCTCGCTCGAGAAGCTTATCCTTTTGCTTTGTCAGATAAGTGGCAGTCTCGCTCGAGAAGCTTATCCTTTTCCTTTGTCAGATAAGTGGCAGTCTCCTTCGAGAAGCTTATCCTTTTTCCAACGATAAGTGGCAGTCTCTTTGAGAAGCTTATCCTTTCTTGGTGGCAAGTAATTCCCTTACGACGATAAGTGGCAGTCTCTTTTGAGAAGCTTATCCAAAGGGCGTTTTCCCCGTAAAGTCCAATTATTTTGGCATACAGAAGAGTTTAATTACCCTGTATCTTTCCTGATGTTTCATGAAGATCCTGTTTGATCTCTTTATTTTAAGGAATTTCCAGAAGCCTGGATGTTTATCCTTGTTTGAAAACTCCAATGTTGTTTGGTTTGATCCTAAGGCTTTGAGGATCTTACCTTACCTTCGTAATCCTAAGGCATTGAGGATTGCGTCGTATTTTTGCTCCATCCTAAGGCTTTGAGGATGTCAGCATTTATCTTTTTGTTTGGCATGATCCTAAGGTTTTGAGGGTCATGTCCTGTTTCTTTTGCTTCATCCTAAGGCTTTGACGGTGTTAGCTTTTATTTTACTTAACTTTGGCTTGATCCTAAGGTTTTGAGGGTCATGTTCATCTGCTTTGCCTAATCCTAAGGCTTTGAGGATTGTGTTTTGTCTTTGTTTCATCCTAAGGCTTTGAGGATGTCACCATTTATCTTTTTGTTTGGTTTGATCCTAAGGCTTTGAGGGTCCTGTCCATTTGTTTCTCTGCCCAATCCTAAGGTTTTGAGGATTGTGTCTTGCCTTTGCTTCATCCTAAGGCTTTGAGGATGTTAGCTTTTATCTTGTTCAGCTTTGGCTTGATCCTAAGGCTTTGAGGGTCATGTCTTTTCTCTTTTGCCCAACCCTAAGGTTTTGAGGATTATGTCTTGTTTGTGCTTCATCCTAAGGCATTGAGGATGTTTGCTTCCATTTCTGTTTCTTTGGGCCAATCCTAAGGTTTTGAGGATTGTTGTCCTTATTTGTCTTTTCCCCAGGTGTCAGCCGGTCATGTTTGAACCCGTTGGTCATTTTCACCCTGGATTTTCCCCAGTGGAGACCGTCTTTCCAGTTTCCACCTCGAGTGAGGGTCTTTTGTTGTCTTTCTTTCTAAAGTGTCAGCCGGTCATGCCTAAACCTATTGATCCATCACTTTAGTTTTCCCCAGTCGTTTCTTTTCCCTAGTGTTTGGTCATCCCTAGTGAGTTTAATACTCGTTGTGTTGACTTTATCTCTGTTTGCTTTCGCTTTTTATCTGCATTTAGCATTTAGCATTTCATCATTATCATCATGCTAGAGTTCATGGCATGTCGGCATTGCATAGTTTCTTTTGTTCATAGCATATCATATCATTGCATCTAAGGGAAAATTTTTCGCTTATCTATATTTAAATACCTTTCACCATGATTTCATGAGGATGGTTATCACTCATGTCATCCGGTAAAGATATTTAAATAGGGGAAACTGTCATACCCCAAATTTTACCCTTAGATTCATTGATCTTTTGCATATCATTCTAGGACAATCATTCATGCATGACTAACCGATTATCAGCCTTTTTCTTTGTTTAGTTTCACTTGTGAACCAGGGTTTGCTTCATAGGTTCAATGGAGTGACCATCAAGGTTTTGGATAGAGCACTACTCAATCAAGTTCTCATACTCCTAAGAGGCATCTCTCCTCAATAATCCAGTGCAATATGGTTTCATCACAAGTTCTTTGAGGCTCAGGCTTTATAGGATTAAATTAAGAATCAGGCAAAGTCATCAGGTCAAAAGTGTGTGGTGTGGTTTGAAATTTAGTGGAATTTGACCTAATCTTGGTCAAAGAAGTGGTTTGTTTCAGTATCAAGTTATCATGCTGTGGAAAGGAAGTTATTTCATGGTTGGATAATCATTAGAGCCAGTTCAATTTCAATTAGGGTTTTGGTGCAGTGGCAACACAGTTCATGTCTCGAGTCATCTATGTCAGTGGCTATTTTGAGGACAAGTGCAGACTGAATTCAAGTACTTATATTTGAGGATCATCAGGATTCCGTTAGGGTTTTGTGCAATATTTTGAAGCTCGTATCTAATCCCCTGATCTTATGGTAAATTAAAGTTGCGGGAAAGCCCATTGGTCATTTATTTTTACAAAGTTGCAAAGAGAAATAATGAGTTTACAAAGCACCATTTTGGAAGCCCATGTTACCTATCTCAAGTCCATTTGTGATTTAAGTGGAAATTTGATCCAATTGGGTGCATTTGGCTTAACTTCATGACTTATGCTTTTAGAGATGCACAATTTTGCTCATGTTTGGTTTTATTTAAAATTTTCAAGACTTGGTTTTTAATCCATCTTTGCTTAAATAGCATGAAGATCCAAAGCATTCAATCCATTCAAGTTCGATTTAAGTTGGATATTTGGTATGAAATATATTCGTCGCTCAATTCAAATTGTGGCACTAAACCATCCAATACAAAATTGGAAACTGCTACAACAATCAAGTCTATTTCAAGTTCACAAGTTACAAAGCACTGCATCAATTCAAACTTGCAAGGTGTGGATCAAGACAATGTGTGGGAATTCAAATTCACAAGTTACAAATAAGTCTGGAATATCTCAAGAACTCAAAAGTTCAGCATGGGTTTTACAAGAAATCGAAGTTGAATATTCTACAAAGTTCATTTGACACAAAAAGACTCCAAAAAAATTGATTTCAAGCCTTTGTTTCAAGTTGTCTCAAGCCATTTTCAGCAAGTTCATTACATGTGCATTATGAAAGTTAAAAAAAAAGCCTAACATCATGCATTCAATTATTAGGTCCAAATACAACCAAATAGTTTGAAAAATAAGGAAAGTCATAAATTTCATGCTGCTACACCTTGTTTCAATCACAGCCCACGATTTGTTCTCTTGACTTTACTTTCTACACAACAAGCCATTATACCCCACCGTCACACTGCCAGCTACTTAAACAATTTTCCAGCTTCAATTCACCTCCAACATTGCCAAACCAACACAGCCAAAACATTATGTGACTCCACTTAAAGCCAGGCCATGATATGCGTTATACTGTTATATCACGCACCACTTTCCTCTAAGACACAAAAACCTGTAACGTCTGTCAACAACAACATCATGGTTCTCAAAAAACAAAAGCCACATCAAACAAGCTGTACGACCAAAATTCACACAAACCTGTACAAAAACACGCATTAGTGCACCCACTTTGAAAAACCAAAAACGAATTCCACAACCGACACTAACTCACCAACGCATTGTGCGATTCCACCCACAACAAGTATTTCTAAAACGAACAAACTCTTTAACCCGTAGACAAAACTCAGCAAGGAATTCCTCCCATTCAATTCCCCAAATACCCTTCATCCCTTCTATAAAACGAGCTCTCCTCCTCACCATTTCAGCAAGTTCTTTGAACCAATAAAACCCTGTCAAATTCTCCTCTTAAACGGTCACCTTCACACAAACCCTTTCTTCAACCATTAACCTTCTTCAATCACTAACAACAAATCAACATAAAGCCAAACATACCTTCGACACCCACAACCCAATGTCAAAAACCTCAAATCGATTTCAACACAAACTAGAAAATAAGATGAAGGAAGGAGAAGAATGAACCTAAGCCGAAGCGAAATCCAAAACATCCACAAACCTGAATAAACTTTACAAGATGAAGACAGAGACGATAGTGAGATGAGAACCAATCACGAAGAAGGTCGAAAGCGAGACGATACGATGGTGTTATTTTTGCTTTAATTTTGTTTGTCTGGTGTTCGATTTGTTTTCCTTTGATCATTACTTCTCACTTTTTGTTGCTTTCAAATCTGACTTTGCTGATACATGATTTAAACTGTGCCCTGTTTCTCACGTTTTTTCTATTTTGTTTTTGATAATAGATAGTGTTTTTGTTCTTGTATTTTTAGAGAAGGTCATGTTATGGGTACTGGGCCATGGAGACTGTTCAGAACCCTATCCCTAATCTTTTTTTTTTTTAATTTTATTTTTCTGTCCATATTGTTTCCTTAGTGAGGGATGATGGGCTTCCTCAAAGCCCAAATGATTCCCATATTTTCACTCCCTTTCCATCTAAATGCAGCGCCCCTCCCTCTTCTTAATTTTCTTTTAAATTTTTATCATTTTACATTTTGGATTTTTTTAGATAGTTTTAGGATGTTGTGAACTTTAATATTTTGTAATTCTTTAGTTCCAATTTTATTTCTTGTTTCAATTTCTCTTTTTGGATTTTACTTTTAATTTTGTTATGGGTCGATGATATAACAAAAGTCATGATTGGTTGATTTTAAATCAATGAAAATCTTGATAAATATGAGACCACTTTCTTTCTTGCTTTTCGATTTTATTTTATTGGTCAATGAAAGTCTAAAATCAAAGATTATCAATTTATCGATTTAAATCTTGATTAAGATGATACCATTTCAATTTCATTTCGATTTCCACTTCATTTCGCATCTTCTTCTATCTTATTTTTCATTTTCGATCGATGAAGTCTTTCCATTCATGAATGTTGATTGTTGAAGCGATTAACCTTCATTATTTCAAATCTGTAGTGAGTGATCATCGAGATCACTTTCTATACTTTGATATCGTGATAGGTTACCTTTGATTAATCGACACAAGTTTGTGATTAAGACGAGATTGTCACTTTTTCTTTTCGTGTGGCACGATTCTTTGGAGAATGATCCTCAATATCATTTCTCTATCGTGTTTTAGCACAAACATTGATGTTGAGCGGCCTCCTATAGTATGATCTTCATCATAGATCGTGCTACGATGGTTTAGCACCACATTGGACGCGATTCACCCGATTAACAACTAACCACTAATCACTAACTTTAATTTCTGTCCAATATTATCTTGCTTTACTTTCTTGTCAATATTATTCTTCTGTTCATATTCATCTTATTCATACTTATTCATCTAACCCTCTCTTTGTTCATACCTCATTCAAAACACACTAATAATTATCGAAACAATAAAAGACTCAATTGGTGGACTGTGGTTACTATCTTGAGTTTTGGAATTTGGACTTAGACTTAGGAATTTCCCCTATCTCACGCTGCCATGCGACCGAGACTAGTTTACCTTTCCCTTCATCCTAGCCTTAGGATTTGAGTCGCCGTACTCCACGTAAGAGTCATGGTTATGGATGCTTACTCTTTCCTCTCCCCTTTCAACCTAGCCTTAGGTTTGGAGTCGCCGCACTCCACATAGGGGTCTTGCCATAGACACTTACTTTCCCCCCTTGGAACCTTGACCACAGTCAAGAGTTCCTCACCCTTATTAAGGTGAACTATGAATGGTCTGATTCTTTGAGTCAAGATACGTAGGCACAAGGTGCGATGTCTTGCCGATCCCTCTAACCGCTAATAACTAACTCCTTTTTCCCTCGCTGCCGTGCGATCGAGATTAGTTTACCTTTCCCTTTATCCTAGTCTTAGGTTTAGAGTTGTTGTACTCTATGTAGGTATCTTGCCATGGATACTTACCTTCCTCCTTGGAACCTTGACCACAGTCAAGAGTTCCTCACCCGTAGTTAAGTGAACTACGAATGCTCTGATTCTTTGAGTCAAGATACGTAGGCACGAGATGCAATGTCTTGGCGAGCATACTTAATGTATATACCCTAGGTCTTTACCTTAGCACCTTCTCTTAGCAAGCAAACATTAACCTAACACAAATACTAACAAGAGGTTCCTGTAGAGTACTACAGATACTTAGGATGCTAACACATTCCCTAGGTATAATCAACCCCCGAACATAGATCTTTTGCATTGTTTTTACATTGCAATTAGGGTTTCCGATCTTTTCCCTTTCCTTTGGATAAATCAAAGCTCAGTGGTGAATTTCAAAGATTTGTGATTTAAGTTAATTAATATCTTGATATCTGATTCTCACCGCAACACTATCCAGGAGCTACTAAGATGTATCAGGATCTGAAAAAGATATTTTGGTGGCCTGGATTGAAGCGTGATGTGGCACAGTTTGTGTATGCATGTTTGACTTGTCAGAAGTCAAAAGTTGAGCATCAGAAACCTGCTAGATTGATGAAACTGTTGGATATTCCAGAGTGGAAATAGGATAGAATTTTGATGGATTTTGTGACTGGGTTAACGAATACTCCGAGAGGACACGATCCGATTAACATCAATTTTTCTTTGCATAAGTTGGTAGAGATATACACTCGTGCGATTGTGAAGCTGTATAGAGTTCCAATTAGTATTATTTCGGATAGAGATCTGAGGTTCACTTCTAGATTTTGGGAGAGTTTACAGGAGGATTTGGGTTCTAAGCTAACGTTGAGTTCTTCCGACCATCCGCAGACAGATGGTCAGATAGAGAGGACTATTCAATCTTTGGAGGATTTGCTGAAGGCTTGTGTTCTTGAGTAAGGACGTGCTTGGGATAGTCATCTGCCATTGATAGAGTTTACTTATAACAATATTTTTCACTCTAGTATTAGGATGGCACCTTTTGAGGCACTGTATGGTCGAAGGTGTAAGATACCTTTGTGTTGGCATGAATCTGGTGAGAGTGGACCTGAAATTGTCCATCAAACTACTGAAAAGGTGAAGCTGATTTGGGAAAAGATGAAAGCTTCACAGAGTAGGCAGAAGAGTTACCATGATAATAGAAAGAAGGATCTTTAGTTTCAAGAGGGAGACCATGTATTCATGAGAGTCACTCTGGTGACCGGTGTTGGGCGTGCTTTGAAGTCGAGGAAGCTTACTCCTCGGCTCATTGGTCTGTATCAGATTTTAGAGAAGATTGAAGTGGTTGCTTATAAAGTGGCGTTGCCACCAAATTTGTCGAATTTACATGATGTGTTCCATGTTTCACAGCTTCAGAAGTATGTTTCGGATCTTTCGCGTGTGATTCTGATGGATGATGTGCATGTAAGGGATAACCTTATAGTTGAGGCATTACCTGTGAGGATTAAAGATCGTGAATTGAAGCAATTAAGAGGCAAGGAGATTGCTCTCATGAAGGTAGTGTGGGGAGGCGCTGCCGAAGGGAATATGACCTGGGAGATGAAGAGTGGGATGCGAGAGTCGTATCCAGAGTTGTTCGCATCAAGTAAATTTTTTAGGACGAAAATATTTTAAGTGAGGGAGAGTTGTAACGCCCCGTTTATTTTTGATTTATTTTCCGTAATTAAATTGTGTGTATATATGTGTTTATTGGTGTTTTTGTGTGTTTGAGATACCCTTGGTGTAAGGTAGTGACCTTAGAAATTAGAAAATTTAAGGTGTTAGGGGTGTGTGAGTAAAAGTGTAAATATTGGGGGTGTTGTGAGTAGAACTAATGATTTGATATTAGTTATTATTTATTTAATTTAATAACAGGTGGAAATTATTCTAATTAAATAAGTAGTGAAAGATATTATTATTATTATTATTATTATTATTAGGAATAAGTGATAATAATGTAACTATATTAAAATAATAGAAAGGGGGGAGTTGAGAGAAAAGTATCAAACACGTGAAGTTGGAGAAAAGAGAAGAACGTGAAAAGGGAGAAGAAAAGAGGAAGAAAGCTAGGGCATAGAAGAGGGAATCCATTGTTGAAGAACCTTGCAAGAATCTAAGGTAAGGGTGGGGTTCCTATTCTATAATGGTTTGCATGATAATTGTGAACAAGGATTTTGATTACTCTGTTAGAATTGCTTTTCTCATGCTTTGAACCTTGCAATTGTATGATCATATTATGTTGATGTGTTTTGGTTGAAATTGTGTAATGATGAGTGGTATGATTATGCTATGTTGGATGTTTTAGTTGATTTGAGTGTATTGGAATGTTTTTATTGATGAATTATATATTGGTGCTGTTAGAATCATATATTGGTTGGATTGCATGATGATGGGTGTGTGCTGTTGTGAATTGTTGCGAGTCAGAGTCGGAACTCGAGTATATGAGCTTTTTGGGAAATTTTGGGTTTTTGGGACTTTTATAAAAAGTGATTTATGTGTAAAATAATGAGATACTCATTTTGTAAGAAAATTGGGGTTTTGGAATGGGATACTAAGTTATTTTTGCATTGATAAGCAGCAGAAAACTTATTCTGCTCACAATGTAATCGGTTACTCAGAATGGTGTAACCGGATACACTGTTGTAAAACTGCGTTCTTTGGGCAATTTGTGGAGGTGTAACTGGTTACCTAAAATGGTGTAACCAGTTACACTGTGAAAACAGTGGCTACCAGTGGTGTGGTTATAGGGGTGTAACCAGTTACTTCATTTGGTGTAACCGATTACATTGGGAAGGAAATACGAAAAACTTTGAAAATTTTGAGTTTCGGGTGTCTGATTCGGGTGTCGTTTGAAGCGTTAAGAAGTTGACGCAACAAACTTTAATTTAAAAATGATTGCAGTAGTTAAATTTGAATTAATTTTTGTAGGATGGTATTAAATGCATTGTAGTGTTTATGTTGTGGTGTGACATATTCGAAAATGCATTGTTGTTGCTTGCTATACTATTACATTACCGTTGTTGAGTGTTTATAGCCTGTGTATGGTGCATGGTGGCCAGCATTGGCGTAGTACCTGACTATGGTGAATGTCATGGTACATGTTATTATTGTTGCATGTATATGATGTTGCATGCATTCATGTTATTGGATGATGGTCCGTTTTTGGTGAGCCTCAATCCTATGGTGATGGATTGGGTGCGAGTAGCTAACTCCTATGGTGATGGAATTAGTGAAGCGTTACCTATGGTGATGGTAACGATTTTGTTGTGCTCTGATCTTAGGTGGGGATCAGAGCGAGTGAACCTAAGAGTTCACAATTTGGTACCACATGCATTGAGTTGAGTTGTTGAGTCTCGTTGCATTGAATAGTTATTTTGATGTTGTGTTTGGATTTGTGTGGAATGGTGATTGGTGGAATGGGGGATTCTACATGTAATAATATGATGTTTACTTATTATCATGCATTGCTTTATATAATTGTGATATCCCACCCCTTCTGTTTGAATGTTGCCTTTACATGGGCATCGTGCAGGTAATCCACAATAACGACGTAGATATGAGTTGAAGAGGGTGTTCTTCCCTTTGTTTTCATTGAGTCGGTGTCTGCTTTGATGTGTAACACCGAGTGTGGAATATTTCTGTGTTTTGTTATGTTTGTTGTTTCGTTTAACTGTAATACCTTATAACTATGTTTTGAATATTCGTTATTGAAGTTTCCGCAGCAAATAAAGTTGAAGTTGAACATGTGGATTTTCATTATTATCATTATACAATTGTGAACTTTATATGTGTTATGTGTCTAATAGCACGATCAGGTGTATGTTGAATTGTAGCATCCTAATTGCATGTTAATTTTAATGTACGGTGATTTTTATTATAATTGTCGCAGGGGTAATTAGGGTGTTACAAGAACTAGTATATCCTGACCAAATGATAGAGAATGGAAAGTCGATCTCCTTGGGAGATTAGCCGGATGTGTTTTTTATTTTGGTGTACTTGTATTTTCAATGAATAAATAAACTTCATGGTTCCTGATTTGGAATTTGTATTAAGTTTTGGTTACTTACCATTGAAATTTTATTCTACTAATGACAAAATATCAGACACAACATTGGAACAATGTGTATGATAATAAGTATGCGTAACAGAAAGTGTACATACCCAAAAAATTACGTTGATTGGCCTATGTCTAACCCGGTGACACATCAAATATGAAATAGAAAACTTTATGCCTACCTATACGTCAGATAAGATGGGAGTAAGCCGATCTCACCTGGACGAAAAGCAACTCAGCTATGCAAGGTGGATGTATAACTCAGACATAACACCAAAGATCATAAGGAACTATTATGAGAACGTACATTATGACCAAGGAGTTACAATCATTGATGTAACACCCCAAAATGAGTAGAATATTTATATAATTGATTTATTATGAATATTCGTATTTTTGGTAAATTTTGGTGAATTATTTTGATATCTATGATTGATGCTGTGGGGTTTTATGATGTTAAATGGGATGGTGAGAGTAATTTAGAAGTATGTGATGTGTTAATATTATTTCTGATAATAATAATATGGATTATGTCAAATACATTATTATTATTATTATAAATAATTAAGTAAAACATTAAGGGCAAGTTGGTAAAATTGGATGAGTTAAGTGAGGACAAGGTTGGAAAAGTCTATTAAGGATCCTAGGGGTAAGTTGGACAAAAGGAGTTAGAGAGAAGGAGAAGTCATTAAGTGACACGATCAGTTTGAAGAAAATGCTCTGAAGAAAAGAGGAGAAAGCTAGGGCTCAAAGAAGTTTCAGGAGAACTCAGAGGGGAGGAATCAGAAATCAATTTTTTAAGGTATGGGGAGTATTATTCATCATTATAATTGATATAGGTGTAGAAGCATGTAGGTAGTGGGTTTCCGGGTAAATTAGACGAGTTCATGACGGAATTGAGGTTTTGGGACGTGTTAGATGTTAGGGATAAAAACCTATTTTGATGTATTGTTGTTGTTGTGTTATTCTGTGATGAAAAAGTGATGAAAATTGGACTATTTGGTACTGAAATCACAAGCCTTGAGGGACTGAACTGGTGCAGAATCGTAACTGAAAAGTTGCAGGTTCACGCAAATTCGCTTTGCGAAATTCTCAGCTCACCTGGCGAAGCGATTTCGCCCCGTCCTCGCCAGGCGAAAGTGGAAGCGAAGGGAAGGTGGAAAATGGGTGTTTCTGGATTTTGTATGAGGGAAGGTGTTTCACCCCAGCTTCGTCGGGCGAAGCCCAGGAGAGCGATTTGCTTTGTCGGGCGAGCCCCAGGCGAGCAGGAGCGGTGTGGATTCGCCCCAGCTTCGTCGGGCGAGCTCCAGGCGAGCAGGAGCAGTAATTTTGTTTATTTTTATTTTCTTTTCTATTTAGTGTTGCCTTGTGCCATGACGCTTGTATGCCTTGTATACATTTATATATTGTACTTAAATGAATAAAATATGATGATTTGTGATGTGATTATGAAGATTTTGATGTATGTTAATGATGTGATGATGTTTTGATGGAATCTTATGAATGATGATGCAATTTGACGATTTTGCGACGATGACGATTAGGACGTTTGCATCATGCATTCATAGCATTTTTAGGACTTCGGTCCAGTGGTGGCTTCAATCCCATTGTGTGGATTGGAGTGTATGACGTTGCTCCGGTTCTTGTGTAGAATAGATCCTATTGGTGGGGATCTTTGGAGGGTGATGACCCAGTGTCCATCAAACATGACGAATTGGTACCACATGCATGAGTCGATGTTGTGCATTTCATATTATGTGGCATTGCATGATTATGAATGAATGGTGTGATTACATGATTTCATTATGTATGACGATGATGAAGTATTAACTACGATGTAGTTTATTTTGATGCATGTTACCTTATTCTTTATTATCTTATATCTTGTATAATGGTTTATGATTACTCACTCTTCCTATTTGAATGTGGCTTCCACGTGGGTAACGTGCAGGTGATCAGGATTAGCTTTTGGTGCGTGAAGATTTGACTTGAAGTATTTTGATTATTTTGGTTGAGTAGAGGGTCTTGCTCTGATATGTAACATTGGGTCGAGACGTTTGAGTCGAACCATAGTGTTCTTTTATTAATGATGTTATGATGTTTTGAAGTTGTTTTAAACCTTTTGATGTTATAACTTATGATGCTTATGAAGTTTTCCGTTGCGTAGTAAATGATTTAATCTTGATGTTATAACCCATGTTATGGAGCAGGATGTTATTATTTGATGTTTTATGACGAGATGTGACGCCCTTGTGGGATTGTACTCTGATATGTTTGTCTATATTTATCGTGACTGCTTGTTGGGTAGAAGGGTGTTACATTAGTGGTATCAGAGCAGGCCAGTCCGTCCGACCAGGTTTTTGTATGATGTCAATCCCCTGTCAGTCGACGAGTGTATGTACACTGTCGATGTTTTGTTTCTTCTAACCTTATTGGTGGTGTGCAGGATGGTTGGAAGAAATGATCATGCTATTGTTGATGCGTTGGAGTCGCTTGCTCAGGCGATGACTCAGAATAATCAGAATGGTGGAGTTCCTGATGAGTTCCGTACTTTGGGGAAGTTCCAGAGGAACAACCCGCCATCTTTTGTGGGTACTCATGATCCAGAGAGTGCGCACAAATGGCTCAATGTGATTGAGAAGATCTTCCGAGTGATAGGGTGTACAGACGCTCAACAAGTTCAGTTCGGAACTCATATGCTGTCGGAAGAGGCTGAAGATTAGTGAGATAACACCCGTCAGAGGCTGGAAGATGTTGGTACCGAGATAACATGGGATGTGTTTAAGAGATAGTTTTTTGGCAAAGTATTTTCCTGAAGATGCTCGCGGCAAGAAGGAGGTAGAATTACTCGAGCTGAGGCAAGGAAACATGACTGTGGCAGAATATGCGACAAAGTTTGAGGCGCTGGTGAAGTTTTGTCCACATTATAATCGTGCTGATGCTGAGATGTCCAAGTGCCTTAAGTTTGAGAATGGGCTGAGACCGGAGATCAAATAGGGTATTGGTTACCAACAGATTCGAAGGTATGCCGAGCTGGTGGATAAGAGTATAATCTATGATGAGGACAACCGCGCTCGATCTGATCACTACAAGCATATTAGTGAGATAAAAGAGGGGACAGTTCAGAGGAAAGCCTTATGTAACTCCAGCTGATAAAGAGAAACAGAAGGCTTCAGATGAGAAAAAGATAAGTGAGGGAGCAGCTCCAGCTTCTATGAAGTGTTACAGGTGTGGCGAGCAAGGCCACCGTGCTGAAGTTTGCAACAATAGTGTGTTGAGGCGCTACAGATGTGGTAAGAGAGGCCATAGAGCTACTGACTGCAAGGATGAAGGTCTGACTTGTTTCAACTATGGTAAACAGGATCACATCAGTACCCAATGTCAAAAGCTAAAGAAGACTACTACTACTGCTCAGACTAATGGCAGAGTGTTTGCTTTGAGAGGTTCAGAAGTCTCAAAGAAGGATAACTTGATTTGAGGTACTTGTTTTATTAACAATGTTGAGTTGGTCGCTATTATTGATACTGGTGCTACTCATTCGTTTATTTCGTTTGAATGTGCTAATAGATTGGGTTTGAAATTGTCTGATATGAATGGTAGTATGTTAATAGAGACTCCTGCTAATGGTTCTGTTACTACTACTTTTGTGTATTCGAGATGTCCTTTGACAATTTTTGGGAGGATTTTTGTGATGGATTTGGTGTGTTTTCCCTTACACCAAATCGATGTAATTCTGGGAATGAACTGGTTGGAGTTCAACTATGTTCACATCAACTGTTACAATAAGACTGTGGAGTTTCCTGAGTTTGGTGATAATGAAGAGTTGATGTTCTTGTCTGCTAAGTAAGTAGGTGAACTCTTAGAAGATGAAGCCTTGATGTTTGTGCTGTTTTCATCGTTGCAAGTGTTGTCCGTGAATTTCCAAAAGTGTTTCCAGATGACATAAGTTATTATTAGAACAGGGTTTGGTTCTGCAATAATACCTTTGAGTTTGTATGATAGCAAACAAGTATGTTTGTATGAACAATTTTGGTATTCTAATGTTTGTTATTTTTGAGAATTTAACAAACAGGTTCTGCTTCTGATAAATAGCGTGGCTAAGTTATTAGAAGAGAATTGTTCCGCTTCTGTGCTACATTTGTTCTGCTGAACAGTAACATTTTCTTCAGAAGATTCTGAAGTTGTATGACTCTGATACGATGTCTAAAGAAAACAAGTTCTGAAGATCTGAAGACAGAAGTTCTGATGAACAAGTCCAGATGCTGAAGACTTATGCTTCTTAGACAACGGGTTCTGAAGACCAAGTGCTGAAGACTCTGAAGATGTAGCTCTGCAGACTCTGAAGGCTTGAAGCTCTTAAGACCTAAGTTACATTTTCCCTTCTTCTAACTCATGCTCTCAGAAGCCTCTGAAGTTAGGAAGTTAAGAAGACTAAGGAACATGGTACAACAGTACAACAGTACGACGAGGACACTTTGCTCCACTCCGGCTAAGGTGGATGCAAATGTACTATTTGTCTCCCACGTTCTTTCAAGCTGCCCTAATTATGAAATGTCAGAAATACCCTTCAACGGTCACATCATGCATGGCTATATAAAGGCTTAAAGACTTCAAGAATGAGTTGCTAATTTTGAAGACTAATTACTACTAATACACTCTATTGTTCATATCGTTCTTAAGTCATTTTGTTCTTAAATCTGTTTACATATCAACTTGTGTAGAAGCAATTTTCTGTAAACACATTGCATTTTCAAATAGTTGTTTGATTTCCTTAAGAGGCCGGTTAGGTCAGAATTCTTGAGAAGTCTAGGACTAGTGTGTCTTAGAGATTGTTGTTAGTCACTTACAGTTTGGCTTGTGCATTGTATTTTCAAACAGTTGTTTGATTTCCTTAAGAGACCGGTTAGGTCAGAATTCTTAAGAAGTCTAGGACTAGTGTTTCCTAGATATTGTTGTTAGTCACTTGCAGTTTAGCTTGTGCATTGTATTAATCAGTTTGATTAGTGGATTAAGACCTTGCTTGAGAGAGGCAAAATCACCTTGGCGGGTGGACTAGACTAACTTGAGAGTTTCTCAAGTGAACTAGTATAAACATAATGTGTTCTTTCTTTTCAGTTTCTCTTGCTTTATTATCAAGAAGTGGAGGTTATTTGTAAAGGGGATTATTTTTAAAGAATAGTTTTTATTTTAAAAACCCAATTCAAACCCCCCCTTTCTTGTGTTTTTCACACCTTCAATTGGCATCAGAGCTCCGGTTCTGAGAAGATAAAAAGTTTGAATTTTTATCAAGCACCTAAGAGTGTTTAGTACCGATCCAAAGTGTGAAAAACAATGGCTGCCGCAAGTTCTTCTAATGTCACTTCTGATAATAATGAAAGAGACTCATATAATGCAAAACCTCCTATCTTTGATGGCGAGAAATTTGACTATTGGAAATACATAATTGAAAGTTACTTTCTGGGATTTGATTTAAATCTATGGGATCTGGTAGTTGATGGCTACAAATATCCAATAGACTCTCAAGGCAAAAAGATTGCCAGAAGCTCATTTACAGAGGCTTAAAAGAAAATCTACAAGAATCATCATAGAGCGAGAACGATTCTGCTAAATGCTATTTCATATACAAAGTATGAAAATATTATAGATAGAGAGATTGAAAAGTCTATCTTTGACTCTTTTCAGATGACTCATGAAGGCAACACTCAAGTCAAGGAGACAAAGGCTCTGGCCCTAATCCAGAAGTATGAGGCCTTCAGAATGGAAGACAGCGAATCTGTGGAAACTATGTTTTCTAGATTCCAGATGCTTGTTGCAAGACTCAGAGTTCTGGACAAAGGTTATTCTACATCTGATCATGTCAAGAAGATTATCAGGAGTCTGCCTGTAAAATGGAGACCAATGGTAACTACTTTGAAATTGGCAAAGGATCTGAACAACACGAGCCTTGAGGAACTGATTAGTTCTTTAATAAGTCATGAGATAGAACTTCAAGAAGATGAACCTCAGAGAAGAGGTAAGTCTATTGCACTGAAGTCTAAGTCTGAAAAGACAAAGGCTTACCAAACAGAGGAGAACTCAGAAGAATCTGAAGAAGATTCAGACGAAGATGAACTGTCTCTCATATCAAGAAAGATAAATCAGCTATGGAAACACAGAAAGAGCAAGTTCAGAGGGCCAAGAAGAAAAGGTAGATCGGAGTCTACATCTGGTCAAAGGAAAGCTTCTGAAAAAGAAGTTACTTGTTACGAATGCAAGGAGCCTGGACATTATAAGAACGAGTGTCCAAAGCTCAAGAAAGATGGAAAACCTAAGAAGGTTTTCAAAGCTAAAAAGGGTCTTATGGCAACATGGGATGATTCAGAGTCAGAAGAAGAAGATTCTGATGAAGAACATGCCAACGTGGCACTCATGGCAAAAAGCAACATGAGCGAAGCCTTATCAGAGGATAAACTAACACTTGATGAAGAATCAGACTCTGATGACGACAAAGAGGTACTTTCTTCCTTATCTCGTTCTGAACTTGAAATAGGTTGATCAGAACTTATGAAAAGGTATCAACTTCTTCTAAGTAAACACAAAACTCTGAAAAAGACTTTTGTGGCTGTTTCTGAGAACTCTACTAAGAGCGAGCCAAATATTTATGATTTAAATGAAAAAAAAAAATTCTTTAGAAAAATCTAATGCTGCTCTAAAAAGTAAAGTCTCTAAACTAGAAGAAGAGATTACTTCTAACATATCTGTTACTGATGAAGTAATCAGATATGATAGATCTTTTCAGCACTTCCTTGCTAAAAGCATAGATAGAAGCAAGATGGCTTTAATGATCTATGGAGTTAGCAGAAACGGAAGTAGAGGTATGGGATATTCAGGACCATCAAAACCAATTGATGAGACTCTGAGTATTAAACTTAAACCTCTATCTGAACATTTTGTGCCTGCAGGCACCGAACTGAATGTTCAGAACTAGAAGGTTCTGATTCTGTTGCACCACAATCACAGACACAGAAGGAAACTTCTAAGCCTAAATATCATGCACAAATTCCACTTGATTATCTTGTTGCACAGAAATCCAAAGGTGTCAGAACCTCTAGAAAGACTAACAAGAAAGGACCCAGAAAATGGGTACCTAAGAGTGAGATAATCTATGTTGCAGACATCCTTGATGGTGCCACTGAAACACCAGTCATGGTACCTGGACATTGGATGCTCGCGACACATGACGGGAGAAAGGCATATGTTCCAAGATTTGGAACTTAAGTCTGGAGGTGTAGTTGGTTTTGGAGGAAACCAGAAGGGAAAGAACATTGGCTCTGGAACTGTTCGTAATGGTAAACTTCCTTCTATCAACAACGTTCTTTTAGTTGAGGGTCTAATGCATAACTTATTGTCAATTAGCCAACTTAGTGACAATGGTTATGACGTTATCTTTAATCAAACGTCCTGTAAGGCTGTTAGCCAGAAAGATGGGTCAGTTCTGTTCAATGGTCAGAGGAAAAACAATACTTACAAAATCAGACTTTCTGAATTGAAAAATCAGAATGTAAAATGTCTTCTGTCCGTTAATGAAGAGCAATGGGTCTGGCACAAACATCTGGGTCATGTTAGCTTGAGAAGAATTTCTCAGCTGAACAAGCTAGGACTTGTCAGGGGCTTGCCTAATCTGAAGTATTCTTCAGATGCTCTTTGTGAAGCATGTCAGAAAGGCAAGTTTTCAAAAACTTCCTTTAAAGCTAAAACGTTTGTTTCTACCTCTAAACCATTAGAACTTCTTCACATTGACTTATTTGGACCAGTGAAAACTGCTTCAGTCAATGGAAAGAAATATAGACTAGTCATTGTTGATGATTATAGTTGTTGGACATGGGTAAAAGTCTTAAGACACAAGGATAAGTCATATTCTGTGTTTGCTTCCTTCTGCACCCAAGTGTAAAATGAAAAGGATTGTAAAATTGTCAGAGTCAGAAGTGATCATGGTGGAGAATTTGAAAACAAAGATTTTGAAAAAGTTTTTGATTCTTACGGCATATCCCATGATTTCTCCTGTCCTAGAACTCCACAATAGAATGGGGTTGTAGAAAGAAAGAATAGGACATTGCAAGAAATGGCTCGCACCATGATCCAAGAAACTAACATGGCTAAGCACTTTTGGGCAGAGGCAGTTAACACAACATGTTATATTCAAAATAAAATCTCAATAAGACCTATTTTGGGTAAGACTCCTTATGAATTGTGGAAGAATAGAAAGCCCAACATTTCTTATTTTCATCCATTTCGATGTGTCTGCTTTATGTTGAACACTAAAGAGAATTTGGGCAAGTTTGATTCCAAAGCACAGAAGTGTCTGTTGTTAGGATATTCTGAACGCTCAAAAGGCTACAGAGTCTATAACACAGAATCACGAATTGTGGAAGAATCAATTCATGTCAGATTCGATGATAAGCTTGACTCTGAAAAGTCAAAACTAGTTGAAAAGTTTGCAGATTTGGAGATCAGTTTTTTAGAACCTAAGGAAAAGGCAGAAGAAATCAAAGACTCAGAAACTCCTACTTCTGATATTGTTGTTGCTCCCACTAATCCTCCACAACAAAAGAAAAGCAGAGTTGCAACTTTACACCCTGAAGAATTGATTATGGGAAATAAGGACGCTCCTATCAGAACCAGATCAACCTTCAAACCTTCTAAAGAAACACTTATGGGTTTGGTGTCTTTGATCGAGCCAACATCTGTTGATGATGCTCTACTGGACAAAGACTGGATTCTGGCGATGGAAGAAGAACTTAACCAGTTTTCAAAGAACGATGTTTGGGATCTTTTTCAGAAGCCTAAAGGTGTCCACTTTATTGGAACTAAATGGGTATTCAGAAACAAGCTCAATGAGAAGGGTGAGGTTGTCAGAAACAAGGCACGACTGGTTGCACAAGGTTATAGTCAACAAGAAGGAATAGACTATACATAAACCTTTGCTCCAGTCGCCAGGTTAGAAGCCATACGCCTATTAATTTCCTTTTCTGTAAATCATAACATCATCTTATATTAAATGGATGTTAAGAGTGCATTTTTGAATGGTTATATTTCAGAAGAAGTTTATGTTAAACAACCTCCTGGATTTGAAAATTCTGAGAGGTTAGATTTTGTTTTTAAACTTAAAAAATCTCTCTATGGTCTGAAACAAGCTCCCAGAGCTTGGTATGACAGATTGAGTAATTTTCTTTTAGAAAATAACTTCACCAGAGCCAAGGTTAACAACACTCTTTTTGTAAAATGTTCAAAAATGATATGCTTATAGTTCAGATTTACGTAATGATATTATTTTTGGATCTGTTAATGCCTCTCTTTGTGAAGAGTTTTCTAAGCTAATGCAGGCAAAATTCGAGATGAGTCTGATGGGTGAATTGAAGTTCTTTCTGGGAATTCAAATTGACCAAAAATCAGAGGCTACTTACATTCATCAAAGTAAGTACACCAAAGAACTTCTGAAGAAATTCAACATGATGGAGTGTACACCAGCCAAGACTCCAATGCATCCAACATGTATTCTGGAAAGGGAAGAGGTAAGTGGAAAGGTTTGTCAGAAGCTCTATCATGGTATGATAGGTTCTCTTCTGTACTTAACTGCTTCTAGACCTAATATTCTTTTCATTGTTCATTTGTGTGCTAGATTTCAATCAGATCCTAGAGAATCTCATTTACCTGTTGTAAAAGAATTCTTAGGTATCTGAAAGGAACTACTAACCTTGGCTTGATGTATGAGAAAACATCAGAGTACTCTTTTTCTGGTTATTGTGATGCAGATTACGCAGGAGCCAGATTGGAAAGAAAAAGCACCTCTGGAAACTGTCAGTTTCTCGGGAAGAATCTGATCTCATGGTCAAGCAAGAGACAATCAACAATTGCTCTCTCAATAGCAGAAGCAGAGTACATATCCGCGTCTCTATGCAGTACGCAGATGTTGTGGATGAAGAACCATCTAGAAGATTATCAGATACATGAGAGTAACATTCTTATCTTTTGTGATAATACTGCTGCTATCTGCTTAAGTAAGAATCCAATCTTACATTCTAGGGCTAAGCACATAGAAATTAAACATCATTTTATTAGAGACTATGTTCAGAAGGGAATCTTATGTTTAACATTTATAGATACAGACCATCAATGGGCTGATATTTTTACAAAACCCTTGGCTGAAGATAGATTTCTATTTATTCTGAAGCATCTGAAAATGGACTACTGTCCAGAGTAAGATTTCATCAGAATCAGATGTGTTTAGTCAGAGTCTGAAGAAATCAGATTTTCATTTAAACTAAGAAGCAACTGTTTTTAACCTTAGTCATCAGAAGACGCTTTTGTCAGAAGTGTCACTGATCAGACGAAAACCTTTTGGTCTTCCAGACTTTGAGGATATCAAAACGTGTCACTTAGAGTACACAATGAGCAGTACTTTTCTTGGAATTGGTTAAATCACGATTATGTTCATTTATTAATCCCCATTATTATGTTTAATTCTTCACGTCTACACAACTTCACTCCACTCACACGTTATATACCCGCTCACACCACTTCACTCCTCTTTCACACTTTTGTCTTAGAAACCCTAAAATCCCTTCAGTTCTCTGCAACTCCATCATCTTCATCAATGGCGGAATCATCTCAAACTATCTCCAAAGCTAAGCTACTTGAATATCAGTGTACTATTCTTGAAGAATGTCCTATCTCTCTCGACACGCCTGTAAATGAACTTCGAGTTCTTAGTGAATCCATGGTTAACTTCACAAACCTCAGGGATAATGGATGTGATCTTACTCGAACACTCAATTCTCAAGGATGGGATGGTTACTTTAACATATTGCAAGGATCCTCACTTCCAAACTTGGTTAAAGATTTCTGGATTCATGCAATCGCTAGTAGAAATGTCATTGTTTCTACTGTGTTTGGAAGATGAATCATCATCACAGAAAAGTCTATCAGCGACTTAATCTCTCATGATGGAAAGGGACTAAGAATTGTCAATGTTCAACCAAATAAGCAAAGGGGAGCTAAGGTTACAACCGCTATTTTTAAAGAAGGAGCTGCTCTAGACTCTAAAAAGGATCCACCATCATCGCTCTTGAAAGATACTTTAAGAGTTTGGTTCAAAATCATGTTGGGAACTATGTATCATCGTCCATCCACTCATTCATCGGATTACATTAATTTATCACAGAAGTATGTTTTATACTTCCTATTGAAAGGAAAGAAAATACATCTCTCTTGCATTTTGTTCAACTTTCTGAGAGAATCTATAATTAACTCAAGAACCGGCTCCACCAATAAGAGAAATCATATCCCTTATGGCAGACTTCTATCTGATATTTTCACCGATTCAGGCTTACTTAAAGATTTATTGGTTGTTGGGTTCACTAAGGAACTTGACAAATCTTCTGGACAGACTTTTTGGGCAAAGAACTTAAAGAATATGAAGATTCTTAAGAAGATCACTCATTGACCTACTATTCCTAACCAGTTTGAACTTACCTTTGTTCGATTTCCAATCTCTGGATTTCCACCTTTTTCAAATCACTATAATCCAGAAGAACTAGCAAACTATTTTGCTGGATGTGAAGAGGAACCATTAGATGCATGGATTGATCTGGAAAATCTACCGGATACTCTCCCTGAAATTGTTCAGAAAAAGGGGAAAGGCAAGAAAACGAAAAGTGATGATGATGACGGGCCATCAGCAAAGAAGATGAAGATGGCATCTACATCTACTTCCTTCGCTCCAGAACAAAGTAATTCTTTTGAATCGCCCTCTATAACTGCATCTGTTTCTATTGACAGAAATTTGTCTTCATCTCTTCCCATCTCATCACCACCACTTACAACCCAACCATTTTTATCCACTCATCCACCAATAGTCTCTACTGTTGTCACCACCTCTCCAACACCCATTTCTGAATCTACTACTGAAATAATCACTACTTCACCTCCATCCTTACATTTAGCACTCCACCAATCTTTGAAATTACCTCATCTCAACCAACTTCCACCATTTTTATCCAACCAACTCTTGTCACATCTGTTCCACCATCTCCAATTATTCAAACCACTGAACAAATTCTCACTGAACATCCATAAACAACCATCTCACCTTCACCAACTTCAATTACTGCTCCACAACCTATTCCAGAATCAATAATTGATAATCATGAATCTTCTCTAAACAATGATACCATCATTCTTGATGACTCTGTTGAAGATGATCAACCCTTAACTGAAAATCAAACCTCTGACCTTCCTCTCAACCTAGATGAAGCAATATCTGCTTTTAAGGACAGTGTGGTTACAAGGTTCAAGACACTTTCTGATGAATCAAATTCTAGTAAAGACCCCTCTGATTTGGGTGCTTCATGGGATATGTTCAATCAGTGGATGGCTGAGGAATTTCAGAAGATTCAGGATCTTTTTGTTCAGACAAAGGGTTATTTCGTTCAAGAAGCTGAAAAGAGGTAGCTAAGAGAATAAGGAAGCTGAAGCTAAGCTAGCTGCAGAAAAGGAACTGGCAGAAAGGTTAGCCAAAATAGAGGCTGAAAGATTAGCTAAGGAGGCTAATGATCAATCAGAAGAAGAAGATAGAAATGCTAAAGCTGTCAACACCTCTGAACCTGCTTCCTCCTCTAAACCTGCTTTTGTGCGTTTGGAACATGCAGTTGAAGAAGTCCAAGAAGATCATCAGGCAATGAAAGAAGAACAGAAGATCTTCAGAGAAAGCATTGCTGAACAGAAGGTTACCAACAACTCTCTTCAGGATATGCTTCAACAGATTCTGAACAAGCTGTCTACAAATCCTTCATCCTCTGGACCTTAGGCACTTAGGCTTTTCTTTTTCGTTTTGGCTCTGAACCTTAGGATTCTGTTTTGTTTTAATCTTATGATCTTTTTGATTTAATGAAATTTCATCTTTTTGATTTTTACAAAAAGGGGGAGAAGTATAATGAACGTGATATTTTGATTCTCATAATCAATATTCTGAAAAACAAGTTGCTTACATTCTAGCCAATAAACTTCTGTTTCTGTTAGATTTGTCTTCTTGTTTTCTTTTTCAGGAGATATGGAATCCGAATGTTTTTGGCTCTGATATTTCAAGATCTCAATTGGTACAATTGACTTCTGGAAACTGAATCAAGACTGTAAAGATCTCTATATCTGACCTATTGCAACCAGGGGGAGTTCACCCAAAAGGTTCACAAGTCAGGATATTTGATCTTCATCCAGTCTGAGATTCAAGGGGAGATTCTCATCTGAAGAATAAGTATTCCTTAACCTTCTTATTTTGGTTACCTTTTTATGTTATGTACAAAATTGTGTCATCAAAATACATAGTTTTATCATCATCAAAAAGGGGGATATTGTTATAACAAGGTTTGGTTCTACAATAATACCTCTGAGTTTTGATGATAACAAACAAGTATGTTTGTATGAATAATTTTGGTATTCTAATGTTTGTTATTTTTGAGAATTTAACAAACAGGTTCGGCTTTTGATAAATAGCGTGGCTAAGTTATTAGAAGATAATTATTCCGCTTCTGCGCTACATTTGTTCTGCTAAACAATAGCATTTGCTTCAGAAGATTCTGAAGCTGTATGACTCTAATACGATGTCTAAAGAAAACAAGTTCTGAAGATCAGAAGACAGAAGTTTTGATGAACAAGTCCAGATGTTGAAGACTTATGCTTCTTAGACAACGGGTTCTAAAGACCAAGTGCTGAAGACTCTGAAGATGTAGCTCTGCAAACTCTGAAGGCTTGAAGCTCTTAATACCCAAGTTACATTTTCCCTTCTTCTAACTCATGCTCTCAGAAGCCTCTGAAGTAAGGAATTTGAGAAGACTAAGCAACATGGTACAACAGTACAACACTACGACGAGGAAACTTTGCTCCACTCCGGCTAGGGCGGACGCAAATGTACTATTTGTCTCCCACGTTCTTTCAAGCTGCCATAATTCTGAAATGTCAGAAATACCCTTCAACGGTCACATCATGCATGGTTATATAAAGGCTTGAAGACTTCAAGAATGAGTTGCTAATTTTGAAGACTAATTACTGCTAATACGCTCTATTGTTCATATCATTCTTAAGTCATTTTGTTCTTAAATCTGTTTACATATCAGCTTGTGTAGAAGCAATTTTCTGTAAGCACATTATATTTTCAAACAGTTGTTTAATTTCCTTAAGAGACCGATTATGTTAGATTTCTTGATAAGTCTAGGACTAGTGTGTCTTAGAGATTGTTGTTCGTCACTTGCAGTTTGGCTTGTGCATTGTATTTTTAAACAGTTGTTTGATTTATTTAAGAGACCGGTTAGGTCAGAATTCTTGAGAAGTCTAGGACTAGTGTGTCTTAGAGATTGTTGTTAGTCACTTGCAGTTTAGCTTGTGCATTGTATTAATCAGTTTGATTAGTTGATTAAGACCTCGCTTGAGAGAGGCAAAATCACCTTGGCGGGTGGACTAGACTAACTTGAGAGTTTCTCAAGTGAACTAGTATAAACATACTGTGTTCTTTCTTTTAAGTTTCTCTTGCTTTATTATCAAGAAATGGAGGTTATTTGTAAAGGGGATTATTTTTAAAGAATAGTTTTTATTTTAAAAACCCAATTCAAGCCCCCCTTTCTTGTGTTTTTCACACCTTCAGTTATTTGCCTTCAGAACGTGAAGTAGAGTTTACAGTGGACTTGATACCAGACACTAATCCGGTGTCAATGGCTCCTTATCGGATGTTAGCTTCTGCGCTAAGTGAATTAAAGAAACACCTGTAAGAATTGCTTGAGAAGAAGTTTGTTCGACCGAGTGTTTCTCCGTGGGGTGCTCCTGTGTTGTTAGTAAAGAAGAAAGATGGTAGCATGAGGTTATGTGTGGATTATCGGCAGTTGAATAAAGTGACGATCAAGAATAAGTATCCACTTCCGAGAATCGACGACGTGATGAATCAGCTAGTAGGCACCTGTGTGTTCATCAAGATTAATTTGAGGTCTGGGTATCATCAGATTCGTGTTAAGCCTGATGACATTCCGAAGACAACTTTCAGGACGTGGTATAGTCACTACGAATACACCGTGATGCCGTTGGGTGTATCTAATGCACCTGGTGTGTTCATGGAATATATGAATTGGATTTTCCATGAGTATTTGGATAAGTTTGTGGTGGTTTTCATTGATGATATTATGATATACTCTAAATCTGAAGAAGAGCATGCTAAGCATTTGAGGACGGTGTTGCAAGTACTGAAAGAGAAAAAGCTGTATGCAAATCTGTCGAAGTGTGAGTTTTGGTTGAAAGAAGTGAGTTTTCTTGGCCATGTGATTTCAAATGGTGGGTTTACTGTTGATCCTTCTAAGATCGATGATGTGTTACAGTGGGAGACTCCGAAGTCTACCACTAAGATACGAAGTTTTCTTGGATTGGCAGGTTACTATCGCAAATTCATAGAAGGTTTTTCTAGTTTAGCGTTACCATTGACGCAGTTGACTCGTAAGAGTCAAGCTTATGTATGGGATGTAGCATGTGAAGAGAGTTTCGTGGAATTGAAGAAGAAATTGACGACCGCCCCGGTTTTGGTTTTGCCTAATCCGAATGAATCTTTTGTGGTGTATTGTGATGCATCGAAGATGGGACTTGGTGGAGTGTTGATGCAGAATAGACAAGTTGTTGCCTATGCTTCGAGACAATTGAGAGTGCATGAAAGGAATTATCCTACGCATGACTTAAAATTGGCAGTTGTGGTGTTCGTGTTGAAAATTTGGAGACATTACCTTTTTTGCTTTAAATGTGAAGTGTTCAGTGATCATAAGAGTTTGAAGTACTTGTTTGATCAGAAAGAGTCGAATATGAGGCAGAGAAGGTGGTTGGAATTGTTGAAAAACTATGATTTCGATTTGATTTACCATCCGGGCAAAGCAAATGTAGTGGCAGATGCATTGAGCAGAAAGTCATTGCATATGTCCATGCTTATGGTGAGAGAGTTGGAATTAATTGAGCAATTCCGAGATTTGAGTTTGGTATGTGACGAGACTCTTGACAGTGTGAAGTTGGGTATGTTGAAGTTGACTAGTGGTATTTTGGAAGAGATCATAGTGGGTCAGCAATCTGATTTGAAGCTGGTTGATCACTCAGTTTTAATTAATCTGGGTATCGGAGGTGAATTCTGGATTGATGAGAATGGTGTGATGAGGTTCAGAGACAGAGTGTGTGTTCCAGATGTTTCGGAAATTAAGAAGAGTATTCTTGAGGAAGAGCATCGAAGTATATTAAGTATTCATCCCGGTGCTACGAAGATGTACTAGGATTTGCAGACATTATTTTGGTGGCCAGGTATGAAGAAGGATATTGCGGAGTTTGTTTATGCCTGTTTGACTTGTCAGAAGTCCAAAATTAAACATCAAAAGCCTTTGGGTATGATGCTACCGTTGAATATTCCAGAATGGAAATGTGATAGTATTTCCCTGGATTTTGTGTCGGGTAGCCGAAGATTGTGAAGCGAAATGATTCTATTTGGGTGACTATAGACAGGTTGACTAAATCGGCTCATTTCTTATCGATGAAGATTAACCATTCTATGCAGAAGTTAGCTGAGATATACATTAAGGAAATTGTGAAGTTCCATGGGATACCTTCGAGTATTGTTTCGGATAGAGACCCGAGATTTACGTCGAGGTTCTGGAAAATTTTGCAAGATGCTTTGGGTACTAAGTTGAGGATGAGTTCTACATATCATCCGCAGACAGATGGTCAGACTGGGAGGACTATCCAGTCTTTGTAGGATTTACTGAGGGCTTTTGTGTTGGATCAAGAAGGATTTTGGGATAGCCATTTGCCATTGATTGAGTTCACCTACAACAATAGTTTCCATGCTAGTATTGGGATAACGCTGTATAAAGCTTTGTATGGAAGGAGGTGTAGGACTCTGTTGTGTTGGTATGACTCAGGCGAGAGTGTTGTACTCGGACCTGAGATTGTGCAGGAGATGACTGAGAAGATTAAGATGATCCAAGAGAGGATGAGAGTTGTGCAGATTTGGCAGAAGAGCTACCATGATAAGAGGAGGAAAGCACTTAAGTTCCAAGAGGGAGACCACATGTTTTTGAGTGTTACGTCTGTGACTGGTGTGGGTAGAGCTTTGAAGCCTAGGAAGCTCACTCCATGATTTATTGGTCCGTATCAGATTTTGCAGAGGATAGGAGAGGTAGCCTATCAGATTGCTTTACCTCCATCGCTTATAAATTTACATGATGTGTTTCATGTGTCGTAGTTGAGGAAGTACATTTTGGATCCGTCACATGTGATTCAGATGGATGACGTACATGTGAGAGATAACTTGACTATTAAGGCATTACCTGTGCGGATTGACAGACGAGAAATGAAACAACTGTGGGGTAAAGACATAGCTTTGGTGAAGGTGTTATGAGGTGGACCAACTGGTGAAAGTTGGACTTGGGAACGCGAAGATCAGATGAGAGAGTCGTATCCAACTCTGTTTCCTTCAGGTAATTTTCGAGGGCAAAAAATCTTTAAGTGGAGGAGAGCTGTAACATCCCAAAATGAGTAGAATATTTATTTAATTGATTTATTATGAATATTAGTATTTTCGGTGAATTTTGGTGAATTATTTTGATATCTAAGATTGATGTTGTGGGGTTTTATGATGTTAAAGGGGGTTCTGAGAGTAATTTAGAAGTATGTGATGTGTTAATATCATTTCTGATAATAATAATATGGATTATGTGAAATATATTATTATTATTATTATCATTATTTTAAATAATTAAGTAAAACATTAAGGGCAAGTTGGTAAAATTGGATGAGTTAAGTGAGGACAAGGTAGGAAAAGTCCATTAAGGGTCCTAGGGGTAAGTTGGACAAAAAGAGTTAAAGAAAAGGAGAAGTCATTTTTGTGACACGATCAGTTTGAAGAAAACTCTCTGAAGAAAAGAGGAGAAAGCTAGGGCCCAGAGAAGTTTCAGGAGAACTCAGAGGGGAGGAATAGGAAAGCAATTTTCTAAGGTATGGGGAGTATTATTCATCATTATAATTGAAATAGGTGTAAAAGCATGTATGTAGTGGGTTTTCGGATAAATTAGACGAGTTCATGACGGAATTGGGGTTTTGGGACGTGTTAGATGTTAGGGATAAAAACCTATCTTGATGTATTGTTGTTGTTGTGTTATTCTGTGATAAAAAAGATATGAAAATTGGACTGTTTGGTACTGAAATCGCAAGCCTTGAGGGACTGGACTGGTGCAAAATCGCAACTGCGAAGTTGCAGGTTCGCACGAATTCGTCAGGTGAAATTCCCAGTTCGCCAGGAGAAGCGATTTCGCCCCGTCCTCGCTAGGCGAAAGTGGGAGCAAAGGGAAGGTGGAAAATGGGTGTTTCTGGATTTTGTATGGGGGAAGGTGTTTCTCCCCTATTTCGTCGGGTGAAGCCCAGACGAGCGAGTTGGTTCACCGGGCGATCCCCAGGCAAGCAAGAGCGGTGTGGATTCGCCCCAGCTTCGCCGGGCGAAACCCGGGCGAGCAAATTGCTTCGTCGGGCGAGCTCCATGTGAGCAGGAGCAATAATTTTGTTTATTTTTCTTTTCTTTGCTATTTAGTGCTGCCTTGTGCCATGACGCCTGTATGCCTTGTATACATTTATGTACTGTATTTAAATGAATAAAATGTGATGACTTGTGATGTGATTATGAAGATTTTTATGTATGTTAACAATGTGATAACATGACGTTTTGATGGAATCTTATGAATGATGATGCAATTTGACGATTTTGTGATGATGACGATTATGACGTTTGCATCATGCATTCATATCATTTTTAGGACTTCAGTCCAGTGGTGGCTTCAATCCCATTGTGTGGATTGGAGTGTATGACGTTGCTTCGGTTCTTGTGTAGAATCGATCCTATTGGAGGGGATCTTTGGAGGGTGATGACCTAGTGTCCATCAAACATGATGAATTGGTACTACATGCATGAGTCGATGTTGTGCATTTCATATTATGTGGCATTGCATGATTATGAATGAATGGTGTGATGACATGATTTCATGATGTATGACGATGATGAAGTATTAACAACGATGTAGTTTATTTTGATGCATGTTACCTTATTCTTTCTTATCTTATATCTTGTATAATGGATTATGATTACTCACCCTTCCTGTTTGAATGCTACTTCCACGTGGGTAACGTGCAGGTGATCAAGATTAGCTTTTGGTGCGTGAAGATCTGACTTGAAGTATTTTGATTATTTTGGTCGAATAAAAGGTCTTGCTCTGATATGTAACATCGGGTCGGGACGTTTGAGTCGAACCAGTTTTCTTTTATTGATGAAGTTATGATGTTTTGAAGTTGTTTTAAACCTTTTAATGTTATAACTTATGATGCTTATGAAATTTTCCGCTGCGTAGTAAATGATTTAATCTTGATGTTATAACCCGTGTTACGGAGAAGGATGTTATTATTTGATGTTTTATGATGAGATGTGACGCCCTTGTGGGATTGTACTCTGATATGTTTGTCTATATTTATCGTGACTGCTTGTTGGGTAGAAGGGTGTTACATTAGTGGTATTAGAGCAGGTCGGTCCGTCCGACCAAGTTTTTGTATGATGTTAGTCCCCTGTCAGTCAACGTATGTGTACACTGTCGATGTTTTGTTTCTTCTAACCTTGTTGGTGGTGTGCGGGATGGATGGAAGAAATAGTCATGCTATTGCTGATACGTTGGAGTCGTTTGCTCAGGTGACGGCTCAGAACAATAAGAATGGTGGAGTTCCTGATGAGTTTTGTGCTTTAGGGAAGTTCCAGAGGAACAATCCGCCAACTTTTGTGGGCACTCATGATCTGGAGAGTGTGCAGAAATGGCTCAAGGTGATTGAGAAGATCTTCCGAGTGATGGGGTGTACAGACGCTAGACAAGTTCAGTTTGGAACTCATATGCTGTCGGAAGAGGCTAAAGATTGGTGGGATAACACCCGTCAAAGGTTGGAAGATGTTGATACCGAGATAACATGGGCTATGTTTAAGAGAGAGTTTTTGGTAAAATATTTTCCTGAAGATGCTCGCGGCAAGAAGGAGGTAGAATTCCTCGAGCTGAGGCAAGGAAACATGACTGTGGCAGAATATGCGGCAAAGTTTGAGGCGTTGGTGAATTTTTGTTTGCATTATAATCGTGTTGATGCTAAGATGTCCAAGTGCCTTAAGTTTGAGAATAGGCTGATACCGGAGATCAAACAGGGTATTGGTTACCAACAGATTCGAAGGTATGCTGAGCTGGTGGATAAGAGTAGTGAGAAGAAAGATAAGGGATAGTTCAGAGGAAAGCCTTATGTGACTCCATCTGATAAAGGGAAACAAAAGGCTTCAGATGAGAAAAAGACAAGTGAGGGAGCAGCTCCAGCTTCTGTGAAGTGTTACAGGTGTGGCGAGCAAGGCCACTGTGCTGAAGTTTGCAACAATAGTGTGTTGAGGTGCTACAGATGTGGTAAGAGAGACCATAAAGCTACTAACTGCAAGGATGAAGGTCCGACTTGTTTCAACTGTGGTGAACAGGGTCACATCAGTACCCAATGTCAGAAGCCGAAGAAGACTACTACTGCTGCTCAGACTAATGGCAGAGTGTTTGCTTTGAGTGGTTCAGAAGTCTCTAAGAAGAATAACTTGATTCGAGGCACATGTTTTATTAACAATGTTGAGTTGGTAGCTATTATTGATACTGGTGCTACTCATTCATTTATTTCGCTTGAATGTGCTAATAGATTGGGTTTGAAATTGTCTGATATGAATGGTAGTATGTTAATACAGATCCAGCTAATGGTTCTGTTACTACTACTTTTGTGTGTTTGAGATGGCCTTTGACAATTTTTGGGAGGAGTTTTGTGATGGATTTGGTGTGTTTTCCCTTACACCAAATCGATGTAATTCTGGGAATGAATTGGTTGGAGTTCAACTACGTTCATATCAACTGTTACAATGAGACTATGGGGTTTCTTGGTGTATCCAATGCACCTGGTGTGTTCATGGAATATATGAATAAGATTTTCCATGAGTATTTGGATAAGTTTGTGGTGGCTTTCATTGATGATATTATGATATACTCTAAATCTGAAGAAGAGCATGCTAAGCATTTGAGGACGGTGTTGCAAGTACTTAAAGAAAAGAAACTATATGCAAAACTGTCTAAGTGTGAGTTTTGGTTGAAAGAAGTGAGTTTTCTTGGCCATGTGATTTCAAGTGGTGGGATTGCTGTTGATCCTTCTAAGATCGATGTTGTGTTACAGTGGGAGACTCCGAAGTCTGCCATTAAGATACGAACTTTTCTGGGATTGGCAGGTTACTATCACAAATTCATAGAAGGTTTTTCTAGTTTGGCGTTACCGTTGATGTAGTTGACTCGTAAGAGTCAAGCTTATGTGTGGGATGTTGCATGTGAAGAGAGTTTCGTGGAATTGAAGAAGAAATTGACGACCTCCCCAGTTTTGGTTTTGCCTAATCCGAATGAATCTTTTGTGGTGTATTGTGATGCATTGAAGATGGGACTTGGTGGAGTGTTGATGCAGAATAGACAAGTTGTTGCCTATGCTTCGAGACAATTGAGAGTGCATGAAAGGAATTATCCTACGCATGACTTAAAATTGGTAGTTGTGGTGTTCGTGTTGAAAATTTGGAGACATTACCTTTTTGGCTCTAAATGTTAAGTGTTCAGTGATCATAAGAGTTTGAAGTACTTGTTTGATCAGAAAGAGTCGAATATGAGGCAGAGAAGGTGGTTGGAATTATTGAAAAACTATGATTTCGATTTGAGTTACCATCCGGGCAAAGCAAATGTAGTGGCAGATGCATTGAGCAGAAAGTCATTGCATATGTCCATGCTTATGGTGAGAGAGTTGGAATTAATTGAGCAATTCCGAGATTTGAGTTTGGTATGTGACGAGACTCTTGATAGTGTGAAGTTGGGTATGTTGAAGTTGACTAGTGGTATTTTGGAAGAGATCAGAGTGGGTCAGCAATCTGATTTAAAGCTGGTTGATCACTCAGTTTTAATTAATCTGGGTATCAGAAGTGAATTCTGGATTGATAAGAATGGTGTGATGAGGTTCAGAGACAGAGTGTGTGTTCCAGATGTTCCGGAAATTAAGAAGAGTATTCTTGAGGAAGAGCATCGAAGTAGATTGAGTATTCATCTCGGTGCTACAAAGATGTACCAGGATTTGCAGACATTATTTTGATGGCCAGGTATGAAGAAGGATATTGTGGAGTTTGTTTATGCCTGTTTGACTTGTCAGAAGTCCAAAATTGAACATCAGAAGCCTTTGGGTGTGATGCAACCACAAAATATTCCAGAATAGAAATGGGATAGTATTTCCATGGATTTTGTGTCGGGATTTCCAAAGACTGCGAAGGGAAATGATTCTATTTGGGTGATTGAAGACAAGTTAACTAAATCGGCTCATTTCTTTCCGATGAAGATTAACCATACTATGCAGAAGTTAACCGAGATGTACATTGAGGAAATTGTGAAGTTGCATGGGATACCTTCGAGTATTGTGTCGGATAGAGACTCGAGATTTACGTCAAGGTTCTGGAAAAGTTTGCAAGATGCTTTGGGTACTAAGTTAAGGATGAGTTCTATATATCATCCGCAGACAGATGGTCAGACTGAGAGGACTATCTAGTCTTTTGAGAATTTACTGAGGTCTTGTGTGTTGGATCATGGAGGATCTTGGGATAGCCATTTTCCATTGATTGAGTTCACCTACAACAATAGTTTCCATGTTAGTATTGGGATGGTGCCATATGAAGCTTTGTATGGAAGGAGGTGTAGGACTCAGTTGTGTTGGTATGACTCAGGCGAGAGTATTGTACTCGGACCTGAGATTGTGCAAGAGACGACTAAGAAGATTAAGATGATCCAAGAGAGGATGAGAGCTACGCAGAGTCGACAGAAGAGCTACCATGATAAGAGGAGAAAAGCACTTGAGTTCCAAGAGGGAGACCACGTGTTTTTTAGTGTTACGTCGGTGACTGGTGTGGGTAGAGCTTTGAAGTCTAGGAAGCTCACTCCACGATTTGTTGGTTCGTATCACATTTTTTAGAGGATAAGAGAGGTAGCCTATCAGATTGCTTTACTGCCGTCGCTTGCGAATTTACATGATGTGTTTTAAGTGTCGCAGTTGAGGAAGTACATTTTGGATCCGTCACATGTGATTTAGATGGATGACGTACAGGTTAGAGATTACCTGATTGTTGGGGTATTACCTGTGCGGATTGATGGACGAGAAATGAAACAACTGCGGGGTAAAGACATAGCTTTGGTGAAGGTGTTATGGGGTGGACCAGCTAGTGAAATTGGACTTGGGAACGCGAAGATCAGATGAGGGAGTCGTATTCGACTCTGTTTCCTTCAGGTAATTTTCGAGGGGAAAAATTCTTTAGGTGGGGGAGAGTTGTAAAAACCCAAAATGAGTAGAATATTTATTTAATTGATGTATTATGAATATTCGTATTTTCGGTGAATTTTGGTGAATTATTTTGATATCTATGATTGATGTTGTGGGGTTTTATGATATTAAAGGGAGTTCTGAGAGTAATTAAGAAGTATGTGATGTGTTACTATTATTTCTGATAATAATAATATGGATTATGTGAAATATATTATTATTATTATTATAAATAATTAAGTAAAACATTAAGGGCAAGTTGGTAAAATTGGACGAGTTAAGTGGGCAAGGTTGGAAAAGTCTATTAAGGGTCCTAGGGGTATGTTGGACAAAAAGAGTTAGAGAGAAGGAGAAGTCATTTTTGTGACACGGTCAGTTTGAAGAAAATGCTCTGAAGAAAAGAGGAGAAAGCTAGGGCTCAGAGAAGTTTCAGGAGAACTCAGAGGGGTGGAATCAGAATGCAATTTTCTAAGGTATGGGGAGTATTATTCATCATTATAATTGATATAGGTGTAGAAGCATGTAGGTAGTGGGTTTCCGGGTAAATTAGACGAGTTCATGACAGAATTGGGGTTTTGGGACGTGTTAGATGTTAGGGATAAAAACCTATCTTGATGTACTGTTGTTGTTGTGTTATTCTGTGATGAAAAAGTGATGAAAATAGGACTGTTTGATACTGAAATCGCAAGCCTTGAGGGACTGAACTATTGCAGAATCGCAACTGCGAAGTTGCAGGTTCGCGCGAATTCGCTAGGCAAAATTCCCAGCCCGCTAGGCGAAGCGATTTTGCCCCATCCTCGCCAGTTGGAAGTGGAAGCGAAGGGAAGATGGAAAATGGGTGTTTCTGGATTTTGTATTGGGGAAGGTGTTTCTCCCCTTCTTCGCTGGGGGAAGCCCAGATGAGCGAGTTGCTTCGTCAGGCGAGCCCCATGAGAGCAGGAGTGGTGTGGATTCGCCCCAGCTTCGCCGGGAGAAACCCGGGCGAGCAAGCTGTTTCTTCGGGCGAGCTCCAGGCGAGCAGGAGCAGTAATTTTGTTTATTTTTATTTTCTTTTCTATTTAGTGCTGCCTTGTGCCATGACGCCTATATGCCTTGTATACATTTATGTACTGTATTTAAATGAATAAAATGTGATGACTTGTGATGTGATTATGAAGATTTTGATGTATGTTAATGATGTGATAACATGATGTTTTGATGGAATCTTATGAATGATGATGCAATTTGACGATTTTGTGACAATGATGATTAGGACGTTTGCATCATGCATTCATAGCATTTTTCGAACTTCGGTCAGTGGTGGTTTCAATCCTATTGTGTGGATTAAAGTGTATGACGTTGCTCCGGTTCTTATGTAGAATCGATCCTATTGGTGGGGATCTTTGGAGGGTGATGGCCCAGTGTCCATCAAACATGACGAATTGGTACCACATGCATGAGTCGATGTTGTGCATTTCATATTATGTGGCATTGCATGATTATGAATGAATGGTGTGATGACATGATTTCATGATGTATGATGATGATGAAGTATTAACGACGATGTAGTTTATTTTGATGCATGTTACCTTATTCTTTCTTATCTTATATCTTGTATAATGGTTTATGATTACTCACCCTTTCTGTTTGAATGTTGCCTCCACGTGGGTAACGTGCAGGTGATCAGGATTAGCTTTTGGTGCGTGAAGATCTGACTTGAAGTATTTTGATTATTTTGGTCGAGTAGAGGGTCTTGCTCTAATATGTAACATCAGGTCGGGACGATTGAGTCGAACCATAGTGTTCTTTTATTGATGATGTTATGTTGTTTTGAAGATGTTTTAAACCTTTTGATGTTATAACTTATGATGCTTAAGAAGTTTTCTGTTGTGTAGTAAATGGTTTAATCTTGATGTTATAACCTGTGTTACGGAGCAGGATGTTATTATTTGATGTTTTATGATGAGATGTGACGCCCTTGTGGGATTGTACTCTGATATGTTTGTCTATATTTATCGTGACTGCTTGTTGGGTAGAAGGGTTTTACAATTGATGGGTCAAACATTATGTGAATATTTATGAAGGGGCGACGGACGTTACCAAGAGGGATCATGTAATACCCCGTATTATTCTAAAGTGCTCTAAATAATAATAGTTGAGATTAGACGAGTTCCTATGTGCTCTGAGAGTTATCAGTTGGATACTTAGAGTAACTAGTGAGCTCAAATTGATTTAATTAATATTATTCGACTCTGACCTTTTATTAATTGGTAACATTGAGACATTTTGATAACAATTGAGACATTTTGATTTAATTAATACTTTTTCCTACCACCCATATCAATTTAGTCTTACTAACTTATAATAATACTCTTATGGATTATTTTCCTTCCATTTCCCTTTCCTTTCCAACAAAATTGGGAGACTTGAGAGAAGGAAAAAACCTAGAAGAAGGAGAAACTCATCATTCTTCATCAACATCATCTCATCTTCATCCAACACAACTTCTTCATCTTCATCTTGAGGTGGGTTCTAGTTAGATACCATTGTTGTAGAAGTTGGAAAGATTAGGTTTTGAGAAAGAAATGGAATTTTTAGCATATGTTCTTCTACCTCCATGGATTTTCTATGAATATGTGGTTAATCATGTTGTTTTTGTTGTTTTGTTGCAATAATTATTGATGCCTTGTTGGGAATGAGCTTGTGTAGAGATGAGGATGGAAACCCCTTTGTACTGCCTTAATTCTGTAGGTTTTTATACAGATTCGACGTGGTCGCACAACGAGCTCCAGCGAGCCCAATGTGATATGCTGTTCTGCTATAGTCGCACAGCGACATGTTGCCATATAGTGCAAGTATTGTGAATTCAAGTCCCCTCCCTTTTCCCTTTGGGACTTGAAATACTAGATGTTTAGAACCATGTAGAGCCGAGAGAACTCATAAGATATGGAATCCACTAGGATTATTATTTCACCCCATGTTGTTGATTATTTTTCAGGTAGTTCTGATACGGCGAAGGGTAAGGACAAGGTAGCTTGATTGTCCTTACTTATCTCACTTTTTGGATGGCTTTTCCGCTGTGAAGACTTTTGTTTTGAGATCATTCCTTAGTGATCTAGTTCTTAGTGCTATTTTTTAACATCTTGTATATATTATGCCCTATTAGTTGTTTTATTTTGGCATATACTATGTACAATGTGTTACTAGGAACTTGTATATTTCAATACAAAATTTGCAACCATGTATGATATGAAAATTTTAAACATATATTATATGTGGGTGTTACAGTTTAGTTCCATGGGAAGCGACAATTCATGTGGAAAGTACCTTGAATCCGAATCCATTTCGTATACCAAAGTACAATAAAAGGATCTGTGACCCATGCCGATAGTCCTAGATGTAGGAGAGGACGAGGATGTTTGCCTTAGTATGGTTTCCGATTAGTGATAGTTGAGTTGTTGAACTCAAGCGACATGTTGCCATATAGTGCAAGTATTGTGAATTCAAGTCCTCTCCCTTTTTTTTAGAACCATGTAGAGCCGAGATAACCCATAAGATAGGGAATCCACTAGGATTATTATCTCACCCCATGTTGTTGATTAGTTTTTAGGTAGTTCTGATACGGCGAATGGTAAGGACAGGGTAGCTTGATTGTCCTTAGTTATCTCACTTTTCGGATGGATTTTTTGCTGCAAAGACTTTTGTTTTAAGATATGCCACTTTTAGTTATTTTATTTTGGCATGTACTATGTACAATGTGTTACTAGGAACTTGAATATTTCAGTATCAAATTTGCAACCATGTATGATATGAAAATTCTAGACATATATTATATATGGGTGTTACAATTGGTATCAGAGCAGGTCATATCCTCGACCTAGCCATGAAATATTATAAGTATTTCTTTCTGCTTCATATATGTGTTGTCATCATTGTCCTAGATATTATACTAATAGTATTGAGCCTGATAAACTTTATTCTATTTATATGACGTCTAGGATCATGGTTGACGGACACAGAAGTCGTGGTGTACCCAGAAACTCAAACTTCCAATTCGAATCCTCCAGGTGGTAGTGAAAGTGTTCAGTGCCTTCAGTTTGTGCAACAGATGCAACAACAACAGAACCAATTCATGCATCAGATGATGCAGCAGTTGAATGGAGGTCTTCACCCTCCAGTAACTCCACCAGAAGCTGCATGTGGGAGTTTATGGGATTTCTTCTGCATGAATCCTCCCGAATTCCATGGCGGGCTAGATCTTGTGAAGGCTCATGAATGGGTGTCTGGTATGGAAAAAATCTTTTAGATAGTTCCTTGCAGTGAGGAGAACAAGGTGGTATTTGCTTCCCACATGATGAGAGGTCCTGCTATGTGATGGTGGGAAAGTGCTTTAACTCTGATGACTAACAAAGGAATTCCTAGGGTGTGGGAACATTTTAGGACTACCTTTCTGGACAAGTATTTTCCTAGCTCTTTGAGGACTCGAAAAGAGTTTGAATTTCAGCAGCTTAGACATGGTAACACGACGGTGGCTACTTATGCTGAGAAGTTTGAGGACATGGCTGCTTATTCTAGGCAGGCTATGTATGCACCAAATGAGAAGTGGAAAATTGACCAGTTTCTATTTGGATTAAGGGCTGAGATTTCTCATAGTGTATCTCAGAGGGAGTTTACCATTTAAGCAGAATTGTTAAGATAGTGTTATGTGGTAGAAAACAACTTGAAGAAAGTTCAGGAAGAGAGGGGTTTGGGTAGGATTGTTCAAAAGGACCAAGGAAGACCAAGTCACCAGTTTAGGCCTAGACCACAACGTTTCACAGGGAAACAAGTGCAGAATGCTAGACCTAACACTCCTCTCTCACGCCGTCATTGTGGTAAGAATCATTTTGGAAGGTGTAATTTCATAAGTGTGAGGTGTTATCAATGTCAAGAGATGGGTCATGTGGTGAAGGATTGCCTCATACTAAGAGTTAAGTGCAAGGGAAGAATACCTGTCAGGTTTATGCTTTGGATGCGAAGAAGGCTAAGGGTAATAAAGCTTTGATTATCGGTACGTGTTTCGTGAATGGACATCCTTGTTTTGTATTATTTGATTGTGGAACAACACACTCTTTTGTGTCGATACAATGCATGAAGTGACTTGGGTTGCAAGCGATTCCTTTGTCTCCACCCATGGTGGTTACTACCACCATGGATGATGTGGTCAAGACATCGTTGATTTGTGAAAATCGTTCGTTATCAGTGGATGGTAGATTTTTCTAGATTGACCTTATCTATTTTCCGCTTAAGAAAATTAATGTAATCGTGGGGATGGATTGGCTTCCTGCTAATTTGGTGTTTATAAGTTGTCATGAGAAGTTAATCATTATTGCATCTAGTGAAGCTACTCCAAAGGATGTGTTAAATACTATTTTGGAAGGTATGGTTAATTTCTTATTTGAGAAGGAGAAGTTTGTTCTCTTAGTTCTCACCCAGGAGACAAGTGATGACCTGAAAGTTTCACAAAATTCTATAGTTTGTGAGTTTCAAGAAGTTTTCTTCGAGGATGTAACTTCACTTCCTCCGGAGAGGGAAGTGGAATTCTCTATTGACATGGTACCAGGAACGACCCCAATATCCATTTCTCCATATCGAATGGCACCACTGGAGTTAAGAGAATTGAAGGAACAATTGGAAAAGTTATTGGCTAAGCATTTCGTTCAACCTAGTGTCTCACCATGGGGAGCCCCAGTACTGCTAGTAAAGAAGAAGGATGGTGGTATGCGTTTGTGTATTGATTAGCGTCAGTTGAATAAAGTCACCATCAAGAACATGCACCCTCTACCCAGGATAGACGACCTGTTAGATCAATTGGAAGGAGCCTGTGTATTCTCGAAGATTGATTTACGGTCGGGTTATCATCAAATTCGCATGAAGAATTCTGATGTACAAAAGACTGTATTTAGGACCAGATATGGCCAATATGAATTTCTTGTGATGACTTTTGGTGTGACAAATGCTCAGAATATTTTCATGGATTACATGAATCAGATATTTCAACCTTACTTGGACCAATTTGTGGTGATCTTTATTCTTGACATTCTTATTTATTCTCGTACTCCTCAAGAGCACGAAGAACATCTAAGGACTGTCCTATTAGTGTTGCTAGAGAAACAACTCTTTTCCAAGTTAAGCAAGTGTGAGTTTTGGATGACGAAAGTAAAGTTTCTTGGTCATGTAATATCTCAAGGAGGTGTGGTGGTAGATCCCTTAAAGGTTGAAGCGGTGATTAATTGGGAGAGACCGAAGAATGCTTCCAAAGTCAGAAGTTTCTTAGGATTGACAGGTTATTATAAGAGGTTCATTAAAGGTTTTTCTCAATTGACGTTACCGATGTCTCAACTTACCCGGAACGAGATTCCTTACAGTTGGGATTCAAGTTATGATCAAAATTTCATGAGTTTAAAGGAGAGATTGATGACTACCCCTGTTTTGATAATTCCTAATCCTAGTAAGCCATATGAAATATTTTGTGATGCATGTAAGAAGGGGTTAGGGGGAGTTTTAATTTAGGGTGGTCAAGTCGTAACTTATGCCTCTCGTCAGTTGAAGGTCCATGAAGAGAATTATCCAACTCATGATATGGAGTTGGCGGCTGTTGTTTTTACACTGAAGTTTTGGCGTCATTACTTGTATGGAGTGCACTTTGAGATGTTTAGTGATCACAAAAGTTTAAAGTATTTGTTTGATCAAAAGGAGCTGAACATGCGTCAAAGAAGGTGGATGGAGTATTTGAAGGATTTTGACTTTGAATTTAAGTATCATCCAGGTAAAGCGAATAAAGTGGCAGATGTATTAAGTAGGAAAGAAGTACGTAAAGTCGAGTTGGTGATGTTTGAGTATGCGTTGTTGGAAAAGTTCTGAGATCTTAATCTTCAATTTCTTTGGCAAACAAATATCCTCATAACAATAGGATTAATCCTCATAACAATAGGGGATAAAACAAAGCTCCTCATAACAATAGGAGACAAACTAGATTCTTATAACAATAGAATCAACAAAATAGGTTCCTCATAACGATAGGATTGGAAGACGAGATCCTCATAGCAATAGAAACTATGGAAAAGAATTTTCATAAAAATAGGATACAAAATGGGATAAAATCCTAATAACAATATGATTATGTTGACAATGTCCTCATAACGATAGAAATGGTAGACAAAGGTAGAATCCTCATAACAATAGGATTACCGAGCATAATAGGTGTTGCGGTGAGAATCACAAATCGTGAAGTTCATCACTGAGCTTTGATTTATCCAAAGGAAATGGTAAAGATCGAAGAAAACCCTAAATGCGCTATGTAACAACAAAGCTAAGAGAATCTAAGGTTCGGGGGTTGGTTATACCTAGGGAAGGTGCTAGCATCCTAAGTATCTGTACTCTACAGGAACCTCTTGTTAGTATTTGTGTTATGCTAAAGTTTGCTTGCTAAGGAAAAGGTGCTAAGGTAAAGACCTAGGATATTATGTACTAAGTATGCTCGCCAAGACATCGCATCTCATGCCTACGTATCCTAACTAGGATGGAATCAGAGCATTCGTAGTTCATCTCACTAAGGTTGAAAAACTCTTGACTGTGGTCAAGGTTCCAAAAGGGAGTAAGTGTTCATAACCATGACACTTACATGGAGTTAGGCAACTCCAAACCTAAGGCTAGGGTAAAAGGGGGAGGTAAGTGTCCATGGTAAGACACTTACATAGAGTAATACGACTCTGATGCTAAGGCTAGGATGGGAAAGCTAAAGATTCTAACCAGGTCTCAAGGGAATGGTAAGAAAAGCTAAACTATCCTAACTAAGACTTACAAGTCAACAAGAGGGGATCTTTTCCTTTGGAATCGAAACAAATAGGCAAACCATGACAAGGGAGTATCAAGAAAGATTTCAAGTACCAAAGCTAAAAGGCATGAATGAATGGTATCGTATGCAAAGTTGATGCTAAAGTAATCAAATCTACTCAAAATACCAAGCAACAAGTCATCAATTTCAGTCAACCAGAATATACCTGAGGTACACAACATGCCAAGAATCAAGTAATCCTCAAGAAGACATATCTCCAAAAAGATTCACCAAGAGAACAACATCAGTACTCAAGTAAGTTCATGAACACACAAACACATCAAGTTCAACAGGAGGGTATATCAAACACATAATATAATCAAGTAATGGAAAATATTATGACAAAAAGCATGAGTTAGGGAGATAATGATAATCACAAAATAACAACAGAGAAATAGTCAAAATAATCATTTAACAAGAGTTAAAAATAATCTAGATGTATAAAAACTACAATAAATCGGAAAGATTAATACGCAACCTAATCGAGAACATATTTTTTATTTTTTGAAGATTTTAATTAATTAAAACATAACATTTAAACTAATCAAATTAAACAAATATTAATGATCTTAAAAATATTAAATCTTAAAAAGAGAAATTTCAAATATAAAAAAAAACAATTATTAAAAAAAAGAAGCAACTACTAAAAATGTAGATATATGTATTTTTTTTGGGATAAATATACTTCACTCTCTGCCAATGTAGCGAGTTTTGGTTTTACCCCCTGAAGTGTTTTCTTTTTAATTCCCCCCTCACCAAACCAAGATTCTATTTTCACTCTCCCCCTGTTGCTGACTGTATCAAGCAATATGCACATGTGGCCTATCTTAAATTGCTGACTGGATTAAAAAATGCCACGTTTTGCCATGTGGCATACACTTCACTTTTTTTAAATATTTTAACATTTTAACTGTTTTTATATATTATATATTATATATTTTTATTTTTATTTAATTTTAAATTTATTTTTAATTGTACCTGGATTATTATTTTTAATTTTTATTATTATTTTTCTTTATTCTTTATTCTAATTCTTAATTTTTTGTATTTTTAATTTTTTTTTTTTAAATTACTTTGATGGGCCACTCTAAACATCCAATAACTCATCATCTTCATTACTCTTTTTGGCCCATATGTATTTTCGGTTTGAAGCATAATGCACAAGTAAGTTATATAAAGCCTAAAATCATTTTTGTACCAGCTGATGTGGAACATGAGAAACACACTATTACTCTTGAAAACTTCCTTTATGCTCATTACTCTTTCTTCTGAAACTATGGTTAACTTAGAAAATGCATGATATTTTCTTTTTTGTCTACAAAATTCTTGCTTATAAAGATGTTTATCCCAAATTCCTTAAATTTTGAAAACCATGACTTATACATTTTGAATCTGCAGAAAGGGTTATGTATTGCAAAATAAAATTCATGTATAAAGATTGAAATTTATAATTTACCCTTTTGCGATATAAGTTCTTACTTTTCATGTTTTGTACTCTGCAGACTAAAAATGAAACCGTTAAAGGTTTGATTAGTGCTCTTGGACTTCTGTCATTCTAAAATGTGTTTCTATTTTTCAATTTTGAAATGATTGGACTTTGGAAATAGATTTTCAGTTTTTACCGAAATTTTAGTCTCAATAATTATGGAATGTGGTAACTTATTAAATCAGGTACCTGCAAATCCTGCTGCACTATTAAATCATGTTTTCATTCACACACTTCTCAACACTCCCTTGCTAATTTGCAATTTGTATTTCCCATTATAACTTTTTTTTCAAAGGTAGATTCGGTATATACCTCATATAGCATGTGCCAATATCTATTTTCTTTGGTAATTTTCAGACGGAAAGGAGCAAGTATTTCATTAGAGTGAACTAGGGAAGAATTCCCCTTACTACAGTATAGATAACAGAACTTTGAGGGGTTGTACCTCCCTTACTACAGTATAGATAACAGAACTTTGAAGTGATGTAAAACAATGTGTTTGAATTGGAAATGAATGAAAAGATAATTGTAATTACTACAAGTGTTGACATGGAAGTAAGAAACAACACGTAGATCTATTCCTAAAGCTGCAAAGAATGCAAAATTCAGGAAGGGAAGGGTGTTACCCTTTCAGCCTCTGTCACTTGTGGGTTTTGAAGAGTTGGAAGAAGAGCTGCAGCAGAATTTTATTATATTCTTAGTCCCACATCGTTTGTGGGTTTTGAAATAGTAATGTTTATATATCAAGTTCACACAAGTACTTATGACTCAATTGGAAGGGATGTGTTGCTTGTGTTAAACATGGGTGTTAAGCCCAAAACATTTATTTTGAAATTCAAAATTAAAAATGTTGATAATTTAAAATAATGATTCATAAAAAATATTAATATATAATATATAAAAACAAAACAAAAAAAAAATCAATATTAATATATAATATTTAAAAACAAAACGAAAATTAAAAAAAAAAATTAATAACAAAACGAAAATAAAAAAAAAATTAATTCAAAATTAAGACAACAAATTAATATAGGCCACATGTGCAGATTCCGTCGTCCAGTCAACAGATTCCGTTGTCCAGTCAGCAACAGGGGGGAGTGAAAATAAAATCTTGGTTTGGTGAGGGGAGAATTAAAAAAAAATACTTCAGGGGGTAAAACCAAAACTCACTACATTGGCCGTGAAGTATATTTATCCCTTTTTTTAAAAAAAAGATGAAGAAAAGAGTCATAGGCTCAAAAGCCCAATAGTTATAAAAAGGAAATTCATAAAATGAAAATAAAAGGGGATACTGAAAGAAAACTAGGCATGTGAGTTGCTAAAACATTGTGGAATCATGTGGGCTATCAAAAAGCCCATCATCCTCTTAAAAAAGAGGCACAAGTTATATAAAAGAGAAATGAAATAATAAAAATACAAAAAAAAATCAGCCAACACAATATGAAACCCCAATTTGTAACCACGTTCAGAATCACCTTCAGCTTTCTCTTTCCTTGCCGTCGATCTCCTCTTCCACTCTCGCGGCGGGTTTCTCTATCTCTTTCTCTCGCGGATTGCTCTCTTGAGTTTCACTTTTTGTGTTCGGTTTTACGATTGCAGTTAATGAAAATGGAAGGGTTTGTTGTACGGTTTGATTCAGAGGATTTTGAATGGAGGAATTTGTTGTGTAACGGAGGGTGTAGGCTCGCACGTGGAAGGTGGTTGGCGGCGAGTGATGTTGTTTTACGGTAGATTGGTTTGGGGTAAAGAGCAGCGATTCGAAAGGTTTCCACGGTTTGGGTGAAAGTGAGATTTCTTGGTGCGTTGAAGGAGGTGCTATTGGAGATTGATTTAAATTGACATGGTTAGAGGGTTTAGTTTGAAGGTGGTTGGAGGAAGAACAGGTTTCGGGTTGGGTTAAAGGGGTGTGTAGCTGGTAGGATGATTGGAAGTTGAGGGATGGATCCGAAGCTGTTGTGTTTTTGTTCTATGGCCAGAAGAAATCTTATGAAGGTTATGAAGAGGTCATAATCTTTTGTTTTTTTTGCAGATAGTTTCCTCTTCATGTTGTTGTTGCTCTTTCCCCTCTCTTTTCTTTTTTTTTTTCAGAATTTTTCTTTTGGTTTCTTCCACGGTCCCTCCCCCTCGTTCTCCCTCCTCTTCTTAAATTAAACAAGTTTTGTATCAGAAAATTGAATTTGTCTTGTTGTTGCTTTGATGAATCACTTTCGATTGCAGGTCTGGTGTTTTGTCTTGTTGTGGAGTGATAGCAGGAAAATGTAGGTTTTGGAATATGGTCAGAGTTGTAAGAGGTTTTGAAGTGTAGTGAATTTGGTTGTATGTTGGTTGCAGACTGATTGCTTTATGATGGTTTTGTGTTTTGGAGCATCGTTGCAGCAAGAGTAGCAGGATGCGCAGGGTTGTTGGTTTGTTTTGTTCTGCAGAATTTGGTCAAAGGTTTTGTCTTGTTGTTGGAAGCTTTGGTTTTGTTTTGGCAAGAGTTTGTACGGTTTTTTGAATGTTATTTTGGCATAAGGAACTAGTGAAGAATGAGAATTGTTGGGTGGGCCGTGTGTTGCCATGAAAGAGACTTTTATGTGTTTTTTTCGTAACTTGACAAATTTTTACATGGATTGTTTCTAAGCTTTTTTGCAATTTTTTTGTACAATGGACTTGGGCTTTTGGTGAACTTCATGATCCAATGCACCTCCCCTTTTTTATGTAAAACTTGCAAACAACTTGTAACTTGGATAATGGATCTTGAATTGAAATTAAAACCTTTGATATGAACTTTGAAGTTTGTAACTTGGACATAGATTTGGAAATTGATCATGAGTGTGGAATTGAATATTGAATAGAACTTGTAAATTGAATAAAATGTAATTGAATTAAAATTGGAAATTGGAATTGGTTTAAATTTAAATCTTGGAATGGAATTGAAAAGACACGAAACTTGTTTTTGAAACTCCTTGAATTGGAATGAAATTGGATTGAAAATAGAATTGAAGTTTGAATTGGATAGAAATTGGATAGAATGTGAAATTGGTCATGAGTCAGTCTCTGAACCAAACCTCTGGAATTTGCCACCTGTACTACTACACCAGATTTCCACAATGAATCAAATTCTCAGTCAGCAGTACGCCTTGAAATCATAAGAACGTGACTTGAAACACGAATTGTATTGCAACTGTTCCAAAAACCCTAATTGAAATGAACTGATCCTTGACAAATCCCTCTTTAGAATGACACAAACTCCTCTTTCCTGACCAAAATCCAATCACACACACTTGAACTGAAATGGTACTGCACATACACTAAACCCGCTAGCCTCGAATGAAATTCAACTGAACAACACTTGCTCATCTTGCACGCAAAAGGTGAGAAACCCTAATTTTTGCCTTGAGTGCACACTGATACTTGATTCAGTCTTGTAAGACCTGAGCCTTGAAGAACTTGATGATGAAACCAAATTAAACTGGATTATTAAGGAAGGGAGGTCTCTTAAGAGTATGAGAAACTTGGTTGGTTGATGATCTATTCAAAACCTTGACTGATCACTCCATTGAACCCTTTGCAGCAACCCTGATTCACAAGTGAAACAAAACAAACAAAGTCTGATAACTTGGTTAGATATGCAATATGATTGACCTATAATGTTATTCAAAAGATCAAAGAATCTAAGGTTAAAATTTGGGGTATGACAATAGGATCCTTACAATCCCAGGATCATCAACGTATGCTATTGGAGTTTTCAAACATCCAATCTTCTGGAAATTCCTTAAACCGAATAATTCAAACATAATCTTCAGGAACCATAAGGAAAGTACAGGGTAATTGAAGTCTTCTGTACGTGGCAAATCAATTGGACTTTAGAACGTGAGCAAAGGTATCATGACCAGCTTTCAACGGATTTGGTGCTAGTAACAACTAGACTTCAAGGGAAAATTGGTGACAACCAACACAACAACCAATGACAATTGGATTTCAAGCAGACATACTGGGGAAAGAAATATTGTTAACAAACAATACTTCAAGACACCAAGAATAAACAGATTGGTGAACGCCAAAGGTAACTAGGGAAGAGACATTTGGTGATGACCGGGGGAAAAGATTCAACACCACGAAGTGTTAGTGGTAACTGGATTTCATGTGGAAATAAAACTGGTGACAACCAACACCCAAGACATACATTATATTAAATACGCATGTTGAACATGATATGAATGATCATGGCATGCAAATGCTGACCCTCGGAGAGACAAAGATTTGATGGGGATACTTTTACGGGGAAATGAATCCTCAACATCAGTAACTCAAACAAAATGCCATAGGATGGACACTGGGGAAAACATCCTCAAACTTGATGGTCACATTTGATCAACGGATCAATCCAAGTGTGCTATCAATTTAGACTTCAGTGAGGATTTTCTCTTACAAATGGTATAACAATGCTTTTGCAACCTTGAGGCTTCTTGGGGATTCCTAGGATTTCCTTTTTATCCTCGCATATGTCAAAGAGATTTTATGTTTTATCAAGAATGTCTTCAAAGCATTTTCTTTTTCAAAAACCTTTTATTTTCAAAATTCATTATTAACGAATAAGTAACATTTTGCATAACAAGAAAAAGGTGGAAGAAACATAAATGACAACAAGTGACAGGCAAAGTCTGTATTTTATCCAAAAATGGTCACTTGCAAATGGAAAAAGCTCCATGGAGTATTACAATTTTGAAAATGTCAATAGGGAAAGGTTTACATTGAATCCAACAACTACTACAATCCCTAATAACTAAGGTGCCCCAAATCCTTGCTGATGATGAGAGCGATTGGATTGATCTTCTGCTGATTCTTCGGTATTGGTAAACACCATCTGATACAGTCAAATTCCTTTTGTCCCTAACTATTGCCTGGATCTCCCTTTCGGGTTTTCAATCAACCAGGACGCTCTTTTTACCTAAGCCGCCCTTTTCGAGTTTTCAACTTAGCGAGCTCTTATTTTTTATTTATTTTATCCCTAACTTTTTCCTGGATATCCTTTATAGGTTTAGATCCACCGGGATACCCATTATTGCCTAAGTCGTAGGCATGGCAAGAAAACCCGAGCCCGCCCAGACCCGACCCGAAATTAACGGGGGAAACCCAATTTGATTGGGTGTGGGTGCGGGTGCAGGGAAAACTAGGTTTGTAATTGCGGGTGCGGGTGCAGGGAAAACTAGGTTTGTAATTGCGGGTGCGGGTGCGGGGGATGCTACTACCCGCCCCACACCTTCCCCCGCCCCCGTTCGGTCTTATGGTATTTACTTTAATATCCATATTTAAATTATTTTATTACACATTTATTCACTTTTGGAGAAGTAATTAAAAATCCTCATTAGTCATTTCTCACCATTCACTCAAACCTTCATCTTTAGAAACAAGTTTATTATTAAAATGGTCAAGTTTTTAATAAAATTATTAATTTTTATTACTATCTAAAAGAAATCATTTTTTGTGTGGCTGGGGAGGGTGCGGGTGCGGGTGCGGGCAAATCCATTTCCATCGGGGGCGGGTTTGGGTGGTAAATTATCACCCCCGACTGGCCTTGGGTATGGGGGTGGGTCTGTAATAGGGAGACGGGTACGCGTGTGGGGCTAGCTAAACCCGCCCCCTCCCCGCCCCGTTGCCATGCCTACTGAGTCGCCATTTCTGGTTTTCGACCTAGCGGGTTTTATTTAGGCATAATGTTTTGTGACTGCATCATAGTTTATAGGATGCACACGCTATTCACCATCCATTGTTGTGAGGATTAGGGAATCTCAAAAAAAGACCGTCTTCACAACAAATGGTCCTTCGTAGTTGGGAGCCCATTTCCCTCGGGCATCTTTCTATGATGGCAAGCTTTTTCTTGAGTATCAGATCTCCCTCTTTGAATTCACGCAGGCGAGCCTTCTTGTTGAATGCTCTCTTAAGCCTCTTTTGGTATAATTGCACATGGCACATGGCTGTCATCCGCTTTTCGTAGATGAGGTTCAACTCGTCGTATCTGCTTCGGGTTTATTCTGCTTCTTCCAACTTGGTTTCCATCAAGATTCTCAAGGATGGTATCTCCACTTTCATTGGGATAACTGCTTCCATGCCATACACTAAGGAAAATGGGGTTGACCCTGTTGAGGTGCGGACTGAGGTCCAGTATCCATGCAAAGTGAAGCATAGCATTTCATGCCAATCCTTGTAAGTCTTGACCATCTTTTGCAGGATTTTCTTGATGTTTTTGTTGGCGGCTTCAACATATCCCTTCATTTTCGAACGGTAAGGTGAACAATTGTGGAGCTCGATCTTGAAGGATTCACACAGTTCTTTCATAGTTCTATTGTTCAAATTAGTTCCATTGTCTATGATAATTCTGCTTGGAATTCTGTAACGACAGATAATTTCCTTCTTGATGAAGCGGGCAACCATTTGATTTGTCACATTGGCGTATGAAGCAACTTCTACCAATTTTACGAAGTATTCGATGGCAACCAAGATGAAACGATGGCCTTTGGAAGCTTTAGGCTCGAATGCTCCAATCATGTTAATGCCCCACATAGAGAATTTCTTGAATTAACAGGCCTGCTTCACGTTTGTCAACACATTTAAGCAGAACCATGCCGTGATTTCTTTTGTACAACACATCATTACTGAGGAAGAATTTGGACGCCAATCTTCTTAGAGTCTTTTTATCAAGAGTTGTAGCATCAACTGGATATTCCTGGTTTTGCAGATATCTCTTGATGTCGTGGAACCATGGCTTTCCATCAGTTTCCTCTTCAACTAATTGACAGTAGGCAGGCTCGGTCTTTCATTCAATCTGGATAAGTGGCGCTTCATTAACAAATCTGACCTTCCACATCGAGGCTAGCATAGCCAATGCACCAGCTAAATGGTTTTCAATCCTCGGGCCGTGTCAAAAAGTGACCTCATCAAAGTATTTAATTAATTCCACAATGTAAGCATGATACGGTATCAACTTATCGTCACGGGTCTCCCATTCACTCTTAACTTGGTAGATCACTAGAGCTAAATCTCCACTCACTTAAAGAAATTTGATTCGGAGATCAATGCTTCTTCAAGGCCTAGAATGCAAGCTTCACATTCTGCAATGTTGTTTGTACATTCAAAACATAACCTCGCTGTGAACGGGGTATAACCACCATCTGGATTCATCAGAATAGCACCTACGCCTTGCCCACTGTAATTAGAGGAACCATAGAACATCATTTTCCAATGCGAGCCTGGCTCGGGACCCTCTTCTGGACCTGGTTCTTCCCAATCTTTCTTTACCAACATAATGTCTTCATCGGGAAAGTCAAGCTTCAAAGGCTCATACTATTCAACTGGTTGTTCTGCAAGGTAATCTGACAAGATACTCCCTTTAATTGACTTCTGAGTTACGTACTGGATGTCATATTCGGATAACAACATATTCCAACGGGCAAGTCTTCCAGTCTGAGTAGGCTTTTCAAAAATGTACTTTATTAGATCCATCTTTGAGATCAATAAAGTTATGTGACAGATCATGTATTGTCTGAGACGCTTAGCAGCCCATGCTAAAGCATATCAAGTTTTCTCTAAGAGTGAATATCTGCTTTCACAGTTGGTAAACTTCTTGCTCAAATAGTAGATGGAATGCTCCTTCCGTCCAGTCTCATTGTGTTGCCCCAGTACGCAACCCATAGACCCTTGTAGCACAGTCAGATACACGAAAAGAGGTTTCCCTAGCACAGGTGGAATTAGGATCGGAGGTTCTTGTATATATCCCTTGATTTTTTCAAAAGCTAGTTGACAATCAGAATTTCATTCAACTGCTTGATCCTTTCAGAGCAGCTTGAAGATGGGCTCATAAGTAGCAGTCATATTGGAGATCAATTTGGAGATGTAGTTTAGCCTTCCAAGAAAACCTCTGACTTGCTTCTCAGTTTGTGGAACAGGAATTTCCTGAATGGCTCTGACTTTATTTGGGTCAACTTCAATCCCTCGTTGACTAATAATGAATCCAAGCAGTTTTCCAGACCGAACTCCAAAAGTACACTTAGCTGGATTTAGTTGTAATCTGAACTTTTTGAGACACTCAAATAGTTTAAACAAATGATCCACATGGTCTTCTTTGCTTTGGGATTTAGTGATCATGTTGTCGATATATACCTCTATCTCCTTATGCATCATGTCATGGAAGAGTGTAACCATCACCCTTTGATAGGTGGCACCTGCATTTTTAAGACAAAATGGCATGACCTTATAGTAATAGGTCCCCCAAGGTGTGATGAATGTAGTTTTCTCCATGTCGTCAGGATCCATTTTGATCTGGTTGTAACCTGAGAAACCATCCATGAAAGAAAAGACAACGAATCTAGTAGTATTATCCACCAAGGTATCAATGTGCAAAAGAGGGAAGTCATCCTTTGGACTGGCTTTGTTCAAGTCCCTATAGTTGACACACATTCGAACCTTTCCATCCATCTTCAGTATAGGAATAATACTGGCCACCCACTGAGGGTATTTTACAACAACAAGAAATCCGACATCAATTTGTCTTTTTACCTCTTCTCTGATCTTCAAGGCCATGTCTGGTCTCGTCCTTCAGAGTTTTTGCTTCACAGGAGGACAATCGGGTCGAAGTGGTAGCTTTTGAACAAAGATGTCTGTGTCCAAATCGGGCATATTTTGATACGACCATGCGAACACATCCACATATTCTTGGAGAAGCTTGACTAACCTTGACTTGACATCTGGCCCAAGTGTGGTGCCAATCTTGATTTCCTTTCTCTCCTCATCACTGCCTAAGTTGATGGTTTCGACTTGCTCTTGGTGAGGTTGGAGATCTGTATACTCATATTCAAGCATCTTAGCCAATTCATCCGGGACATCGCAATCTTCCTCACCCTCTTCTTCAGCTTGGTTGATGGGTGCATCAAAGTTAGGAGAGATTGTAGAGTCATCGGATTCAATGTGGGTATCAATGATTCTGTATGTTTTAGATGATTGTTTTTATTAAAAATGAAAAACAAAAGTAATGCAACGAGAGAATGTTTTTTTCTTTTTAGTGGTTTTCTGAAAGATTGCCATTTTCTTTTAAAAATGAAAAGAGAAAAACAGTAAATGAACAAAAGGAGAATTTAACAAAATGCCTTCATTCATTATGATTTGAAAATCAAACGGGGGCCCTACAAAATAATCCTATAGCCTTGGGCAGAGCTATGGATTTTTTAAAACATTAAAATGAAAAACAACAAAATTACTTTGATAAAGGGCGAATTTCAGGGATCTTCACAAAGTCCCAATTGCTCAAAGCCACATCAGAACGGTACACCAAATTGCTTAAGTCTTCATCTTTAAAATCTTCGCCAATTGCATTCACTTGGAAGCCAGCACTGACGAACACGTCTTGGATTTCTTTTGGATGACCCTTGATTGAAGTTGACGCTTTATTGGCAGTTGGTTTGTAACCCAAACCAAAGCGGTCCATCTTGACTTTAACGTTGATAAATTCGCCCCAACCTTATGGTTTACCTTCCTCAATAGTGGAAATGGTGCTTTTCAGAGATGCAAAAGATGGAATGACCCTCTGCACAGGCTCCTTTACCTCCAACAAGACTGCATTTTCTATTTCAAGCTCTTGGAAAGAAGCTTCCAACGCGTCCTCATCTGCCTCGATGTATCGGAATGAAGAAAGACTGCTTACCATGAGATCTTCCTCTCTAAATATGGCCACCAGCTTGTTGTCAACAACAAATTTCATTTTCTGGTGTAAGGTTGATGTCACTACCCCAACAGCGTGGATCCATGGCCCCCTCAACAAACAGCTATAATTGGGGTTGATATCCATAACCTAAAAGGTTATATCCAAAACATGGGGACCAATAAGAATGGGAGCGCTAGGCGAAGATTTGCAAGAGAGCGCTAGGCCTCATCTCTACTCCTTCATATGCAAGCTTTGCAAGAGTTCTTTTGGTTAATACATTGAGGGATGATCCAGTGTCTACCAATAGCCTAGCCAAAGTGTCCTCTTGACATTTAACAGAAATGTGCAAGGCACAGTTGTGATTGTGACTTTCTTTGGGAAAGTCTCCTCCATTAAAGCTTAATGTATTACAGGCGGTGATGTTAGCTATCACTCCATCAAATTATTCAACGGTGATATCATGTGTCACATTAGATTGAGCAAGAAGTTTCTGTAGAGCACTGCGATGTGCGGGGGAGCACATAAGGAGAGACAATATTGAAATTTTTTATGGTGTTTGATGTAGTTGGTCAACAGTTTTGTAATCACTTTTCTTTATGATTTTGAGGAATTCTTCATATTCATTGAAAGGGACAACATCCTTGTCCTTAGAAGGAACAATAGTGGTGGTTTCTTTTGACATATGAGGTATCACATGGATTGCAGGGTTATAAATTCGATCACTACAGGTCATTCTGCTCAGCCCTGTTATATTCGTTACCTCATTATTAACAATCTTCAGCCCTTTTTTTAGATTCACAGATTTCTGACTACCAACAATCACTTCATACTTCCAAGGCACAACTTTTGTACTCTTGAAAGGAAAAGGAGTGGGTCTTCGCTCAACAGATGATCTCGAAAGATTGGAAACATGAATGATCTTCTTACCTTGAATAGGAGTCACAACTAGATCTGGAAGATTAGGAACTGGTCTAGGAAAATTAAAGACAGGTTCGACCTCATTGTGAGTGGGCTCGGCTAAATTGAACACATGAGTTGGTAAATTGAACACTGGCTCAATTACATCTACTTCATTCTTCTTCACACATTTGCTAATCTGAAGTACACCTTGGTCAATTAAAATCTGGACATCCCTTTGGACTCCATCGCACCCCTTCGGCTAAACAGCGCATTCAGAACAATTCTTGTGACACACCTTGGCTAAACCTGCTTCAACTAACTTGGCATGAAATTCTGGCAATGGAGTTTTGATATCCTTCACATCACAGATCAAGACTTCATCTACTTCCTCTTTTATGGCATTGACAGATGCCCCATAAGCGGGCAAAAGATTACTCTTCACATTTAAATTTGTATCATTGAAGGACATAATCTTCTTCTCGACCAATTCTCTTACAATATGTTTCAAAGCATAGCAGCCTTCAAGATCATGTCCAACAGCCCCCTTATGGAAAGGACAGCGGGAGTTAGGGTTGTAATAAGGTGGAAGTGGATCTAGAGGAGGACACAAAGGCATTGGAGTTGCCAAGCCTTGCTCAATGACGAACGGATATAATTTTGTGTAAGTCATAGGGATGGGGGCTATAGGAGGCCTCTCTCCCTGCCTTCTATTTTGACCTTGATTATTCTGGCGTTGAACTGGATTCCTTTGAGGAGCGTTGGAAGCTTGTGAATACTGAGGAACTGGTAGAGCTTGTTGAAACACAGAGATCTGATGATTGAAGGTAGGGGTAACAACTTTCACATATGGTTGTGGGGCAACCTGATACGCTGGTTGTTGAATGATTTGTTGTTGTTGTTGCTGACGTTGTTGTTGATATTTCCAAGACGAGTTTCTTCTATGGATAAACATTACAGCGTTAGTTTCTCCTTCTTTCTTCTTATGAAAACTGCTAGGAGGCTTTTTGGCATGGTTAGTTGCACCACTGGAATTTCCAACTGAACTGCTCATTTTTCCGTTTTTCAGACCCATCTCTACATTGATTCCCACAACCACCAAATCAGAAAAAATGGTAGTGACACTACCCACCATTCTCTCATAAAACTCTGGTCATACAGTATCGACGAACCAGTCAGCCAACTCTTTCTCTGACAAAGGAGGCTCTACCTGAGAGGCATTCTCCCTCCATCTTTGTGCATATTCCTTGAAGGATTCAGAACTTTTCTGCGACATACTAAGCAGTTGTCTTCTGTCTGGTGATAAATCCATATTGTTCTTATAATGCTTAATGAAAGCATCAGAGAGATCTTGGAAGCAACGAATGCGTGATTGGTCTAAACTCAGATACCACTTAGAAGAGGCTCCCTTTAAACTATCCTGAAAGCAGTGGATCATCAACTTGTCGTTATCCACATGGGCGGCCATTTTGCGGTAGTACATGATAAGGTGATTTTTAGGACAGGAGGCCCCTTCATATTGGTCAAAGTTGGGAGTTTTGAACTTGGCTGGAATTACCAATCCAGACACCAAGCACATCTCTCGGGCAGCAACTCCAAATATTTGATCACCCTCCGTGGCCCTTAGCCTTTTCTCGATTGTTTCCACATTCTCCCTCAATTTCTCATGTTTTTCATATTCGTACTCAGATCCATTAGGTATATCATATATTTGTTGGTGGTCATCAAAGTAAGGTTGATTCACTCGAGTGTGCACCACAGCAGGTGCAAAGGTAGGAACTATGTTGGGAACATCAGCAGTCAACGAAACAGTTTGTTGAGTAGTAACAGTCATTTGTGGCTGGGGTATAAATCCTGGGGGAAGACTATATGGAGGCCAAGTAACAGGAGTAGTTCTAGCAGACAGAGGATCTATCACAAGATTTGCAACTTCAGAGATGACAGTTGGCTGAGTGTCCATCTTGGCACGGATTACCTGCAGCATTTCCATGATTTGTCCTACGTTCCCACGTAGGTCTTCCAACTCACTGTTGACACGGTCTATCTCTTGCTCGTGTTCTACCATTCTTCTTCAGGCCTGAGCACAAGTATTGTACTAATGTGGAGGATTCAGCGTGAAAACTGGAGATGATAAGACGGAATGAGTTTTTATTGAAGAAACACAATGAAAATGTGACAACAAATGCATGAATGCAAAATACAATGCAAATCAAAAGTTTCGTGGAACTTAATAATTATTTGCAAACATCAAGAAGAAATATCAAAGGAAAATCATTTTCATTAATCAAAAGAGAGGATTACAAATTTAGTACTTCTTACAAGAGTCCTAAACAAAAGCTAAATAAAAGCTAACAAAAGTCCTAAGGAGATTCTCCTAGCAGCCTCATGTTGAGCTTCTTAATCTGCTCCTCCATCCGAGTCTTCTCGAGTACGAGCTTATCCAAGACCAGCTTCCAAGGAGTTGACTGAGGGCTAGAGGAAAATAAATCCTCTTGCGCCTTCCTCTTCTTACTAGAGAGTTCTTCTTCAATCTTCATCTGTAGATGTCTTTGGAGTTCTGCATTCTCGTCGACGACAATTTGATACTTGTTCTTCCAAGCATCTCCTTCTCGTTGTGCTTTGCATAAAGCGATCTTTAACTTTTCTGCTTCAGACATGAAAATCAGAGTGGGCTCTTTCTTTAGAGACATGGGCTCTTGACGAGGATAAGGCATCTTCAGCTTGATGGCCCTATCTCGTACCCATTGGAGATAGGGTTCCAAAGAAACATAATTAGGTTTTCCGAAGTCTTTCTTTCCCTTCCTATGCAAGTGACGCCAAGCAAACACAGTCTTTTCCTTGAGCTCTTTGCTATCTTCACCTTCCTTGAAGATGATACTCTCTACATGGACACCATTGGGTTTGTCTTTTAATGGATAACCTAGCTAACGGCGAGCCAAGACTAGATTGTAACGGATCCCTCCTTTGGTACCAAGAAGAGGTACGTTAGCAAAGTCTCCACAACTATCAATGATCGTTACCCCATCATAGACACAATTGTACCAATCAATATCAGAGTGAGTAAGAGACATAATTTTTTGTGACCACCACAAACCATTCTTGAGATCCCAAAAAGAGCTAGACTTGGGCAAGTGAGAAATAAACCACTAGTACAGTAATGGCACACATCATGTGATCATCCCTCCTCTATGGAAGTTCCTTAGGTGAACAGAGTGATAAATGTCTGCTAACAAGCTAGGCATTAGGTTCTTCTTTAGGAAAATCTTAATAGCGTTGATGTCGACGAAGTCCTCAAAGCTAGGGAAGAGAAACACACCATAGATGAGTAAGGCAAGAATAGCCTCAAACACATCCATGCTCATATTATCAGCATAGTATTGAGCTTTGTCCATCAAAAACTCTGTGGTTAACCCAAAGACTCCTCCTTTGGTGGTCATGTTGGCTTGGATTTCGGACAATCCCAAATGTGTGGCTTTGGCGATGTTTTGTTCCTTAGGATCTTTCTCCAAGATAGGAAAGGGAAATTCATCAAGGATAGGTAACCCAACTAGATAAGAATACTCTTCCAATGTAGGCATAAGTTGGTAGTCGGGGAAGGTGAAACAATGATAGACTGGATCATTAAACTGAAGTAGTTTAGAGAGAAGTCCATCTTCCATCTTAGTCTTCAACAGAAATAAAAGCCTTACATATTTGTTCTTGAAACCTTATTGGTATGTAACCAAAGCTCCCAATCTCCTTAGATCCTCAAGCTTAGGACTCTTGAAAGTGTACTTCAAAGTCTTTTTCCTTTCAAAATCCATGACAATCCTATGATGTTTGTAAGCAAAAGTTCCTAAGTTCCATGAAACTTTGATAAAAATGATGCTTATGAATGAATGCATGTATGCACAAACATAACAAGGTTATACACAAACAAGGTTTAAAGGCTTGCATGTAGTCAATGGTTTACCCCTCCCATTAGATATGTACTAGGGTTTATTGTGTACCTGTACAACAGGTTCTAACAAGTTCTCAAAGTCATCAGTCCATCTTTCGGATATTATCAATTTCCCAATTACTCGGTAGTTAATAATATTCTCACGCGAACCTCTTTTGATTGTAGTATCGCGTATCAACTATGTTGGGTCTACACTCTCATAGTCATCGCACTACGTTCATAACAAGGCCAAGTGGGGGTTAAAGGTGACTAAAAGTTCTCAGCTTCGTAGGCTCAATTAAGAATAGTATCATTTTCACAATCTCTTGATCAATAATACTTATTCTCAAAAGTGCCTCCACTGAATAGTGATTTCTCAAGTTAGCTTGGTCAAGAATCAACTCCCTATAAGCCTTCTTGAATATACCACCTTCCTATATTATTTTATGCTCAAGTCCCAGTTGGGACTTATCTCACCACATACAAGGTAACCAACCACCCATGAAAAACAACAAGACAAATAGCAAGCAAACAATATCATACAAACAAGCTAGGCTTAACCCTCTTGGGGTATTCCCCAGTGAAGTCGCCATTTCTGTTGCGGTGAGAATCAGATATCAAGCTATTGTATTAACTTGAATCACCAATCTTTAAAACTCACCACCGAACTTTGTTTTATCCAAGGGAAAGGGAAAAGATCGTACAAAACCTAAGTTGCAATGTAACAACAATGCTAAGAGATTTTAAGGTTCAAGGGTTGGTTATACCTAGGGAAGATGTTAGCATCCTAAGTATCTATAGTACTCTATAGGAACCTCTTGAATGCATTTGTGTTATTATTTCCTATTTGCTTTTGAAATGTCTTGTGTTTGGGTTTTATTGGCGAGGATAGGAACCTAAGGGTTTATTACTAAGTATGCTCGCCAAAACTTCGCGGTCTTGTGCCTACATGTCATTACAAGGATGGAATCAGAGCATTTGTAGTTCACCACACTAGGTATGAATGAACACTTGATTATGATCAAAGCTAAAAGGGGGAGGTAAGTGTTATAGCCTTAACACTTATATGACTTTAACAAAGTCAAAAAAGTTGTAAATTCTACCCTAAGTCTAAGTTTTAAGACTTAATGACTCTAACAAAGTCAAAGGGGGAATTGGATTTTGCTAAACTACCTATGGAATTAGGCCAATGAAGTATTCTTTCCCTTGAATTTGGAAACAAGAGGCAACAAAGAAAGATGAAAGCTAACAAGCTAGCATCACTTGGGGAATAACTTGACAAAGATGAAAGTAAGCATGGACAAATGGATGACATGAACAAGTATGATATTCAAACATGATATCAATTGTAAGTAATCAAGGTAACATTCAAACATGATGTTAATCAAGGGACCATATGAAGTATGACAATGTTCAAATGCACATGGTAACAACCAAAGCACAAAGGTAGATGTAATAACATCTAAAACAAGGACTTAACAAAGTCACAAAAGATCAAGGAAACAACCAAGAACACATTCAAAACTTTAATGAAGTTATAAATAAACATGGTAACAGCCAAGGTAAACGCATACAAGCAAAGATGTTACAACACCTAAGCATACCTGAGACATAGTTCTAACAAGACTAAAGCAACATGAATGTAAACAAGAATTCAAATCAATCACGGATAAAGCAATACCAACATGGTATCATGGATGATAGGTTCAAGTACACAACTAGGGTAATCATGGATTAGGGTTTACTAACACCACTTAATCATGAATACAAGACAAACATGGACAAGTTGTAACAACACTTAATCATGAATACAATTTAAACATTCAAACATGGATAAGTCATCTCAACACTTAAACATGGATACAAGTTAAAAGTCTAAACAAGCATGGATGTGAATGTCAAACATGGATAAGATCAATATGAATGGATTAAAAATATGGTTCAAACATGACACATACAAGTTAAGGAATGGTGTTGAGACATGGTTTAACATAAACACCACTTAATCATGAATACAAGTTAAGATGTTCAAGACAAATAAAGGTAACAACCAAGACATACTTGAGAAAAGAAGTATGTTCATAACAATAACATATAGGTAGAGGATGCAAACACATAAAGGATGACATGTGAGCATACATATAGATGATAAGATATGGTTGGAACATAACTTAATCATGAAAACAAACTAAGACATTACTTGAACATTTAATCATGAAAACAATTTAAACATGTTTAGGACAAATAGGTAACAACCAAATATACATGTTATAGGTTCAATCATGGTCTCAAACAAGATGAAAACATCACAAAAGTTTTGACATACAAGCATGTATACAAAGGCATATTAAGACAAAAATCAAGTATTTATGAACACATAATCATGGTATAATCTAGACAAGGGAACATGTGCACATCAAGGTTCAAATAAGACATGGAAGAAGGTCATATATCAAGGATAAAATTGTTATTTCTTTGAATCTGTGGTTGGAATTTATTTTGCTAAAACTATTCTAGCAGCAAGATGTTGAAACGTGATGTTCTAATTTGCTGCATTCAACATGTCGAATGAAGATGTCCCATACCTACTCATAGGACATCGCGTCTGGATTCAGTTTTTAAAGCAGATTCTGTTGCTGTGAATTGTTACTAAATATTCTGTGAATATTTGGTTATCCTATGTGGCATCCAAAGCATTTTTGGATTGTGTTTATTTGTTGGTTTTTTGGATTTTCTGCTGTTTCTAATTATGGAGACATAATAGGAAACTTTGGATTGAAGACCTATTTTCTTGGAGTTTATTTTGCAGATTTGTGAGCAGTCTATTTGCTGCATTTTTGAAGCCCAATTCAGTCCAGATTAAATGCTATATATTGATTGATGTAAACCTAGTTTAGGTGTGGAACTTACATGTGTTTTTGTTAGGGTTTTCGAGTGTATTTTGTGAGCCTAACTGGTATCATTCTGATAATAGTATAAGGACTGGTTTTTGTGTTGTAAGTTCTGTCAGTTACTCATAAGCTTTTAAGCATTGAGTTTCTTGTGTGTCTATTCTCATAAACTTTGAAGTATTGAGAATTGTGTGTTTTGAAAGTGTGACTTTCGGTTTGTTACTTGTGTGAAAAGAAACCAATCATGGGTTGTGGTTGTAGAGGGATTTGAGGAGGGCCTCATACCTAGGTGAGTCTTAGGTAGAAGTCATAGGAAGGGTAGTGATTAACTGAGCAGATTATTCGGTAATTGTATGATCTGTAAATTTATACTATCGTATATTGGTTTCGTCCCTGGCTTGGTAGCCCCCAGAGTATGATTGTTGATCCGAACTAGGTAAACATATCACTGTGTTATTTACTTTCTGCACTTTTATTTTTATTGTTATCTTGTTCATTGTGTTGGATATCAGTGTCTCAACATCTGTGTAGGACATCTGATATCTGTGCCAGAATTTCAATTGGCATCAAGAGCTTGCACCCTTATTGGTTCTGGGTGAGATTCAGGGAAGGTACTTTCTGGTACAATGGACAAGGATGGAGGATTTTTGAACAAACCACCTCTGCTTGATGGTTCCAACTATGACTATTGGAAACCAAGGATGATAGCATTCATCAAATCCATGGATGATCAAGCATGGAAAGCTGTTATAAAAGGATGAGAGCCCCCAAAGGTTAAAGATGAAAAAGGTACCCCTACTGATATGGTGAAGGAAGAGGAAGACTGGGATGATGCAGATTACAAAGGGTCCGTGGGAAATTCCAAAGCTATGAATGCATTGTTTAATGGTGTCAACAAGAATATCTTCAGGTTGATTGAACATTGCACCATTGCAAAAGAGGCGTGGGAGGTCTTGAAGGTTGCTCATGAAGGGACTTCAAAGGTGAAGATGTCAAAACTTCAGCTTCTCACTAGCAAGTTTGAGAGTTTGAAGATGAAGGAGGATGAGAGCATTCATGATTTTCACATGAACATTATTGAGATAGCTAATGCCTCTAGTGCCCTAGGTGAAAAGATGTCTGACAGCAAACTGGTCAGAAAAATCCTCAGATCTCTACCTAAGAGATTTGACATGAAAGTGAGTGCTATAGAGGAAGCTCAGGATATAGACAAGATGAAAGTGGATGAACTGGTGGGATCTCTTAAAACATTTAAATTAGGGATCAGTGAAAAGTCAGAAAAGAAGAAGAGCATAACTTTTGTGTCAAATGCTGGTGACTCAGAAGATGAAGGTGACCTGGTCAGAGATGAAGGGGTGTCTAAAGATCTGGTATTTCTTGGAAAACAATTTAACAAAGTGTTGAAAAGGATTGACTGGAAGTCGAGAGCAAATGCTCAGAACAAGTCACTCGACATCAGTAAAAACCAGGATGGAGGCAGAAGATCCAGAACTGAAGAAGACTCCAATCAAGGGAAGAGAGTTCAGTGTTTTGAATGTGAGGGATATGGGCACATAAAGACTGAGTGTCCCACGTATCTCAAAAGGCAGAAGAAGGGCTTATCAGTGTCTTGGTCAGAAGGAGAGTCTGAGAGTGATCATGAAGAAGAATCTACAAAATTAGTGACCGCTTTGACTGGGATCTGTAAGGCTGATGGAGAAACTACTTGTGAGCCTGACTCTGACAAAGAATCCTATATTGGAGAACTCACTAAGGAAGAAGTCTTCACAGGGTTCTCAGAGTTGTGTATCAAGAATGAAGAAAGATGCCAGATAATATTAGAACAGAAGGTTCTGATAGCTCAACTAGAAGCTGAGAAGGAAGAACATCTATCAACCATTGCTGATCTGAAAGAGGAGGTTGAATGGCAAAAGTCAAAACTTGACAATATGACCAAATCTATAAGAATGTTGAACAATGGTACCACGCAGCTGGATGAGATTCTTTAGACTGGAAAAGATGCTGGAAATGTGCAAGGCCTTGGTTTTAACAATCAAGCAGAGACTTACAAGAAGCCTGTATTGAAGTTTGTTCCTCAGAAAATAAAGCAAGAAGAGGGGATGTCAAATCACATGTTTCAACATCAGATGAAGCATCAGAAAAGAGTTTGTAGATCAAAGTATAAACCATGGAGATGCCATTACTGTGGAAAGATTGGTCACTTAAAGTCCTTTTGCTACAAGTTGAACGGCTATCCCAAAATTGTTCAGCAACAAAATAAAGGACCGAGTTGGGGTAAAGTGAAGAGAATATGGACTCCCAGAAAAATGATGACTGGTCTCATAGCACATACCTATCTTAGAGCATCTGCAAGAGAAGATTGGTACTTTGACAGTGGTTGTTCAAGACACATGACTGGTGTGAAGAAATTCTTGTCAGATATCAAGCCTCACTCCACCAATTATGTCACTTTTGGGGATGGATCAAAGGGTGAAATAAAAGGTGTTGGAAAGCTGGACTACACAAGACAACCAAATCTGGATCGTGTTCTATTTGTCAAAGGGCTGACCGCAAATTTAATCAGTATAAGCCAATTGTGCGATGTAGGTCTCAAGGTAAATTTCACCAAATCTGAATGTCTAGTAACCAATGAGAAAGATGAAGTTGTTATGAAGGGAACCAGGTCTAAGGATAACTGCTATCTGTGGAATCCTCAAGAACCAGAAAGTTTGTCTACTTGTTTGATGTCAAAGGAAGATGAAACCAAATTGTGGCATCAGAAATTGGGTCACTTACACCTGAAAGGGATGAAGAAAGTTATGTCAAGTGAAGCTGTTAGAGGTATTCCCAAGCTGAAGATTGATGAGGATAAAATATATGGTGAATGTCAAGTTGGGAAGCAAACAAGGGTGTCACACAAGAGGCTTCAACATCTTACCACAACTTCTAGAGTTCTGGAACTACTTCACATGGACTTAATAGGACCTATGCAGGTTGAAAGTCTTGGTGGGAAGAAGTATGCCTATGTTGTCGTAGATGACTACTCCAGATTCACTTGGATAAGTTTTATCAGAGAAAAGTCTGAAGTATTTGCAGCCTTCAAAGAGTTGTGTCAAAGGATTCAATGGGAAAAGGATTGTGGTGTTGTTCGGATCAGAAGTGACCATGGGAAGGAATTCGAAAATAGTAGGTTTGAAGAGTTCTGCTTATCTGAGGGAATCACTCATGAATTCTCATCACCGATCACTCCTCAGCAGAATGGTGTGGTGGAACGCAAGAACAGGACTATACAAGAGTGTGCAAGAGTCATGATTCATGCCAAAAAGCTTCCATATCATTTTTGGGCTGAAGCCATGAATACTGCTTGCTATATACACAATAGGGTGACTATCAGATCAGGTACTTATGTCACTCTTTATGAGCTATGGAAAGGTAGAAAGCCAAATGTGAAGTATTTCCATGTGTTTGGGAGTAAGTGCTATATCTTGGCGGATCGTGAGCAGAGGCGAAAGATGGATCCTAAGAGTGAGGAAGGAATATTTTTGGGATACTCTACAAACAGTAAAGCATATAGGGTATTTAATTCCAGAACTAAGGTGATGATGGAATCCATAAATGTGGTGGTTGATGACTCTGGCAAAGACGAAGATGTCCCAGATGATGTTGGAGCATGCCTTCCCATGAACAATGAAATCTCCCAAGACATTGAGTCTGTAGAAGATAATTCTCAAGAAACCGATACTAGACCTGAGAATGAAGAGGTAGAGGATGCTAACAGGGGAACCTCTATAAGGATTCAGAAGGATCACCCTAAGGAATTGATTATTGGATATCTGAAGGAAGGTATGAGAACCAGAACGAGGGAGACTGTGTCAAATGCATGTTTTGTTTCAAAGATTGAACCAAAGAATGTCAAAGAAGCATTGACAGATGAGTTCTAGATAAGTGCTATGCAAGATGAACTTTGTCAATTCAAGAGGAATGAAGTCTGGGAACTGGTACCACGACCAGCAGGAACAAATGTGATTGGAACAAAATGGGTTTATAAGAATAAGTCTGATGAACAAGGAGTTATTACCAGGAACAAAGCCATATAAGTTGCTCAAGAATACACACAGATTGAAGGAGTAGACTTCGATGAAACATTTGCTCCTGTGGCTCGATTGGAATCCATCAGATTGCTGCTAGGAGTGGCATGTTTGTTGAAATTCAGATTGTTTCAAATGGATGTCAAGAGTGCCTTTCTGAATGGCTATCTTAATGAGGAAGTCTATGTTGAGCAGCCTAAAGGGTTTGTGGATCCAAATTTTCCTGATCATGTTTTCAAGCTGAAGAAGGCTTTGTATGGGCTGAAACAAGCTCCACGAGCTTGGTATGAAAGACTGACTGAGTTCTTAGTCAACAATGGATACAGGAAGGGTGGCATTGATAAAACGCTTTTTGTCAAGGAGAAGGATGGGAAACTAATGATTGCTCAGATTTATGTAGATGATATTGTGTTTGGTGGGATGTCGGATAAAATGGTCCAACATTTTGTCAATCAAATGCAATCTGAATTTGAGATGAGCTTGGTAGGTGAATTGACCTACTTCCTTGGATTACAAGTCAAGCAGATGGAAGATTCCATTTTTATCTGTCAGAGCAAATATGCGAGGAACATTGTGAAGAAGTTTGGACTGGATAATGCCAAGCATAAGAGAACTCCCGCTCCTACTCACTTGAATTTATCCAAAGATGAAAAGGGAGTGAATGTTGAACAAAGTCTGTACAGAAGTACGATTGGCAGTCTGCTGTATCTTACAGCAAGTAGGCCAGACATAACATTTGCTGTTGGTGTGTATGCAAGATACTAAGCAGAACCCAAGGTCAGTCACATCAATCAAGTGAACAAAATTCTTAAGTATGTAAGTGGTACATGTGATTATGGGTTGCTTTACTCCCATGACTCAAGTCCCATTTTAGTAGGTTACTGTGATGCTGATTGGGCTGGAAGTGCTGATGATAGGAAGAGTACCTCTGGAGGATGTTTCTTTTTGGGAAATAATCTTATTTCATGGTTTAGTAAGAAGCAAAATTCTGTATCTCTTTCTACTGCTGAAGCTGAGTACATAGCAGCTGGAAGTAGTTGTGCTCAACTGGTATGGATGAAGCAGATGTTATCTGAGTATAATGTCACACAAGATGTCATGACATTATTTTGTGGCAACTTGAGTGCTATTAATATTTCCAAAAATCCCATTCAACATAGCAGGACTAAGCACATTGATATCAGGCATCACTTCATCAGAGAACTTGTGGAGGACAAAGTCATAACTCTTGAGCATGTGAACACAGAAAATCAGCTTGCTGACATATTTACCAAGGCTCTGGATGCAGTTCAGTTTGAAAACCTGAGGAGCAGACTTGGGGTTTGCATTCATGAAGAACTATAGCAATTAATGTTCCTTCTGGCTGCCAGATTGAAAAGGTTAAAGGAGGTTCTGGCAGTGCAATGTGTGAATAGAGGGAAAATGCTGAAGTTTGAGCATGACACTTGGTCATGTGATGTAGTGTGCATCTACTCTCTTATGCTGTTTATTCTGGTTTATGATTTGACAATTTCTCAAATATTAATAACTGTTCTACTTACCTTTGTCATATTTATGGCTAAAAAGGGGGAGTAGTATGTTTGTGTGTGGTGTGGAATGTTGCTGCAGTAGTTGAGGGGGAGATTGTGGAATGTTGTTGCAGTTGAGGGGATGTTTTGCTATGCTGCTATGATGTGTTATATGCTGTGCTGTGTGTTGTACGCAGTTTGAAGGGGAGTGCTGCTATGCTGTATTTTTTTTGCTGTGTGCTGTTGGTAACTGTTGGTGTTTTCGCTGCTGTCTGATATGGATGTTTTTTTTGTGCTTCTTTGCAAGTTTTTCTTGGTGTATAGTTTTAGCCAAAATAAGCCAAAGGGGGAGATTGTTATTTCTTTGATTCCGTGGTTGGCATTTATTTTGCTAAAACTATTCTAGCAGCAAGATGTTGAAACGTGATGTTATAATTTGCTCCATTCAACATGTCGAATGAAGATGTCCCATACCTGCTCATAGGACATCGCGTATGGATTCAGTTTTTAAAGAAGATTCTGTTGCTGTGAATTGTTACTAAATATTCTGTGAATATTTGGTTATCCTATGTGGCATCCAAAGCATTTTTGGATTGTGTTTATTTGTTGGTTTTTCGGATTTTCTGCTGTTTCTAATTATGGAGACATAATAGGAAACTTTGGATTGAAGACCTATTTTCTTGGAGTTTATTTTGTAGATTTGTGAGCAGTCTATTTGCTGCGTTTTTGAAGCCCAACTCAGTCCAGATTAAATTCTATATATTGACTGATGTAAACCTAGTTTAGGTGTGGAACTTACATGTGTTTTTGTTAGGGTTTTCGAGTGTATTTTGTGAGCCTAACTGGTATCATTCTGATAACAGTATAAGGGCTGGTTTTTGTGTTGTAGGTTCTGTCAGTTACTCATAAGCTTTTAAGCATTGAGTTTCTTGTGTGTCTATTCTCATAAGCTTTGAAGTATTGAGAATTGTGTGTTTTGAAAATGTGACTTTCGGTTTGTTACTTGTGTGGAAAGAAACCAATCACGGGTTGTGGTTGTAGAGGGATTTGAGGAGGGCCTCATACCTAGGCGAGTCTTAGGTAGAAGTCATAGGAAGGGTAGTGATTAAGTGAGCAGATTATTCAGTAATTGTATGATCTGTGAATTGATACTATCGTATATTGGTTTCGTCCCTGGCTTGGTAGCCCCCAGAGTAGGATTGTTGATCCGAACTGGGTAAACATATCACTGTGTTATTTACTTTCTGCACTTTTATTTTTATTGTTATCTTGTTCATTGTGTTGGATATCAGTGTCTCAACATCTGTGTAGGACATCTGATATCAGTGCCAGAATTTCAAAAATGACAAGGTAAGGACTCATGGTATAGTCAAAGTTTTAACCTACACTTAACATGTAAACGTACACCAAAAATATGTCAAACTTAAGTCAAAACAATAGTGCAAATGTTAAAAACATGACACAAGGTCTACACAAAGTATATGGGGTTCATACAAGTCATTGTGGACAAAGAAAAGCAAAGGGTCAATCAAAGAATTCAAAAGAAACGTTAAGAAACCCTAAAAAAGTCACTCACTTTGAACAAGTATAAGTGCAAGAAAAATAAATATTTTTGAGGATTTCTTTTTACAAAACATAAAATAAACATTTTCATGAACAAATGGGAAAAAGAATGGGTCCAAAAGCCTTTGGGATCACAAAGTTATGGTGTTTTTAATTTGTGAAGAAAAACAAGAAAATAAGTGTTAAAAATAAAGGAAATGGTCCTGGTGGGACTTGAACTCGCCTCATGATGATTACCAGGTTAAAACCTTAGGCATGTGAACCACGTGTGTGCCTTGTATAACATGTGGGGAGCAAAATATAGATTTGAAATCAAATCCTGAATGGTCAACTAAAAAATAAAATGCGCAGAAATAACAAAAGGGTTATCACAAAGGATTGAACCCATGACATAGCGCATACAAGGCAAGGCAAGGCAAAGGTGACGCCACTGAGGTGGCCTCTTACATCCAGTTATGGAATGGCAATTAAAAAACATAAGGGAAACAAGTTCAAAAGCATAACAAAAGGCGCCATGGCCTTGGTCTGAAACAAGAATATCATCATCTTCATCATTTGCAAAAGTAATCGTATCTCATAGAATGCTTCATGAAATGCAATGAAATAAAAATTAAACTTGTGTAATTTTCAACAAGGAATTCAATGGTGCAATTCAAATTTTATAATTTTTCTCCTACATTAAAAATCGATACTGAAACTAAAAAACCCTAAAATCTGCATTTTCAATCCAACAACTTTATATAAACATGATGAACAACAAGTAATTGAGGGAACACATCATAATCAACATGGAAAACAAGTTTTCAGTTCATGGTGGATCAAAATATGGCATGGTTTAATGAGTTGTAGTTGAAAGTGAACTTACCTCTTGAAGCCAAACTTGCAAAACCTCCAGAAGATGTTACAGAAACACAATGATAATTTAGACAGTTCCTTTGACCCTACTAGGAGCTATTTCAATGCTTCAACCCCTTGAAAACACCTGGAACAGGTTGCACCCTTCTTCTTGCAAGAATGGAGAGAGGTGAAAATGGAAATCCAAGAAAATCTAGTTACAGCTACCAAATGAAGTTAGGGACAACTTAGGACATGTTTTTTGATTGAATTTATATGATCAAAATGATTGAAAAGGGTCAGGATGAGGTTTTGGAATGAAAGATGCAAAAAGTCAACAATTTTAAGGTTTGGAGGTTGAATTTCTTATTTTGTTGATTTTTGATGAATGTGAGTGTTTAGAAACCTTTAGAATATGTTTTGTGGTGTGTTGGAACAATTGGTTTGGTGGTTTGATGTTTTGAAATGCAAATGGGCGAGTTTATGCAAAATGAAGTTTTCTTGCACAAGAGATAATTGATTCTGCAAGATGATGGTATGAGGCTTGTATAAGTGTTTTTCCGAGGTTTTTGTTGTGTCTTTGAAGCACTAATCATGTCTCTATTTATAGGGAAAGATTGAGAATCAATGGTCTGCAGAATCATAAGTGTATGGAGTTTGGTTTGGTTGAAATTCAACTTGATAGTTCCATGAATTTTTTGAAGTTCCAATGCAAGGTGTAGCGGGGAAATTTGTGAGTGTAAGCTATTTATTAACTTAACTAAAAAATGCAAGATTCACCGCCACACTTTTATTTTATCCAAAAGGAAAGGAAAAAGAGCAAACAAAATCTAAACAAGTTCTAAAACAAGAACATAAGAACAAAGACTGGGTAAGGGGGTTGGTTACGCTAAGGGAAGATGTTAGCACCCAAAATGTCTATAGTACTCTATAGGAACCCTTTGAAATATCTACGCTTTTTGGTTTGAAAAAGGTTTGTTTGAAATGAGATTGGGGAGATGAGAAGAGAAATATTTTTTTTTAATATTTTTGTGTTTGGAGAGACTTACCGCCTCATGCCTACGTACCCACAAAGTGCAATATAGGATCAAAACCTCGTAGTTGTGGTACAAATAAAAAATGGTTTATTATGTTTGATTTTAAATGAAAAGACAAGTCGTCATTTTAAGGAGAAAACTACGACTAGTCGCCCACAAGTACAAGAAAACAACGGTCTAACCACACAAGCAAGCTCCATCACATAAGCGTTCTTTCCTTTAGATTAGGCCTTGATCAAGATAGGTCTGCAAGGAGAACTCCAATTACCCAAAAATCCAAGGTTTACCATCACAAACTTCCAAACATAGGTTAAGATCCTAGTTCTAAGTCCAAAGTTCCATATCCAATGCAAAGGATAGTAACCATAGTCCACCATTAAGAGAACAAGTTTTTTTAGGGGTTTTAACCTTTATTAATGTTTTTTGGGTCCAAATGGACAAAAGAAAAAGAGCATAAACATAAACAAATGGTCCAAGTGGACAAAGGAAAAATGGCGAAAACATAAACAAATAATATGATATGATATGCTAACATAAAGCATAAAAAAATAAAGAGAGATAGGGAGCGGGAAGGAAGCATAAACATAGCACAATTAATATACAATATAGAGCAAAGGTGATCCAAAATGAGAGAACAAGTTTTTTTTGTTTTTTGGAAATTCTCAACTAGTCATCCATGAGAATGAAAAAATGGTCTCATACATTACCATGGGGAGGGCTTCAACTCGGATAAAATCAACGAGTATGTCAACTAACCCCCACGAGTAACAAGAGAAATTCAATCTATTTCAAACTACACCATTGAAGAGTAGGAGACTGATAATTCACTTATAAAACACAACGATTTTCCGATTTCGGGTCCAATTTAGAGCTATGTTAAGTAATCGTAATCGGACTTATGTAGAAGCCACGACTATCTGAGGCTGGTCAATAACAATGTTCGTGTTAATACAAGTTAGAGAAATAACATGTAAGTCATTCTCCTAAAACTTGCCACACTAAAAGAAAAGAGGTAGTGGTCTCATCTTGATCATAACTTCAAAGAGAAGTCTAATGATATGTAAGATTTTCATTGACCAAAAGCAAAAGAAGAAGAAGAGGGGAATGAAAGCCAAATTGAATTACAATATTTGAATCATTCCATCTTTAAGTTCCATCACTCTTCTTGGTGGATTAAGGTACTAAACCTATCACTAATTCAAAGCACCTAAAATGAATCCAATGATCCACTTAAAGATAGATTTGAATCAATGAAGGTTTATCCAACCTCATCTAACATCCAAAGTTCATGGAATTTAAAGAAAAATTTGATTAACAAACACCACAATTCAAGGCAAAACAAAAGGAAATGGAAGAAGAAAAGAAAGAACTCAAAACAATCCCAAAACAAACCAAAAAACACATTCTGAACTGTGTTAATCGATTAACCTCCCGGTGTTAATCGATTAACACAGTGAAAACATCAATTCCAGAATGCAGAAAACAGGTGTTAATCGATTAACACCAGGAGGTTAATTTATTACACCTACTAAAACAGCAGAAAATCAGTTTGAAAAGTATAAAATCCTTGATCAATCATTTCTTCAAACACCTCATGATCAAGGATGCAATTGTACGCAAAAATTCAAGTAAAACAACAGCAAACAACACCAATGGAACACAATTTGCAAGATCCAAAGATCAAACAACAAGAATCAACAAGAGATCACATTGTGGAAGATGAAACAAGCACAACAATGGTGGAACAAGAGTTTACCACTTCCAAATCTGAAAATGCTTCAAATCAACTTCAAGAACCACACTCCAAAGCCTTGATCTACATAAATTGATGATGAAAAAGTGTTTTGATGTAGGTTTAGCTCAAAGATTAGTAAGCTTAAATGAAAAGCTTACTAACTTTTAATGGAAGAACGAGCTTTGGTGAATTTGGGTAGATGAAGAAAATTGAGAATGAGGAAGAATTTTGACAAGGTGAATTTGACTATCAAAAGCTTGTAGAATGAATGAAATGAGGCCTCTATTTATAGAATTTAGGCTTGAGAATTTTGGTGGCTTGAAGCTTGGTTTTGAGCCAAAATTAGGCTTAGAATTTGAATTTGGAGGAAAAATCAAGATCAAGTGGTGATTAATGATGGCATATGGTGGGAATTAATTGTGATTATGTAGGGGAATTAAAATGAGGTGATCTAGAATATTCTCATAATGAAACAAGTGAAATTTGGTGCCAAATGCTGCAAAATTTGAAAATTGTGTTTTTAGCCAAAAAACGCACTTGTTAGTCGATTAACCACTTTGCACAATCATTTGGTTAATCGATTAACACGGTGAAAAAATGAGAAAAATGGCTTTTTGTTGTATTGTCTTAGCTCTGGCTCGATTCTTTTTGCTTGTCAAAGAAGGCATGGAGATAAACACATGAACCTTGGATTCTCTTGAATAATAGTCAATTAAATCTTGGGAAACTCTTGATCAAATAATTTTGAATTGTTTGCAGATCAACTTTGACTTTGTTCAGATGAATTTCATTCGAGCTGAAGAACTGGTATTTGACATTCTTGATCCCAACCTCTTACTGAAAAAGTTAGTAAAGGGAAAACAAATATATTTTTGGATTTTAATTAAGGGTGAGTAAACATAAACATAAACAAACATAAAGCAAAACAAGAAAATAGGGGTGCTTGGTGATCTCCCTCAAGAGCAAACCTAAAGAGGAGGGTAAGAGAACTAAAGCTTGTGATCTTGTTTGTGGTATGAGATGCAAATGATAAGTGGGATCTTAGGGGTAAAAATTAGGGTATTACAGCTGCCCCTATTTCAGTTTCTTCTATCCGGAGATAAGAAGATTGACATCTTTGACTCGACGGGATAGAAGAGACTTAAATATAACAATAAACCCAATTTTTGGTCCTAAGAGACCATAAAATGATATGATTATGCAGATGGTATGCAGATACAATACTTCTGTGGGGGATAAATGCCACAGGAGACAAACAAAAATCGGGGAGCAAAAAAAAGAAAAGAAAAGACTCCGCAGGGGAAAACTAAAGAGTAAGATTCCAACTGAGGGAAAATTACCAACACTAGAAATAAAAGGGGGATATCCCATCCCAACAGGGGAGGTAAAAAATCTCCGCTGGGTAAAAGATCATCTACTACCAAGCGCCTGATAATAACACGATCGAAAGGAAATATTACCAACTACCAACCAAGTGGCAGCTACGACAAGGTAAACAACCAAAATGGTACAAGAAATATTACCTACTACCAACTAACGGCCAGTACGACAAAGGTAATAAACTCAAAAGGGAGAGATTACCATCAACCAAGTGATAGCTACGACAAGGTAACAAACTCAAGCTATATTACCTAATACTAACTAATGGGCAGTACGACAAAGGTAATAAGCTCAAAAGGGAAGAGAAATATCACCTACTACCAACTAAGGGCAGTACGACAAAGGTAATAAACTCAGAAGGAGGGGGATTACTAACTATCAACTAAATGATAGCTACGACAAGGTAACCAACTTAAGCTGTATTACCTACTACCAACTAATGGGCAATACGACAAAGGTAATGAGCTCAAAAGAAAAGGGATTACCAACTATCAACCAAGTGATAGCTACGACAAGGCAATCAACCAAAAGGGTACGAGAAATATTACCTATTACCAACTAAGGGCAGTACGACAAAAGTAATTGATTGTACCTGATCAGAAATAGATCGGTGGCCAGCAACACGTCGTGAGCTCCGTTACACTCCGGTGGTGGTGAGAAGGTAGGGGGTGTACCTGCAAGGTACTCCGATGCCAAAGTAAGAGATGGAGTAAAAGAGTTCTAGTACAGAAAGTAGTAGTGAGTGAAATTCAGAATACCTGACCCTCTAGTGAAAAATGATATTTATAGTGTGCCCCTAGTGCTGGGCCAACGATCATCTGCACTGGGTTGGATCACTAGGCCCAATGCAAATGACTGCTAGGGCTTACATGGTGAGGGAAGACTAGCACGTGGTCTTCGCCCTGGAGCAACTGCCCCGTGATCTTCGGAAGGTTGGCTAACCAGTTCTTCTGAAAGTGGGTAGTTGCCTGATGACGTGTCCCCGCGTGGGGAAGACGCGTGGTCTCTCACCGTACCAAGTAGTGGCCTGTTCGACTACGGTGAGTGCTGAACGTGCACGATGAAGGGGAGGATTGGGCCTTGTTGGTCCTTCCAAACGTGACGCTAGGTTGGGCCTGCCCGACTGGTGGTGTCACGGTGAGAATTGGATATCAAGCTATTGATTAACTTGAACCGCAAATCATAATTCACCACCGTGAAGGTGTGAAAAACACAAGAAAGGGGGGTTTGAATTGGTTTTTCAAAATAAAATTGTTTCTTTTATGAAAACTTGTTTTTATAAGACTCTTTCGTTTATCAATAAAAACCTTTTTGAATCACAACACAATAACACTTTATGTTTATACTAGTTCACTTGAGAAACACTCAAGTTAGTCTAGTCCACCCGCGAAGGTGATTTCGCCTCTCTCAACGAGGTCTTAATCCACTATTCAATCAAACAATACAATGAACTAGCCAAAATGCTGGTGACTAACACAACCTCTAAAACTCTCAAGTTTTAGACTTCTCAAGTAATATAACCTCACAGGTCTTACTCAAGGAACAACCTCTAAGACAACATGTCCTAGACTTCTCAAGAAATGCAACCACACGGTCTTTCTCAAGGAACACAAACCTAAGTTTGAATAAATTCCGTTTACAAACAAGTGCTTCTATACAAGCTGATAATGTAAACAAGTTTTGACCAGAAAGACTTAAGAAAGATTTCAGATGGAAAGAATATTGCAGTAGTGTTCGTGTGTATCTTTCTTCAAGTCTTTTGCTTCCTTTTATAGCCGTGTAGAAAGAGTCGTTGAAATGTAATCATGATAGCTTAACTAGGCTGGTGGCTAGAAGCGCGAGGATAGATAAAAACTTTTGCATGCTGCGTGTCCTATTTTTGTCAGAATATCTTTGATTGTACCGTTGCACTGTTACCAAGATATTTTCGCTTTGTATTGTGGTACAGCTGTACTAAGTAGCTTTGTCTTCTTAGCTTCTCGACTTCAGAGGCTTTTTACGAGCATGAGTAAGAAGGGAAAACATCGCTCGGTTCTTGAGATTATCAAGTCTTCGAATCTTCAGAGCAGTGTATTCAGAGTCTTCAGCACTTGATCTTCAGAACCTTGTTCGCTTGATGCGTTGTTTTCATATCTTCAGAGGCTTCTGATAGTATTTGGTTGAAGCATGAGTAGAGACTTGATTTAGGTCTTCAGAACCTTGATCAGAGAGCTTAAGTCTTCAGTATCTGGACTTCGTTCGATCAGAACCTATGTCTTTAGATCTTCAGAACTCGTTCTCTTTTCCTTTTATATATCAGAGTCTTGAGAGCTTCTTATTATCTTAAAATGAGTTCTGCTTTTCGAGAGTGTAGGCGGAGTATTTTCCTTTAAGCACTGTGTTCGCGCCAATTTACGGAAGCATAACCTGTTTGTTAATTTCTCACAAATAATAAACATTAGTTGTACAAAATTGTTCATACAGAAATACTCATTTGATATCATCAAAACTTAGAGATAATATTACAGAACCAAATCTTGTTCTCACAATCTCCCCCTTTTTTATGATGATAAAACTATGTATTTTGATGACACAATTTTGATATAAATAATGCAGGGAAAATAATAGATTCTAAAGATAGCTTATCCTTCATATGAAGTGCTCCCCCTGAGTCTTAGACTTGATGAATTTCTGTGCTTGGGATCCCCCTGACTTTAATAAGTCATGAAATCCTAGTCTTGATTCTCTTTTCAGCAGAGTTCTGATTTTCTTAATGAATCTTGATTTGGATCAGAATTCCTGAAAAATAAAAACACTCTAATAGAAATAGAAGTTTATTTGTTAGCATGTAAACAACGTTGTTTTTCAGAGATTGACTATGGAATCAAAATATCACATTCATATTACTTCTCCCCCTTTTTGTCATTGATCAAAACGATTAGTGGTGCAAGAGTGAAAAACAAAGATCTAAAGTCTTAAGGACAACAAAGACATAAGAATTAGGTGCTTCTAGAGGACATCTTGTCCCATATCTTCTGAAGCATGCCCTGAAGATTAACATTGACAGTCTTTTGTTCCTAAAAGTTATCTCTGAACTTCTGTTATTCCTCTCTGAGTTGTCCAATTGCATCTTCCAAATGCTTTACAGTAGTGAAATTCTGGTACAGATGTGTGATGTCTCGTGCAATGTCACAACATCGCAATCTGCTGTATGAACAAGGCAATAATAGAAACAGTAAATAACACACTGAATTGTTCACCCAGTTCGGTTCAACAACCTACGTCTGGGGGCATACCAAGCCATGAAGGAAGTCCACTACTAGTAGTATCAAATTACAGACTCAACAGACCAGTTGACAATCTACCTTATTTAATCACTACCCAATGACCCTTCTACCTAAGTCCTACCTAGTTAAGAGACTCCATCTCACTTCCAATCATCACAATGATGTCTAGCAGTCAACTTCACCGCCACTGCATCAACAACTTGATTACCAACAACTTACAATCATAGGCACAAAGAATACACACTTCCATGACACACAATGAAGTTACTTCCAAGCTTCCTCCAAGAACAATACCATACTCATTACCTACAGGTTTCTGAGTAATGACACAGTGACCATCTCACAAGCATTCTATTTATAACATAATCCCAACTGGATTTGGGCCTTCAAATCATATCAAATCTTCTGTAACAAATGTGCAACAGATCCTGCTTCTAAAAAGATCTTCAATCAAATCTTCAATAATTAACTCTGAATATTCTCCATATCTTTATGCTTTAAATTCGCAACAAACTGATCTTCTTCATTACTGATTATACCAGGAAATTCGCATTCAATCTAACTGACATATCACCTTGAATCAACATAATCAGCGCAGCCCATTCCAGCCTGATGTTTTAATGTTCTGGTATAGAGATGTTAAGACATCGCATGTGACATCACTCTTCAGCACTTTACTTCTTTAACAATATTCACACACCAGAATGTTAGCCAAAACATACCAATACTGTTAGAAGCTCATGTTGCAACATCACTCATGACATCAGCATTGTTTTAACAAAATTTCAGCCAATTACAAGAACTTACAATCTCCCCCTTTGGCTAATTTTGGCTAAAACAAATATATAAACATTACAACTCAGATTACAGCAATAAATACAACCCTATACTACTGTTAGACGTCATCTGATCCTAACAATAAACAACAGTAGCTACTGTGTACTGCATCCATGGATAATTATCTTCTTGGCTAATTCTGAATGATGTTAGAACATCATCTCACCATGTACCAGCAACTCCAGGCAGCACATCAGGAGGTGCACATGAGGAAGAAGATATCCCACACCCCCCCTCAATTACAACACATTTCTTTTTCCTTCCAGGTCAGACCCAGACCAATTGTAGAAGACTCCTCCAGAAAAGAAATGTTTGTCTATTCAACAAAGACCAATGGTGGCATGAGATAATTCTGCACACCTTCATTGATCAGACACTGGGTTTAATCCGTGGCATAAGAGGAAACTTAAGAAGTGCCATTCTGCCAACCCAGGTAACTCAGAACACAAGTCACAACTGTGTTCATAACTCAGGACACAAGTCACAAAGACTCAACCCAACTAAAGGAATTAACATCCTCTTCTGCAGCATCAGCAACTGCAGACTCCAGGCATAACAACTGCACACCCCAATTAGCCGGACCCTTTCCTTTCTCCCCCTTTTTAGCCACAAATTGGCAAAGGAAGCCCTCACAGAACCAGACCCAAATAGTGCTTATCCAAAAACGTACAAAAGCCATAGGACTTATGAAATAACCACACTCAATTGTTGAAGGAGAACAATATAACCCCTATAAATAGCTTACCAGTAACTTTGGAATTAACGTGCCTTGAATATGTCAAGGTTCTTGGTCAAAGAAACGCTATTTTAGGTATCAAAAACTGCATTCAAATTCAATGCCTACCTTCCAAAAACAGCCTTGACTGCCTTAAATATTTCACAACTGATTCTTACCATAAAATAGGCCAATAACGCTCCATGCATATGCAGAGACACATGTTACATCTTATCCTTGTCCTACCGTCCAAAATACTTCTTTGTTTGGCCCAAGAAAAACATGTCCTATATCATGTTCTGACATCACACCAAGACAGCTTGTCTGCTTGCTCATCAACCCAAGACTCCACAAACACATCTTCTTATCTAATGGATATTGAGACCACTTCTCACAAACCCTTCTAGATTCCTTCACACCATCAGAGAACAATAAAATCACCCATGTACACCAATTTTACTGTTCAGACCTCTCCAGCATAGGCACTATCTTCACACAGCTATGATACGTCCCATCATCTCACTGCACAAGCTTGACCAGCACCCATGCTATAATAGGCTATAGCCAACAGCCTTACATTCAATGCCCTTTATGATATCACACCAATAATGCCATATTCCTCATGGGGATTTTAGATGCAAGGTTTGCCAAGTCCAATAAACAAAGGCCCATTTGAATGGAGATTTTTTTTTCACACAAGATAAGGACTGACACCACCTTTTACTTGTATTAGAAGGAACCTTCTGATCACAATCCTGACAACACCCTTCTGTCCTTACAATCACAAGATCCTAATGAAGTCTTCATCATGAAAGTAGCCATGTATTTCCAGAACTACTTACCATCAAGATTAGAATCTGCCCATTCTAACCCACATTATGTCAGAACTGCCACTTCAGACAATAATGCTGCTTCTTCCAACTTCATAAGTATGGTACATAACCAACCATAATATTGTAACAAAATGTAGGACATCAGCACGAAACACAAGGTCACACCTTCTGTAGGTCATTTAGGTAGTCACAACCACTTGACCACAAGCAGCAGCTATACCGAAGGTAAACTAAAGCAATACCTTGGCTCATCCTTTTAGGTACACTAGGACAACTTCTACCAAGGCACACCGTTCAGGCATCCAATGGACAATAGACTAGGTTCCCAAGAACAATTTCCCATGCCAAAGACAACTTTGACTGGTCAGGTGATACAAACAATGACTCTTTATCCATTATAAAGAACCAGCCTCCTTGCTCCTAGCAGCATACCAAGGAAGGAATCATGAGTCAGTCTAACAAGAATGCAGCAAAGAGACACATGTAGGAGGACAAGAAGCCAGATCCTCAGAAGTTGAAGGACACAACACTATCCACAGCTGGAGCATCTTCAGGAGCAACAAGAACACGCAAGACATCAGAAACAAGGATGAAGACCATCAAGAAAAACCAAGTGCAACTTTAAGCTTCTGATGATGAATGGGATGAAGATTGGAAATCTTTTCTTGATTCGGGGGGTTGGGATAATCTTTAGACTCGTTGCTTGTTGATTTTACTGATCTTGTAAGCTTAAAAAATGCAATAAACTTCCGTTTTACTTCTGTTCCATTTATACTAAGCAAATGTAATGCACAACTGCACAAGACACTAAATCCTCATGTAAGCACCTTCCCAACACGTGCCACTCCAAAAACTGCAGTAATATCAATCCCACGTTCAGCTGCATCTCCCCCTATCAAGGATAACAGGTGCTTCTTCACATCTACATATCTTCAAGAGCTCACTCTTTGTTCAATTCACAAGTTGAGCTCAAACATCACTTGCACCAATCCTCACATGAAAACAGCCAAATGTCTCATTTTGACTTTTTTTTTTCACGATTGCCAGAACAATCCACCAAGAAAACTTGATCTTCAAGTCACATGTTCCACTTGCTCAAAAGCAAACACACATAGACTCCCTAAGCCATGGTCATGTGACATCTTCTCCTTCCTGCAGCTCCCGCAAACTGCCAAGAGAATGATCTTTTTGAAGCATCCTATTGTTCATTCCTGTAGATCACCCTATCCTTAGCTGATGTGCCACTTCACCAGCTGAGACTCCTGATGTAAAGCTAGATGTCAGAACATCCAACTGCTGAAATCAGCTCTCCCTTCTGCCACTCAGAAGAACCTCCTCCCTTTGCAGAAATAGATTTCCATGCTCTCATAGACTTGATCCAAAGACTTCAAACCTACCACATCTGAATCTTCAGAAAATAAGTAGTTCAAGACTACCCCAATGCACTACTTAAAGAAGGTCACTTCCCTTAGTAGAGCCGTCAGCAGAAAACCAGAGATAACATCCACACCTCTTTGACTTTCACACACCATAAAGAGAAATGTAAATTCTCAACACTTCTGCAGTCCTGCACTCTTACTTCAGACATATACACAGTCTCCCGTCAATGTATATTGTCATTAGTTGAATGCACATCCTTATCAACAGCAGTCAAGGTAACCTACTCACACACTCGGTATCTGCTGAAACTTCTTCAAGCCATCATGACACTCACTCATACCTCACGAGCATTACAGGTTAGATCAGTGTCTTGATCTTTTACTCCACCCTAAGCAAGGAACTGAAATGATGTTTCAACATCAGTTCTGACATAAGTCTAGATCACATCTCCTAAGCATATCTCTTGTAGGGAACACACGAGAGCATATCATCATCTGATCAACTTCCAAGAATAGACCAACAAAGCTGCAGTAACCTGCATAACACACTCTTCCAGAAGCTTCTTCTTATAAGCACACGGTTCAGACCTCCTGTCTAACCAAAGGGGATAACTGTTCTCAAGCAAACCACAAACTGCCACTTTCAATCCTTCAAGCCACAAGACTGGAAGAGTTCATTCCAACTACCATACAAAATCTTGGATGCATTTAACCTATAACATGGTTTTTAGCTCAACCAAGAATCAACTTCTTCTCTTCAGCTCGCACACCTGAGATGCATATACTGCTCATATGTAGCGCGATGTCGAGACATTAGAATTGACATATTAAGCTCAGTTTCTTTCTTGATGAAACTTCCTCCTCAATAGGTCATCATACCTGAGCTCAAGAGATAACTAATCAAGATCTTCACTCCCGCATGAAATATTTGACAGTGATACTCTTTTGCTTTGTCTCCACCCTCTTGTTTTATTGTTAAAGAAGGAATCAAAGTTCTGGACCGATTGGTCTTCAATGCCTGATTCAAACTATATTCTTCTACCATGTCATGCAAAGGATACATTCACCTTTTAATCAGTTCTTTCCCAAACTGTAACATCATAGAATATCCTGCTGAGGAGACCAAACCCTAATGTCTTTCCAAGAGCATACCTTCCTAGGATCTCACTATCAGGGATACATCAGATACCACGCAGCGGAACACACACCAACTCCTCAACCACCTTTAGGCACTCCTCAATGATCCATAAACCAAGTGCCAACAACTCAAGCAGTCCTCCAATACATACTCTATCATGACTAGTCCATCCTTTACTCCAAAGGATCATACAACTGAGCAAGTCTAAAACTCAGCAAAACTATCTTCCTTGCTCATGAACCAGAAAGTATCTTCCCTAGATCTCATCCAGAAACAGACAGGATGCCTGCTCTGATACCAATTGAAATTCTGGTACAGATGTGTGATGTCTCATGCAATGTCACAACATCGCAATCTGTTGTATGAACAAGGCAATAATAGAAACAGTAAATAATACACTAAATTGTTCACCTAGTTCGGTTCAAAAACCTACGTCTGGGGGCATACCAAGCCAGGAAGGAAGTCCATTACTAGTAGTATCAAATTACAGACTCAACAGACCAGTTGACAATCTACCTAATTTAATCACTACCCAATGACCCTTCTACCTAAGTCCTACCTAGGTAAGAGACTCCATATCACTTCCAATCATCACAATGATGTCTAGCAGTCAACTTCACCGCCACTGCATCAACAGCTTGATTACCAACAACTTACAATCATAGACACAAAGAATACACACTTCCATGACACACAATGGAGTTGCTTCCAAGCTTCCTCCAAGAACAATACCATACTCATTACCTACAGGTTTCTGAGTAATGACATAGTGACCATCTCACAACCTGAGTGGTTCACATCGACAAAGCCCTAATGATCTACATCTTGGACCCGTGCCCTTCTTAGGTAACAAGCATTCTATTTATAACATAATCCCAACTGGATTTGGGCCTTCAAATCATATCAAATCTTCTGTAACAAATGTGCAACAGATCCTGCTTCTAAAAAGATCTTCAATCAAATCTTCAATAATTAACTCTGAATATTCTCCATATCTTTATGCTTTAAATTCGCAACAAACTGATCTTCTTCATTACTGATTATACCAGGAAATTCGCATTCAATCTAACTGACAGATCACCTTGAATCAACATAATCAGCGCAACCCATTCCAGCCTGATGTTTTAATGTTCTGGTATAGAGATGTTAAGACATCGCATGTGACATCACTCTTCAGCACTTTACTTCTTTAACAATATTCACACACCAGAATGTTAGCCAAAACATACCAATACTGTTAGAAGCTCATGTTGCAACATCACTCATGACATCAGCATTGTTTTAACAAAATTTTAGCCAATTACAAGAACTTACAAGCAGGATCAGATGTAGAAACAACTGCAGCAGCTTGCTTGGCCTTTTCCATGGCTTCAGCTTCTTGTGCTATTCTGGCTTCTTCAGCAGCCTTTTCTGCAAGAAGTCTTGCTTCCTTAGCAGCCATTTCTTCAACTTCTTTCTGCTTTGCAGCCAAAAACTTAAGTATCCTGATCCGCTCTTCAGCTTCTGCTCTCTCCTTTGCCCGTTGAATTCCATCTGTGATGGTTGCATCTGAGAAGCTTACAATTCTTGCAAGCTCACTGCTCAACCATTTCTGGAAGTTTTGACAAGATCTTTCAAGTTCCATAGGCTTGGTACTTGTGTTAAAGTCTTTTCTCAAGTTAGCAAACTTGTTTAATGCTTTTTCACTGAATTGAACTATGCTTTCTTCAAAATATTTTGGAGGTGGTACATTATAGATAACCAAATCAAGGTCAGGTTTGGCAGGATTTGTTTTAGGTGATGTTTGTTGAGATTAAACAATCTCAGTAGGAGCATGTTCACTGATTTGTTGATCAGCAGGAGATGTCACTACTAGAGTGTCTGAAACCATGAGAGGTTCAGAATATAGGGATGAAGGATCAGAGTGTTGACTCGAGGATTCAGCAAAAGTGGTCTGATAAAAAGTGTAAGACATTGATGAGACAAGCATGTCTGATTGGATGATTGAGGTGGTTGTTGATGGAGTGTATGTAGGAATTATTGTGGATTAGAGGTAGGAATAAAGGTGGTTGAAGATGATGATGGTGTAGTAACGGTCTTAGGGACATTCATGGACCCAGAAGAATTGATAGCCGATTTATTGATTTTCTCAAGAAGAAGAGATTCCATCCTTTTTCTTCTTCTTAGGCTCAGCATCCTCTTCAGTTTGCTTCCTCTTACTCCTCATGATGTATCTAGATTTAGGAGCAACCTCTTCAACTCTGGATTTTGGCATGTCATGCCCTTCTTCTCTCATTATAGCCACAAACGAAGTAATTGTTGTTGGATTATCTTCTTTGCGATAGTAGGGGTAGTTCGTTACTGGACGTTGGTTATCGATCACAGTGTCTTGAGGGATGGATGTGGGTTTCACATCAACATTTGTAATCATTTTCATATGCTTAAGGTTCACAGCATTGAAGGCTTCTCCTACTTTGCCAGCTAGATAATATGTGTACTTAGCTTCCTTGACTAGATACTCCACTAGGCCACTTTCAACAAAGATGTCAGAGAGAAGTCTTCCAAACGGAATATAGTTTATAATCTTCCTATCTGGTGAAGCTGTTGTTCTTGTCTTGCGTACCATATCTCTCAAGTAGTAAAAAAGAATGGATGGAAGACACATTTTCTCATTCTTGTGCAAGTAGTACAACATGTACTTTTGATTTGTGTTGAAGAAATCTGCAGCACTCTTTGGAGGTCTTGGATTGATACATCCAAGAATAATTTTATGCCAGATTCTCAAATTGTCACGCAGATTCTTGCTTTTGTACTCTGTAGTCCCAGGTTGACAATTTTTGAAAATTGCTTTATGGTTGACGGAGTCAGATATTTTAGTTTTTCCATAAACTCTTTTTCCTTCCAAGAGTTGCATCCTCAGTAGGTCTGAAATAGATTTTTCAGTGATATTGATCTTTTGATCCATAACAAAAGATACAACATGAAGATCGTTTGTTTCAGCGTGCCTCCAGAATTCCTTTACTAGGTCATCAAAGGTTGAACTTCTAACTCTTTCAAAGTAACTTTTCCATCCTTGAGTATTAAGTTGATCAATTAGGTTAAACCCATTATCGCGAAGATTGTCGAAGTCGACAAACAGCTCTTTCAGAACAATTAGTTCATGTGCATGCATAACACAAGTAACAGAGGATTTTCTCTGTGTTAATGGGTTGCATCGATCGTGGGAAGAGATAATGGAGTTGAAGCGATCGCCGCGGTGGTTGTGGAGGTGGTAGAAGGTGTGATAGATGAAGATGGTAGCTCTTGAGAGGGATTTAGTGATGGTTCAAAATCTTGAGAGAGAGGAGCGTTTTCTTGTTGAATGATGTCCATCTTGATGATAGTTAAGATCGGAGAGGTTGAGAACATGGATTGAGTTGGTTCGATAGAGAGATTTAGAGATTTAGGGTTTTAGAATTTCCTTTTGAATGAGAGTGGGAAGAGGAATGGTTTTTGAGAATTTAAAGAAATAGACACCGTACAGGGGATATGTGAATAAATGTAATAAAGTTTCGAGTCAATCCCAAGAAAATTGTTGTTCGTTTGATTTGAATAGATATAGTGAGTTAGATATAATCTAATCACATGCAAATATTATTTTCTAATCAAATGACACGTCAGAACTGTCTTTAAAAGAAAAATTTATCAGAACTGAGACACATCTCACAAAAGTGATTCTGATGATTTAAAAAATATTTGTTTCTTCTGACTTAAACACATTGGGTTCTAAAATAATTTCATTCCGAACAGTACTCCATTTTCAGATGTTTTAAAATAATTTGAAATTTATCTTCAGCTAAGGATTTTCTAAAAATATCAGCCCATTGATGGTCTGTATCAATGAATTTTAAGCATAAGGTTCCCTTCTGAACATAGTCTCTGATAAAATGGTGTTTTATTTCAATGTGTTTAGCCCTAGAATGTAAAATTGGATTTTTACTTAAACAAATTGCAGCAGTATTATCACAGAAGATAAGGATGTTACTCTCATATATCTGATAATCTTCCAGCTGATTTTTCATCCAAAACATTTATGTACTGCATAGAGAGGCGGAGATGTATTCAGCTTCTGCTGTAGAGAGAGCAATTGTAGATTGCCTCTTACTTGACCATGAGATTAGATTGTTCCGTAGGAACTAACAATTTCCAGATGTGCTCTTTCTTTCCAATTTGTCTCCAGCATAATCTGCATCGCAGTAACCAAAAAGAGCATACTCTGATGTTTTCTCATACATCAAGTCAAGGTTAGTTGTTCCTTTCAGATACCTTAGAATTCGTTTAACAGCAGTTAAATGAGATTCTCTTGGATCTGATTGGAATCTAGCACATAAATATACACTGAATAATATATCAGGTCTAGAAGCAGTTAGATATAAGAGAGAGCCTATCATACCACGATAAAGCTTCTGACAAACCTTAGCTTCTGCTTCTTCTTTTCTCATGACACATGTTGGATGCATTAGTGTTTTGGCCGTGTTACCATCCATCATGTTGAATTTCTTCATAAGTTCTTTTGTGTACTTGCTTTGATGAATGTAAGTGGCTTCTGGTTTCTGATCTACTTGAATTCCCAGGAAGAACTTTAACTCACCCATCAGACTCATTTCGAATTCGGCTTGTATTAACTTTGAAAATTCTTCACATAAAGAGGAGTTAGCAGAACCAAAAATGATATCATCAACATAGATTTGAACTATAAGAATATCATTCTTATATGTTTTATAGAAGAGAGTTGTGTCAACCCTTCCTCTGGTGAACTGGTTTTCTAAAAGAAATTTGCTCAATCTATCATACCAAGCTCTGGGAGCTTGCTTTAAGCCATAGAGAGACTTTTTGAGTTTAAAAACAAAATCTAATTTTTCTAAATTTTCAAAACCAGGAGGTTGTTTGACATAGACTTCTTCTGATATATAACCATTTAAGAATGCACTTTTAACATCCATCTGATATAGGGTGATGTTATGGTTTACTGAGAATGAAATTAATAACCGTATTGCTTCAAGTCTGGCGACCGGAGCAAAGATTTCGTTGTAATTAATTCCTTCTTGTTGACTGTATCCTTGAGCAACAAGTTGTGCTTTGTTTCTGACAACTTCTCCCTTCTCATTTAGCTTGTTCTTGAATACCCACCTGGTTCCAATAACATGAACATTCTTAGGTTTTAGAACTAGATCCCAAACATCATTCTTTGAGAATTGATTAAGTTCTTCTTCCATAGCCAGAACCCAGTCCTTGTCCATAAGAGCTTCTTCAACTGTAGATGGTTCAATCAACGACACCAGTCCCAAGAGTATTTCTTCTGATGGTCTGAAAGCTGATCTGGTTCTAATTGGAGCATCTTTGCGACCCAAAATTAGTTCCTCAGGGTGAGATGTAGACATTCTTCTTTTCTTTTGCTGTGGAGTATTCAGAGTTACGTTAGAGGTATCTGGCGTAGGATCTTGCTGGTCTTTGACTTCATCTACCTTTTCTTTAGGTTCTGAGAAGCTAATTTCCAAACATGCAAGTTTTTTAGCTAGCTCTGACTTTTCAGGGTCAGGCTTGTCATCGAATCTAACATGAATTGATTCTTCCACAATCTGTGATTCTGTGTTGTAAACTCTGTAGCCTTTTGAGCGTTCAGAGTATCCTAACAGCAGACACTTCTGTGCTTTGGAGTCAAACTGGCTAAGATTCTCTTTAGTGTTAAGCATATAACAAGTACATCCAAACATATGAAAGTAAGAAACATTGGGAATCTTATTCTTCCACAATTCATAGGGAGTTTTATTTAAGATAGGTCTAATAGAGATTCTATTTTGAATATGACATGCTGTGTTAATTGCTTTTGCCAAAAAATGCTTAGCCATGTCAGTTTCTTGGATCATGGTGCGAGCCATTTCTTGTAAAGTTCTGTTCTTCTTTCTACAACTCCATTTTGTTGTGGAGTTCTAGGACAAGAAAAATCATGGGATATCCCATGTGAATCAAAAAGGTTTTCAAAGTCTTTGTTTTCAAATTCTCCACCATGATCACTTCTGACTTTGATATTTTGCAATTTTTCTCATTTTGAACTTGAGTGCAGAAGGAAGCAAACACAGAATGTGACTCATCCTTGTGTTTTAAGAATTTCACTCATGTCCAACGGCTGTAATCATCAACGATGACTAGTCCGTATTTCTTACCATTAATAGAAGCAGTTTTCACTGGTCCAAAAAGATCAATTTGAAGAAGTTTTAACGGTCTGGAGGAGGAAACAATATTCTTTGCTTTAAAAGAGGTTTTTGAAAACTTGCCTTTCTGACATGCTTCACAAAGAGCATCTGAAGAGTACTTCAAATTTGGAAAGCCTCTGACAAGTCCAAGCTTGTTCAGTTGAGAAATTATTCTCAAGCTAACATGACCAAGACGTCTATGCCAGACCCATTGCTCTTCATTTACAGAAAGAAGAAATTTTACATTTTGATGCTTTAAATCTATAATTTAATTTTATAAGTATTGTTCTTCCTCTTTCCGTTGAACAGGACAGATCCATCCTTTTGACTTACAGCTTTACAGGATGTCTGATTAAAAATAACGTCATAACCATTGTCACTAAGTTGACTAATTGACAATAGATTATGCATTAGACCTTCAACTAGTAAAACATTATTAATAGAAGGAAGCTTACCATTTCCAATAGTTCCAGAGCCAATAATTCTTCCTTTCTGATTTCCTCCGAAACCAACGACACCTCCAGGCTTAAGTTTCAGATCTTGGAACATATGCCTTTCTCCCGTCATTTGTCGCGAGCATCCACTGTCCAGGTACAATGACTGGTGTTTCAATGGTGCCATTAAGGATGTCTACAACATAAATTATCTTATTCTTAGGTACCCATTTTGTGGGTCCTTTCAAATTAGCGTTTCCAGAAGTTCTGACACCCTTGGACTTCCTTATATTGGAATAATAGTGTGGAATTTGTGCATAGTGTTTAAGTTTGGGAGTTTTCTTTAGTGTCTGTGGTTGTGTAGTGATAGATTCTGAACCTTTTTGTTCAGAACATTTCAAGATAGTGCCAGAGGGCACAAAATTTTTGGATAGAAGTATTATCTTGATACTCTTGGTCTCATCATATGGATGTGATGGTCTTGAATATCCCAGACCTCTGTTACCATTTCTGCTGACTCCATAGATTATTGAAGCCATTTTTCTTCTGTCTATGCTCTTAGCGAGAAAGTGTTGGAAAGCTTTATCATACTTGGCTACTTCATCAGTGTCATACCCCAAATTTTGACCACTAAGAATCCCCATCATTATGTAAATCATCATCATAATATGGATGGACCATCATACCTCATTAGTCTCCCCAAAGATGGGTGAACATCCACTACAATCAAATTTAGGGTTTCAAGCCCTCTAAGAGCCTTAGACAAAGGATCAATAAAGGAATGACATGATATTCAACTTGTCTAAACCTCTTAAACATCCATAAAGGATCAAGAGGACTCCCACATCAAGAATCAAGCACAAGGCTGCAACGTTCCAAGTGGATCAAGCCTCAAGATTACCATTGTCACCAAATTAGGGTTTTGGTCGACTAGGGCCTCTAGATGGAATTTTTCCTTTGGGCATGAGCCAAAGGCTTCAAAGCACAACCTAAGATGCCCTAAGGGACATCATGAACCCAATCATCAAGTCAATTTTACCTCAGGGGATGCATTCATAAATCAGGAATTAGGATTTCTTGACCTAATTCACCCCTAAGTTGACTTTTGGGACAAAACATGAGCCAAAACCTCAAGACATGATTTAAGGGTCCCTAATACACTACATTGATCCATTTGCAACAATGGATTGATCCAAGAAGCTTGATTCACAAGTTTCAAATTCATCAGAACCACAATCAGGGTTTCGCGGGAAAAGTCAACTGAGCCTTTGAATTTTGACCCAGGCATGCTCCCAAACCTTGGGACATGATTCAATACACCCTACAATACCTATGAAATCAATCCATCAAGTTTGATTTAGGTCAAGGACTTGATTTCATAGAGGATCGCACAGTTTGGAGTTCATCTGACAAAAAGTCAACTGTGCACAAAAGTCAACTTTGACTTTTTGAGATTTTTCACAATTATGGTTCTTTGACCCTAAAATGATGTTAATGTGTGATTGGGATCATCATTAATCAAGAAAAATCAAGAAAAATGGGATAACTTGTAAAAGGGGGTAACCATAAAAACTTAGAAATTTTCTAAGTTATGGAACAAAGTGCCTAGGGTACCAACTTTGGAGGATCATATCTCCTAAACCACAAGGCCATTTTCCCCATTCAAAGCTAGATTTGTAGCTCTCATGGCCCTCTACAAAAGCTTCAACTACACCTCATTCCAATTCATCATGGATTTTGAGCTAGGGTTGGGTCAAAATGGCTGAAAACATGAAATGCCACTTTTTGCAACACTTAGTGAAATTTTCACTAAGTCAGAATATGTTTCACTTTTTCCAAAATGTAATGGTATTTTTCACTTGGATCCAAAAAGAGTCAAAACAAACTATGATCACACATATGTTGTATCATATGAGGGCTTTCCAAAATGACCAAGAACTTCACCAAACTCAATCTGAGCAAGAAGTTAGGACAGTGGCAATATGCCTTGCTGCAACTGTCATAACAAGGAAGATTTGGGGATTTTGCTCGATTTGCCCAAATTTTGCAAAGGGCAAGCAAATCTATCCATCTGAACACCTCAAGGGGGGACCAAGGAGGAACCAAATCTGATCCATAAGCCTCCCAAGTCATTGGAACCAAAAGTAGCATGCCAAACCTAAAAACCCTACAAAGAGGGACAAGACTCCAATTTTGTTTTGGAGCATTTAATGGATGCACGAAGGTGGCATGGACTGAGCCTCTTCCAACTGAATTTAGTCAAGACTTATCCAACAACTAGGGAACCACATATTTGTGCTCTAACCTCTAGTCAATGGCTAGAGGAGACTTGGATTCTCATTGATCAACATTTGCCAAACTTCTGCAGCAGTTGCCATTCACTATTGCAGCTAAAACAAACTTGACACACTATAAATAGAGCTCATTTGTGGCCAGTTTGAGTACACCAAAGCCATTACACAGATGTTTTCCTCAAAATCACTTTCTCTAGGCAAAAATACCTTCTTTAGCAAGGTAACTCTGATTTTTTGAGTTAGAGAGCATTTCCATCACAAATCATGATCCAAACACATCCAATATGTCATATCTAAGCTATCCAAACTCTCACAAGTGACCTGTATCACCAAAATCTCAAAGTCCCCTCTCAAAACCTCAAAATAGGACTTTTGTGCATTTTTCAAGCCATGTCTTGATTCAGTTACTTTCCAAACCAGATAAAACCTCAAACATACTCCAAATATCATCCTTGAACTATCCTAAATGATTCCCCACATCTGGAACACCATTTGAGAGAGTTGCTATTTTGGCCACTTTTTCCCCTTTTGCAAGAAAGGGCCAATTTCCATTCCTGATGTTTCCAGTTGGTTCCAACCACTCTAAAAGCTTCTAAGGGATCATTTGAGGGTGTCCAAAGCATCAAAACATTTCTGGAACAAAACACTTGGTAGATAGCCCAAAAGCTCCAAAAAGAGGTAAGCATCACAACTTGAACCCTCTGAAATATGCCTTGCTTTGAAGTCCACTGATCATGCATCTCTTATACATGTTATATGTGTTGTGTTTGCACCAATTTATCATGTAATTCACACCTGTACCAAGAGGTAGCAAAGAAAATGCAAAACATGGCCTATTTCAAAACCACTATCGGGTTTTGAGGAGGATTTGTTTTCTGGAAAAACCACCACCACCATTGGATTCCTTAGGAAATTCAAGGCCAGATGCATATAAATTTTGTCTCCATCCATGGAGAAATGAGAAAGTTATGGCCTTCACGTTTCTAACCAAAATCTTGCCTTGCCTTGCCTCGGGCCAGGCCAAAAACAAGGCAAGCCTTGTTTATTTGTGGTTGTGTTTCAATACACGGATGTATCACCACCCCAGTGGTAGAAGGCGCACACTGCACATAAGAGGTCTGGTGTTCGAATCCCCCTCGCCCAGACACGCTTTTTAATGCTTTTTCCACTTTTTTTTATTATTTTTCATATTATTTTTAATGATTTGAAAAATTAATAACTCCCTCAATTTTAATTATTTTTTATTGTTTCTTTTTGTAAAAAATCACAAAAATATTGAAATATTTTATTCCACAAAAAAATCAAGTTTATATTATTTATTTAATATAGTTGGTATTTTTGTGAATAAATTCATTTTAATTGTTTTTTTAAACATTTTAAAATTGAATTCTCATGTTGAAAATCAAAACTAAATGAATTTTAATTCATCTTGTGATTAAAACATCATTTTCCAAATCTCAACCAAAAATCACAAGTTGTTTATTCAAACTTATTTGGTATTTTATCATTTTTTATTGATTTTCCTTGAGAATTTACTTTTAAAATGATGAAATTAGGGTTTCCTTGATTTTCACCCAAGCAAAACTTTTTTAAATAATCTTTGGGCCTCTAATAGAGTGTAAGACCCAACCCTTTTTGAAAACCAAAATGATTTGGGCCTCAGTGTATTGTATAAGTCCCGATACCGTCAAAAAGTTTGGCGCGATCGTCAACTTTTTAACGAAAACCCATGGGCCTCTCCTTGAGTTTTAAGCCCCATATCTTGTACAAAAAATAACCTCTTTGGGCCTCTAATAGAGTGTAAGACTTAACCCCCTTTTAACCAAAACTTTTTGGGCCTCAAATATTGTATAAGTCCCTCCGCGTTAAAAGAAAAATCTCGGCGCGATCGCCAGTTCAAAAATCAAATCATCTGGGCCTACCCTCGTGTTATAAGCCCCATTCCTTTTCTTAAAAACACCTTTGGGCCTCTTGAGAGAGTGTAAGACCCATCCCTTTGTACAAAAAACCTTTTTGGGCCTCAGTCACTTGTATAAGTCCCTGTACAAATTCCAAACAACAGTTCAATCACTGATAAAACCTTGGGCCTCTCCTCGAGCTGTAAGCCCCAACAATCTTTTCAAAAAACTTTCTCATTTGATTTTGAATCCAAATATATGTTGTTATCCAACTTTCTTTGTTGAACGACTAACAAAACAACATGGAAGCTCTACAATGGGTAAGTGTTTATCCGCTTTCATTTATATATATATATATATATATATATATATATATATATAACTGTATTGTGGGGGTTGTTTCACTGTAAGTCTTCTTTCACATCCTTTTATATACTTGTCACATATCCACTGTGTAATACTAGTATAGTTATTTAGAGTTTTCCCTGAAAACCACGTCTAGCACTAGGTAAAGCCCTGTTTGTCACTCTTAAATACAAACAAAACTAGATCCCCATAGGATTACCAGATACAGTCTTCCCTTCTCTTGGGGTTAAACAATATGGAAACGTGAAAGGCAGTATTCTCGGTGAACCCTTTCTCAGACTGTCACCCTTAGAAATTGTCAAAGAAATTCTAACTCCCCAGAGATGATCTTTTCTCCGTGAATGACATCTCTTGAGTTTCTCCCAAATCCTTGAACTTTCCTGGCTTGATCTATTCTTGATGAATAGCATGTCTTGAACTTCTCTCGGTTTGGGGACCCACAGGCTTCCTAAAAGCATCCCCGCCTCCTCTTGGGCGTTGTACAAGGACCCTTCGGCTTCTAAGAAGTTCTCATGCCTTCTCTTGGGCTTAATACAAGGAACCTGACGACCTCTTAAAGGTATAAGACAGAACTTAGTCATCCTTTGTTAGGGAAATCTTTCCAGTGTCAAAACTCCGGCCGTTGTAGGGTTGATACTCATCCCTTAATGCCCGTGCCTCCTCTTGGGCATAGTACAAAAGATAAAACTCTAGGCTTGGACAGTGTAAACCTCTCAAGTCTCAAAGACATTCTCAAGTTACTCTAAAACACAAGCATAAACCCAGTCTCTCTCATGAGAGTTCCCCGCACTTGGACCTGCCTAGGAATCTCAGTGACCTTCGGCAGTAAGACAACCTCCTCTTGGGCTTTGTACAAATAATCCTCCCCATCAAAGCTAACCTTTTCAGACTCTCTTGTTGAGTCTAACCCCTTTAACCTCCGTCTTGGGCTTCGTACAAGACACACAAAAAACTCTCTTGTTGAGTATAAAAGACTCTCTTGTTGAGACAAACCTTTTTTAGCCTCCGTCTTGGGCTTCGTACAAGACACAAATAAAAACTCTCTTGTTGAGTATAAAAGACTGTCTTGTTGAGTCAATCCTTTTCAGCCTCTGTCTTGGGCTTCGTACAAGACACATAAACACTCTCTTATTGAGTATAAAAGGCTCTCTTGTTGAGTCAATCCCTTCTTAGCCTCAATCTCGGGCTTCGTACGAGACAGCAAATCACTCTCTTGTTGGGTATAAAAGAATCTCTTGTTAAGCCAGTCACCCCTTTAGCCTTCGTCTTGGGCTTTGTACAAGACACATAAAAATCCTCTCTTGTTGAGTGAACCCTTTCAGCCTCGATCTTGGACTTTGTACAAGACAGAAAGAACATTTTAACCGGAAAAGTCAAACTTCCCGCCTCCTCTTAGGCTTTGTATAAAGAAAACCCCGGTTGAGTCCCTCAACCTTTTAGCATCAAAGTTGTACCTTGCTCATAGCATACAAGCATCAACAACTCCTCTTTAGAGATGACAAATTCTCTCTCTCATCCAAAACCTTTTAGCTTCACATCTTGGGCTTTAAACAAGATACAAATCACCTTTAGCTTCACGTCTTGGGCTTCGAACAAGACACCAAAACATCTCTTTCCTCCCATAGAATAGGAGGAACTACGATTGCTCTGGTTTCCCTGTCTCGGGAATACGCATGCATAAGATTGAAAAATCTTAGCGAGCATACTAATAAAAAACCCAAAATCCAGTACCCCCATATATCAACCCAAATGCACCAAATCCTAACATCTTACCAAAAACCTCGCAAATAGTCCAGACATTCTAATCTTAACAAAATAACCAAAGAGGGGCCCACATCTTAATAGCATCTGTAAACTAACAGTCAGCTGTTTAAACTCAGTATGCAAGCAGGGTTAATTGGAGACATCTATTTCCCTTCTTTAATCAGCTCAATAGGATAAAAAATGAATCAAACCGTAGTGCCCAAGCGATAGTGATTCAAGACCACAAAAATCGCGCTACAGAAAAATGGCGCCACCGTGGGGCCTTCTTCTCTTTCTTACAATCTTTGGTAGAAACCTTAAGTTCACAATCTTAGGTAGAAAACCCTGAGTTCTCAAAATGTCATAGAAATGGCGACTCTGCTGGGGAGCCATTGTCTGTTAGGATCATAGGATTTAGAGGTCTAGGATGATTAAGAAAAATATATATACTGCATTTCCTAATTGATATCCGTGTTTATTTTTCCGCTCATGGGAATGCGTGTGATGCAGCATGTGGAAAGATTAAGTATACACCTAAGATAGGTGATGGCATTATATGGGTAATCTTGTGGGGAGTGAATCCTAGTTAAGAGTCCTCGGTCGACCATCAAACTCAGTGGAGACTCCCTTTGCAGATACATTGCCTATACGAATTCGGTTGTTGAAAGTAGTGTGGTCGACTGGGTTATTTGAGAAGCTGAGGTTTGTAGTAGACTGAAACCATTTTGTAGTGCGGAAGCTATCAAAAATAGTTGTCACGCGATACTACCCTCATTTGAGATCACTCTAAGATACATCAGCTCGCTGGCGATCCGCTTGTTGTTGTTATCCCAAGAGGGGTCAATGATTTTGCGGACAGGTACAAAAAATACCAGTATAAACCTTTGGGGGATGGGTAGAGCCTTGACTTCATGACACCGACCCTTTGACCCCATGTTTTTTCTATGTTTTTGTGTGATACATACATACATTCATTTAAAAAACATTAAAACAAAGAAAAAATATTCTCTTCTAGTCTCTCTTTTTCAAATGAACTAAGGCAATGATTGCAAATATCAGAAAAAGAGATTGCTAATGGATTTCGGTAGAAGGAAAACTCATAAGTACACCTTCAAGGTTCCAAAACTAGAGGATTTGAGATGGTTGGCAATGATGATCACCAACCCTAAGGCTTTCAGAGCCAAGTATGGAGGTCTGCTATCTCTATTAAGGGTCCATGTAATTGAAGGAATCCTGTCCACACTAATCCAGTTCTACGATTCGGTCTATCACTGTTTCACATTCCCGGATTATCAGCTAGCACCAACGCTGGAGGAATACTCTCACCTGACTGATTTACACATTTCTGATCAAGCTCCCTTTTCTGGACTGGAAGAGATTCCAAAGGATCAAACCATTGCAAGAGCAATCTATTTGGACGAGTCAGAAGTCAGGATTCACATGACCACTAAGGATGGAATCAAGGGTTTGCCAGCCCAGTTCTTGACGAAGAAAGCTCTGTACTTCACTAGTATAGGGAACGTGGCCGCTTTCGAGAGCATCTTTGTTTTGCTCACTTACGGGTTATTTTTGTTTCCCAACATTGATAACTTTGTGGATATCAACGCAATTAAGGTTTTTCTGATTGGAAACCCTGTACCAACTTTACTCGCAGATGCGTATCATTCGGTACACTTAAGGAATTTGTATAGCGGAGGAATGATCACATGTTGTGTACCCCTGTTATACAAATGGTTCACTTCCCATTTACCTAAGTCTGCTACATTTTGGAATCCTAAGAGTTCTTTACGTTGGTCGTAGAGAATCATGTCTCTTACCAACTCTGACATCGATTGGTACAATCGAATCTATGACGGGATCAGAATCATTGACCGTTGTGGAAATTTCCGTAATGTACCCCTTATAGGAACTAAGGGAGGAATCAACTATCATCCAGTGTTAGTTCGTCGTCAATTTGGATACCCAATGAGGCATGTCCCGCGAAATGCTCATCTGGAAGGTCTTTTCTTCAAGGAAGGAGAAAATTACAGAGCACTAAAGACAGAAATAGTGCATGCCTGGAAACACGTTCATAGGAAAGGAATAGAGTCTCTAGGAAAACCAGATTGTGTCTCGGTGGAGCCTTATCTCCACTGGGTACAAACTAGAGCTCTCAAGCTGATGATGCCTTACCCTCGTCAGGAAGTTCTTCCGTTAAGGGACCCTGTCCTTTATTTTATGTCTGAGACGGAAAAACTTCAGGTTACTCTCAACAAAGTTCAACAGGAGAAGAGGTCTTGGAGGAGCAAGTACCGTATTCTCAATGTGGAGTGCAAGAAAATACAACAACTGTTAAAAGGAAAAGATGCCCTGATCGAGATTTTAGAGCAACATGCTGTAGAAAATCAGGATGACCAAAGGAATTTGCTCGCTCCTTTCACATGGCAAAGGAATGAAAACCCGACAACGGCTCAAGAGCCCCGGTCAAAGAAAAGGAAAGAACCAGCACCTGAGTTCTCCTCAGAGAGGACTCGGGACCCATAAGTTAGATTTCCTTTTACAGCATTATGTAAATTACTATATTTCCATTATGCAATCTTTGAATTCAATAAAATGGGGTCTCCCCACTGTTTGATACTAGCAATTCAATTGTTGAAGTTTATTTTGATTAAACAAAAATAAATTAAAATATATAATCATTGCATATCATTCATCATTCTCACATAACGCATTCTTCTTACCTACGAATCTCACGTTTGCGTCTCGATTCTAGAGTCAAATTGTCTCATTCGTACAATACTCGGGCCAATCGTCAGAAAAAGATGGATGATCTCGAGGAAGAAAATAGAGAGTTGAGGGAAGAGATCGACACTCTGAAAGAGGATCTGAGAAAGCTTCATAACGACATGCAAGCTCTAGCAGAAGCTCAAATGCAACAACAAAGGACTGTGATCTCAGATATCACATCAACGCCCATAGTGGAGAAGTGCGATCCTAGGTACAAAATGCTGAAAGATCGTCCCTGGAGCATGCCTATTAACTATATCCCAGAAGGATATGTTCCGCCGATCACTGAGGATCAAGGAACCGCAACAGGAGCCGCTGGGCCTGAAGATTACAAACTTCGGGAAAGCGAAGATGCCCGGGGCATGAGAGCAACTAATGAAGGTTACAAACTTTGGGAGGCACCGAGAGTCTCGGCCGTAATAACTGTACCACCACCTGTGGTGCACACTGTCCCGGAAGGACAGATTCCATAGATACCTTCTGTTGGAAACACAAGTGTGGATGACAGAATGAAGGAATTCCAGCAACAGTTCCTGGAAATGCAGAAAGAGCTGCAAGCCCTTCGCGGTCAGGATTTATTTAGAAAGGACGCCGCAGACCTTTGTTTAGTCCCCAATGTGAAAGTTCTACACAAGTTCCAGGTACCCGATTTTGAAAAGTACAAGGGTAACTCTTGCCCTCAAAGCCACTTGGTGATGTACGCTCGGCAAATGTCAGCTCAGACAAAGAACCAGGAGCTACTAATTCACTACTTTCAGGATAGTTTAACCACTGTCGCATTAAAATGGTACATGGGTTTAAACCTCACTAAGATCGGCACTTTTAGAGATCTTGGCGCTGCCTTCGTTCAACAATATAAGTATAACCTGGACATGGCACCAGACAGAGATCAACTCAGATTGAGGTCACAAAAGGACAAGGAAACCTTTAAGGAGTACGCTCAGAGATGGCGTGAAATTGCCGCTCAGATTTTTCCACCTCTGGAGGAAAAAGAGATGACAAAGATTTTCTTAAAAACCTTGAGCTCATTCTACTACGACCGAATGGTCGCCAGTGCGCCCAACGACTTCACCGAAATGGTCGGTATGGGGGTACGTCTTGAGGAAGCAGTTCGAGAAGGACGTTTAGTTAAAGACGCTGGATCATCAAGTAGTACAAAATGATACGGTAGTGCCTTCCCTAAGAAAAAAGAGCAGGATATTGGGAATATCTCTCTCGGAAGGCAAAGGCGACGATACCAACCAGTAGCAGCTGTAACTCCTGCTATCAACTCTGCGCGTGTACCTGCGTATCAACCTCAGGTTGCTCAAAGCCAACCGAATCAACAGCAATTCCAGCAAAGGACACAACAACCTCTTCAGTAGGCTCGTCCCCCGTACAACAACAACCGTACAATGCGGCCACCAGGGTTTGATCCTATACCCATGTTGTACGCAGAGCTATTTTTGTTACTACTGGTCAAGGGACATGTCCAGACCAAGGCTCCTCTCGCAATACCAGATAATCCGCCGTTCTGGTTCAAAACGGATCAGACTTGTCCTTACCATCAAGGAGGACCAGGGCATAACATAGAGAGTTGTCTCAGTTTCAAATCCGATGTGAAAAAGCTTGTTAGGAGCGGGGTCTTATCCTTCAAGGATACAAATCCTAACGTTCTCACGAACCCGCTTCCTCAACATGAGAAAGCTACAGTCTATTTGTTAGAGGGAGAGTCTAACAACATCTATCAAATTCATGATGTACTCTTATTAAGGGCCAACTTGGTCAAGATGCATTGTAGATAGAGTGGATACGGCCATGTGCCACCTCATAATTATCATCAGTGTGACATTTGCTCTAAAAACAATCAAGGATGTTCTGTGGTGCAATCAGCTCTACAGGAACCGTTGGATCTCGGATGGATCCAGGAACACCGGGTTCGTGGAGTCAACATGACCTACACAAATCCCAATATTATTCAGAATCACAACGTTCTGGCAATGAAGGTCAATTTGGTGGCAATGCACTCAAGGCAGAGCCAGTATCATAATCTGCCGCGGCAGGATTACAATTCCTGTCTGACTTGCTTGGTAAATAATCAGGGATGCTCTTTTGTACAAGAGGCCCTCCAGTGTCAGATGGATCTTGGATGGATCCAGGACTATCATGATAAAAATCCTTATCAGATAAATATGATTCAAATCTTCGATATTCGATTGATTAATACCAGCTTGGTGGAGTTACACGCCAAGCAAGTCCAACTTGGTTTTCTCACTTCTCACGATTATCTGAGCTGTAAAGTATGCAGTGAAAGCAGCCAAGGGTGTGCTCTCGTTCAAAGAACTTCAAAACACCTATTAAACCATTGGTGGCGTCTAATCTATCTAGATGAAGCCACGCAAAAAATCAGTGTGACTAACGGGAACCCTACTAGACGTCAAAGTCGGGATGTCCAATCTATGGAAACTGACATGGTAAGGTTGCACTGCATCCAAAGCGGACGTGGCCAAGTGCCACCACACAACTATGAACGCTGTAGAGTTTGCTCGGAGAATAATCAAGGATGCTACCTCATGCGGGCAGCTCTTCAAAGTCAGTTGGATCATAAAGAGATTCAACCCTGTCCGAGTTCCGAGCCAATCAACTGGACGCTGGTCTACTTCGCTAACCAGATCAAAGGTGTGGTTGTAATCTTTGATTCTGAGAGAACCAAGGATGTTTGTACCATCATCCCTCAACTTGACGAATCAAAAGTTCCTAACCTGGAACCAATTGAAATCACTTACGATGGTCAGGAAAATCAGAAGGCTCACGTAGTTATCTATCTGCCGGGACCACTACCGTATAAATCAACTAAGGCTATCCCTTACAAATACGGTGCAACGACAATTGAGAATGGAAAGGAAACTCCATTACACTCCGTCGTGAATATCACCGATATCGGTCGAGTAACACAGAGCGGTCGGATCTTCAACAGAGGATTAGAGAACCCAACAAAGAAAAGGAACCTCGGGCAGAAGTTCCCAATCCACCAGTCGGTCAATCCGGTGGTCCCAACCTTTCAAAAAATGATGATGAGATGATGAAGCTCATCCAAAGGAGTGAATACAACATTGTTGATCAACTGTTATAAACTCCTTCAAAAATCTCAGTGTTATCACTTTTACTTAGTTCAGAAGCTCACAGGGAAGCTCTGTAGAAAGTCTTAGAGCAAGCCTTTGTGGAATAGGATGTAACGATCAGACAGTTCGATGGCATCGTCTCCAACATCACTTCCTGCAACAATTTGGGATTCAGTGATGAAGAACTGCCCGAAGAGGACCACCGTCACAACATGGCGCTCAATATTACAGTCAACTGCCAGGACGATGCATTAGCCATCGTACTGGTAGATACCAGATCAGCTCTGAATGTTATGCCCAAATCTACGTTGATACGATTATCATATCAAGGATCTCCGATGAGGGCCAGTGATGTCACCGTCAAAGCATTTGACGGATCCCGAAAAACAGTTATCGGTGAAGTCGATCTTCCCATAACTATCGGTCCCCACATGTTCTAGGTCACGTTCTAAGTCATGGATATCTAGGAAACATACAACTGCTTATTAGGAAGACCTTGGATACACCAGGCTAGGGCAGTCACTTCGACACTTCCCCAGAAGCTGAAGTTTGTCAAAAACAACCAACTTGTCACGGTCTACGGGGAGCATGCCTTGATCGTGAGTAACTTATCGTTATCCACTTGTGTGGAACCGGAGGAGATAATTGGAATCCAGTTCCAAGAACTTTCGGTCAGCAGTGATAATCAGGCAGAAAGAGGAATCCCGATTTCCTCGTACAAAGATGATCTTGAAGCAATTGAAAGTAACAATACGAAAGGATGGGGACAGCTTATCACTCCTACTGATAACAAAGCAAAGAAACGTCTTGGCTTTTCCTCAACCTGTACCCAGACTGCTACTAACGATGAGAGTTTTCGTCCCATTCAGGATTTCTTCCATAGTGGAGGTTTCCTTCACCTAGTGTCTCAAGAAGTACATACCATCAAAGAGGGTGATTCCTCCGATACGGAGGAAGAATGGAAGTCCTATATTAACGAGAACGGTTATATGTCTCAGGAAGAGCTGCCTATGGCATTTTGCTATCCTGCACAGAGTCCGATATTTATACCGAGGTCTGACATCGAAATGATGTACGGAGATTGTGATCCAGAAGGATGTCGTGCTCCCCCAAACACATTAGAGGAAGACACTCTGATGAAAGACTACTTTGACCACGGCTATTATGGCCCGATGGATGGTCTTCCTATCTGGCAGCCGTACCCAGGAGACTCAGGGTAAGAAAGTCATGCGAACAATGAAAATCAGTTGAGCATCATTGAAAAGAATACCTGCGTCTCCACCATGTCATGGGATCAACACTCAGGTCATTCAGAAAATATCCAGCATGACGATGAATTCGCAAAGGTTGCAGGATTAGAGTTCATTAACTATGCTTTTCCCGAGGTCAACGTCATTGAAAGCGATGACTCCTCCAGTTCCAAAGAAGTATGGGACACCTTAGGACAACCGAGTGGCAAGTATGACTTCTTGGTCAAGTACACCGCTCCTGAAAGCTCTCGTATCAGGCTCAAAGACATCCAACCCACTGGATGGGGAGATCTACATGAGAGTACAAAAACCATGTAAAATACAGCGGAGGAATCCTCCTACAACAACTCCGCCTGGGAGACAGATTCCAATGATCCAGCTTCGCCAGAAATCAGCGTCATTTCTGAGGACAAGCCAAGAAAGAAGGTACCAGACTTTGTGATTCACCGAGGAGTTCGCCGCCAATGGGTTGCGGTCGGTATTCCGAAGATCGTCCATAAGTCAAAGTAATTGTCGTCTTTACTTTAACCTTTCACCCTGCCCAGGTGAAACGGATGTTTTTGATAGGGCTCACTCTCTGTAAATATCCCTCTTCGCTTCGCCCAAAGCGACAGAGTTTTATTTTATAGGGTTGTAGTTTCAAGTTTCGACTAATCATAAATAAAGTAACGTCGTTCTGTAATTTCCGCATTAATTGTTGTTTTCTCTTTTCGTTTTTTAGAAAATGGTAATCCTAAAAAACAATTCAAATAATAAAAACAAGCAGTAAAAAAATATACACTGCACACACTCTTTCATTTTCTCTATCTCTTCTAAACACAAATCATCACGTCATGCAGATTGCTTGTTTTAAACCCCATTGAAACATACGATCCAATGCCTTCTCCCAACTTTGAATTCCCGGTGTTCGAGGCTGAAGAATAAAATGACGAAGAAATTCCGAAAGAGATCTCCCGATTACTCAGACAAGAGGAAAGGTCTATCGAACCTCACAAAGAGCTGTTGGAAACGGTCAACTTAGGTTCAGAAGAAGAGAGAAAAGAGGTCAAGATTGGGGTACTGCTCAGTCCAACTGTCAAAGAGAGTTTGATAAAGCTTCTCAAAGAGTTTCCTGATGCATTCGCTTGGTCCTATCAGGATATGCCAGGGTTGGATACCAGCATCGTGGAGCATCATCTACCGCTAAGATCAGAATGTCTGCCAGTAAAACAAAGGTTGAGACGGACTGATACGGACATGGCCATCAAAATCAAGGAGGAAGTACAGAAACAGATTGACGCGGGTTTCCTCGCCACATCAGAATATCCTCAATGGTTAGCCAACATAGTACCAGTTCCGAAAAAGGACGGAAAGGTCAGAATGTGTGTGGATTACCGAGATCTAAACAAGGCTAGTCCAAAGGATGACTTTCCTTTACCACAAATTGACATGCTGGTAGACAGTACAACAAAGTTCAGTGTTTTCTCCTTCATGGATGGATTCTCAGGCTATAATCAGATAAAAATGGCGCCGAAAGATATGGAGAAAACTTCATTCATCACCCCATGGGGCACCTTTTGTTACAAGGTAATGTCGTTCGGTTTGAAGAACGTCGGGGCAACCTATCAAAGGGCCATGACTACTCTGTTTCATGACATGATACACAAAGAAATCAAGGTATATGTCGATGACATGATTGCCAAATCTAAAACAGAGGAGGAGCATGTGATCCACCTGTCAAAACTATTCGAGCGGTTGAGAAAATACAAACTCCATTTGAATCCCAACAAGTACACCTTTGGAGTCTGTTCAGGGAAATTGCTAGGGTTCATCGTCAGCCAAAAAGGAATTGAGGTTGATCCTGACAAGGTCAAGGCCATTCAAGAAATGCCTTCTCTGAAAATTGAAAAACAAGTCAGGGGATTCCTGGGACGTTTGAATTACATTTCCAGATTCATATTCCTCATGACCGCGACATACATGCCAATCTTCAAATTACTCAAAAAGAATCAGGACTGTGGTTGGACAGAAGACTGTCAAACCACCTTCGACAGTATCAAGGAATACTTGTTGAACCCACCTATTCTATCACCTCCGATGGAAGGAAGACCACTGATCATTTACTTAACAATCTTGTAAGACTCAATGGGTTGTGTACTTGGCCAACAAGAGGAAACCAAAAGAAAAGAGTCTGCCATCTACTATTTTAGCAAGAAATTCACCGACTGCGAGACTCGGTACACTATGCTTGAGAAAACTTACTGTGCTCTGGCTTGGGTAGCCAAACGTCTTCGCCAATACATTCGTCACACTACTTGGTTAATCTCCAAAATGGATCCAATCAAGTATGTCTTTGAAAAGCCTGCTCTCACGGGGAGGATTGCCCATTGGCAGATGTTTCTATCAGAATATGACATAGAATACCACGCTCAGAAAGCCGTTAAAGGAAGTGTTTTAGCCAATCATTTGGCTCATCAACCGATTGACGATCAGGAATCAGTCGGGTTTAACTTCCCAGACGAAGATGTCATGTACTTGAAAATGAAAGATTGCGATGAACCACTACCAAGTGAAGGGCCAGAACCAGGTTCCCAATATGGGCTTATCTTTGATGGAGCTGTTAATAATTACGGAATCGGAATTGGGGCAATCATCATAACACCTCAGGGTACCCACATTCCTTTCACCACTAGACTTACGTTCAAGTGCACAAACAACGAGGCCAAATACGAAGCTTGTATCATGGGTCTCGAAGAAGCGATCGACTTAAGAATCCAGAACTTGGACATATATGGCGACTCAACCCTGGTTATCAATCAGATCAAAGGAGATTGGAACACATACCAATCATGACTGATTCCTTACAAAGACTATGCGAGAAGGTTGTTACCATTCTTCAACAGAATCGAGTTTCATCACATCCCTCGTGAGGAGAATCACATGGCTGATGCCTTAGCCACTCTCTCTTCCATGATTAGTGTAGGTCAATGGAATGACTTACCTAAGATCGACATAATGCGCCTTGAGAGGCCCGCCTACATCTTCACAATCGAAGCAGTCATGGATGACAAACCTTGGTATCACGATATCAAGTGCTTCATTCAGAAACAAGAGTATCCACCTGGGGCATCCAGAAAGGACAGAAAGACCCTCAAAAGGCTGGCCGAAAGCTTCTTTCTGAGCGGTGATACACTCTATAAGAGAAACTTCGACATGGTCTTGCTCCGATATGTAGACAGACCAGAAGCAAACATGCTGATAAAAGAAATTCACGAAGGATCCTTTGACACTCATGCCAACGGACACACAATGGCGAGAAAAATTCTTAGAGCAGGGTACTATTGGTTGGCCATGGAATTCGACTGCTACAAGTACATGAGGAGGTGTCACAAGTGTCAGATATACTCAGACAGAATCCATGTGCCGCCAGCACATCTCAAAGTTCTTTCTTCCCCGTGGCCTTTTTCCATATGGGGAATTGACATGATTGGCATGATTGAACCTAAAGCTTCAAACGGACATCGGTTCATCCTGGTAGCCATTGACTACTTCACCAAGTGGGTCGAAGCAGCGTCATACGCCAATGTAACCTGATAAGTGGTGGTCTAATTTATCAAAAACAATCTCATCTGCCGTTATGGTGTTCCAAGCCAGATCATTACTGATAATGGATCCAACTTGAACAACAAGATGATGAAAGAGTTATGCGCTGAGTTCAAGATCAAACACCATAACTCATCTCCCTACTGACCCAAGATGAACGGAGCGGTAGAAGCGGCTAACAAGAACATCAAGAGGATCGTTCAAAAGATGGTAATAACCTACAAAGACTAGCACGAAATATTGCCCTTTGCCCTTCACGGTTATCGCACGTCTGTCCGGACTTCAACAGGGGCAACCCTTTTCTCTCTAGTATATGGCATGAAAGCAGTGCTCCCCATAGAAGTAGAGATCCCATCAATCTGGGTATTGATGGAAGCTAAGTTAACGAAAGCTGAATGGTGTCAAAGTCGACACGATGAGCTGAATCTGATCGAAGAAAAGCAAATAACGACACTATGCCACGGTCAGTTGTATCAACAGAGAATGAAAAAGGTGTTTGACAAAAAGGTTCGACCTCGTGTCTTCAGGAAAGGAGACCTCGTGCTTAAGAAGATACAATCATTTCTCTCTGATTCTCGGGGCAAATGGACTCTGAATTATGACGGCCCCTATGTGGTCAAGAAAGCCTTCTCAGGCGGCGCCTTGAGGCTTGCAACCATGGATGGAGAAGAATTTTCCTACCCTACAAATATTGACATAGTCAAGAAATACTTCGCCTAAATAAAAAAAGAAACGTCTCAGTGGATTTAAAACCCGAAAGGGCGGTCCAGGCAAAAATTAGACATAATAAAAAATCATCCCGGTGGATTGGAAATCTTAAAAGTACAATCCATACAAAAGTTAGGGATTAATGGCAAGTAACTACGGCCAACAGGGGAAAATCCTCAGCAACAGTCATGCCGTTCATCAGAAACTCCAGTCAAGGTCATCTTCGACGAAAGCTCAGGATGCCCAGAATTCAAAGTTGGTAGAAGGATAGTGGTCATTATGTTTTAATGTAGCCCTTTTCCTTTAAATTACCATTTTCTAACTTTGTAAATACTCCATGGAATCACGCGTTCGGTTGATCTCTATCCCATCAATAAAATTTGAGCCCTCGTGCTTTTGTTTACAATTCTTATTTGTTTTGGCTTTACAGAATGTCGTTTTAATATGATTAACGATTCTTGAAATAAAACAAAAATGAATTTACTTGTCAAACTTTTTCTGCTTTTAAAATAAGGATGGAAATTTCTTTTGACTGTTGAACATCGAAAGAACATCGATCGCTTCTCCAGAAATAATCGAACTTCAAAGTGCAGAATCAGAGTGCTCCTTCTAAACCAGTACGTCTAAACGAAGGATCAACTGTGTCAGAGACCTGGTTTCATCTGACATCCCCGACAGAGTTCTTATCTCTTAAGCCCGACCAACGGTTTGCCCTGCATGGACTATCTCTCCTAAGCAAGGTGGAATTTCTATCGTGAACCAGTGATACTTTTCATCTCCCACTGTGGCCGAGTATCCAGTCATGTTCATCTATCAGTCTGTATGTCATGTCAGTTTTGTCAGCATAAACATACATACATCATGCATTATTTATTTACATTCATATTCATATTGCATCACTATCACTCTAGTCGGTCTTATTCCCTAGTGATAAAAGTCCTCTCAATCGAGTTGTCAGTTCTTTCCTCGTCAGGAAATGTTTTTTCTAAGCAATATCTCTCCCCCAGTTAATTTATGGATTGGAGATGGTCCTCGACCACTTTGATAACTTGAACCTCTGAAAAGGCAAGAAAACATTCGACAAACGTCACTCTTCACCATCGAAGATGATGTCTTCGCTTTCCCGGATTAAGGAAAATCCCCAGAGGAAGCCTCGCGACTAAAGACTATCAGCAGCACATTGGTTCTTCTCTCCAGAAAGTCAATGTTAACAAAGTCATCAGTACCTCCAAATTGGGGTACATCATATGGAATTTCTCTGAGAATACCTCGAGAAAAGTATGATGTAATATCCCCAAGAGAAAGCAGTCTCTCAAGAGACTTGTTTCCCCAGTAGAGTCTACAAATGACGTCTCCAGCAGAGAAGTTTGTGCACGTCTACAACTCAGACGGATGGGTTCCCCTGCAAGTCTGACATCAAAATTTTTTCTATCAAATGGCATCTCCCCAGGAAAATTCGGCGAGAAGTTTGAGGAAAACCACTGCGAACAACGTCCCTTGTCAAGAAGTTTATTGACAAAAGAAACTGAGACCAGTTCCTTGGTAGGAAACCAGGATCGAGGGGAGATTTATTTCAGAAACTGAGACCAATTCCTTGGTAGGAAACCAGGATCGAGGGGAAGTTTACGTCAAAAACTAAGACCAGTTCCTTGGTAGGAAAACAGGATCGAGGGGAAGTTTAAATCAGAAACTAAGACCAGTTCCTTGGTAAGAAACCAGGATCGAGGGGAAGTTTGTATCAGAAACTGAGACCAGTTCCTTGGTAGGAAACCAGGATCGAGGGGAAGTTTATTTCAAAAGAAAATTGAGACCAGTTCCTTGGCTGAAGACCAGGGTCGAGGGGAGGTTTTCTTCCTTTTCTAAGCATCATTGCTTAGCTAAAGAAGATGGACGAGCAAACTACCGTTCACAGCAGACCATCAAAATTTCGGGTATTCCGATATTTAATCCTCTTGCACCCGAATGCCCGAATACCTTCGCCATTCACACCTTCGGGTCCAAGAAGATTAAATAGGGGCATCTGTCATACCCCAAATTTTGACCACTAAGATTCCCCATCATTGTGCAAATCATCATCACAATATGGATGTACCATCATACCTCATGAGCCTCTTCTAAATGAATTCAGTCAAGACTTATCCAACAACTAGGGAACCACAGCTCTGTGCTCTAACCTCTAGTCAATGGCTAGAGGATACTTGGATTCTCATTGATCAACATTTGACAAACTTCTGCAGCAATTGCCATTCACTATTGTAGCCAAAACAAACTTGACACACTATAAATATAGCTCATTTGTGGTCAGTTTGAGTACACCAAAGCCATCAAACATATGCTTTCCTCAAAATCACTTTCTCTAGGCAAAAATACCTTCTTTAGCAAGGTAACTCTGAGTTTTTGAGTTAGAGAGCATTTCCATCATAGCTCATGATCCAAACACATCCAATATGTCATATCTAAGCTGTCCAAACTCTCACAAGTGACCTGTAACACCAAAATCTCAAAGTCCCCTCTCAAAACCTCAAAATAGGACTTTTGTGCATTTTTCAAGCCATATCTTGATTCAGTCACTTTCCAAACTAGATAAAACCTCAAACACAATCCAAATATCATCCTTGAGCTGCCCCAAATGGTTCCCTACATCTGGAACACCATTTAAGAGAGTTTCTATTTTGGCCACTTTTTCCCTTTTTGCAAGAAAGGGCCAGTTTCCATTCCTGAGGTTTCCAGCTGGTTCCAACCACTCTAAAAGCTTATAAGGGATCATTTTAGGGTGTCTTCAAAAGGGCAAATATAGAAGGAAAGCCAAGAAGGATAGAAGTGTTCTACATTTCTGTCTGGATGGAGGAATAACAAGATCATACAATAAGCAACACAATCGAGTATGCAGATTTTTTATTATATGTTAAAAATTGTAATAAGCCTTAAGACTTCTTAAACATTGAATATCTTAGAAATATTAAGTGCTTAGAGGTCTTTATTAAGGTGATTACCATGTACCTCTGGTTTTGTATCAAGTACACCTTGTTTTCTATTCTTCTAAACATGATTGTTTAGTAGTTTAGATAAAAGTCTCTTGCTATGTGTTTGAGCATCAAAGTATCTTGCTGAAAGGCTTGAACCAAGTAAGTCACCTGCTATGTGCTAGAGAATTGAAAATCTTAATCAGTTGCTGATTGAGCAGAAAGTCTTAGACTGGAGGTTTAAGCAAGAAATCTATGGCCTGAGGGGTTTAAGAAAAAGTCTTGGATTCGTGGAACCTGAGCAAGGAAGTCTTGAGTTCGTGGAAATTAAGCAAGGAAGTCTTGTGCCTAAGGGGTTTGAGCAGAAGTCTTGGATTTGTGGAATCTGTGCAGGGAAGTCTTTGACCAAGGGTCTGAGCATAAGTCTTGAGTCTGAGGGGCTTAGGCAAGGAAGTCTTAGGTTTGTGGAACCTAAGCAAAAGTCTTGGACTTGAGAGGTTTAAGAAAGAAGTCTCAGGATGAAGGTTTGAGCAAAGAAAAGTCTTATGCTTAAGTGCATAAGCAATTGTAATCATGTTTTGGTTATAGTGAAAATCTCTTGTGATGTAAGGGGACTTAACTACTCTCTTTTGGGAGGAACCAATATAAATCTTTGTGTGTTCTTTATCTTTTATTTGCTTATGTTAACATTCAGCTGCAACATATAATAAGAATCTGAACACCGGTTTAAATTCTGAACTCTGATCAGAGGCAAAGTTAAGAAACGGAAAACACAATTCAACCCCCCTTCTTGTGTATTTTTCTCACCTTCAGACAGAACCTAATTGCATCTAATTAGTTGAAGAATCGAGGAAAAACAAGTGAAAGAGGAGCCAATATAATGAAGAAAGACCCAAGAATGAGTGAAAAGTAGTCAAGTATGGAAGAATGGGACTTAGTGGAAATTCTGATGCTAAAAGGGTAAAAAAACACGCAGCTACTAGAACAATCACGCGCACCATCGCGTGCGTGATAGTGAAAGAATAGTTGCATCGTGCGGGCTGTGCTTTTATAATACGCACAATGGGTACTTTTCTAGGATTTTTCTGATGCATCCTAACCCGTTCTAAGTGCTTTTTAAGGGGATTTTCAACTGTTTGACAAGGGTTACGAAATTGGGAGACTAGAGCATGATTTTGAGAGCACAAAAGGAGATTTATAGAGCATTTGAAGCCATTAGAAGCCATCTCTTCAAGGGACTTCTTATGTTATTTTCATCTATCAATTATGGTATTATTTTCTAAATAATGTGAAACTAAATTCTCTAAGGTTAGGATGTGTTATGATGAACCTATTTCTATATTGCTGGGTTCTATGTTGATTTGATTGTTGTATGAACCTATTGATCTATAATCTTCTTCAGTTGTTTCTTATTCAGTTGTTTCTTATTCTCTGTTAATCTGATTTTCAACACATACGGATTAGTGACCCTTAGTTTATGTGTTAGACCTAGGGAAAGTATTCTACTATGCTAGTCGAATATGAATAGTAGTAGCTTAGAGAATTAACAGATAATACATCGCCTAACCTTGCTTACGCTGGAAGACTAGGGATAGAAAGCTCCGAGTAATGGTTAGTGAGTTAATTCGTGAGGGATCGACTTTAACGGTTTTGTTAATTCTCCGTGGGGTTATAGTGATTAGATTATTCATACATAGCATCAAACATAAACAATAGAGGAATAGGGGATTCTACAACACAACCTGACCACTTTCGTGACATTATTTTCTCGTTTAATCACTTTTCGCCCTGAAACTCTCAACCCATCCATTCTTTACTAGTTTACTTTAAATTTCACAAATATTGTCTTGTTCGAACACAATCCTTGTGGGTTCAATCTTTTTATTACTGCGACACTATCAGTACACTTGTCGAGAAGTCAGCAAGTTTTTGGCGCCATTTCCAGGGACTGTTGATTGTAACAGGGCAACGGTTTTTGCAACGTTTATTTTCCTTAGTTTATTTTTAGTTTTTGTTACTTCTTGTTTATTTTTGTTATATCATAGTGCTACTGAGGTATTTTCTCTTTGTGTATGCGCAGTTCAGGATCAGCGTAACTACCATTCGATCCGGAGATTGAAAGAACTCCACTTGCTCTCAGAAAAGAAACTAGAGAAGCAATTCTGGTTGAAGGAGACCAACCCGAAATAGATCCACCAAAACTTTCTTTAGACTCTGAAATGGAGAATAACATGGCTGCCCCACTACTCCAAACTCTAGGGGACTTTTATAAAAGGACCGACGACGGTCAAGTATCGAGAGGGTTTGTATCGGCAGACCCTACTAGATTTGATATTAAGAAGATTACCTGAGGATGAAGCTAGGATGTTTGAAAATTTTAAAGAAATGGTGAAACAACTTCAGGTAAGCATATCTAACAAAGTTTGCTAAGTTTATGCAGGTATTGCTAAAAGGTGGAAAGTAGAAGTTGACTCAAGGACAAGTCAACCTGATAGAGACAGTAGAGACGATAGAACCATCGAAAGTACAACTGAAGAGAAATGATCCAAGGGAGTTCAAAACTGCTTGCACCATTGATGGGGGTCAAAAAATCACATGCTCTATGTGACTTAGGATCGAGCATAAATGTGATGCCGCTGAGGATACTTCAGGAATTAAAGATAGGAGAGATCATATCGATCAACATGATAGTTACTATGGCCGACTCATCTGAAATCAAACCACTTGGAATTGTACAAGATGTGCTAGTTCATGTTTATGGTTTACCCTTCCCTGCCGACTTTGTGGTGATTGATATGATAAATAATTTAGAAGGGTTTATAATTCTTGGACGCCTATTCTTGGTGACAGGGAAGACAAAAATAGATGTGGAGACCGGGGAATTGATTTTGAAGTTTAACAAGGAGAAGGTGGTGTTTAATGCATATAAATGGACACCATATGCGGAGGATCTAGAGACATGCTACAAACTGGGAGAAAGAGGTGGTGTAGTTGACACAACCATGGAAAAAGGAGTTTTCACAGGCGTAAGGGAATCCCTTGCATCTGACGTATTTTGAGCATGGCCCGTCAAGCTAATGACGGAAAAGAAGCTCTGAATAGGAGGCAACCCATTAACTTTTAATTAGTTTTTCTTTGTTTTGCATAATTTACTTTTGTTTTATTCAAGACCATCCACAAGAGAAATTAGCTACTCAATAAGAAACTTGTCATAAAGATATAATGTTCTTAATAAACTTGTTATAGCTATGTTTTTTTTCTTCATATTAGTAAGTTCTAACATTAGTATTGAACACATGATCCAAGAAAAGAAAAAAACATAGAGAAGTGACTTAATCATGATGAAAGCAACTAACAACTTGAAGGCAAAGGAAGAGAAAAGAATCAACTGACTTGTACTCAACCTTCAGATACCTCATCTGGTAAGGTTTGAGCCTAAATATTTCCATTAATTACATTTTCTTTCTTAGAGTGTATCCTTGAAATTTTATTTTATCTGGTTTGATTTATTTGCAAATAAGTTTTCTAGTTTGATTGACACACACTGAGGCAAATTCCTTGTTAATAACTTTGAGCCTTTATAGCCAACCTGTAGTCTTAGGAACATCCTTTGCTAGCCACTTTGAGCTTAAGCCTTTCTTTCGGTGACGTAGCCTACAACTTTTAGCCATTTGACTTGAAAGATCCTTTCTTTCCACCCTCTATTTGGAGTTAGGTTGAATCTAAGTTCTTAACGTGAATGAAAAAGATTAAGTTTGGGGTTGCTCTTGGAAATGAGCAAAGTTCTAAGTTTGGGGATACTAGAGATAAGTGGTCAAAATTTAAAAAAATTTTGAGAATATAAGAAATGGAAAAATTCACTTCTTCAAAAAAAATTATGAAAAAAATAAAAAAGAATGACCAAATCTCTAGTACCATTAAAAAGGATCAAAGCGGTATGAGAATGAAAGGAGAACTAGGTACCTAACTCCAAAGGTTTAAACCTACCTTCCTAAAAATATCCTACCCGAATATAAGCCAAGTTACAATCCATCAAGACCTCTTATGTGTGCGTTATGGTTTCTATGATGAACTATATAAGAACATGATCAAGCTAAGTATAATCTACTTTACATGTTGATTTAGTGTAACCCTATCCATTGAGAGAGTTAAGTAAGTTGAGAGAAAGGTTGAATACTCGTCAATGTTGGAGATGTTTTCCAATTTTCCGGATGGAAGTTGGAAGCTAGAACAATGTTCAGGTAACGATAAAAATATGGTGATGTTCAATGGCTATTTTACGACTTGTTGTCTGTTGAAATGTGCAATTGCAGGCGAGTTGCTTGAGAACAAGCTAAGATTCAAGTTTGTGGTTGTGATGCAGTATATCTTTGCATCTAACTAGTCGAAGAATCGGGGAAAAACAACCGAAAGAAGAGCCAGAATGATGAAGAAATACCCAAGAATGAGTGAAAAATAGCCAAGTACGGAAGAATGAGACTTAGTGGAAATTTTGGTGCAAAAAGGGTTAAAAAACACACAGCTACTGGAGTAATCACGTGCACCATTGTGCACAATCACGTGCGCGATAGAGAAACAAAAGTTGCATCGTGCGCGATGCTTATATAATGCGCGCGATGGATGCTTTTCTGGACCTTTTCCTGACGCGTCCTGACCTGTTCTAAGTGATTTTAAGGGGATTTCAACTGTTTGACAAGGGTTATGAAATTGGGAGACTATAGCACGATTTTGAGAGCACAAAAGGAGTTTTTTTAGAGCATTTGAAGCCATTAGATGCCATCTCTTCAAGGGTCTTCTTATGTTATTTTCATCTATCGATTGTGGTATTATTTTCTGAATAATGTGTAACTAAATTCTCTTAGGTTAGGTTGTGTTATGATGAACCTATTTATATATTGTTGGATTCTATGTTGATTTGACCTTTGTATGAACCTATTGATCTATAATCGTATTCAATTGTTTCTTGTTCGTAATGCTTTTTATTTGAGATACTATGTTAATATGATTTTTTTCACAAAGGAATTACTGACCCTTAGCCTATGTGTTGGACCTAGGGCAATTGTTCTACTTACGCTGGTTGAATATGGACAAGAGACCTCGAGTACTGGCTTATAAAATTAATGGTCTATACATCGCCTAACCCTGCTTATGCTGGCGAACTAGGGATAGAAAGCTCCGAGTAGTGGTTAGTGAGTTAGTTCATGAGGGATCGATTTTAACAGTTTTGTTAATTCACCATGGGGTTTATAGTGATGAGATCATTCATACATGGTATCAAAAATCAACAATAGAGGAATAGTGGATTCTACAATTCAACCTGATATTTTTTGTGACATTGTTTTCTTGTTTAATTACTTTTTGCGCTGAAACTTGCAACCCCCATTCTTTACTATTTTACTTTAAAGTGTACAAATCTTTTCTTATTCGAACACAGTCATTGTGGCTACAATCTTTTTATTACCGCGACACTATCGATAACTTGTCAAGAAGTCATCAAGTTTTTGGCGCTGTTGTCGGGGACTGTTGATTGTAATAGAGAAACGCTTTGTGCAATGTTTATTTTCCTTAGATTATTTTTTGTTTTTATTACTTTTTGTTTATTTTCGTGTTTATCATATTGCTACAGAGATATGAGAACGAAAGGATTTCAAGTGATAAGGTTCAATTTGAAAAATATCAAAAGAATAACTCGTATTCCAACACCTACAATCGAGGATGGAGAGATCATCCAAATTTCCGTTGGAGAAACAACCAAAATCAAAGTGGTAACCAAGTTATGCAAAAAAATCAACAAGCTTCTAATTTACAAAGGAAGCCCTCATAGTTGGAAGAGACCTAAGAAAATTTTATGAAAGCCTCTCAAATTAGCTTAGAACAAGTTAATAAGAACTACGAAACCATGAGTATAAACCATGATGCTTCCATAAAAAATTTGGAGACGCAAATTGGGAAGTTGTCAGGACATCTAGTGGCTTTACTCGTGATCAAATCATAGAAAAAATCTCTCCTAGGAAGAAAACAAATGAGCAAATCCTGAGTGAGCCAAAATCACCTTTACCTGAGTACATAAAACCACCTTATCCTATTATTAAGAAGAAACGAGTACCTGAGGATGAAGCTATGATGTTTGAAAATTTTAAAGAATTGATGAAACAACTTCAGGTAAGCATATCTTTTAATGAGATTTTAGAATTAATTCCAAAGTTTGCTAAGTTTATGCAGGTATTGCTAAAAGATGGAAAGTAGAAGTTGACTAAAGGATAAGTCAACCTGATAGAGACAGAAGAGATGCCAGAACCGTCAGAAATTCCACCAAAGTGGAAGGATCCAGGGGAGTTCAACATTGCTTGCACCATTGGTGGGGGTAAAAGTCTCACATGTTCTGTGTGACTTAGGATCAAGCATAAATGTTATGTCGTTGAGCAAATTTCAAGAATTACAAATAGGAGAGATTATATCGAGCAACATGACGATTACTATGGTCGGCTCATCTGAAACCAAACGACTTGGAATTGTACATGATGTTCTAGTTCATGTTGATGGTTTGACCTTCCCCGCCGACTTTGTAGTGATTGATATGATAAATAATTCAAAAGGGTCTATGATTCTCAGGCGCATATTCTTGGCAACTGGGAAGGAAAAAATAGATGTGGAGATTAGGGAATTAATTTTGAAGTTTAACAAGGAGATGATGGTGTTTAATGCATATAAATGGACATCGTATGTGGAGAATCTAGAGACATGCTACAAACTGGGAGAAAGAGGTGATGGAGTTCGCATAACCGTGGAAAAAGGAGTTTTCATCGGCGTAAGGGTATCCCTTGCGCCTGACGTGTTTTGAGCATGGCCAGTCAAGCTAATGACGGAACAGAAGCGCGTGGTGGGAGGTAACTCGTCAATTTTTAATCAATTTTTCTTTGTTTTGCATAATTTACTTTTGTTTTATTCATGGTCATCCACAAGAGAAATTAGCTACTCAAGAAGAACCCTGTCATGAAGATATATTGTTCTTAATAAACTTGTTTGTAGCTGTGTTTTTTTCCTTCAAATTAGCAAGTTCTAAATTTAGCATTGAACACATGATCCAAGAAAAGAAAAAAATAAAGATAAGTGACTTGATCATGATAAAAGCAACTCACAACTTGATGGCATAGGAAGAGAAAATAATCAACTAACTTGTACTCAACCTTCAGATACCTCATCTGGTAAGGTTTGAGCCTAAATATTTCCATTGTTCACTTTTTCTTTATTAGAGTGTATCCATGCAATTTTATTTTATTTGGTTTGATTTATTTCCGATTAAGTTTTCTAGTTTGATTGACACACATTGAGCCAAGTTCCTTGTTTATAACTTTGAACCTTTGTAGCCAACCTGTAGTTTTAGGAACATATTTTGATAGCCACTTTGTGCCTAAGCCTTTCTTTTAGTGACGTAGCCTACAACGTTTAGCCATTTGACTTGAAAGATCCTTTCTTTCCACCCTCTCTTTGGAGTTAGGTAGAATCTAAGTTCTTAATGTGAATGAAAAAGATTAAGTTTGGAGTTGCTCTTGGAAGTGAGAAAAGTTCTAAGTTTGGGGTTGGGGGTACTAGAGATAAGTGGTCAAAAAAGTTTTAAAAAATTGAGAATATAAGAAGCGGAAAAAGTCACTTCTTCAAAAAAAAAAGATGAAAAAATAAAAAAGAACGACCAAGTCTCTAGTATCTTTAAGAAGGAACAAAGGGGTATGAGAATAAAAGGAGAACTATGCACCTAACTCAAAAGGCTTAAACCTACCTTCCTAAAAATATCCTACCCAAACATAAGCCAAGTTACAACCCATCAAGACCTCTTATGTGTGTGTTATGATTTATATGATGAACTATATTTGAACATGATCAAGCTAAGTATAATTTATTTTACATATTGATTGACTGATAACCCTATCCATTGAGCGAGTTTAGTGACCCGAGAGAAAGCTTGAGTACTCATCAATGTTAAAGACATTTTTTGAATTTTTCGAATGGAAGTTGGAAGCTGGAACAATGGTCAGGTAACGATAAAAATATGATGATGTTCAATGGTTACTGTATGACTTGTTATCTATTGAAATGTGTAGTTGCAGGCAAGTTGCTTGAGAACAAGCAAAGATTCAAGTTTGGGGTTGTGATGACAGTCCTTCATTGCATTTAATTAGTCGAAGAATTAGGGGAAAACAAGCGAAAGAGGAGCCAAAATGATGAATAAAGACTCAAGAATGAGTGAAAAATAGTCAAGTATGGAAGAATGAGACTTAATGGAAAATTTGGTGCAAAATAGGTGAAAATACACGCAGCTACTGGAATAATCATGCACACCATCATGCTCTATCGCGTGCACGATAGAAAGAGAAGCATTGCATCGCGCGTGCGATACTTGTATAAGGCGCACGATGGGTGCTTTTCTGGGCATTTTTTTTACGCGCCCTTTCCTGTTCTAAGTGCTTTTTAAGGGGATTTTTCAGCTTTTTGACAAGGGATACAAAATTGGGAGACTATAGCACAATTTTGAGAGTATAAAAGGAGATTTTTAGAGCATTTTAAGTCATTAGAGGACATCTCTTGAAGGGACTTCTTATGTTATTTTCATCTATCAATTGTGGTATTATTTTCGGAATAATGTGTAACTAAATTCTCTTAGGTTAGGTTCTTTTACGGTGAACCTATTTCTATATTGTTGGATTCTATGTTGATTTGACCGTTGTATGAACCTATTGATCTATAATTGTATTCAGTTGTTTCTTGTGCGAAATGTTTTTTTATTTGAGATACTATGTTAATCTGATTTTTAACACATAAGGATTACTGACCTTTAGCCTATGTGTTGGACCTATGGAAACTGTTCTACTTATGTTGGTCGAATAGAGATAGGATACCCCAAGTAGTGGCTTAGAGAATTAACGGTCTATAAATCTCCTAACCCTACTTACGCTGGAGAATTAGGGATAGAAATCTCTGAGTAGTGGTTAGTGAGTTAATTCATGAGGGATCGACTTTAACAGTTTTGTTATTTCGTCATGGAGCTATAGTGGTTAGATCATTCATACATGACATCAAACATCAACAATAGAGGAATAAGGGATTCTACAACATAACCTGACCACTTTCGTGACATTGTTTTCTCGTTTGATTACTTTTTGCACTGAAACTTGCAACCCTCTCTTTATTGTTTTAATTTAAATTGCACAAATCTTGTCTTGTTCAAACACAGTCCTTGTGGGTTCCTGTCATACCCCAAATTTTGACCACTAAGATTTCCCATCATTGTGCAAATCATCATTACAATATGGATGTACCTTCATGCCTCATCAATCTCCTCACAGATGGGTGAGCATCCACTACAGTTAAGAATTAGGGTTTCAAGCCCTCTCAGAGCTCTTAGACAAAGGATCAATCAAGAAATGACATGATCTTTAACTTGTCTAAACCTCTCAAACATCCACAATGGATAAAGAGGACTCCCACATCAAGAATCAAGCACAAGGTTGCAGCATTCCAAGTGGATCAAGCCTCAAGATCGCCAGTGTCACCAAATTAGGGTTTTTGGTCGACCAGGGCCTCCAGGTGGAAATTTTCCTCTGGGCACGAGCCAATGCTTCAAAACATAACACAAAATACTCTAAGGGATATCATAAACCCAATCATCAAGTCAATTTGGCCTCAGGGGATGCATTCATAAAAAACAGGAATTAGGGTTTCTTGACCTAATTCACCCCTAAGTTGACTTTTGGGACAAAACATCAGCCAAGACCTCAAGACATGATTTGAGGGACTCCAGTACACTAAATTAATCCATTTGCTACAATGGATTGATCCAAGAAGCTTGATTCACAAGTTTCAAGTTCATCAGAACCACAGTTAGGGATTCGCGAAAAAAGTCAACTGTGCCTTTGACTTTTGACCAGGACATGCTCCTAAACCTTGGGACATGATTCAATACACCCTATAACACCTATGAAATCAATACATCAATTTTGATTTAGGTCAAGGACTTGATTTCATAGAGGATCGCACGGTTTGAAATTCATCTGATAAAAAGTAAATTGTGCCCAAAAGTCAAAGTTTGACTTTTTTATTTTTTGATCAATTATGGTTCCCTAACCCTAAAATGATGTTAATGTGTGATTGGAATCATCATTCATCAAGAAAAATAAAGAAAAGTGGGATAACTTGTTAAAGGGGTAACCATAAAAAACTTAGAAATTTTTTAAGTTATGGAACAAAGTGGCTAGGGTACCAACTTCCAAGGATCATAACTTGTGATCCAAGCAACCATTTTGGCTGATCCAAAGATGGATTTGTAGCTCTAATGGCATACTTTAAAAGTGTCAACTACACCTCACTCCAATTCTTCATGGATTTTTAGTTATGGAGTGACCAAAATGACAAAAACATGAAAATGCCACTTTTTCCAACACTTAGTGAAATTTTCACTAAGTCAGAATCTGTTTCACTTGGATCCAAAAAGTGTCAAGACAAACTATGATCACATATATGTTGTATCATATGAAAGCTTTCCAAAATGGCCAAGAACTCCATCAAATCCCATTTGAGCTAAGAGGTATGACAATGGCAATATGTCTTGCTGCAACTGTCATGACAAGGCAGATTTGTGCATTTTGCTCGATTTGATCAAATTGTGCAAATGACAAACAAGTTTATCCATCTGAACACCTCAGTGAGAGACCAAGGAGAGACAAACACTAATCCATAAGCCTCCCAAGTCTTTGGAACCAAAAGTAGCATGCCAAACCTAGAAATTCCTAAAAGGAGGACAAGACTCCAATTTTGTTTTGGAGCATTCAATGGATGCACCAAGGTGGCATGAACTGAGTCTTTTCCAACTGAATGAGTCAAGGATGATCTCTGAACTAGGGAACCAAAGGCCTGTGCTCTAACCTCTAGTCAATGGCTAGAGGAGATTTGAGATTCCAAAATGATCCAATTGGACAATGATCTGCTGCAGTTGCCATTCACTATTGCTTGCAAAACAAACTTGCTCTACTATAAATAGAGCTCATTTGTGCTCAGTTTAAGTACACCAAAGCCATCAAACTGATGCTTTCCTCAAAATCTCTTCTTTCACTCCAAAATTGCCTTCCAAAGCAAGTCACTATCGGGTTTTGAGTTTGAGAGTCATTCCAACCAAACCAATCACACACACACCTCATAAACATCATATAGAAGTGATCCAAACACTTAAACCACATCTGGAACACCAATTTCACAAAATCACCAGCCAATTGCTCAAGGTTTTAACCAAGTTGTAGTTGAGGTACCATAACCTGTTCCAGTCCATTTCCAATCACTCCAAGCATTCAAACACATTCCATATGGTGTAGGGAAGTTGTTCAGATAATCACAACTCATCTGTAACACCTCCAACTCAAAAATCACATTGCTCTTGCTGTCACGGCCTTCAACCTTCATGCAAATTTTAGGGTTCTTGAGGTTTTGTCTTGATTTCTTATTCCATGCTTAAGATAAATGAAATTAAAGACCATAGACAGGATCGTGAGGTGAAATCGAGTAGATTGATATGTGGATTGTGTGATTTCATCAAGTATTCAGTGAGATTGGTGAGAAAAAGTAAATATGCAGAAACTAGGGGGTGGCGCGTGTTCTTGGTGTGTTCCTGGCGCCATTTTTTGAATATTTGAATATTTGAATTTTGTGAATTTATTTATTTGATTCAAAAATTAATTTCTCTCTGTGTTTTAATGATTTTGAGTTGATTCTTTTTTTAATAATTCACAAAAATGTTGAAATATTTTATTTTGCCAAAAATTCCCAAAAATATTATTTATTTCATATACTTGATATTTTTGCAAAGAATTAATCTTTTATTTGTTTTCTAACATTTAAAATATTTTTTCCTCCTTGATTTTCCCAAATTTAATTGGTTTCCAATCATCACTCATGGGCCTCTAAAAGAGTGTAAGACCCAATTCCCTTTTAACCAATACAATTTTGAGCCTCAGATATTGTATAAGTCTCTCTGCATTAAAAGAAAAATGTCGGCGCAATCGCCAGTTCAACAATCAAATTATCTGGGCCTACCCTCGTGTTATAAGCCCCATTTCTTTTCTTTAAATTGCTTTGGGCCTCTAATAGAGTGTAAGACCCAACCTTTTTTTGAAACCAAACTGATTTGGGCCTTATATGTTGTATAAGACCCACTGTGTTTTCAAAAACCTCGGCGCGATCGCCGTTTTCAAACAAATAACCCTGGGCTTCTCCTTGAGTTGTAAGTCCCATCTCGTGTACAAATATAAATCTTTGGGCATCTAATATTGTGTAAGACCCATCCCCTTGTACATAAAAACTTTTTGGGCCTCACATATTGTATAAGTCCCTCTGTACAGTTTTCAAAACAACGGTGCGATCATCGTTAAAACTTGGGCCTCTCCGTGAGCTGTAAGCCCCAACAATCTTTTCAAAATACTTTCTCCTTTGATTTTGAATTCAAATATATGTTGTTATCAAAACTTTCTTTAATTTCTTTGTTGAACAACTAACAAAACAACATGGAAGCTCTACAACGGGTAAGTGTTTATCCGGTTTCAATTACCGCTTTCATATGTATATAACTGTATTGTGGGGCTGCTTCACTGTAAGTCTTCTTTCACATCCTTTTATATACTTGTCACATATCCACTGTGTAATACTAGTAAAGTTATTTAGAGTTTTCCCCGGCAACTACGTCTAGCACTAGGTAAAGCCCTATTGGTCACTCTTCAAATACAAACAAAACTAGATCCCCATAGGATGTCCAGATACAGTCTTCCCTTCTCTTGGGGTTAAACAATATGGAACAAAGAGAAAGGAAGTATTCTCGGTGAACCTTTTCTCAGACTGTCACCCTTAGAAATTGTCAAAGAAACTCTAACTCCCCAGAGATGATCTTTTCTCCGTGAATGGCATCTCTTGAGTTTCTTCCAAATTCTCGAACTTTCTTGGAATGATCTCTTCTCTGTGAATTTCATTTCTTGAACTTCTCTTGGTTTGGGGACCCACAGGCTTCCTAAAAGCATCCCCGCCTCCTCTTGGGCGTTGTACAAGGACCCTTCGGCTTCTTAGAAGTTCGCATGCCTTCTCTTGGGCTTAATACAAGGACCCTGACGGCCTCTTAAAGGTATAAGACAGAACTTAGTCACCCTTTGCTAGAGCAGTCTTCCCCGCTTCAAAAACTCCGGCCATTTTAGGGTTGATACTCATCCCTGAAAGCCCGTGCCTCCTCTTGGGCATTGTACAAAAGATAAAACTCTTAAAACTCTTGAGTCTCAAAGACATTCTCAAGTTCCTTTCGAACATAGGAAAAAACACTGATCACTCTGGATCGATCTCCAGCAGAAACCCGATCTCTCTCATGAGAATTCCCCACACTTGGACCCACTTCAGGATCTCAATAATCCTCAGCAGTATGTCAGCCTCCTCTTGGGCTTTGTACAAATGATTCTCCCCAGCGGAGCTAACCTTTTTAGACTCTCTTGTTGAGTCAATCTCCTTTTAGCCTCCGTCTTGGGCTTTGTACAAGATATATAAAACACTCTCTTGTTGAGTATAAAAGACTCTCTTGTTGAGTCAACCTCCTTTTAGCCTCACTCTCGGGCTTCGTACGAGACAGAAAAACACTCTCTTGTTGAGTATAAAAGACTCTCTCATTGAGTCAATCTCCTTTTAGCCTCAATCTCGGGCTTCATACAAGACCACAAATCACTCTCTTGTTGAGTATAAAAGACTTTCTTGTTGAGTCAATCAACCTTCAGACTCTCTTGTTGAGTCAATCACCCGTTCAAGACTCTCTTGTTGAGTCAACCCTTTTTTAGCCTCTATCCTGGCCTTCATACAGGACAGATAAAAGTACTCTCTTGTTGAGTCAAACCATCATCTTGGGCTTTACACAAGATACATTCTCCCCAACGGAGTTAAAATCCCTTTTAGCCTCAATCTTGGGCTTTGTACAAGACAGAAAGAACATTTTCCCCGAAAAAGTCAAACTTCTAACCTCCTCTTAGGCTTTGAATATAGAAATCCCCGGTTGAGTCAATCAACCTTTTAGCATCAAATTTGTGCTTTGCTCACAGAATACAAACATCAATAATTCCTCTTTAGAGATGACAAGTTCTCTCTCAGTCAAACCTTTAGCTTCATATCTTGGGCTTCGAACAAGTCACAAATCACCTTTAGATTCATGTCTTGGGCTTTGAACCAGACACCAAAACATCTCTTTCTTCCCATAGAATAGGAGGAACTACGATCGCTCTGATTTCCCTGTTTCGTTAAACGAGAATACATAGGCATAAGATTGCGAAATCTTAGCAAGCGTACAAATCAAAAGCTTAGGTCCAGTACCTTACCCAAAACATAAACAAAACTCACTCTCCCTGTCATACTTTCCCAAGAAACTTTCCCAACCCATCAGCAGATAAACACTACCAATTACAAAGCGAGACTTAAAAGCTAACATCCTGTGGATAACCACATATAGGATGGGTAATTGACAATTACCCATTGTATAACCTGACCCCGGACCTCTCGATCTCTTATAAAGCGTTTGTTCAGTTAAACATTTGTGTGCAAGGTTAGTTTTAGATACCTTCCCTTTCCCTTCCAGCTTCACAGGATAAATAAGAAATTAGAAAGTAGTATCCTTTCTCCACGAGGAGAAAACCCAAACTTCAGCGATAGGGTGGTTGCGTCACTAACAAAAATCGGTCTCTACAAGAAAATGGAGACTCTGCTGGGGAGTCATTGTCTGCATAGGGTCATAAGACTAGAGGTCTAGGATGTTAGGACAAATATATACACTGATTTTCCTAATTGATATCTGTGTTTACTTTTCTGCTAATGGGAATGTGTGTGATGCCGCATGTGGAAAGATTGAGTATACACCTGAGATAAGTGATGGCACTAGACGGGTAATCTTACGGGGAGTGAATCCCAAATAAGAGGTCCCGGTCAACCATCGAATCAGTGGAGATGCCCTTTGCGGATTCAATGCCTATACGACTTCGGTTGTTGAAAGCAGATTGTTCGATTGGGTTATCTGAGAATCTGAGGATTTTAGTTTACTGAAACCATTTTGTAGTGCGGAAGCTATCGGAAATAGTTGTCACGCGATACTACCCTTATATGAGACTACTCTAAGATACTACAGCTCGCTGGCGATCCGCTTGCTGTCGTTATCCCAAGAGGGGTCAGTGATTTTGAGGACATGTACAAAAAATACCAGTATAAACCTTTGGGGATGGGTAGAGCCTTGACTTCATGACACCAACCCTTTTACCCCATGTTTTTTCTATGTTTTTGTGTGCTGCATTCATGCATTCATTTCATTAAAAAACTTTAAACAAATAAAAATCTTCTCTTCTAGTCTCTCTTTTTCAAATTAAACTAAGATGATGATTGCAAATATCAGATAAAGAGATTGCGTTATGGATTTCGGTAGAAGGAAGACTCACAAGTACTCCTTCAAGGTTCTAAAACTAGAGGATTTAAGAGGTCTGGCGAGGATGATCACCAACCCTGAGGCTTTCAGAGCTAAGTATGGAGGACTGCTGTCTCTATTAAGGGTCCATGTAATTGAAGGAATCCTGTCCACACTAATCCAGTTCTACGATCCGGTCTATCACTGTTTCACATTCCCAGATTATCAGCTAGCACCAACACTGGAGAAATACTCTCACCTGACTGATTTACATACTACTGATCAAGCTCCCTTTTCTGGATTGGAAGAAATTCCAAAGGATCAAACCACTGCAAGAGCAATCTATTTGGACGAGCCAGAAGTCAAGACTCGTATGATCATTAAGGGTGGTATCCAGGGTTTGTCAGCCTAGTTCTTGATAAAGAAAGCTCTGTACTTTGCTAGTATAGGGAACGTGGCCGCTTTCGAAAGCATCTTTGTTTTGCTCACCTACGGGTTATTTTTGTTTCCCAACATCGATAACTTTGTAGATATCAATGCCATTAAGATTTTTCTGATTGGAAACCCTGTACCAACCTTGCTCACAGATGCTTATCATTCTGTACACTTAAGGAATCTGTACAGCAGAGGAATGATCACCTGTTGTGTACCCTTACTGTACAATTGGTTCATTTCCCATCTGCCAAAGTCTGCTGCATTTTGGGATCAAAAAAGTACTTTACGTTGGTCGCAGAGAATCATGTCTCTTACAACCTCTAACATCGATTGGTACAATCGAATCTATGACGGGATCAGGATCATTGACCGTTGTGGAAATTTCCCAAATGTACCCCTCATAGGAATTAAAGGAGGAATTAATTATCATCCAGTTTTGGTTCGTCGTCAATTTGGATACCCGATGAGGCATGTCCCGCGTAATGCTCATCTGGAAGGTCTTTTCTTCAAGGAAGCAGAAAATGACAGAGCACTAAAGACAGAAATAGTGCATGCCTGGAAACACGTTCATAGAAAAGGAAGATAGTCTCTAGGAAAACCATATTGTGTCTCAGTGGAACCTTATCTCCACTGGGTACAAACTAGAGCTCTCAAGCTGAGGATGCCTTACCCTCGTCAAGAAGTTCCTCCATTAAGGGACCCTGTCCTTTATTTTATGTCTGATACGGAAAAACTTCAGGTTACTCTCAACAGAGTTCAACGGGAGAAGAAGTCTTGGAAGAACAAGTACCATATTCTCAATGTGGAGTGCAAGAAAATACAGCAACTGTTAAAAGAAAAAGATGCTCTGATTGAGATTTTAGAGCAACATCCTGTAGAAAATCAAAAGGACCAAAGGAATTTTCTCGCTCCTTTCACTTGGCAAAGGAATGACAATCCGACAACGACTCAAGAGCCCCGGTCAAAGAAAAGGAAAGTACCAGAACCAGCACCTGAGCTCTCCTCAGAGAGGACTCAGGACCCATAAGTTTATATTTCCTTTTACAACACTATGTAAATTACTGTATTTCCATTCCGCAATCTTTGAATTCAATAAAACGGGGTTTCCCTATTGTTTGATATTTTCAATCCAATTGTTGAAGTTTATCTTGATTAAACAAAAAATATATAATTAGTATAATTATTGCATATCATTCATCATTCTCACGTAACGCATTCTTCTTACCTAAGAATCTCATGTTTGCGTCTCGATTCTAGAGTCAAATTGTCTCATTCGTAGAATACTCGGGCCAATCGACAAAAAAAGATGGATGATCTCGAGGAAGAGAACAGAGAGTTGAGGGAAGAGATCAACACTCTGAAAGAGGATCTGAGAAAGCTTCATAACGACATGCAAGCTCTAGCAGAAGCTCAGATGCAACAACAAATGACTGTGATCTCAGAGATCACATCAATGCCCATAGTGTAAAAGTATGACCCTCGGTATACCATGCCTAAAGATCATCCCTGGGGCATGCCTATTAACTATATCCCGGAAGGATATGTTCCGCCGATCACTGAAGATCAGGGAACCGCAGCAGGAACCGCTGGGCCTGAAGGTTACAAACTTCGAGAAAGCGAAGATGCCCGGGGCATGAGAGCAACTCCTGAAGGTTACAAACTTCGGGAGAGGGAGGGACCTAGAGTCACTTCCATGATGACTATACCACCATCCGTGGTACACACTGCCCCAGAAGGACAGATTCCACAGATACCTTCTAGTGGAAACGAAAGTATGTTTGACAGAATGAAAGAGTTCCAGGAACAGTTCCTGGAGATGCAGAAAGAGCTGCAAGCCCTCCACGGTCAGGATTTATTTGGAAATGACGCCGCAGACCTTTGTTTGGTCCCCAATGTGAAAATTCCGCATAAGTTCAAAGTGCCCGAATTTGAAAAGTACAAGGGAAACTCTTGCCCTCAAAGCCATTTAGTGATGTACGCTCAGCGAATGTCAACTCAGACAAAGAACCAAGAGCTACTGATTCACTATTTTCAAGATAGTTTAACCGGTGTCGCACTCAAGTGGTACATGGGTTTAAACCGCACTAAGATCGGCACTTTCAGAGATCTTGGCGCTGCCTTCGTTCAATAATATAAGTATAACCTGGGCATGGCATCGGACAAAGATCAACTCAGAGCCATGTCACAAAAGGACAAGGAAACCTTTAAGGAATACGCTCAGAGATGGCGTGAAATTGCCGCCCATATTTGTCCACCTCTTGAGGAAAAAGAGATGACAAAGATCTTCTTAAAGACCTTGAGCTCATTTTACTACGACAGAATGGTCGCCAGTGCGCCCAGTGACTTTACCGAAATGGTAGGCATGGGAGTTCGTCTTGAGGAAGCAGTCTGAGAAGGACGTTTAGTTAAAGACGTTGGATCATCAAGTAGTACGAAACGATACAGTAGTGCTCTCCCTAAGAAAAAAGACCAAGATATTTGCAATATCTCTCTCAGAAAGAAAAGGCGACGGTACCAACCAGTAGCAGCTGTAACTCCTGCTATCAACCCTGCGCCTGTTCTTACGTATCAACCTCAGGTTGCTCAAAGCCAACTGAATCAACAACAATATCAGCAAAGGACACAATAGCCTCTTCAGCAGGCTCGTCCTCCATATAAAAATAACCGTACAACCTGACCACCAGGGTTTGACCCTATACCGATGTTGTACGCAGAACTGTTTCCATTATTACTGGTCAAGGGGCATGCCCAAACCAGGTCTCCTCTTACAGTACCGAAAAATCTGCCTTTTTGGTTTAAAGCAGATTAGACTTGCCCTTACCATCAAGGAGGACCAGGGCATAACATAGAAAACTGTCTCAGTTTCAAATCCGATGTGAAAAAGCTTGTTAGGAGCGGGGTCTTATCCTTCAAAGATGTGAATCCAAATGTTCTCACGAACCCGCTGCCTCAACACGAGAAGGCTGCGGTAAATTTGGTAGAGGGAGAATCTAACCTCAGCTATCAAATTCATGATGTACTCTTGTTGAGGACCAATCTGGTCAAGATGCATCGTAGACAGAGCGGATACGGGCATGTACCACCTCACAATTATCACTAGTGTGATATCTGCTCTAAAAACAACCAAGGATGTTCTGTGGTGCAATCAGCTCTACAGGAATAGTTGGATCTTGGGTGGATCCAAGAGCATCGCGTTCGTGGAGTTAACATGACATCATTCAGAACCACGACATCCATGCAATGAATGTCAACTTAGTGGCAATGCACTCAAGGCAAAGCCAGTATCATAATCTTCCACGGCATGATTACAATTCCTGTCTGACTTGCTCGGTAAACAAACAGGGATGCTCTTTTGTAAAAGAGGCCCTCCAGCGTCAGATGGATCTTGGGTGGATCCAGGACTACCATGATAGAAATCCTTATCAAGTTAACATGATTCAATTCTTCGATATTCATTTGAAGAATACCATCTTGGTGGAGTTACACGCCAAGCAAGTCCAACTCGGTTTTCTCACTTCACATGATTATCTGAGCTGTAAAGTATGTTGTGAGAGTAACCAAGGGTACGCTCTCGTTCAAAGAACTTTGCAATACTTGTTAAACCATTGGTGGCTTCTGATCTATCTACACAAAGACACGTAACAAATCAGTGTGACAAACGGGAACCCTACTAGGCATCAAAGTCAGGATGTCCGATCTATGGAAATAGACCTAGTAAGGTTACACTGCATTCAAAGCGGACGTGGCTAGGTGCCACCACACAACTATGAGCGTTGTAGAGTCTGCTCGGAAAATAATCAAGGATGTTACCTCGTGCGAGCATCCCTTCAAAGTCAGTTGGCTCCCAAGGAGATTAAATCGTGTTTAAGTTCTGGATCAATCAACTGGACGCCAGACTATTTCGGTGATCAGATTAAGGATGTTGTCGTGATCTATGATCGCAAAAGGACCAAAGATGTTTGTACCATCATCCCTCTACTTGACGAATCAAAGGTTCTTAACCAGGAATTGATTGAAGTTACTTACGACAGTCAGAGAAATCAGAAGGCTCATGTAGTTATCTATCTACCGGGACTAGTGTCGTACAAATCCGATAAGGCGATCCCTTACAAATACGGTGCAACAACAATTGAGAATGAAAAGCAAATTCCATTACCCTCCATCGTGAATATTGCAGACATCAGTTGTGTAACACAGAGCGGTCGAATCTTCAACAGAGGAGTTGGAGAACCTAGCATAGAAAAGGAACCTCAAACAGAAATTCCTGATCAATCGGTCGGTCAATCTAGTGATCCCGGCCTTTCAAAGAACGATGATGAGATGATGAAGCTCATCCAAAGGAGTGAATACAACATTGTTGATCAGCTGTTACAAACTCCTTCAAAGATCTTTGTGTTATCTCTTTTACTCAGTTCCGAAGCCCACAGAGAGGCTCTACAGAAAGTATTAGAGTAGCCCTTTGTGGAACAGGATGTGTCGATAAGGCAATTCAACAGTATTGTCTCTAACATCACTTCCTGAAACAACTTGGGGTTTAGCGATGAGGAATTGCCAGAAGAAGGCAAAAGTCACAACATGGCGCTCAATATTACAGTCAACTGCCAGGATGATGCTTTAGTCAGTGTGCTGGTAGACACCGGATCGGCTCTCAACGTTATGTCGAATTCCACTCTATTACGACTATCATTCAAAGGATCTCCGATGAGAGGCAGTGAGGTCGTCGTCAAAGCATTTGACGGATCCTGAAAAACAATTATCGGCGAAGTCGACCTTCCCATAACTATCGGTCCTCGCACTTTCCAAGTCACTTTCCAAGTCATGGACATCCGAGCAACATACAATTATTTCTTAGGAGGACCTTGGATACGCCAGGCTGGGGCAGTCACTTCGACACTTCACCAGAAGCTGAAGTTCGTCAAGAATGACCAACTCGTTATGGTCTATGGAGAACAAGCCTTGATTGTGAGTAACCTATCATTGTCCACTTGTGTAGAACCCGAGGAGGTTGTTGGAACTCAGTTCTGGGCACTTTCGGTAAGCAGTGGAATCAATCAGAGAAGGGAACATCAATAACCTCGTACAAAGATGCTCTTGAGGTGATCAAAAGTAACAATGCAAAGGGATGGGGACAGCTTGTCATTCCTACTGATAACAAAGCGAAGAAGGGTCTTGGTTTTTCTGCAACCTGTACCCAGACAGCTGCTAACGATGAGAGTCTTCATCCCATTCAGAACTTCTTCCACAGTGGAGGTTTCCTTCACCCAGTGTTTCAAGAAGTACATACCATCAACAAGGGAGACTCCTCCGACATTGATGAGGAGTGGAAGTCATATCTTAACGAGGACGATTATATGTCTCAGGAAGAGGTGCCTACGCCATTTTGCTATCCCGCACAGAGTCCGAGATTTATACCAAGGTCATATGTCAAAATGATATACGGAGAATGTGATCCAGAAGGATGTCATGCTCCACCAAACTCATTAGAGGAGGACACTCTGATGAAAGACAACTTTGACCACAACTATTATGGCCCGATGGATGGTCTGCCTATCTAGCAGCCATACCCAGGAGAATTGGGGCAAGAAAATCAGCCAAACAATGAAAATCAGCTAAGCATCATTGGAAAAAATGCCTGCGTCCCCACCATGTCATGGGATCAACACTCAGGTCATTCAGAAAATATCCAGTTCGACGATGAATTTGCAAAGTTTACAGGACTAGAATTCATTAATTATGCTTTTCCCGAGGTCAACGTCATCGAGAGAGATGACTCCTCCAGTTCCAAAGAAGGGTGGGACACCCTGGGACAACCAAGTGGTAAATACGACTTCATGGTCAAGTATACCTCTCTCGAAAGCTCCGTATCAGGCTTAAAGACATCCAGCAAACTGGATGGGGAGATCTACCTGAGAGCACAAACACTATACAAGATACAACAGAAGAGTTCGTCTACGATAACTCTGCCTGGGAAACAGATTCCAATGATCCTACTCCGCCAGAAATCAGCATTATTTCTGAAGACAAATCAAGGAAGGTACCAGACTTTGTGATTCACCGAGGAGTTCATCGCCAATGGGTTGCAGTCGATGTTCTGAAGATTGTTCATAAGTCAAAGTAATGGCCATCTTTGTTTTAACCTTTCACCCTGCCCAGGTGAAACGGATGTTTTGATAGGGCTCACTTTCTGTAAATATCCCTCTTTGCTTCGCCCAAAGCGACAGAGTTTTGTTTTATAGAGCTGTAGTTTCAAGAATCGACAAGTTCATAAATAAAATAACGTCATTCTGTAGTTCCCGCATTAATTGCTATTTTCTCTTTTCGCTTTTTCTGAAAATGGTAATCCTAAAAAACAATTCAAATAATAAAAATAAGAAGTAAAAAAAATACACTGCACACACTTTTTCATTCTCTCTATCTCTTCTAAAAATCAATTATAACGTCATGCAGATTGCTTGTTTTAAACCCCATTGAAACGTACGATCCGATGCCTTCTCCCAACTTTGAATTCCCGGTATTTAAGGCTGAAGAAGAAGATGATGAAGAAATTCCAGAGGAGATCTCCCGATTACTCAGACAAGAGGAAAGGTCCATTAAACCTCACAAAGAGTAAATGGAAACGATCAACTTGGGTTCAGAGGAAGAGAGAAAAGAAGTAAAGATTGGGGCCCTACTCAGTCCAACTGTCAAAGAAAGTTTGATAAAGCTTCTCAAAGAGTTTCCCGATGTATTTGCTTGGTCCTATCAGGACATGTCAGGGTTGGATACCAGCATCGTGGAACCTCATCTACCGTTAAGATCAGAATGTCCGCCAGTAAAACAGAGGTTGAGACGGACACATCCAGACATGGCCATCAAAATCAAAGAGGAAGTACAGAAATAGATTGACACAGATTTCCTCGCCACATCAGAATATCCTCAATGGTTAACCAACATCGTACCAGTTCCGAAAAAGGACGGAAAGGTCAGAATGTGTGTAGACTACAGAGATCTGAACAAAGTAAGTCCAAAGGATGACTTTCCTTTACCACACATTGACATGCTGGTAGACAGTACAGCAAAGTTCAAAGTCTTCTCCTTCATGGATGGATTCTCGGGCTATAATCAGATAAAAATGGCGCCGAAAGACATGGAGAAAACTTCGTTCATTACCCCATGGGGAACTTCTTATTACAAGATAATGTCGTTCAGCTTGAAGAACGTCGGGGCAACCTATCAAAGGTCCATGAATACTCTGTTTCATGACATGATACACAAAGAAATCAAAGTATATGTCGATGACGTGATTGCCAAATCTAAAACAGAAGAGGAGCATGTGACCCACCTGTCAAAACTATTTGAGCGTCTAAGAAAGTACAAACTCCGCTTGAATCCCAATAAGTGCACATTCGGTGTCCGTTCAGGGAAACTGCTAGGGTTCGTCGTCAGCCAGAAAGGAATTGAGGTTGATCCTGACAAGGTCAGGGCCATTCAAGAAATGCCTTCTCCAAAGACTAAAAACAAGTCAGGGGATTCCTGGGACGTTTGAACTACATTTCTAGATTCATATTCCTCATAACCACGACATGCGCGCCGATCTTCAAATTACTCAAAAAGAATCAGGACTGCATTTGGACAGAAGACTGCCAAACCGCCTTCAACAGTATCAAGGAATACCCGTTGAACCCGTCGATTCTATCACCTCCAATGGAAGGAAGACCACTGATTATCTACTTAACAGTCTTGGAAGACTCAATGGGTTGTGTACTTGGCCAACAAGATGAAACCAAAAGGAAAAAGTCTGCCATTTACTATCTGGGCAAGAAATTCACCGACTGCGAGACTTGGTACACTATGCTAGAGAAAACTTGCTGTGCTCTGGCTTGGGCAGCCAAACGTCTCCGCCAGTACGTGATTTGCCACACTACTTGGTTAATCTCAGAAATGGATCTGATTAAGTACGTCTTTGAAAAACATGCTCTCACGGGAAGGATTGCCCGTTGGCAGATGTTGCTATTAGAATACGACATCGAGTACCATGCTCAAAAAGCCATCAAGGGAAGTATTTTAGTAGATCATTTGGCTCATCAACCGATTGACGATCAAGAATCAGTCGGTTTGACTTCCCAGACGAAGATGTTACCGATATGAACAGCTACCCAGTGAAGGCCCAGAACCAGGTTCCCAATGGGGACTAATCTTTGATGGAGCTGACAATCATTATGGAAACGGAATTGGGGCAATCATCATAACGCCTCAGGGTACCCACATTCCTTTCACCGCCCGACTGACATTCAAGTGTACAAACAACGAGGCCGAATACGAAGCTTGTATCATGGGTCTCGAAGAAGCGATAGACTTAAGGATCAAAAACTTGGATGTATATGGCGATTCAGCCCTGGTTACCAATCAGGTCAAAGGAGATTGGAACACATACCAATCAGGATTGATTCCTTACAAATACTATGCGAGAAGGTTGTTACCATTCTTCAACAGAATCGAGTTTCACCATATCCCTCGTGAAGAGAATCACATGGATGATGCATTAGCCACTCTCTCTTCCATGATTAGTGTAGGTCAATGGAATGACATACCTAAGATTGACATAATGCCCCTTGAACGGCCCGCCTACATCTTCACGATTGAAGCAGTCATAGACGATAAACCTTGGTATCACGATATCAAATGCTTCCTTCAGAAATGAGAGTACCCACCTGGGACATCCAAAAAAGACAGGAAAACCCTCAGAAGACTGGCTAGAAACTTCTTCTTGAGCGGTGATACACTTTATAAGAGAAACTTTGACATGGTCTTACTTCGATGTGTAGACAGACCAGAAGCAAACATGCTGATAAAAGAAATTCATGAAGGATCCTTTGGCACTCATGCCAACGGACACACAATGGCGAGAAAAATTCTAAGAGCAGGGTACTACTGGTTGACCATGGAATCCGATTGCTACAAGTACATGAGGAGGTGTCACAAGTGTCATATATACTCAGACAAAATCCAGGTACCGCCAACGCATCTCAAAGTTCTTTCTTCCCCATGGCCTTTTTCCATATGGGGAATCGACATGATTGAACCAAAAGCTTTGAACGGACATCGGTTCATTCTAGTAGCCATTGACTATTTCACCAAGTGAGTCAAAGTAGCATCATACACCAATGTATCCAGACAAGTGGTGGTCCGATTTATCAAAAACAATATCATTTGTCGTTATGGTGTTCCAAGACAGATCATTACGGATAATGGATCCAACTTGAACAACAAGATGATGAAAGAGTTGTGTGTTGAGTTCAAGATCGAACACCATAACTCATCTCCCTACCGACCTAAGATGAACGGAGCGGTAGAAGCGGCTAACAAGAACATCAAGAAGATCGTTCAAAAGATGGTTGTAACCTACAAAGATTGGCACGAGATGTTACCTTTTGCTCTTCACGGTTATCGCACATCTGTCCGCACTTCAACAGGGGCAATCCCTTTCTCTCTAGTATATGGCATGGAGGCAGTGCTTCCCATAGAAGTAGAGATCCCTTCAATTAGGGTATTGATGGAAGCTAAGCTAATAGAGGCTGAATGGTGTCAAAGTTGACACGATGAACTAAATCTGATCGAAGAGAAACGAATAACGACACTATGCCATGGTCAGTTGTATCAGCAAAGAATGAATAAGGTGTTTGACAAAAAGGTCCAACCTCGCGTCTTCAGGAAAGGAGACCTTGTGCTCAAGAAAATACAATCATTTCTCACTAATTCTCGGGGCAAATGGACTCTGAATTATGATGGCCTCTATGTGGTCAACAAAGCTTTCTCAGGCGGCGCCTTGAGACTCGCAACCATGGACGGAGAGGAATTTGCCTACCCCACCAGTGTTGACGTAGTCAAGAAATATTTCACCTAAATAAAAAAAAACGTCTCGGTGGATTGAAAACCCGAAAGGGAGGTCCAGGAAAAAATTAGAGACACAATAAAAAATCATCCCGGTGGATTGGAAATCTCAAAGTACAATCCAGGAAAAAGTTAGGGATTAATGGCAAGTAACTACGTCTGATCAGTTCAACTCCTCAACAGTCATGGCATCAGTCAGAAAAATTCCAGTCAAGGTCATCTTCGACAGAAGCTCAGGATGTCCAGAATTCAAAGTTGGAAGAAGGATAATGGTCGTTATGTTTCAATGTATCCCTTTTCCCTTAAATTACCATTTTCTAAACTTTGTAAAAAAACTCCATGGGATCACGTGCTTGGCTGATTTCCATCCTATCAATAAAATTGGAGCCCTAGTGCTTTTGTTTGCAATTCTTATTTGTTTTAGCTTTACAGAATGACGTTTTAATGTGATTAACGATTCTTGAAATAAAACAAAAATTTACTTGTCAAATTTTTTCCGCTTTTCAAAATAAAGATGGCAATTTCTTTTGACTGATGAACATCAAAAGAATGTCGATCGCCTCTCCAGAAGTAATCGAACTTCAAAGTGCAGAATCAAAGTATTCCTTCTAAACCAGTACACCTGAATGAAGGATCAGCTGTGTCAGAGACCATGTTTCATCTGACACCCCCCGGTAGAGTTCTTATCTCCTAAGCCCGACCAACGATTTTCCCCACAGGGACTATTTCTCCTAAGCAAGGCAGAATTGCTATTTTGGACCAAATGGTACTTCCTCGTTCCCCGCAGTGGCCGAGTATCCAGTCGTGTTCATCTATTAGTCTGTATGTCGTGTCAGTTTCGTTAGCATATACATACATACATCATGCATTATTGATTCATACATGTTCATATTGCATCACTACCACGCTAGTCGGTCTTACCCCCTAGTAATAAAAGTCCTCTTGTTAATCGAGTTGTCAGTTCTTTCCTCGTCAGGAAGTGAATCATCTAAGAAATCTCTCTCCAGTTTATCTCTAGATTAGAGACGGTCTTCGACCACTTTGATAACTTGAACCTCTGAAAAGCAAGAAAAATTTCGACAAACATCACACTTCGCCATTGGGATTAAGGAAAATCCTCAGAGAAAGCCTCTTAATCAAAGATTCGGCAATATAGCAGTTCTCCTTTGGAAAATTCGCTAACAAAAAAAGGTCATCAGGACCTCAGGATTGGATTACATCACATGGCATTTCTTTGAGAAGGTCTCGAGGAAAAGTATAATGTAATATCCCCAAGAGGAAAGCAGTCACTCAAGAGACTCGTTTTCCCCAATAGAGTCAACAAATGGCGTCTCCAACAGAGAAGTTTGTACACCTCTACAGCTCAGACGAATGGGTTTCCCCAGCAAGTCTTACATCAAAACCTTTTCCGTAAAATGGAATCTCCCCAGGAAAATTCGGCGAGAAGTTTGAGGAAAACCTCTACAAATAGCGTCTCTTGTCAAGAAAGATTATTGACAAAAGAAACTGAGACCAGTTCCTTGGTAGGAAACCAGGATCGAGGGGAAGTTTATATCAGAAACTGAGACCAATTCCTTGGTAGGAAACCAGGATCGATGGGAGGTTTACATCAGAAACTGAGACCAGTTCCTTGGTAGGAAACTATGATCGAGGGGAGGTTTACATCAGAAACTGAGACCAGTTCCTTGGTAGGAAACCAGGATCGAGGGGAAGTTTACATCAGAAACTGAGACCAGTTCCTTGGTAGGAAACCAGGATCGAGGGGAAGTTTATATCAGAAACTTAGACCAGTTCCTTGGTAGGAAACCAGGATCGAGGGGAAGTTTTACCTTTTCTAAGCATCATCTCTTAGAAAAAGTAGATGAATGCGTAAGCTACCATTCATAACCACCATCAAAATTTTGGGTATTCCGATATTTAATCCTCTTGCACCCCGAATGCCCGAATACCTTCGCCATTCACACCTTCGGGTCTAAGAAGATTAAATAAGGGGATATTTCATACCCCAAATTTTGACCACTAAGATTTCCTATCATTGTGCAAATCATCATCACAATATGGATGTACCTTCATGCCTCATCAATCTCCTCACAGATGGGTGAGCATCCACTACAACTAAGAGTTAGGGTTTCAAGCCCTCTCAGAGCTCTTAGACAAAGGATAAATCAAGAAATGACATGATCTTCAACTTGTCTAAACCTCTCAAACATCCACAATGGATCAAGAGGACTCCCACATCAAGAATCAAGCACAAGGTTGCAGCATTCCAAGTGGATCAAGCCTCAAGATCGCCAGTGTCACCAAATTAGGGTTTTTGGTCGACCAGGGCCTCCAGGTGGAAATTTTCCTCTGGGCATGAGCCAATGCTTCAAAACATAACCCAAAATACTCTAAGGGACATCATAAACCCAATCATCAAGTAAATTTATCCTCAGGGGATGCATTCATAAAAAATCAGGAATTAGGTTTTCTTGACCTAATTCACCACTAAGTTGACTTTTGGGACAAAACATGAGCCAAGACCTCAAGACATAATTTTAGGGACTCCAATACACTACATTGATCCATTTTCAACAATGGATTGTTCCAAGAAGCTTGATTAACAAGTTTTCAAGTTCATCAGAACCACAGTTATGGTTTCGCGAAAAAAGTCAACTGTGCCTTTGACTTTTGACTAGGACATGCTCCCAAACCTTGGGACATGATTCAATACACCCTATAACACCTATGAAATTAATCCATCAAGTTTTATTTAGGTCAAGAACTTAATTTCATAGAGGATCGCACAATTTGGAATTCATCTGATAAAAAGTCAAATGTGCCCAAAAGTCAAAGTTTGACTTTTTTATTTTTTGATCAATTATGGTTCCCTAACCCTAAAATGATGTTAATGTGTGATTGGAATCATCATTCATCAATAAAAATCAAGAAAAGTGGGATAAATTGTAAAAGGGGTAACCATAAAAAACTTAGAAATTTTTTAAGTTATGGAACAAAGTGGCTAGGGTACCAACTTCCAAGGATCATAACTTGTGATCCAAGCAACCATTTTGGCTGATCCAAAGATGGATTTGTAGCTCTCATGACATACTCTAAAAGTGTCAACTACACCTCACTCCAATTCTTCATGGATTTTTAGTTATGGAGTGACCAAAATGACAAAAACATGAAAATTCCACTTTTTCCAACACTTAGTGAAATTTTCACTAAGTCAGAATCTGTTTCACTTTTTTGAAAATGTAGGGGCATTTTTCACTTGGATCCAAAAAGTGTCAAGACAAACTATGATCACGCATATGTTGTATCATAATAGAGCTTTCCAAAATGGCCAAGAACTCCATCAAATCCCATTTGAGTTAAGAGTTATGACAATGGCAATATGCCTTACTGCAACTGTCATGGCAAGGCAGATTTGTGCATTTTGCTCGATTTGATCAAATTGTGCAAATGAAAAATAAGTTTATCCATCTGAATACCTCAGGGAGAGACCAAGGAGGGACAAACACTGATCCATAAGCCTCCCAAGTCTTTGGAACCAAAAGTAGCATGCCAAACCTAGAAATGCCTAAAAGGGGGACAAGACTCCAATTTTGTTTTGGAGCATTCAATGGATGCACCAAGGTGGCATGAACTGAGTCTTTTCCAATTGAATGAGTCAAGGATGATCTCTAAACTAGGGAACCAAAGGCCTGTGCTTTAACCTCTAGTCAATGGCTAGAGGAGACTTGAGATTCCAAAATGATCCAATTGGACAATGATCTGCTACAGTTGTCATTCACTATTGCTTGCAAAACAAACTTGCTCTACTATAAATAGATCTCATTTGTGCTCAGTTTAAGTACACCAAAGCCATCAAACTGATGCTTTCTTCAAAATCTCTTCTTTCACTCCAAAATTGCCTTCCAAAGCAAGTCACTATCGGGTTTTGAGTTTGAGAGTCATTCCAACCAAACCAATCACACACACACCTCATAAACATCATATAGAAGTGATCCAAACACTTAAACCACATCTGGAACACCAATTTCACAAAATCACCAGCCAATTGCTCAAGGTTTTAACCAAGTTGCAGTTGAGGTACCATTACCTGTTCCAGTCCATTTCCAATCACTCCAAGCATTCAAACACATACCATATGGTGTAGGGAAGTTGTTCAGATCATCACAACTCATCTGTAACACCTTCAACTCAAAAATCACATTGCTCTTGCTGTCACGACCTTCAACCTTCATGCAAATTTTAGGGTTCTTGAGGTTTTGTCTTGATTTCTTATTCCATGCTTAAAATAAATGAAATTAAAGACCATAGACAGGATCGTGAGGGTGAAATCGAGTAGATTGATGTGTGGATTGTGTGATTTCATCAAGTATTCAGTGAGATTGGTGAGAAAATGCAAATCTGCAGAAACTAGGGGGTGGCGCGTGTTCTTGGTATGTTCTTGGCGCCATTTTTTGAATATTTGAAAATTTGAATTTTGTGATTTTATTTAATTGATTAAAAAATTAATTTCTCTTTGAGTTTTAATGATTTTGAGTTGATTCTTTTTTTAATAATTCACAAAAATGTTAAAATATTTTATTTTGACAAAAATTCCCAAAAATGTTATTTATTTCATATACTTGATATTTTTGCAAAGAATTAATCTTGTATTTGTTTTCTAACATTTAAAATATTTTTTCCTCCTTGATTTTCCCAAATTTAATTGGTTTCCAATCATTTTGTGGATATAAACATGATTTTTGAAACATTGATCCAAGATCACCACTCATTTTTCACATAGTTTCAACACTTTTTATTAATTTTTTAACAAAATTAATTCCCTTTTTAAACAAAATTAGGGTTTTGATTAATTCAACCCTCATCAATCATTTTCAAACACTCATGGGCCTCTAATAGAGTGTAAGACTCAATCCCCTTTTAACCAAAACAATTTTGGGCCTCAGATATTGTATAATTCCCTCTGCGTTAAAAGAAAAATCTCGGCGCAATCGCCAGTTCAAAAATCAAATTATCTGGGCCTACCCTCGTGTTATAAGCCCCATTTATTTTCTTTAAATTTCTTTGGGCCTCTAATAGAGTGTAAGACCCAACCCTTTTTTGAAACCAAAATGATTTGGGCCTCAGATGTTGTATAAGACCCACTGTGTTTTCAAAAACCTCGGCCCGATCGCCGTTTTCAAACAAATAACCTTGGGCTTCTCCTTGAGTTGTAAGTCCCATCTCTTGTGCAAAAATAAATCATTGGGCCTCTAATAGAGTGTAAGACCTATCCCCTTGTACATAAAAAATTTTTGGGCCTCACATATTGTATAAGTCCCTCTGTACAGTTTTCAAAACAACGGTGCGATCATCGTTAAAACTTGGGCCTATCCTTGAGCTGTAAGCCCCAACAATCTTTTCAAAACACTTTTTCCTTTAATTTTGAATCCAAATATATGTTGTTATCAAAACTTTCTGTAATTTCTTTGTTGAACAACTAACAAAACAGCATGGAAGCTCTACAACGGGTAAGTGTTTATCTGCTTTCATTTACCGCTTTCATATATATATAACTGTATTGTGGGGCTGCTTCACTGTAAGTCTTCTTTCACATCCTTTTATATACTTGTCACATATCCACTGTGTAATACTAGTATAGTTAATTAGAGTTTTCCCCGGCAACTACGTCTAGGACTAGGTAAAGCCTTGTTGGTCACTCTTCAAATACAAACAAAACTAGATCCCCATAGGATGTCCAGATACAGTCTTCCCTTCTCTTGGGGTTAAACAATATGGAACAAAGAGAAAGGCAGTATTCTCGGTGAACCTTTTCTCAGACTGTCACCCTTAGAAATTGTCAAAGAAACTCTAACTCCCCAGAGATGATCTTTTCTCCGTGAATGGCATCTCTTGAGTTTCTTCCAAATTCTCGAACTTTCCTGGAATGATCTCTTCTTTGTGAATTTCATTTCTTGAACTTCTCTTGGTTTGGCGACCCACAGGCTTCCTAAAAGCATCCCCGCCTCCTCTTGGGCGTTGTACAATGACCCTTCGGCTTCTTATATGTTCTCATGCCTTCTCTTGGGCTTAATACAAGGACCCTGACGACCTCTTAAAGGTATAAGACAAAACTTAGTCACCCTTTGCTAGAGCAGTCTTCCCCGCGTCAAAAACTCCGGCCATTTTAAGGTTGATACTCATCCCTTAATGCCCGTGCCTCCTCTTAGGCATTGTACAAAAGATAAAACTCTAGACTTGGACAGTCTAAAACTATTGAGTGTCAAAGACATTCTCAAGTTCCTTCCGAACATAGGAAAAAACACCGATCACTCTGGATCGATTTCCAGCAGAGACCCGATCTCTCTCATGAGAATTCCCCACACTTGGACCCGCTTTAGGAACTCAATAATCCTCAGCAGTAATTCAGCCTCCTCTTGGGCTTTGTACAAATGATTCTCCCCAGCGGAGCTAACCTTTTAAGACTCTCTTGTTGAGTCAATCTCCTTTTAGCCTTCATCTTGGGCTTTGTACAAGACATATAAAACACTCTCTTGTTGAGTATAAAAGACTCTCTTGTTGAGTCAACCTCCTTTTAGCCTCACTCTCGGGCTTCGTACGAGACAGAAAAACACTCTCTTATTGAGTATAAAAAACTCTCTCGTTGAGTCAATCTCCTTTTAGCCTCAATCTCGGGTTTCGTACGAGACAACAAATCACTCTCTTGTTGAGTATAAAAGACTCTCTTGTTGAATCAATCAACCTTCAGACTCTCTTGTTAAGTCAATCACCCGTTCAAGACTCTTTTGTTGAGTCAACCCTTTTTTAGCCTCTGTCTTGGGCTTCATACAGGACAGATAAAAGTACTCTCTTGTTGAGTCAAACCATTTCAGCCTTCATCTTGGGCTTTATACAAGATACATTCTCCCCAACGGAGTCAAAATCCCTTTTAGCCTCAATCTTGGGCTTTGTACAAGACAGAAAGAACATTTTCCCTGAAAAAGTCAAACTTCTAGCCTCCTCTTAAGCTTTGAATAAAGAAATCCCCGATTGAGTCAATCAACCTTTTAGCATCAAATTTGTGCTTTGCTCACAGCATACAAACATCAACAATTCCTCTTTAGAGATGACAAATTATCTCTCAGTCAAACCTTTAGCTTCATATCTTGGGCTTCGAACAAGACACAAATCACCTTTAGCTTCATGTCTTGGGTTTTGAACAAGACACCAAAACATCTCTTTCCTCCCATAGAATATGAGGAACTACGATCGCTGTGATTTCCCTGTTTCATTAAACGAGAATACGTAGGCATAAGATTGCGAAATCTTAGCGAGCGTACAAATCAAAAGCTTAGGTCCAGTACCTTACCCAAAACATAAACAAAACTCACTCTCCCTGACATACTTTCCCAAGAAACTTTCCCAACCCATCAGCGGATAATCACTGTCAATTACAAAGCGAGACTTAAAAGCTAACATCATGTGGATAACCACATATAGGATGGGTAATTGACAACTACCCATTGTATAACCTGACCCTGGACCCCCCAATCTCTTTTAAAGCGTTTGTTCAGTTAAACATTCGCGTGCAAGGTTAGTTTTAGATACCTTCCATTTCCCTTCCAGCTTCACGGTATAAATAAGAAATCAGAAAGTAGCACCATTTCTCCACGAGGAGAAAACCCAAACTTCAGCGATAAGGTGGTCGCGTCACCGACAAAATCGCTCGCTATAGTTCCATCTTTTTATTACTGTGACAATATCTGTACACTTGCTGAGAAGTCATCATTTACTAATGGTTATTCAAGTGTGCGGGATTAGAAGACATTAACCTTAATATTAATCAAGTTAATAACTCAAAATAACCATTAAAGAGAAGCAATGTTGGTCTGAATCTGAAGGATCAGAACCAAGCTTTTAGAGTCTAAAGAGTCAACTCAAGTCTTTCAGATGCTGAACCTAAGCTTACTTGGAATACATTGTTCAATAAAGCTCTGAAAGATTGGAATCATGTGAAGCAAGCAGATTATATTACAAGGAACGACTCTGCATCTTCTAAACAAGTTTCATAAACAATTCTAAAGATATTTATTTAAAGGAATTTGTCTACATCAAGTCATCAACTCTAAAAGTTATCAATCCAGACTAGTTATGATCAAGACTTTGATGAAGGTAAGACTCACAACCTGTGAACTCAAGACTCTGAAGTCTCATTCCAACCACGTTCTGAAGACATACTTTAGCTTCTGATTATTCTTTAACTAATTCTATAAAAAGCCTTTAATTCAGAAAGCTAAGTATAAGGATAACAATGACTCTAAGCAAGCTTCAACAAATGTCTACAAGAAGACTCCAGTCTGAAGTTATCCATAGAAGATCACGTGACAATAGTACAATACTTTATGTCTAATCAGCATAAAGTAAGGCTGTCAGGATCTTCTCTCTCCAAATGTTCTGAACTCTACTCTGCTACTCTCAACGTCTTTATGCTAGCTGAGTTTTTAGCTCACACTATTGTCCACTAGCTATAGACCTTCAATGGCAATCTGTACCATGGTAGTCTCAATATTCAACGAATTTATTCTTAGCATCTATTTATAGAAGAAGATTGAAAACATTCACAAGCTCTTGTCTAGTAGAGATCTCTTTGAGCAGAACCTCTACCTCTCAAGAGAATGAATGTGAGTTGAAGATTTTGTGACTGTGTTCATATGGATGTGATACCAGTTCAGTGAAATGAGTTGAGAGAATCTATGTTTTACAGAAAGCACACTTCAAAAGATAACATAACTAGAAGGGTTAAGTGTGTTAGAGTAGAGTGAGACGTGTTCACATATATTCTGAAGAAAGAATATGTGAATATGATCAAGAACAGAAAGGCATAACGAGATGGAAATTTGATCAAGGAGGGAAGAAGAATGAAAATTTCATTCTTCTACACTCAGGAGAAAACAATTCAAATCTACTCAAGGGTGTAAACCTTTGTGTATCTGCTTATCCAAGAAGAACATATATGAACACAAGGTTAAAACCATATTAATCTAAAAGAATCTGAAGACTCTAGCCTCTATGCTTAGAGTAAGTCTCATTCTGAATAGATTGAGCAGAAAGTCCTGAACTAGATGTTTAGGCATTGAAGTCTCATGCTTGCGGGCAGATCAAGGAAGTCTCGATCAGTGTGATTGAGCATCTAAGTCTCATGCTTGTGGGCAGAGCAGGAAGTCCTGAACTGGATGTTTAGGCATTGAAGTCTCATTCTTGCGGGCAGAGCAGGAAGTCTTGAACAGGTAGTTTAGGCAAGGAAGTATCATGCTTGGGGGCTTGAGTAGAAGTGTCTTTCTATGTGATTGAGCAGGAAGTCTTGAGTTGTTGGCTTAAGCAATTAAAATAAGTCTGATTATAGTTAAAAGCTCTTGTGCTACAAGGGGACTAGACTACTCTTAGTTGAGAGGAACCAGGATATATTGTGTATCTCTTTATTTACTTCTGCATTTATATTTCGTTGTGCAACAAACTCTGAAGTTAGACTCTGATCTGATTCAGACTCTTACTTGTATCAGAATCTAGGCTTGAAACCTTAGGTTCTGAAATAAGATTAAGAAAGGAAATAAAACTTTTCACTGTTAATACTCACTCTGTTAATAGACTTTGAACATGGTTCAGAATCTGATGTTTCAGAATTCAAAGTGAAAAGAGAATTTGATATTTTGGCATACACAATTCAACCCTCTTTATTGTGTATTTTTTTCACCTTCAAAATTTGAAGAGCTAATTCATTTTTATCCAGAGGTTAGTCAGACATGTCTTATGCTAAAGCAATTTGTTATTTAGAAATTTTTAGCTCATCTTATAAAAGACCACGTTGCTTTGTTAGCATTTTCACATGTCTGGCTTTCTGCTAGCATCTTTTCATAAAACCATGACAAAAGGTACCCAAATCAGATATAGAGAGTTTTAAAAGTACCTGATCTGTGTCTTCTAACTCTGTGTTAGAACCAGCTTCAGATTCTGAATCTGAAAAGGTTGAAGCCATCAAGGAAAGGTCTGCTTCTTCATCTTCTCCTTCATTGTCAAGTTCTTCCCACGTAGCCATGAGGCTCTTCTTGAACTTGCCTTCAAAGTTGTTCTTTTGGAAGTTTTCCTTTCTGCTTTAGTCTTTGTGGAGATCAAGACATTCAACAATGAAGTGACCAGGCTTGTTGTAGTTGTAACAACCAACCTGATCTTTACTCCCAGATCCTGACCCTTTGAAGCTATTTCTCTTACCAGATAATTTATTCTTCTTTCTGGCCAGTTGTTGAAATCTTTTAATGATAAAATCTAGTTCATCATCATCAAAAGCTTCATCATGAGTGGTTTCTTTTAGCATTTTAGTTTGAGAAGATTTCTTAAATCTCTCAAAAGAGTTTAAAGTCAAGGTTTTAACTTGCTTTTCAGGCTCATCTCCATTTAACTCCATTTCATGACTTTAAAGATTGCTAACAAGACTCTCAAGACTTAGAGTGTTTAAGTCTTTAGCTTCTTGAATAGTAATTACTTTGGGTCTGTATTTGGCAGGAAGACTCCTAAGAATATTCTTGACATGATTCACAGTAGTATAGCTAGGGGTGTACGCGTGTTGGGTTGGACCGAGTTTGCCTTAACCTGTTACCTAACCCGTCATCTTTCAATAGGCTGGGTTCATCATCAAACCCGTAACTTTACAACAAAAACCGACCCGAACCTACCCGGTCATTCACGGATTGGGTTGGGTTGGGTTCACAGGTTGTGTATAAAATAAATATTTTTTTCAATTTAAAAAACATATAACATAATTCAATATAATTTTGCACATTTCTAATAATTAAATTATGAAAACCATTAAATAATATCTAAAAAAAATTGATTCATATATATTAATAGTTAATAATATTGAAAATTTCATAAAATACCATTTCCATGCAATTCATAAATAAACATCACTTAGTCTTAAAATGACATAAATATATTGGTCCAATATTGGTCTAATAGAACCAAAATGTAAAATTCAAAATGCAACAGCAGCTGTAAAAGGTTCCAACAACAACAATGAAAAGTTTAGCAACAATAGAAAATCCAGCAACAGTAGTTGTAAAAGGTTCCAGCAACAGCAGTGAAAGATTTAGCAACAACATAAAATCCAGCAACAGCAGTTGTAAAATGTTCCAGTAACAGTAATGAAAGGTTTAGCAACAATAGAAAATCCAACAACAACAGTTAAAAGTTCCATCAACAGCATCAATAAAAGGATCCAGCAACAGTAGTTGTAATACACATATATTCTTTATTCCTTCTTTGATAAGTTTAATATGTGAACACTACATCTCATATGTAAGTACTCCCTATTAAACAAAGTACGGCCATTACAAAATCGCATGCCTCTATTTAAATAATCAATTGTCAAATTGTTAGCACTTGCATTATCAATAATCACACAACAAATAGACTTAATACCCCATTCTTTCATGCAATTTTCTAACGTTATCCCTATAGTTTCACCTTTATGATCAGCAATTACACCAAAGCTTAATATCCTCTTCTTTAAATTCCACTCGTCATCAATATAGTGAGCTGTAACATACATATAATTCATATTCTGAATCGATGTCCAACTATCAGAGGTAAGAGACACCATTTGATTATTAGCAGACAACATAGATTTTAATTTCTCTTTCTCATCAAAGTACAATCTTAAACAATATCTAGTAAGGGTGACATGGGATGGAATTTTGAATCTTGGTTGAGGCCGTTTCATGAACATATTAAACCCTCATTTTCAACATATCTAAAAGGGAGCTCATCAATGATTATCATCTTTGCAAGTGCTAATCTAGTCCTCTCTTGATTAAAATCAGCAAGTTTCAAGCTAACACTGTTAGGGTCATCCTCATTTTCTTTTACAATAGCTATAGTATTTTGTTTCTTATCAACTACCCTATTTGGATTTTTTGGGCACACTTTCAAATGTTTATGCATGTGGACTACCACTATTTGCTGCATATTGTTTCCCGCAATACTTACATATAGCCATATCATTAACCCTTTTAAAATTTTTCCAAACTTTAGAAGGTTTTCTAGAGGGTTTTCTTTTTCTTACCTCTGTTAGTGCACTTGGTGGCAATGATGACAACTTTTTTGAACTTCTTGCCCTTATTCAAGTGGATAAGCAACATCTTCATTAACAATTTGTGATTGTTCCACTTCCAATTTCTATAAAAAAAACAATTTTTAACATGAATTATTATTAAAACGACATTAAAAGATATATATATATATATATATATATATATATATATATATATATATATATATATATATTTCTTACCTCTGTTAGTGCACTTGGTGGCAATGATGACAACCCTTCTCCTTGTATTTTTTGAACTTCTTGCCCTTATTCAAGTGGATAAGCAACATCTTCATTAACAATTTGTGATTGTTCCACTTCCAATTTCTATTAAAAAATCAATTTTTAACATGAATTATTATTAAAACAACATTAAAAGATATATATATATATATATATATATATATATATATATATATATATATATATATATATATATATATATATATATATATATATGAGCAGTACTTTAAAATTAAACTAACATTTTAAATTTACATAATAAAAAACATGAAACAAAATATATTTTCATCATATATTTTCATAATAGAGCAAATATATTGCATCGAAATATATTTTCATCATATGAAACAAAACACTACACTGCATTGAGCTTTTCATTATATTTCACAATAAAGTTTTTGCTTTTTTATAGAATAGAACAAATATATTTTAATCATATGAAACAAAATCAGTACATTGCATTGAAATATCTATTGAGTGTGTTGATATATTAAACTATAAATATTACACAAATTTATAAGCAATTTTGAATATGTATAAATCAACTTGAAATAAAAATATCGTAGAATAATAAAAAAGAATAAAACCTTATTCAATAGGGAGACAAAACTATGAGAGAGTCAAAGTACAGACTGTGAATTTTCGAAGGAGAGATGAAATGTGAGAAAGTAAAATAAAGAATAGACCGTGAGAAAAAGGAGTGGTGAGCATTTGAGATTTGACGTAATACAAAATTAAGATTAAGTGTTATGGTCTTTAGTTTAGTTTACTAATATAGACTTAATTTGTTTTTAAAAATTCATTAAAAAATAAAAAAAAGGCTGAAGACCGGAAGTCCATACGTCAAAGTTCAAACGTTATTAATATTAATAATAATGTTTAATAATATTAATAATAATAATTTAATACGCTGAATAGAAACTTGAAGTGCAAACGTGTACGTTACAAACTTACAATACCTTTAATTTTTTTTAATAATAATAATACTAATAATAATATAAATAATAATAATAATTAATTATGCCACATCAACGGGTTAGGTCAATGGGTTCACAGGTTTAGAAACGAAAACCCATTACCCGACTCAAATCTATACGGGTTGGGTCGAGTATACCCGTAAATGAATGGGTACGAGTAATTAGTGGGTTTGTTGGGTTTAGGTAAACGGGTTCGCGGGTCGACCCGCACACATGAACACCTCTAAGTATAGCTCTTGTTTAAGACCTGAAGTCTAGACACAAGAATTTAAAACTTTGAGAACATAGATTCAATGTTCTCATCCTCTGTCATTCTGAACAACTCGTATTGTTGAACCAGAAGATTAGCTTTGGCTTATTGCACTTGTTGATTGCCTTCATAGGTAGCACATAAAGATTTAAAGATAATCTTAGCAGTAGACTTATCTATAATCTTTACATACTCAAAAAGAGGCATGTCATCAACAAGAATCCCTCTCACTCTATGATGTTTTCTATAGATCTTTTTATGAACAAGAGTGTGAGATTTCATATCAGCAACCATTCCAACACCATTGACTTGAAATTCAATGCCATCTTCAAGGATGTCCCATAACTTATCATCCAACCCAATGATATAAGTGTACATCTTACTCTTCCACCATTCAAATTCAGTGGATTTACCACTGAATGTTGGTGGTCTAGCAATATAACTATTTTGACCAAATGTACTTTGAATGTGGTTGTTCCTGCCATGAGGAGAATCTTTCTCAGGACTAGTTTCAGGAGAACTACCAGCCATGAGGAAAGTAGTATTTTCTCTGGATCTTTTCTACACCACTGTTAAGTGTTAATGCACAAACCGCGCTCTGATTCCAACTGAAGGTGAGAAAAATACACAATAAAGGGGGGGGGGTTCAATTGTGTATGCCCAAAAATCCGTTTCACTTCTAATTTAAGAACTTCAGAATCTAAACTACGTTCAGAGTCTGATATCAGAATAAGTAATAGCAGCAGAAATATAATGATTAGAAGTAAATGCAAGCAACACACAGAGATTATCCTGGTTCCTCTCCTCAACTGAGAGTAGTCCAGTCCCTTTGCCTCAACAAGAGCTTTTCACTATAACAAAATAGATTACAATTGCTTAAACACACTTGCAAGAGACTTCAATGCTCAATCAACCTAGAAAAAAACTTCTGCTCAAGCAACCTAGTAAGAGACTTTTTCTCAATCAACCTAAGAGACTTCACCTTCTCAAATACACAGACAAGAGACTTCAATGCTCAAGCACGTAGGCAAGTGACTTCCTCTACTTTAAACAAAAAGTTTAGTAGAAAAAGTAACTATTATACTTTGATACACAATCAGAAGTATAACAGTTGTTCAACAATTACAAAGGTTCTCAACGTTTCTAAGATTTCTAAGATAATCTAAGATAATAAATCTTAAGATGTTATGCAATAACATTTACAAAAATAACATCTCAGAGTTATGCGAAAGAGTTTATAATGTGTTGTGATGTTGTAACCTTCATTTAAGTCTTCAGTTTCCTTTTATAAAGGTGGAGAAAGAGTCGTTGGAGGTTTGAACAACAACAAACTTAGTGAATAAGTCTATCAAGAGAGATGTTGGAGACTAGCATCTAGATATAAGGGTTGTCCACTGAATAATAGCATAGTCCATAACACCTTTTGAAGTACTAGGTATCTACCAAAAGGTAGAACACACTAAAGAGATCACATCACCATTCCTTGAGCCTTGCAAAACCAAACCCTAGTTGACTCTGTCCAAAAATCCGTCGCTTTGACAAGACTGGTAAGCTTTGGTGCAGAGTACAGATCAGAGACACCTCAAGCCTTCAGAGTATAAGTTATCACCAGAGGCTAGAACACCATACCAGAGTCTAAACCTTCAGATGCTGATGAATGTAACGCCCGGTTTTTGTTAGATTTATTTAATCGAGTCGATTTAATTGTTTTTGTTTTTATATTATTTTATTCTTGGTTTTTATTTGGTAAATATGTTATGTTTATCGTTGTTATGTTTTATCGCGTTTTGGGAACGTTTGCGAGGAATTGAGTGTAGGGGTATTTTGGTCATTTTGCTTGGTTAGATGTTATTGTTTTTCATTAAATAGAAACATAGAGATTAGAAAGAGAGAAAAAAAGAAAGAGAAGAGAAAAGGAGAGTGAGAAGAAGTAAAAGAGGAAAACTTGGAGTGTAAGAAACCGATTTAACCGACACTTCAAAACACAATTAATCGAGTAAGGGTGCGAAACTCGATTACTATATGCTTGTGTATGAATATGTATGTGTGTGTTTGAATGTTCTCTTGCTTTTCCTAGTTTTTTTAATTCTAGGTTGAAATGAGAAAAATGAATAGAAATCGATGTTTTCACGGTCGGAAATCGATATAAACTGTGCTGAATGATCACACTATGCATATGAACATTTGTTGATACTTGTTATGCTGTTTGGGACTGATTTGAGATGAAAATGGTGAGTTTTGGGAAGGACTGTCGAAGGGTTTATTTTTCTGAAAATCGCAGTGCGCGCTTAGCGCGCAGCCGCCCGCTTAGCGCGGTCTGGAGAATTTTCAACCTCTCCAGGCAGTGAGGAGCGCGCTTACCGCGGGGTGGAGCCCACTTAGTGCGACCTGGAGCAAAAATAAAACTGTTTTTTTCTAAAATCCATAACTTTTGATCCGTAACTCGGATCAAGACGTTCTTAGTACCGTTGGAAAGCTAAGGAGATGTTCTTTCTTATAAAAATGGATTTTGGGATTAGTGTCCGATTTAATTGTATCGGGAATTTGGAAACGTGTCGTTTTGTCGACTTTTACCTTCGTAATTGTGTGCGATTGATGTGTTATCATGTGATATGCTTTTGATATATAACATATAGCTTGTGTTCTATTATATGATGTGAATGCATGTGATGAAATGTTGTGATGATGGTTTGTGGCCTTATGGAAAATAAATGCATTGTTTTGGGTTTGATTTCAATGCATGATTATTGATGTTGAGATGGTTCACATAGTTATATATATATATATATATATATATATATATATATATATATATATATATATATATATATATATATATATATATATATATATATATATATATATATATTATATATATATATATATATATATATATATATATATATATGCATTTGATTGTCATGAGTTATTGTATGCCAAGCATCATGATATGCATCTTGTGATGTCGTGTACCCTTGTGGGGTGTGAGCGACGAAACGATTCCAGAGGGAATCTGCTGTAATGGTCATGTGCCTTATACAAAGAGGACCTAAAGCGACGTTATAGACGATCGTGAGCCTTATACAAAGAGGACCTAAAGCGATCGGATCATGAGCCTTATACAAAGAGGACCTAAAGCGATCCATAAACGTCGTGAGCCTTATACTAAGAGGACCTAAAGCGACGGGGAACATCGTTTTCCCGACGGGGAGTTACACTAAGTAACAAGCGATGATTCCAATAATTCCTGAGTGAATTAATGATGAGAATGATGGATGGAATGGTACCGCATGCACAGAGTCGTTGTGTCGGTCTCTGTGCATTTGCATAAGTCATGAATGGATTGATTATGTGTGGGGAATTATGAATGAGATTGATGAGTTGATATATAAATATATATATCTATATATATATATATATATATATATATATATATATATATTGGTGATAAATGTATTGAGCATGATTGATATGCCTTAGTGATGGATGCATGAATTATGAATTGTGTTGTTTTGTATTTGAATTATGGTATACGTTGTGGTGAGAATGTTTTTGCGTGCGTATTTCAAGTTATTACATAATTGTATGTAACTATATTATAATTGTGTTTCACACCTTCTGCTGTTTTGAATGCTCTATGAGGCATTGCAGATTAGATGCTGGAGGTCTTTTTGTGAAGACTATGTCTTCATTCTTTTGCCGGTCGGCTCGTATATGTGGTACCGGGTAGTCGGGGAGATCGTTATGTGATTATGTGTGTGTATATATATATATATATATCTTTTTTTGGATTGTACATGTATGACTCTGTATATGACAGACAAACTTTTATGATTATATATGAGATTTCAGTTGCATATTTTCCGCTTTTATTCTGTATCTGAATTGTGGGTGTTAGGAACTGAGTTCCTCTGTTTATGTTGCTACCTGATTGTTGCATATCTATATGAGCAGGTTGTTATATTTCATTACTTTGATGTGACGCTCCCGTCTATGCCATGAATGTTTTAATTATACTCTGATTATTTGTTATCGCTTTAATTGCTCGGGGTATAGATTAGGATGTCACATTAAGTGGTATCAGAGCCAGTTCGTGTTGGTCGTTTTGACCAAGTTGTTTGTTGTGCGTCAGTTGTGTTCTAGCGAGTTGATTGTTTAACCATAGTTACGGTTATTGGATATGAACAGAATATGGCTGGTAGGAATGATGCTGCTCTTGCTGCTGCTATGCAAGCTATGACTCAGGCTGTGCGGAATGCACCTAATTATGGTGGGAATGATGAGTTCAGGAAGAATAAACCGCCTATCTTCACAGGAAGATATGACCCTGATGGTGCTCAGATTTGGCTTAAGGAGATTGAAATAATCTTTCGAGTGATGGACTGTGCTGAGGAACAGAAGGTGAGACTGGGTACTCACATGTTAAAGGAGGAGGCTGATGATTGGTGGGTTAGCACGCGTCATATGTGGGAAGCTACAGGTGAAGTTGTCACTTGGGCTTTGTTTAGCAGTGAGTTTTTGAGGAAGTATTTTCCTGAAGATGTTAGAGGAAAGAAAGAAATAGAGTTCTTGGAGTTGAAATAGGGTAACATGTCTGTTACTGATTGCACTGCTAAGTTTGTGGAGCTTGTTCAGTTTTATCCACATTATGCTGAAGCAACTGCGGAGTTTTCCAAATGTGTGAAGTTTGAGAACGGGTTGCGTCCCGAGATCAAACAGGCAATTGGTTATCAAAGGATTAGGAGGTTTTCAGATTTGGTGGATTGTTGTAGAATTTCTGAGGAGGATAACAAAGCTCGTTCTACTCATTATAAGAGTGTGAACGAAAGGAAAGGAAAGCAACAGTTTCGTGGTGGTCCTTATATGTCACCAGCTGACAAGGGAAAGCAAAGGGCTAATTTTGATAAAAGGCCAAGTGGGGGAGGTATGTATAATCCTCTAAGATGTTTTAGGTGTGGTGACTTAGGACATTGTCAGTTTGAATGTAGAAAGGATATGAGGAAGTGTTCCAATTGCGGAGGTATAGGACATGTAACAGCTGATTGCAAGAGGATTAGGGTGAAGTGTTTCAACTGTGGTGAATCTGATCATATTAGTACGAGGTGTCCAAAACCAAAGTAAGCTCAAGCTGGAGGAAAAGTATTTGCATTGGCAGGAGCTCAGCCTACTAGTGCAGATCGTCTGATCAGAGGTACTTGTTTTATTAATAGTACGCCTTTAGTTGCTATTATTGATACCGGAGCGACTCATTCGATTATTTCGTCTGAGTGTGCGCGGCGTTTGAATCTTTTGTTGTCATCGATGGGTGGAGAGATGGTTATCGATACTCCAGAATTGGGGTCGGTAACTACTTCTCTGGTTTGTTTAAGTTGTCCTTTGACCATTTATGGTAAGGACTTTGCTATGTATTTGGTGTGTCTGCCGTTGGAGGGTTTAGATGTAGTTCTGGGAATGAATTGGTTGCAGTTCAATCGAGTTCATATCGATTGTTATCATAAGTTGGTAAGATTTCCTTCTCTTGAAGAAGACGAGGAATCGAGTTTCTTATCTACCAAAGAGTTGAAGGAACTTTTTGTAACGCCCCAGTTTTGTTAGATTTATTTAATTGAGTCGATTTAATTATTTTTGGTCTTTATATTATTTTATTTTTGACCTTTATTTGATAATATATTATTTTTTATCATTGTTATGTTTTATCGTGTTTTGGGAGCGTTTGCGAGATATTTGAGTGTAGGGGTATTTTGGTCATTTCACTTATTTTTCTTAAGTTAGAAACTTAAATAGAAAGAAAAAGAGAGAGAAAATAGAGAGAAAGAAAAAGAGAAGAAGAAAAAGGGAAAGAAAAGAAGAAAAGAGAAAAAAACTTGGAGAGGAAGAATTGATCCAACCGACTTTTCAAACACGATTAAATCGGGTAAGGGTGTGAAACTCGATTATCTTATGCTTGTGTATGAATATGTATGTGTGTGTTTGAATGTTCTCTTGCCCTTCCATAGTTTTCGATTCTAGACCGATTGAGAGGGAACGAGAGAAATCGATGTTTTCGCGGTTGAAAATCGGTGTAAATGCGGTAGAATACTTGTTGTAATGATTGTAATATGTTCTGATTGTTAGGTTTTGGTTTGGAAGTGTTTTGGGGGTTGAAATGTTGGTTGGGAGTGATCTATCGCGCTGCTGGGATTTTTTGGTTTTGCAGGTTCGCACTGCGAATGGCCAGCGAAGGGGAAAGCGAGCGTTCGCGTGAGGTTCGCACTGCGAACTTTGTGTTGTTTTCTTTCTGCCACGGTTCGCTTGGAGAATCGCATTGCGAAGGGGAAGCGAAGGTTCGCTGGGAGTTCGTAAAGCGAACTTTCTACTGTTTTTTCTCTGCCACGGTTCGCTGGAGCTTCGCACGGCGAATGAGGAAAGCGAACGCTCGCTAGGAGATTCGCATAGCGAACATGTCAGATTGTTCCATTTTGTTTTCTTCATAACTTTTGATCCATAAGTCGGATTGAGGCGCAGTTGGGTGCGTTAGAAAGCTAATGAGATGTTCTTTCTTATAGGAATGGTTTTGGGATGGTTGGCTGATTTAATTATGTTGGGAATTTGGAAATGTGTCATTTTATCGAATTTTACCGTTTTAATGGTGTGTATTTGAGGTGTGATCATGCAATGTGCCTTTGATATATACCGTATGACTTGTGTGTTGTTGTATGAGACAAATGCATGTGATGAAATATGGTGATAATAGTTCGTGGCCTAAGGGTAAGAAAATGCATTGTGTTGTGTTTGATTGTATATGCATGATTATGGATGTGTATATGTGTGCATTTGAATGTCATGAGTCATTGTATGCCAAGCATCATGATATGCATTCTTATGATGTCGTGTGCCCTAGTGGGTGCGAGTGACGAAACGGTTCCAGAGGGAATCCGTTATAACATCGTGTGCCTTATACAAAGAGGTGTGAGCGGTGATTATAGACGATCGTGTGCCTTATACAAAGAGGTGTGAGCGATCGGGTCGTGTGCCTTATACAAAGAGGTGTGAGCGATCCATAAACGTCGTGTGCCTTATACAAAGAGGTGTGAGCGACGGGGAACATCGTTTGCCCGACGGGGAGTTACACTAAGTAACAAGCGATGATTCCAATATTTCCTGAGTGAACTAGTGATGAGATTGATGGATGGATGGTACCGCATTGCATAGAGTCATTGTGTCGGTCTCTGTGCATATGCATAAATCATGAATGGATTGATTTTGTGTGGAATTGTGAATGGAATTGATAAGTGATATATATGTATATGTTGGTGATAAATGCGTTGAGCATGATTGATATGTCTTTGTGATGGATATATGAGATATCAAATGTGTTGTTTTGTATTTGAATTATGGCGTAAGTGTTCGTGAGAATATTTTACATTTGTATTTTTGTGTTATTATATAATTGTATGCAAATATATTATGATTGTGTTTCTCACCCTTCTGCTGTTTTGAATGCTCTATGAGGCATTACAGATTAGATGCTGGAGGTCTTTTTGTGAAGCTCAGGACTTCATTCTTTTGTCGATCGGCTCTGATATGTAGCACCGGGTAGTCGGGGAGATCGTTTGTGATTTATGTGTATATGTATATATATCTTTTGGATTGTACATGTATGACTCTGTATATGACAGACAAAATTTTTATGTGATATATATATATGAGGTTTCAGTTGCAGATTTTCTGCTTTTATTTTGTACCTGAATAGTGGGTGTTAGGAACTGAGTTCCTCTGTTTGTATTACTACCTGATTGTTGCATATCTTTATGAGCAGGTTTATTGTGTTTTGTCTCAATTGATTTGACGCCTCAGTTTATGCCATGAATGTTTGAATTATACTCTGATTATTTGTTATCGCTTTATTTAATTGGGGGTGTTACACTTTTGGCAGATGAAGCTCAGTTGTTCGGGTTGTTTGCATCGTTGACTGTGGTTAGTCAAGTTGCAATTGATGTGTTTCCAGTCGTGTGTGATTTTTCGAAGGTGTTTCCTGTAATACCCCAAAATTTTCCCTCTCATTTTCATATCATTTGGCATGTGCTTTCATTGCATTCAAGCATAGAAAAATAAAGCATTGCATTGCATTCAGCATAGGGCATGTGATCAGTGGTGGCCAGAGTGTTGATCATCCATAGCAAGGGAACAAGAGCCAAGGGTCTTCAAGTAAGCCTCAAGAGTCTCTTATATCATATGTCCTCTCATTTGATCCTACAAGTCATTGGAAGATTGGAATTCACCAAGAAGATTAGACCGTGCATCATCTCTTAACCAAAAGCAGTCAAAATTAGGGTTTTGGATTCAAGCCCTCTCCTGAGGAAATTTTGGTTCAAACTTAATCTCAATGTTTTCTGCATGATATCAAGTATTTAAGGATGGAAGATTGCCCATTGGTTCATTTCAGAAGAGGTTCAATTGGCCAGTTGCTTGAGAATCAAGAAATTGGGGAAAAAGTCAACTGTGCAGTGGAAAAAGTCAACTCCTGACTTTTTTGGGTCAAATTCATGAAATTCAGGTTACATATGCTCATTATACAAGATTTGATCAAGAAATGTCAAGAGAATCATCAAAAATCAAGAATTGTACAAAGTTGCCATTTTTAGAAACTTAGGGTTTCCAAAAATTGCAAGTTTTGACCATTTTGCACTACACTTTAAGGCTTCCTTTCTCCATGATAAAAGCTTCAAACTTCAGGCCTAAGTTGAACCAATCAAAGATCATATTCTAAGCTTTAAATCCATATAAAGAACTCTTCCATTGGATCAAAATTGAGAGAGTTATGATCAATCAAAGTGGAGGAAAATCAAGGCAAATTTCAAGTCATGGCAAGGCAAGTTCAGGCCTCCAGGCCATAATTTCGTCAAACACTTGGTGTGCCAAATGTCAAGCCATTTTTCTCCATCAAGTAGGCTTCAAATGAA